>CM028364.1:13048559-14248559 GCA_016624345.1 Platycodon grandiflorus
AATAATTGATGTAATAATTAAAAGAGACAAATAGCAAAAAGAATACCGAGACATGAAAAGATAAAACATAAATTTACATTTAGTATATTTAACGATGTATATAATAATCCTCTTTACGATGCATAAATTATAATAAAAATAATATTGTTATAATTGACGATGCACAAAATTATACTTGACGATGCACATTTCTTACACAAAAAAAAAAAAGACTGAACAACAGTACTGTTATATTTAACGATGCACAACAATATAACTGATGATGCACATTTCTTAACACAAAAATACATTGACGATGCACACGATGCACACTTTATACTTGACGTAGCAAACGATGCACATTTTTTAATACAAAAATCACAAAATACATTGACGATGCACATTTTACACACATGACGATGTACAAAATACATTTAAAAGCGCAATAGGTTGATACGGGGGGTAATTTTAGAACAAATAGACAATTTATCACTTAAAATGGACTTAAGCGAATGAAAATAAATATAGTAAATTTAAGCGATTAAATATTCCATAAAATGTACCGGCCTGCAATTTTTCCAAAAAAAAAAAACCTAAAACAATGGAGGCGAACACTAGTGATTATGGACTATGTTTAAGCTTCAGGAATGCATGCAGAACAGAACTTTGGAAAGTCTGACGAACCTTTTTTCTTTTATCTTTTCCTAAGTGTTCGCAAATAACGATAGGTTTGAGCTTAATGTTTGAAGATACCAAAATATTTTGCCTCCACGTGGCAACAACCAGGACACGTGGCCATGCTGACCTGAAGCACGGAAGTCAGCATATCTTATCCCAGACTCCATCGACAGCTCGGACACCGAGCTGTCATATATCCAACATCCAAATCTCAGTATTCCTATGAAGCTCGGAAGGGTTGATAGCTCGTCATCCACACCGGGCTCGAGAGCTCGCGAAGTCTAGACCTGTAAAGCTAGGATCCCAAGGTCTCCAGCCCGAGGAACAGAAGATAGTCAACAAAAGCTACCACATTTAAGGCTCACCTGCTACTACGTCATTCCGGGGCCACTACCAAGCTTCTCACTGATCTACAAGTGACTTGCTTTTTAAGTAAAGCAACTTCTGGAAGATTGGCACAGCTCTCGAAGGAGGTCTATCATCTACATCAATGCTGATCACTTTCCCTTAAAGGCTCATCAATGCAAATAACGGATGCCATAAATGGATATGTTCCCGCCAATCCCGGGCTGACATTTGGCAGACCCACTTGCCTCAAGCCAACATTCCTCCGGTATAAATACAAGGTGATTGCCTTCATTTATGAAAAAGTTCTATTAATCACTCATAACTACCAAATCTCCAAAGCTTTCAGAGTATTTACTCCCAAAGAATAGCCTGAATTCTCACCAGAGACCATAACTCTTACCACATATATTGATTCTCTCACTGGAGGGCTTTAGCTAGACCACGTCCAGCTCCATAACGGTGCTTTCTTAACGTCTCAGGTATCTACTGGAGGACAAGTTCCCTTTACACTTTTGTCTATTGAGAGCCGGTGCATCCTACTGATATACTAGCTGCATACGTGGACTTGACAGGGTCACCAGAATACTTTTTGGCATGATCAGTTTGTTCACTCGTGGCATAGAGTGTGTCGTTGATCTCAAGAAATATGTAAACCGAATCTGTTAATTCTGTTGTTGTAGCATTACTCTTGAAAAATTCATAGGATCTTCTTTCTTAATATATAACATAAATAGAAGGAAATAGATACTCCATCCGTTCTAAGCAAAGAGTCCACTCTATTATTTTGGGATGCTCCACTCAAAGAGTCCACTTTAAAAAATTAAGTTTACCATCTTTATAATACTTTTAATTTTACTCTCCATATGTGATACAAACATATTAACTATGCTAAAATACTTTTATAATTATGACAAACTTAAATATTACATATATATCATTTAATTAGTAAATTTTTTAAATGTAAACTCTTTGAGTGGAACGAAGGGAGTATATTATACGAAGTGAACACAAAATAAATTACTTGTCTTATTAAAATTGATATAAAATTAATATTAAACTCTTGTTTATCAATAGTATTTACAATAGTAAGTAGTACTAATAAAGTCTCAATCCAAATAGACATATTAAATACTACCTTTATTCATCCAATAGGGTGTTTGTTTAAAAAGTGTAATAATAAAGGGTATATTAATATTGTTAGAGTTGATCCCAATTTAATTATGAGCATAGTCAAATTGGTTATAGCACCGATAAACTTGAAAGATTATAAAGATTAAAGACATGATTTTTGTAGATGAATTATTGAAATAGAGTATTTAAAATAAAATAGTAAACTTTTTACATGAAATAGAGGGAGTAAATAATTGGTTAGATATAACACTACGTAATATGTGAAAGATTTACTTTTATAATAATTTTTAAAAAAAGTAAAAGAGAGGAAAATTGATAAAACAAAAAAACATTAATTATAAAATCAAGTCATTAAATCGTTAAAGGAAAGAGAACTTATATGTTTACCACTTAAATTATCACGAGAAATTTGAATTAAAAAATTTTAAATCTTTCTTTTATTACTTCTTACATTAAAAAATAAGTGTCTCGTACTCTCTATGCAAATTGTAAATATATTTTCATTAGTTGTGAGATAATAAAAATTAAAAAATCTACTAATTTGTTACAGTTAAAAAATATATATAAAATTAAATATTTATTTAAATGAAGTATAAATTTAATAAAAAATATTTAATTTAAAACAAAATAATACTCCAATGTCCTAGGCAAATACGTGTCAACATAGGGAAAGATAAACTTCACGTCACAACGGAATATGTATCCAAATAGGCTGTCAATTTGAGGCAACCCGGCATTGGCAACCACTACACCACCGAAGATAAAAGTCAAAATTATAATCAAGTTGATGGTTGACTAAATGACCACGTCATGACTAACATGACCAGACGAAGGACAGCTTGGACCCACGTGCTTCCCACGAGACAGTACTGAGGTGAGGCTTAATGGCTTATCATTAAGAAAGAAATGGGTCTCCAAATGCATTCAATACACGATGAAATCTATTATGGATGGATTATGCTCAAGAAATGAAGATAGACTTTTGAGGGGAAAAGTTAAGAGAGGGGGCCTCACTCATAATATTTATATATTAATCGTTGTATTTCTATGACATGTAATTTACTGATGAACACGAATTAAAGTGTGAAAGAACTTAATTTGGAGGAATCTTAAGGAATGAAGAGGTTTCTATGAAATATATAATTCATATATGCCCGAGTTTTGAAGTTGAACGGTAAGAGCCCGTTTGTTTGCGCGTTTTGGCCAAAACGCAGGGTTAAAACGTAGCTTATTCTTTAACTTAGCGTTTCAATGCTGCGGTAGAAAACGCTGCGTTTTTAAAACGCAATGCGTTTTAAATCGGGAATTCCTAGCTTTTCCCAAAACGCGATTTTAAAACGCAGAGGGAATAAAAGCGCGTTTTGACATAATATCCCAAACGCAATTATAAAGAAAAAAGCCGCGTTTTAAATAATCTGCGTTTTAGAAACGCTGCGTTTTTAAAACACTGCGTTTTTAAAACGCTACACCAAACGGGCTCTAAGTCATTTACACCGATCTGACGACGATGATTAATTAACGACATGGATCTTACGAATGTGGAAATCAAATTAGACTCTTTGATCGCGATGAACTTGCTTAATGGTGTAAAAGATGTTTTTCCTCTGTCTCAAAATAAATGTCTTTATTTGACTTTATACAAATTTTTAAAAAGTACATTACTTTATGTAATTTTTCTTTCTTTAGAGTAATGTTAGAAACACCCAATAAGTACTTAATTTTGTGCACAAAATAATGTAATATCTTATTTGTTATCTTGTTAACTTCATTTTTAACACAAATCAAGCCTATAAAATGCTAAATAAGATATGAAATATTTGTTGTCAAATTATTTTGTGCGCAAAAATAGATATTTATTATGTGTCTCTAACATTATTTTTTCTTTCATATTCTTTAACGTAGTTTTTTAGTGGTGTCAAATTAATCACGATTTATAAAGGGTATAATGGATAATGTACTTAGAGAATTTTTCTAGAATGAGAAAGGAAAAAAAAATATTGTGACGTATCAAAAGGGGAAGTACTAATTTTCCCATTTCTAAAAATAATTTTTGTTTGACCCGACAAAATATAGACTAAAAATAATTAATTAACTCTAAATATTGTAATGGTATGTGCTTTCGAAATATAGTAATGCTAGAATCACCAAATAAGTACCAAATCTTATGTTCAAAATAATGTGCGATCCTGTGTGCCAATTTGTTGGCTCACTTTTTAACCTACAAGAGACTCATACGATGACAAATAAGATGTCACAAAGAATATCATATCATTTTACGCATAAAACTTGATACTAATTTGATTCCTTTAATATTACTTTTTTAAAGATGTCACGTGAGAGTAAGACCCATCAATTAAAATAATTATCAAGTAGAGGATAAATTGATAAAAATAAGATTATTAGAAAATAAATTGTTGGGCCATTAATTAAAATAAAGGAATTAAATAAATGGTAAAATAATAGAAGAGACATCCCAAAAAGGTGATATTTGAAAGAGTAATGTTACATCTACAAAATTCATTTACTGATTTTATTTACACCCAGCTACAAGTGTTATACTTTCCAACCAAAGTAAAATATTTTAATGTTAGGTATAAATAAATTTTGTAAATAAATTTGGTGAATGTATCATTTTTTATTAAAAATAAATATTTTTCTTGAAACGACCTAAAAATAAAATATGTAATCTCATTTAGAAACAAAAGAAATGAATAGTAAAACTATTATAGATAATTTGCTCAATTTTTTTAAAAGTAGAAAAGAAACATTTATTTTAAATTTTTTAAAATAAAATTATTTTAAAAGGAAGTAATAATAACCTTACTTTAGGATTACAATAATTTTCATGCCAATAATAGAACCTCTAAATTAAGGGGTTGCAGTTTGCATCAGAATCTCACTTGTCATTATCCCCTGCGACACGTGGGTCGAGTGGGTGGGCCGAGTCAATTGAACGTCGAGATTTGCTCCCTTGGGGACCTCATGTTTTTTTTATTGGATAAGTTAACAACTACGTGGCGTTAAGTGTATCGACGGAATTATCTGGTTAAGTTTTTTTCTTTAATTTTGTACATCCGTTATTTATAGCATTTAGTTTCATAAACATTTTATATATACTCAAATATTTTTATAAATATAATTAATTTCAAGTATATAAATACAAATCTTACATTTTGAGATTTTCCCAAGTGAATATTTTATTAAAGAGCATTGCTATTTACACTCCTCATAGATCTAAATACATCCCTTTACTAAGAACACTCTTTCCTACTATTTTGAACCTCCTAAAAATCTAAGTAGACTTCCTATTTTTCTATTCAACCCTTCTTTATATTTCCCACAAATGTAAACCTCCATCTACACACCCCTTCTTCTTCTCCACACAAACACGCAGCCTTCTTTCTTCCTCTCTCTCTCTCTCACACACACACATCAACAATGGCCATTCATACTTTTTTTTTTTTTTTTTTTTTACATTTTAGGTTTAAATAGCACTTGTTTTACAATTTGTGTGTTAAATTGTTATTAGGGTTTAGTTATATTTCAGTTTACTAGTAAGTGTAGCTTAGTTGATAAGACGTTTCACCTACAACCGATAGGTCGTGGGTTCGATTCACTAGAGAATAAGTGAGAAACTATTATTGATCCTCTTAAAAAAGAAAAGAAAAAAAAAAGAGTCATACTTCAGTTTCTTTGCAATTCAGTGTTCATAATAAATTTACTTTGAAAAATCGAAAATTTTTAACCAAAGGTTTCGGCAGGCTGCCGAACACCATCGACAACACCTTTAGTAGTGTTCGTCAGCCCACTACCGAACACCTTTAGTGGTGTTCGGTAGCCCTACCGAACACCTTTAGCCCCCCTACCGAACAACCCTCTTAATGTTCTACTAGGGGCATTTAGATCAAAATTTATAATGTCATTTTTGTAATATATGAAGAAGGTGTACTTAGAGCTATTGAGGGTGTAAATAGCAATGCTCTTTATTAAAATGAATGAAGTAGGTCGTCATGTCTAAAATTCTCTCCCCATTTAAAAAAAAAAGCCCTATATAGTTTATAAATAATTATTTTACATTCTTATCTTATTAAAGTTAGGAGAAGACACGTCCACAGAATTTATTTACATATTTCATTAACATTCAGTTTTAAAGTTTTGTACTTTGGCTGGAAAGTACAACACTTAAAGCTAGATGTAAATGAAATATGTCAATGAATTATGTGGATGTTGCATTACTCTTTTGTTCATTCCAAAAAAACTATCATGCTTCTAAACTTTTCTTTTTAGAAAAATACTTTTACTATGCTACTCTTACTTTTTCTTCCTACTTTAATTATGGTCTCACATGTACATGGACTTTTAAGGAAATGACATATAATACCAAAATTTATAATAAAATCAATTAATTTTTTCTTAATCTGTGTGCCTAGACAAACGAAACAATTATTTTTTCCATTTTATTTTTTTTCCTTATTTATTGTGTATTTAGGGTTAGCTCTTGTATCCTATATATAAGTTGTAATATTAAAACGTGAATAAAATTAAAATATCGATATATAGCAGTTTTAAAATTCAAAATACTCTCTCTTCTTCCTATCATCAATTGCTTGATCATTGAGTATTGCTCAATTCATTGTTTGTTTGCTTCTGCTATCGTATAACAGTATTATCTCGATTTAGAATACGAGATTTCAAAATCTTGATCATCTTGATTTAGACTATGAACTTCAAATTTCAACTAAAGAACATTTTGATTGGACTGAAGATTTGCAAAAAAACTACGAGTAATTTTTGTTTTTAACTCTGTTATTGATTTGATTTGTGTTTTCATATCATATATATTCATTCCCACACACTCTTAATTAACTTCCGCTTTCCCTTTGCATGTGCACCTAGCAAAGGTTTTCAGTACCGCTTTTATGGCTACCAAGCAAGAAATCCTCTGAATTTTGACCTTTTCCTTAGCCTTCTTCTTTAGAACTGGCGAGGTGGTCGAGAAAGCCGGGACCTAGAAGCTTATAATTAGTCGCCTAGGGGAGTTTGTACAAGATTCCTTCCTCACCAAATAGTCTCGTTGGTCATCAAAAGAAGACGGTCATTGTTCGGGCCTCCATCGTTGCCCGTCACCTTTTCATCGCTGCTTCATCGATCATACTAATTACCATTGTGCTTATTATGCACAAGAAATAACTGTTGCATGTAAACCACTATTATAGTGAGTTACACCCCTTATATAGGTAATTTAAAAGCTTATTTCATTTGTAACCTTATAAATAACTATGGGAGTGGAATATCGCGACTTAATATAACCTTTTATGACGGTGTCTACCATGGGATTAAATGTTGGCAAAAATTGTAATGGGTGGGGCTATTAACGCCCAACTCTCTCTAAATATATATACACAATTTCCTTATACACCATTCATCCTAATTTCATACCAACCTAAATACAAATACACCTCCCCTATATTTCATATTTTACCCCTCTCAATTTTACACTATTTATTTCTCAATACACCCACCCACTATCCAAACACTCATTCTCCCTTTCTAAATACACCCAACCCACTCACACTCAACTGCAAGCTGCAAACCCGTCACACCCCCCATTTCAAACGCACGATGTGCTTTGCTCTCCCTCCCCCTCATACGCACTAGAAGAAGAAGAAGAGGGAAGGAAGAAAAAGAAAATGAAGAAAAAGGCAACATTCTTGAAGTTTGTAGGAGGAAGAAAAAATCAAACAATGAGAAGGGAGTGCATAGGTATGAATAAGTTGGGTTTTGTTCAAATTCAGGGTTATAAATGTTCGGGACTGGTTGAAGGAACACCATAGTGGTGTTCAGCCAAGGCTTCGGATAGGGCTGAAGGAACATTACGGTGGTGTTTGGCCAGGCCCAACTGAACATCACTGTGATGTTCCTTTAGCCCTAGCCGAATACCACTACTGTGGTGTTCCTTCAGCCTTAACCGAACACCATTGTGGTGTTCCTTCAACCAGTCCCAAACATTACGCGATCCAGCTACTTGTGTTTTTTGCAAAAAAAAAAAAAAGACATAAAAAATCGATTTTTAAGTTTGAAATAGGTAGAGATGAAGTACTCATTGTCCCATTTACTTTTGTATGCTCCATGCTTGATTCTTGTAACAATATAGATGTTGGAAACTTTAGGATTTTGGAAAGGAGTTGAGAAGAAGTTGGGAAAGAAGATGGAAAGAGGTTGTAGAAGTTGTGAAGTTATGTAAGTTACAAGAGGGTGTATGGTGATGTATTTATAGGTTTTGTGGATGTCATAGTATAATAGTGGGTGTATTTAGTAGGGGTAAGGGTATTAATATCTTTTTATAGAATGATATTTTTGTAATTAAATTTTTTAGTAGTGTATTTAGAGAGAGTAGGGGTATTAATAGCTCCACTCAATTGTAATCACTTGTGAGCAAAATCTAAGTTTAGGGACTATTTATGAAAAAGTCCAAGCACAAGGACGAATTATGAATTTACCCTTTATTCGTGTTGTTAGTAATACAGTATCCCAAGTTTATTACGTCATAATTTAACTTTGGTTCCTGATTTAATTGGTTTTCAATGAAAATATTTATTAACCTGAGAGGGGGCGAGGAGAATTAGATTGATTTATTGATTGTATCGTAACTTTAAATATTCAAATTTAAAAATAGTTAAAGAGGTGTGTTTAAAATGATTTAATTATAATTGGTTGATGTGATCTTAAAAAAGCGCAACATTATCTTCTATTTTGTGATTTATGTAATATTTAATTACTATTTTTTGTTTTAAAAATTTAAAGAAATTACATTATAAAATTAAAACTCGTATAAATAAGCAGCAAATTCTAGAATTTAGGGAAAAAAAAAAAAAATAGGACGGAATTTTGAAGTTCATCTAGAGCATTACTCTTACTTAACCCTTATCCAAGTCAGGCCCAAAAGTTTTATGGGGCCGAGATTACTCCCAGCCCCAGAATCAAAGGCCCTGTCCTATCACATAGTTAGCCACTAGCCCACAAAAATGGCATCATGCAAAATGGACTTTGATTCATTTAAAATGACCTACTTGTCCTCTAGTAGAGCACTCACCTCTGACCTCACCATGCACTATATAGAGAGAAGAGAGAACATGAAACAAACTTTGACCCTCCACACACAGTCACACACACATACACTGAGTGAAGAAACTGACAAGCCCAATGAAGTCATCAAACTCAGTTCTTGCAGTTATGGCTCTGTCCCCACCTACTCTCTTTTACCCCTCTCTCTCCTCATTTTGTTTTCTCTCTCCCTCTCTCTCTCTCTATATCTAAAATCTCTCAGTTCTGCCACCCTGAATATTGCATTACAGAACTACACCACCTCACACACACACACACACACACACACACACAGAGAGACAAAAAAACACACACAACACTCACATTGATCTCACCTTACACAGATTTGGCTAAACACACAGCTACCTTAATCCCCAATTAGCTCTCTCTCTCTCTCTCTCTCTCTCTCTCTCTCTCTCCTTCAAACCCATAAAGCCTCTCTCTCTAGAAACAAATTAAAGTCAAAAATTAAAAACCCAGCAACCCAAATGCATCATTCATGAGTTGTGTCTCCGGAAAGACCATATTCCGGGGTACAGGGGACGAATGGGTTGTCTTATATCTCAACTGGCCGCCAAATTCGCCTTCTTTCCTCCCTCTCCGCCCACCTACCAGGTCAAGAAGCGCGCCGACGACGGCAAGCTCGAAGCCGTCTCCACGACGTCGTCTATGCCCCTGTCCACCGGAGGAGACGACGGTGGCTGTTCGCTTGATGTTTTGTTGATTGACACCAAGAGAGGGAACAAAATTGTTGCTTTTTACCTGAGAAATCCGTACGCAAGGCTCACTCTTCTGTATTCACATGGAAATGCCGCTGATCTGGGTCAGCTCTACGATCTCTTTGTTCAGCTCAAGGCCAATCTCAGAGTCAATCTCATTGGGTTTGTCCCCTTTTCTCCATTAATTTCTTTGAAAGATTCCATTTTACTTCCTTTTGTGTGTGTTTTTGTCTGTTTTTCTTTAATTTCTTGAAAAATATTTCTTTTTGGGTGTTTTTTTTTTTTATGTGTGTATCTATGTATATGGGTTTGTGTCCCTTTTTATTTTCCCTCCCATTAATTTCTCGAAAGATTTCATTGAGTTTGTGTATATGTTTATGTGTTCATAAAGCTGTTTTTTTTTTAATTTAAATTTTGTAGTTAAATATCTTGATGTGGGTATGGTGAATCTAATATACTGTATTTGATTTTTGAGATGTTGCTTTCTCATGGGTTGGTAAATGTCACTTGTTCTTTGTTTCCCTTACCTGTAGAAGCTTTAAATTGACTTTGAGCTTTTTTCTCTCTCTCTCTCTCTCTCTCTCTCTCTCTCTCTAGGTTTGTAGTGTAAGTCTTCTTTCTTTCTGTAGTTCTTATTTGAAATTTTGTTGATAGTATTATGGTTGGTTAGCAGTGATATTAAATATTTAGTTCAAAATTTCCATATTTACTTCTGGATTTGGTAGGCTTGGATCTGTTGATTGACTAATGCTGGGCCACAAGTTATGAGTATGAAATTTCAGCTGACATCGGTTGATTGATCGAAACAGAATGTTACTACATTATTTGTGTTGGGAGGGGGAGGGGATCTGGAGACTATATATTATAGCCAATTTCCTATTGCTAATTGGGAATTTTGTGTCCAAAATTTTGGAAAGTATCTTTTTCGTGGCGCTTGCATTACTATTTACTCGTGATGACTATGGTCTGTTTTTATGTTTTCATTTTAGTGAACTTTTTTAATTGAGTAAAAGGTTTGTGTTTTTTAAGAATAAAGAAGTGAAAAAGTAAAGTAGGCAGGTTCACTGTTCTTAATTTCTGATATTACAGTCATTATCTCCTTTGCCAATTTATTGTCCTTATTGATAAAGCAATTTATTCTACTGTTCAATTACCAAGGAAAAGAAGCAAAATCATCATTTTAATGGTAATTTTTGGTAGAGATATTGGTCCAAGTGCAGTGTGCACTGCTATTGGGGTTTGTGCCCTCCTACTCGGTAAAATATGGGCTTCATCTTTTACTTTCACACTGTTCTTTAACTCTTGTTCTGTAGAATTACTTTCTATTGTCACTTCAGACACAGTGGTTCTGACAGATTCTGGATAAATTTACCGTCTTTTTCACACTCCTTTTCCTGAATCTGGAGATTTCTAATTATTTTTTGGAAATTATCGAATTGATAGAAAAAACAAGAAACATTTAAGAAAATCAATTTATTAAGATATTTGCTGTATTAACTACTAGTTAGATTAACTTTGAGTTAATTTGATTTGTTTTTCTGCATTAGTTCCTCAACATTTCGTTCTTCTCTTGTCTATTGAACATGACATAATTTTGTATGGGTGTAAGTTTTCCATGCAGTTAATTAGGATTTTTTAAATAAAAAAAAAAGATACTGCATTTGCGCTTTTTAATTTCTTAATTGGAAGATTCATGATTCTCTCCATCCCAACTTTCTGTACAGATATGACTATTCAGGCTATGGAGCCTCTACCGGCAAGGTAACTCTTCATTCCTTGTTTTGATTAACTATTGGCGATGGCTACTTCTTTTCTATTCAAGTATTAGTACATTAGACCCTTCTGGACCGTGCACAAGGCTCGCCTTGTGCACCGGCAGGCCTTACTACGATGAAGTAAGTTGGTTGGATTTCAGGATTCCTTTCTTAGTAGAGTTCTAGATTTTAGGGAATCCTCTATGATCATTATGATCTAGTTCTAATTTTGTTTCCTATTTATAAGTTTCTTTGCTTGATTATCAGTGCGAGCCTTGAGATTTTGGGGGCCCTAGGCAAACTTAAAAAAAGGGGTCAAATAAATCAATAAATATAAAAAATATAAAGCATTAAGCACCTCGAAAAAGTTTAAAATCAATAAACAATAACACCCTTACATTGACACACTAACAAATAAATATAAGATATTTGAACACAAAATCATTCACAATAAACTATGAACAAAATTTAAAAACTAAACTATTGATTAATCAATAAAATATTCATCCACAATCCATTGCAAGTAATCAAATATAATATGCAATAATGGAGAACCTAAATAATTAAACTTTAAAAGTTAAAACCTAATTAGTAAATAGTTACCTAGATTCCTTCTATGGTTGATAAAATGGAGCATTCAAGAAGCTGGAAGGAAGATCAGATTAAGAAATATTTATTTAGTACTTAGAAGGTGAAGGTCAATAGCTCATCTTCAATTCTTCATTATTGGACCCGCACGTATATAGGAGGAAATTGAGAACGCCCATGCCCTCATGCGATTTTCCCCTTTTTTTTATATGGGCTTTAAGACAGTGGGGGGCCTTTTTTTATTGGAAAATTTGAGGGCCCTAGGCAGCTGCCTAGTTGGCCTAGCCTCAGGGCCGGCCCTGTTGATTAGTAAATAGGTGCATTCCTGCTGAAGTACTTCTTTTGGAGCTTATGGACTTAGTTTCATTGTTACCATCTAGCTTTTGCATTAATTGCTGAAGTACTTCTGGATGGGCTTCACTTATTTGTTTTCCAGCCAAGTGAACTTAATACATATGCGGACATAGAGGCAGTATACGAGTGCCTTGAGACTGAATATGGAGTTAGCCAGGAAGATATAATTCTGTATGGGCAATCTGTTGGAAGTGGACCGACATTGCACTTGGCAGCTCAACTTCCAAGGTTGAGAGGTGTAGTGCTGCATAGTGCCATTCTCTCCGGTCTTCGTGTAGTCTGTCATGTGAAGTGCACTCTTTGCTTTGACATGTATAAGGTGTGTACTGGCTCTGTTTATACCCATGATTCTAGATTATGATTCACTTGATATAGTTGATGCCATTCAAGCTTCTAAAAGTTATTATGCTTGCAGAATATTAACAAAATTCGAAAGGTGAAGTCCCCTGTGCTAGTGATTCATGTAAGTGCTCCTTGACATCTATTTGGAGCTGAATTAATGTGTGCTTTTCCATCTTGTTGAAATAGATACTATTGACATACCACATACTACCTCCGTCCAAAATAAGTGTTTCCTAAACGTCCCAAAATAAGTGTACCCTTTCCTTTTTAGAAAGATTCTAAAAGTCAATTGTCCATAATACCCTCATTGATTTAGAGATGAAAAAAGAAATAGGTCCCATCAATTTGACACCATTACAAGATACTTTGAGGGTATTAAAGAAAAATTACCTAGAGTCAAACTAATTTCTTAAAACCCATCAATAGGAAACACTTATTTTGGGATGAAGGGAGAAATATTTTTCACTTGTCTTTATTTCGAAAACCTTTTTGGAGGGTAGTAATTTTAATATGACGTTGTGTTGTTGATAATATCTCCTTTTAATGACATGGCATGATGTGACTGCATTAAATTTTTATGGCTTTGTAATCAGTAGTTCAGAGTGCTACCAGCAGTGGAGGTACATACAACCTAAGGGAGGCACTTGCCCCCTTTAATTTTGGGAAGATGAATATAACTATCTTTAATATTAGAGAAAATAATTTTTAATAGAAGTCCAAATTGTATCTCATCACCACCACCACCACCACCCCCCCTTCTCCCCACGCGTTCTAGCAAAATATTGCACATATTATAATTTTGTCCACTATTTCGGAGAACTTCTGATGCTCACATATAACCTTTTATACCCAAAATAATATTGCCCCTCTTCAACGTAAATTCTGGCTTCGCCCTTCGTGCTACCAAGTTGCCCACTTTTTTTCTTCTTAAATGCTCGTTCTGTTGCTAGCTCTACCTATGGTCAAAGAATTTATTTATTTTTGCGAGGGATGAGAAGGCAAAACCTTTTCTCTTGTCTTAAATCACTTTGGTTGTACAAAGTGGATTAATTTATTTATTTAAACTTGAGGTGCTAACCTAAACAATTTGCATGCATTTGTATGTTGTGTAGTTAAGGTCTGAGCATTATATGATGCATCATTAATTCCTCATAATAAAATAATCTATGTTCTGGAATATTCAGTCATGTAGTGGAGTAGTAGCGGGTTCTGATCTTACTCCGACCATATAAGCTCCAACTTCATGATGCTGTCTAAGGTCTCTAGATAGGAAGGTCTCTAGATAGGGAGATAGTTATATAGGAGGAGCATATATAGAACTCATTGTTCCACAGGTTCAAACAGTTGGCCAGTTTGTTTCGCTTAAGCTTTTGAGTTCTTTTATTCTTTGCGGTGTTCTTTGTTCGTATGTTATATTATAATATATTTGTTTGACTATTATTGTGACCAGAGTGTTTGTGTTGCCATGTCTGAGTTAATGCCTATTACTTCTGTGGAGAACATGTGCTCATGTTATGGAAGACATTTGCTCCATTAACATTGTACTCCAATCTTCTGCCCATTTAGATAATTAGCTGCATTGGCAGGGCATATAAAACAGGTAACTTGGAAATGTTTGTCACTTTAAGACTTAAAAGACCTAAAGGCCCAAAACTGCTCACTTTCCTCTTTTGTGGTTCGCTATCTCTGACCTCTGTCAATGCCATCTCCTAGCACCATAAGCGCAAAGTTTTATATTTAACACTCAATTTCATTTAAACATTTATTTTCTTTGTGGTGGGTCCTTGAAGAGGGGGGGGGGGGAGATGGGAGGAATGGTCCATGCTAGGCAATGCATCAGTCTGCCTTTGATTGCTAAGAGCATCTAGTTTTCTGCGCTCTTCAATAACCATGAGCGAAAGCGTATTTGGCCAATTTGCTGACCAAGATGAAGTGTCAAAACCCATATCTAGATACATGGCCACGATCGTTGTAATAATATATTCTATTCTATATCAATGGCCATCTTTATATATGCTTATGTAGCCTGCTCTCGAATCTGGAGCATCTCGTGATCCATCCCTTCATTCTGATGAACTGGCTCGGATTGCCTTGCCTAACCCCCCCCCCCTGTTTGGCTTAAACTCTCCTGCCAAAAGCTCTCCTCCTTATGCATCTACGGCTTGGTACGCTGACCAATGGAAGAGTGAAATAGCCATTTCCACAATGCTAGAGGTGAAAAATCTTTCATGGCCCATTAACTAGACTTCCACTCCTTTCGAGGTTGCGTAAGCCCCCATTATCTCCGGATTCATCAAAGGTATCTTAGTGAGGGGGTCCATCGGATGAAGTTACTGGCGTTACAGTCTATTAGTTAATGGACCGCTGGATGAATGGAAGTGGGGTGAAGACCAAGACAAGGCTACGTGGATAGAGAGGATTAGTGCGAGTGGCCCTCCAAAGAAGGTGTGAGAAGGTGTTTGTCAGAGCTCAATAAATGTTAGTATATGAATGAATAATTATGACTTGAACCCACCACGATATATATAGCGGGGATGTCATTAACATGTGGTGCCAATGGATTGGTGGAGGTACTAGCTCGTGACACGTGTCCTAGGGAGGGTCCCGTTGAGTTCTCTACGCTAGCCAAAGCCAAGGCTACACATCTCCCCGAGGGGGCTAAAAGTGTGCGGGTCTCCCCAAACATGGTGTTGCATGTGAGACCCTTTTTTGTTGAGTCCCTCAGGGTGCCTTTCCCGTGGGTGCTTTTGTGGAAGAGTAGAGGGGAGTCCGAATGTCTCCCCTGTAAAGAGGGTGTGACAATAAGGGTTCCCCTAGATCGTGGCAAATCCATTAACCTTGATGCTTGATGAGAGTGTTTCACTATGGGTACTACCAAGCCCAAGTCTGAGTCCCTCACGTGATAGGTTGAATGGGGATACCCTTCTATGGAGGGGGGGGGGGTTCCATTGAGGCTGCTGGACATGGCTTAGGGTAACGTGGATGCTCCATGGAGGATCTCATTCCACATATACTGTAAAATTTGATATTGCGGTGGTTGCTTTGAAGTTTGAAGTTCGCCTTTCAGGAAGTACTCCCTCCGTTTCTAAATCATTGTCTTGGTTTAACTTTCTGAGTCAAACTAGGTGTTTTTCAAATGAAAATTTGATGTATATTTTTTATTTTTTTTCAAAATCACAAAACATGTAATTCGTAGTACTTTTTAACGAATTACGTGCTTTGTGATTTTGATATATATATATATATATATATATATATATATATATACTTCATTTACAAAACACATAGTTTGACTCAAATGTCAAACTAGGACAATAACTTAGGAATGGAGAGAGTATTATGTGTAATTGCGCCCCGTTTATAAAATTTTCTGGCTTTGGCACTTTGGGGTGGCAGCATTAGTTTTCAAATTTTGGAACTCGGTAATCTTTTTATGAACTAGGTCTTGTTTGGTTGATTGGGATAAGGTGGTATGATGATGAAATAGTTGAGGGACCAGCACTAAAGATGAAGAGAACAATGCTCCATGATTGGATGAGTAGTTCTTCAAATTTTATTTGTCATTTTTTGAAGTTCTTAATTTTGTAGTTGAATGTATTTGCGTGATAGAAGTTACTTTTTTGGTTTTTTATTCAATATTGGCACTGGCACACTTAAGTGTGCACCCTTTTAGCGCCTAGGTGAAGAGATTTTTTGGCGCCTTGGCATTTTGAGGTTTTAATAACAAAGTGCAGTAGAAAGCTCTATGTTAAGGAATTCCCGTAAATTATTGCAGGCGCTCACATCCTTGTATCAAGAAGTCCTGCTTATGCATATCAAAATCCACTTTCCTTTTGTTTTCAGTTATATCTTCGTGAGTGTAAAATGAAACCTTCCCCAGCGCTTCCATATGCAAAGTCTCTAATGTTGTCAGTTTCATCAATACCCACCTTGTACATCAGCAATGAGTTTGTTCATAGGTGGTCTTGCTTATTCTATTGACTCTACTAGGTCATTGTCAATATCATTTCTCTTTTGAACCATATAATAAGGAAGCATCTTAGCCTGAGCAGTACAATCATGTATAATAAGCCCATCATATCTCAAGACTATCGCCTCAAGATCATGTGGTACTTTTCATGCATATCAATAATTCGCCTCCACGCTTTAGTCTCCAGTGGTGTTTATCTCAGTTTCTTCTTAGCATAGATTGTACACCATTCAAGTTTTGTATTTAACTTTTTAGGGGCACCCAGTGTGGAATAAATAGAATTCTTACTGTTAATTCCGGACTATCACAGTTAATCAAGGCATCAAAGTAAATTTGCTAAATTCAGTTTGATCTGTAAGAATCTAAAAGTGACAACCATGATGCACAAGTATGTCATCTCAAAGTTCTAATTATCAGGTTTCACGCTTCATAAATGATGCATAAAGATAGTGAAGCCTACAATTTATACGCAAGAATTTCACAATTTTTCAGTAAAGAATGTATCACATTTTATGCACCATCTTTGATAAATAGATCACTAATTTTTCTTACACCTCTCCATCGTAGAGATTATTATTCTTGAGAACCGTATCTGGTATTCTGGAAGCTACCAAAATGCCCTTTAGATCTCTACATACATTCTACTTGCCTCGAGACCAAAAATATTTTGGTCTGAAGAGTGACTTATTCGTTGATGGACAGAGAGGCACGTGATAGTGTTCTTTTCTAAAGGTTGTTATGATTTTGTTTTAGTAGTATCTTCGTGCACACTGTCAGAAGCGTGAACTTTATGAATTAGTATTTGAGATAAAAATTTTATTTTGTAAATGGTGAATTACTTAGGTGCAAAGTATCACTCAAAAATAGATTTCACTGCATCAAACCACTTCCATTAAGTTTGCTTTCGGCAACTGATTAATGATGATGGTTTTGGTGATATCACCTGAGGCTGGAGAAGGATACTGTTCGCTCCATGTTTCTTAGGATGCTCAATCTTTCTTTAAGGAGTTTCCCTGAAAATGCCATTGAAAGTAAACTGAAAACTTGTACTTCTACTCCACTCTAAGAAGTAACCTAGCCGTGCGTAAAGAAAACGATAAAAGAAGCGGTGAAGTAGAGAGAGGTAGTTATTGATGTCGAAGAGAAAGTATGGCACGATTGGAGGCATCAATCTTGCTATATATTGGGTACTTTTTGGATGAAATTTTATTGCTCCAAAAGAGTGGATAGAGTTGCAGAGTGTCTGTGTTTGTTGATAAACTATCCTGCGGAAGCTAAAACTTTGGAAGTTTTACTTGATGATGCATCTCAAAAGTGATTCATATTCCCTTTCGGCCTAATATATCATTGAGAACAAAAAAGCAGATATCTGAAGTCCTCTAAGAAGAGAATGATGATCGAAGACATTGGCTAGAGAGTTCGGAAGCTGAAGTCTCATGTTTGGTTGTATGCTTGTTGGTTTTATACCAATTCAAAATGCTAAGTTCTACCCATTCAAAAGTTCTTTTTGGTTAGTGTGCTGAGTCCTAGAAAGAGCTTATCACCTTGTATAAAGGAAATCATAACTCTTGGAGCTATTATGGGCCAACTCTTACGGGTCTCTTTATATAATACTCCCTCTGTCCCTCAATTATTGTCTTGTTTGACTTTTTTGGGTCAAACTGTACATTTTTCAAATTCAAATTTGACTTATATTTTTTCACTTTTTCCAAAATCATAAAACACGTCATTCCACCATAAATTGTGAAAAGTTTGTGAAAGAGAGTTAGATAGGCAGAAAACTTCAAGGCCTCACATAACCACTCTTAAATGAACACAAAGAACTCTCTCTACTTTGTCTCGAATAAAGCCTCTCATTTTATCGACCTCCACTCCTTGGACATAGCAATGTATGTACAACCCATGAAGTTGTGCTTACAAGGGAATCTTATTCAAATTGATTGAATTAGACGAAGAGAAGTCACACTAGAGTTGACTTTGCCCTTAGGTATCCTAATTTACAAGGACTCTAATTCTTTTCACATGTGCAAATTTAATTCTCATGCCAAAGGGATTCCACCCACTAATGGGATTTGGGATAGTTTCCTATGCAAAGTTATAATAGTAATAATAAAAATAATGGTAGTGATTATGATAATGAGTTAAATTAGAAGTAAGGTATATCCCAGGTCAATCTATGAGTAGAGGGTTTCAACTCTTCAAATGACTCAAAAACAAATATCTAGTTAGTAATTTTCCTTCTTTTCAATGACAATATGAGACCTCTATTTGTAAATTGTAGTTAAACAATAAATGTGTTAGAATACGAGGGTAATTGTGTAATTGGCTAAAGTATGGTTAGCATATAAATACCTGGTGTAGCAATAGAAAATAACTTTTTCCCAATCTCTCTTTTTTCTCTTTTTCTTTCTTGTTCTTGGTTTCACGCCTCTCTCTCTCTCTCTCTCTCTCTCTCCCTCTCTCTCTCTCTCTCTCTCTCCCTCCCTCCCTCCCTCTCTCTCTCCTCTTTTTACCTGTTCTCTTTTTACCTGCTGTTGTGTATTAGTTGACAATATGCATGGGTAACTTTGATAAATGATTTCTCATGTTAAACATTACTTTTTATGTGGAACAACTAATCATGATCTAATCCGAGGGAATGACCTATTAGGATACGTTTCTTTGCAAAGTCAAGCCTTTGGGTCCACATTCAATCTAAGAATAGTTTTGAGACTAAAATACTTGAACTGCAAAAGATCCCGCTCTTTTTTTCTTTCTTTCTTTTCCTTTTTCCTTTTTTAATTTTTAGAACCAGTGATAGATGTTACAAGGACTTGGGTGTGGGTGTGGGTACTTTTCAGAAGTGGAATATGCAGAAACTTGAAAGTTTAGGATACAATATGACTGCTAAAATGGATCCAAAAGGTACTTGGATCATCCCTATTACTGTACATTCGGTACTCCATGTTCTTGTTTTGCTTAAATTTGATGCAAATGGTAATATAATTACTGAAAAATATAATAAAGTTGGAGTGTTTTTGAGAATAATTGATTGTTATATTAGTGAATATAGAAAAGATCAAAAAAGAGATTTAAAACTTCAGCAGGTGTGTTTTGAGGTATTACTTGAAGATTCCAACTCTTCTGCTGCTGCATCACGGCTTCTCAAAACAAAGATGGCGTGTGAAATGGATAGCCCTCTTCTGAGTGTTGGATGTTACTAGTTTCAATGACCTGTCCTTGAGTATTGGATCTCTAGGCTGCCTTTGACGAGGATGACGTGTGTTTCTTGAATGAGATTCCTTTGAGCGAACTAGTACATAGCTTTCTTCCCACCTCTGGAGAAGGATGCACTTCTCCAATGCAATCATCTATTTAGTAAAAAATGCTAGACACGTAGGAAAGATACATTTTCCAAAAAAAAGTTGGGAAGACATCATCTACGCGATCCTCTACTTCTAGAGGGTTACCTAGAGGATGTCTTTCCATCCACGTCATTTACCGTTGGTTTTTTATTCTATTTTATACCATCAATCCGTTACGATATGAAGTAATTTTTATTTTTTGGTTTTTGTAATTAATTATAAAAGACTGTCACGTCTGAAAAAATGTTCTTCAAGGAGTTTTGCATTGGAGCACGTTTAGAAAGAGGACTTTCTATCTTTTAGATTTTTTGTCACATGCGAAAGAGGTGTTCTTGTTTAAGCATGCCATGTAGGAAAAACTAGATGATAGCATTGGAGATGCTTTCAATGTCTTCAAGTTTGATCTTTCTGTTTCTTTGTGATATAATATGTTATTTGATTCATTTATCGAGTTTATGCCGAATTCTATTTGAATTTACCTGCCCCTGGACTCGTCTGTATGTACTGGGAAAATTATTTAGTGGGATTGTGCTGATGTGGTGTGATGTTCCACTTCTCTTTTGACACTTGGCATACTCAACCAATTAAAATAAATAGGGCCACTAGCTCTATGGACCACCTCACATCATCACCCACATGTTAATACGCAATTGGTATGTCACTCCACGTCACCCTAGTGACATGGTGTGACCGTCCTATCGAATAACTTCTCATGTGCTGGACCTGACCTGTTTTTCCTTGTCAAAACAAATGACAGGGCACTGAAGACGATGTAGTAAATTGGTTACATGGTAACGGATTATGGAAAATGGTGCGGGACCCATATGAGCCCTTGTGGATCAAAGGAGGCGGGCATTGCAACTTGGAGCTGTATCCAGATTACATTCGTCATCTTTGCAGATTTGTCTATGAAATGGAGAATATGACCACTGAACTCCGCCTAAAGAAGATTAGGCAGACTCTCCGGCTACCAAAGGGATCATACTCCGCCACTTCAAGTGCTTCCAAGAAGTGCTGTTGGATAAAATTGAGGCGGCCAAAATGTCCGGAATGCCCTAAACCTCGCTGTCTAAAATGTAGCTGCTGGTGGCCAAAATGGCCGAAATGGAAACTGAAATGCCCAAAATGTTTAAGACCTGGGTGCTGCTTCAAATGTTCGTGCAGTTGCATAAAGTGTTCATGCCATTGCAGGAAGTGTTCATGCTGGTGTTAGTGTATGGTGGGGGTACACATATGGAGCAAAGGAGGGTATAACTTAAAAAATGTGTTTGTATAGATTTGCTGGAGTTGTTGATGGCCGTCTGAACTGTGCAGAAGCGTGTCAAACAAAGGGCAAGTAGAATTTTAACAACATAATTTGTAGGTATTCTTGATAGAGGTGTACTATTGGAACATTTTCTTTTTTCTCAGATGGCTATTACCAAAAAAGTGTATTCTCATTCTAGGACAAGGTAGATTAGTTTTGTGACTCGACCATCTCTGTCATCTCTGTTGCGTGCAAAGTTTGCGAGACCTTTGTAAGGTGCCTGATGCGGGGGGTGCGAGACCTTCATAAGGTGATGCGGCGTGCATTTCTGTTGTGGTGGATGATGTTGTTTGACAAATCTTTTTAAGTGAATTTGGTGATCAAGATAGTAATTTGTAGAAGTACTAGCAGAAAAAATCTGGTTATTAACGAGGTCTACCTCTCCCAATCCAAAATCATTCCCTTTCAGGTCCCATGAGATCCCTTTTGGTTTGTGCGTTTGTTGCAATTTTTTAGACAAGCTAGTCAGGCTAGTTGTTGTTTGCTTTATGGAGAACATTTCATGGAAAATGATTTCTGCAGAATGAAAACATTCTATTTTTAGTAGTTTGGTGATGATGTTTCAAGAGTTTGGTTAACATGTGCCTTAAGGGCAATTTTAAGAATCTAAATTTAGTAAGTTTTGTCTCGATGACTATTCAAGCACAAATGCTAATGCAATTAGGGTAGATCTTGATGCATAACATATTCTAAACCATTTTGAAAATGTGTTTGAAACCATTTCAAGTGTTTGGTAAATATTTTGACAATGAATGAGAAAATATTTGAGGTGATGTAATTTACTGGAGAAAAAATATCCTTTTAAATCTTATCTTCAAAAAGATAAAAGTTCTAATAAAAACCAGGGGCAAATCATTCTTGTATTTGGACTTTTTTTATGAATTGTCCTCGAACACTTGCTTATGTCTGATTCAAAGTACACCCTTTATGTTCATTGTTCGTAGGAGGCTGAATGCAGTAAAAAACTAGGAAAATGATACACATATAGCGAGTTTTTTACCAAAATATTGTAGTTTTGATAAAATATTCCCAGATCATAGTACATTTTAAACTAATTCCCAAACTATTGTAATTTGTTGAAATTGTAATCACTAATATCTGTTTATATATATATATATATATATATATATATATTATTAAGCCCTTAAATATTTAGGGCATTGATAAAGAAAAAAGTGTTAGGAGTGAAGCCGGAAGAAAGCTAGAGAGACGAAGAGTCCTACCCTACTAGAGGTAAACTTGGAGATACATCACACAACTCTTGTTTTTGGAGGTAAGCTAGCTAGGTACCTGTTTGTTAATGGTTGGGAACAGATCCATCGCCTTACTTACCTATAACAAATGGCCAAGGCATGGATTTGATTATTTTTTGACGTTTAAGTAGCACTGAATTGATCTTGGTCTAAGTCAATTTGCAGAAATTACATTGAAAAAATAGATTGTCAGTGATTTCCTCGGCCTCATCACATAATTCACACATGTTATGAGGACTTAAACCCTATTTAAAAATTCTACTCCTTGGGTTCAGTGGGAAAGCAAGAAATTTTTTCTAAGAGAGTTGCTATTAACACTCCCCAAACCTCTAAGTACACCCCTTCTCATATTAAACCTTTTCTAACAGCTTAAGCTTTTAGATGAGTTGGTTATTTAACATGGTATCAGAGCTCTGGTTTGGCAAGGTCTTGGGTTCGAGTCGTTCCGCTTGCATTTGTTACCCGAAATATTGTGAGTGCATGTTGTTGTCACTCTGTTTGGTTTGTGATGCCCTGATGGTGTATATTTGTTCGTCTCTCCACGTGTGGACGGGTCACACGTGAGGGGGAGTATTGAGATTGATATACATTGTTGGGTCCCTATTGTTTGTCTCTCCACGTGTGGACGGGTCACACGTGAGGGAGAGTGTTGAGATTGATATACATTATTGGGTCCCTATCTAACAGTTTAAGCTTTTAGATGAGTTGGTTACTTAACACTGTTCGGCAGCCCCCTACCAAACAAAGCTAAAGCTATTCGGTAAGGGGTGCCGAACACCACTATGGGTGTTCGGTCACACAGTGCCGAATAACTTAAAAAAAAAAAAAAATCTTATCAATTAGGGCAACGATGGAGACACGAATTCATATATTTTTGGAAGTGGGTTCTATTACTAACATGTTTGTCTTTTTAATAAAAACTATAATTTGGTTTTCGTGTAATTAATTTAGGTTGAATGAGAAAATGATGGAGACATGAACACGATAAGGAACGAGGAAGGAGGGCATGAACATGATGAGGAAGGAGGAATGAGCTAGGAGGAAGGAGGACATGAACACAGAAGGAGGAAGGAGGACATGAACACGATGAGGAAGGAGGGAGGGAGAAGGAAAGATGGAGGAAGAAGGAAGGAGATATGGGGGATGCGGGCTTGATAGGAAGAGGGGACGAGGAGGAAGAAGAAGAAGGGAGGGAGGAGGAGGAAGAAGAAGGAGAGGGGAAGGGAAAAAAAGAGAGAGATGGAGTGAGGGTAAAATAGGAAAATTAGGGAGGTGTATTTAATATTTAGGGGGTTGAAAACTTAGGAGAGGTGTGTACTTAGAGTTTTGGGAGGTGTTAATATCAACTCTCTTTTTCGAAAGGGGGTTGAGATTATTTTAAGCTTAGCAAATACTAGATGGCAGTATCAGAATTTGCCTCTTTTGGGGGTCAAAATTATAACACAGTGCAATTTTTCCTAGAAGAAAGGGCCATCAAAAATGTAATTTGCCTTAAATGGGGGTCGTCCCGGCCTATAATTCATGTTTGGCTTGTGTATGTATAGATTTAAATCTATGGAAAGTGAAAAATGTTAAATTTGGCGTCATGATCAAGAAAACTTGGATGTGAACTATCTGGGTAATAAGTGATTCAAAAGATAAACAAGAAAAGGAAACACTTGGCATGGTCTTTAGAAAGATGATTCACCATGATCTTCTCGTCTCAAGAATACTAATGATCACGCCAAAAAGTGCTCTGGTGATCTGTCGATGTCCACGTATGCAACTAGTTTGTAGGTCGGATGCCCTGGCTCTCAATAGGCACAAGTGTTAGTGGGATTTGTCCTCCGGTAGATACCTGAGATGAAAGGAAGCACCGTTAGGAAGCTGGACGCTGGTCCAGCTAAAACCCTCCGGTGAGAGAATCAGTCTATGGTAAGGTTAATGGTCTCCGGTGAGGATTCAGGCTGCTCTTGAGAGTAAATGCACTGAATGTTTTGGAGATTTTATGGTTGTGTATGTGTTAATTTGAACTTAGGTCATAAGTGAAGGCAATCACCTTGTATTTATACTAGAAGAATGTTGGTTTAGGACAGGTGGGCCTGCAAGGTGTCAACCTGGGACAGATAGTCATGTGTCCATTTATGGCAGCCGCAATCTGCATTTATGAACTTTTATGGAGAAGTGACCTGCATTGATGTAGAAGATAGAACTTCTCTGGAAGTGGCATAGATCTTCAAGAAGCAGCTTTACTTAGAGGGCAAGTCAAGCTTTCAACCAATGAGAAGCTGGGTTGTGGCCCCGGGATGACGTAATAGCAGGTAGGCCATTAATGCGGCAGCTTTTGTTGACTATCTTCAGCCCCCGGAGTAGAGACTTCGAGATCTCAGTGTTATAGCCCGGGATTAGGATCACGCGGGCTCTTTATGTCCGAGGTAGAAGGCATCTTTGGCCACCTCGAGCTCCTTGGGGAGGTAGAGAAGAGATGAAGGGTATACGTACCCGAGATTCGAGCTATAATCCAAGCTCGGGATCGAGATGGTTATCTTTCGAGCTCCAGCTAAGCTCGGTCGCGTGTCCCGTTTGTGCCACGTGGAGGCAGGATATTTTAGTATCTTCAGTAGCCCCCGACTTCCTAAGGTAAGGATTCATCCTTTAAGTCGGGAAGTATCAGCTCGCTCGTTGTTAGGTTCATGGTGATGTGCTCAGAATATAGGCTAGAGGGGGGGGTGAATAACCTATATTACCATTATTAAAAATTTCATCATATTTTAATTTATATTGAAAAATATGGATGAAATAATTAACATGAATAGGTCATCTTCCTAGTTCAAGCAACACATCCGATATAGTTATATCAGACGAAGTACATCGGTAGTCTTGAAGAATGGATGATAGGAAGATGTTGTTATACTTAGCTGGTAGAAAAGAGTTTGAGCAGCGGAAGAATAAGCAGCTTAAGTATAACAAACAAGATTGAAGCAACTGTAAATAAGAGCAAACATGTTCATCATGACAGTCAACTAAAATCTTGTTTTAGATGCATCAATTACTTTCCACAATCATATTGCACAAGATATATCAAATATTATAGGAAAGATAAGTAAAGGCTGAGTATAACAAAATATGATTTATTATTAAAATTCAGCAGAGGTTTGCTCAAAGACAAACATGCTTAGTACATCAACCTAGACTCTCTAACCTAGCAATCTTCTTAGGAAAGAAAAAGGAGAGATTAAGAAAGCGAAATCAAATATATCGAAAATACATTGGAAGATGTACTCAATATTTATTGAGGTATCTTCCTGTAGTATCAACTCGATATATTTGTGGTGAGAAGAGAATATTAGGCGTTGTTCAAATAGCTGGTATTTGAACAACTGAGTGCTGAGCACTCGGCCAAAAGTGATGAAAACTCTTTGCACAATCGACAGCCCTTATAATGTAGTATAAGTTTGCCGATATGAATGCAATGTGGATTATTAGGCTCTGTTTCTTTATCGGACATCTTCAAACTTGATCAGTCTTCAATGACTTGCTGGATGCTTGGTCTCTTGCTGTGAATTTGGAGTGCAGCAACTGAAGAGACTGAGTCTTTCGAAGGAAAAAAGAACTCAAATCAAAAACGAAGTTTTTGACCAATATTTGACCAATATGTGGGGGATTGTTGGAAATTGGTTTTATAATTGGTGTTTGACCAATATTTGACTAAGTTTCTAGTTTGGTACCGTTTATTAAAAATGGAAATAAGTTGCAAAATTGAAATCTACGTTTCGAGTAGACTAAGTTAGTATATTTATTATCTCAAAACCAATTTTGGGTGAATGAGATATTAATGATTAAAGTATGCAACTTAACATTGGTAATTGAAGAGTTATGGGAATATGAAAAACCATGTCCCACATTGAAAATGCACCTTATTAATTGGCCCACTTTAGGAGGAAACATTCAAGTGGTCTAGCTCCTCCAAGGTCCAACCTGGTGATGTCTCTTGGGCTAGCTTTTGGCTAGCACAAGCAGCTGCGAGGATGGTGTTTCGCACCATCTGAGCCCGAGCCCTCACGCGCAGGTCGCAATGGGCGCTTTAAAGGCGCACTTTGCACTTCGCATGTACGCATCGTCGCTAGGAGCTAACCAGTTGGGTGACTCAGTTAGCTCGGGGGATGGCCCAGGTACGTTGTACCCTCGAATAGGTGCAACCCAGTGACGAACCGAACAGCCACGGGCGGTTATAGGCAGTTCAGGGTGGTTATGGTCCAAGCGGTTCGTCGGTTATCGTAACCGATCGAACGGGTGTAGTTAGGGGAAGTTGCGCAGCAGTTAGAGTGCGAACCGATCCGCTGGATCGCGCTCACACGATCAGGTGTGATCCGACGGTCCAGATTCACCAGATTCAAAATTGTGTCTATTCGCAGAAAGGCACCACAAGTCTTCAGTAAATATAAATAGACCCCCCGGATTGAGAGTTCCTAACACCGAAATTCTGAGCATTTAGTTTGTTAGTAAGAATTATCATATTGTTGCATATATTCCCTTCTCGAGCCTTGGAAGTTCTGAAACACCGATCAAGTTCGCCGAAATCTGCGTATTGAAGTGCTGCCTACGCTGATTGAAAAGTCGTTGCATCTTAGGGATGATTGTCAAGAACCGTTAGCACTAGTACGGGGCAATTTCATCTTGCGGAGATTGTGTCCAACACAAGCCTCGACTTCATTTATTAAAGTTAAGTAAAATAATTTTCTGCTTCATCTTATTTCTGTCCGTAATATTTCCGAAAAAAACTAAAATAAAATTACACCAACACCTCTTTCGTCTCGAAAAAATGTTCTCTCCGTTCCAAAAAGAATTAGTTTCATCTGACAAGTTAAATTTTTTAAGTTTGCAACTTTACATGTTTTTACCTCCTTAAAGTTGTTCTATAAATTTTTTTAAAAAAAATAATTGGAAAGTGGGACATTTGTTTGGGTCGGAGAGAGCAATTTCATTTGACTAATTAGACATTTTAAGTTGTAGTTTTTTCTTTTTGGTTTAAAAGCTACGATCGCAGGAATCATCGAACTCTTCTTGTACATCCTTTAAACCGCACCAACATTATATAAGACCATTTTAGTGAGGAATTAAAAGTATAAAACAAGTATACTACGGTTGAGGATTTTCACCTACTGTTGACATATTATTATTGTGAAATGGAAGACTGCTATGCTGTATTTATTACCAAACTAATATTTTTCAAATGTTTGACGATGCCTAAACTCCACGACCTCGTAGCATTCATACTGCTTAATGTGTCAACTACAAATTTAAGATTATTTTGGTTTGTCAATTAACCACCGAAGACTATAAAACCATTTGGTCTTTCTTGAACATAGGCTTATTCAAGTTGGGGTACCGATTAACTAAACAAAGCTTGAACTAAAGTGTGCATTTTGCTAACACATTTTCCTTTTATTAAGACTTAGTCGTACATAGAACGAATTGTAAATTTAGCATTTTTGTTTTGCTAAATATTGTATGACATAAGCAAATAAGTGTCACAATAATATGTGTTAAATATTCATTTATAGTATGTCTTGTCTCAAAAATTATCTTAGTAGCATTGAAACTTGTTAATGACTAGTTATTGAAACAAAACTTATTATATTCCTAATATCTAGGTTGTTAATGACTAGTGTACATGTTAGTCAAATCCACTTTCTATCTAACCAAAATCCTCCAACTTTGTAACAATATTCACTTTCATGTTGGAGTACTTTTTTGGATTTTTGAAATTTTTTGTCTTAAAATGAGTTAGTTGTCTTTCTAATAAAATTACTAAATTCACGTCTTATGACAGAATGTTTATTTACAATCCTATAAAAAGAGTGCTAAGGATATTTATGTATTTGTGTTATTAATAATATCTAAAATCAATTTTCTTGATTTAGAAAAAAATAGTTTATTTTATAGAGACCGAAGGAGTGATATGTCTTTAGTTGCACCAAAACTACATCTTTTTTGTACGACGCATGCGTGCGTAAGAGCAACTTATGTTTTAGAAGCTAAGAAGAATGTTTTAGAAAAGTTATGAAAAATTGTAATTTAAGATTAGAAGTCAGATTTTCTTGGACAAACTAAAAGAAAAAAATTAAGTTGTAAACTTAGCATTATTGTCTGTTAATATGTACGTCTTAAACTCAACCAGACGCAATTCAAGATATACGGTTTCAAGGCATCAATTGGTTACACGTTTTTTTTTTTTAAATTGCACTAAAATTATTATTATTTTTAAAAATAAGACTATTTTTAAAAATAAATTTTTAAAAAAGAATAAAAATTACTCCACTATTTAATATTTATTTGAGACAGGGGACTACTACTTTTTTTTTTTTTTCTTTTTTCGTTTTTGAAGGAGGGGACTACTACTTAGTATTAGTAATGGTTTGCTAACTAATGATTGACCGTCAAGAAAGTATACGCCAAATTAATGAGAAATGGTATATGAGCCCTTCAGTTTGGAAAATTTATTCGACTGTTGTTGATTCTTGAATAGATCAACTCTCCATTCACTTTAATATGCCATTGCTATGTCAATATATTCCTCTTATGAGTAATGTTATTGTGCACCGATAACATTGGTTGGTCACAAGATTTTTAAATGATTGGAACCATAAATTATTTAACTAATTAAAAAATATTAACTTAAATTTTGGTGCACACTTTAGGTGCACGTAGCATTACTCCAAATCTTTTACTTTTTCGTCTCAAAATAAGTTGTTTATTTTTATTTTTTATATTTATTTTAGGATGGAAGGAGTCCTTCCCTAAAATCAAACATTGGTTCAGTCCATTTTGTGTTTGAGCTTAGCCCATGGGCAACTTGGTTTGCAGAAGAGAGAGCGAGGGTGGTTCCGTTTGATGTTCTTTTTCTTTCTTTCTTTCTTTATTATTATTATTATTATTATTATTATTATTATTAGTAGTAGTAGTAGTAGTAGTAGTAGTAGTACAATCTATTTAGTTAAATTTTTTTTAGCTAGAAGAATGTAATTGCATACATATTACAACATTCTAAAAGATACATGTCGCGGTAGGTAAAACGCATAAATTTATACTACAATAATTATTTTCCTACACATATGCACGTCAACTTCTGGTAATTAGTCATATTTTACTAGAGCTAATCGAACTCGAACCTACCTGACACTTGAAGAAATCTTTGAAACCCTTTAGCCAAATATCTACTCCTTGCCTCTCCAATTAAAGTCGACTCTGCACTAACCACTCTCGCTTTCCAAAGTATTTTTTGTTTCATACTTGGAAGAAGGGTCGGGTCGGGTCTTATGAAAGTGAAATGGGTTCCTAAGAGAAATACATAAAATGTAGGGTTAATTATATTAGTTCTTGACTATTAACTTTTTCACGATTAGTCTCTTAAGAATTTTTTTCAAATTTCCGTCTATAGAGTATCAAAATTAGACACGCTTAGTCCTTTTAATAGATGCCATTAATATTTATTCGTTAAATCAGTCATGTGTCCAACACGTAACTTTAATTAAGGACATTTATAAAATTTTATGAACAAGACTTTAAAAAATATATTACTCCCTCCGTTTCAAAAAGATTGACGTTTTAGAGTTGTGCATACGTATTAAGAAATTTTATAAGTTGACAAATATACCCTTATTAAATATCTTTAATTTTTGTGCTAGGAGTAGTTGAAAAGATAAATTAGAAGAAGATAACCATCGGGAGAATATAAAGTATTTAATGAAGAGATGATCAATTATTGAAACTTGTGAGAAGACAAGGGTAAATTAGGTAAAACATGCATTGAAAACCTAAAACGATAATTTTTTTGAAACAAATTTTTAAAGCTAAAACAACAAATATTTTGAAACAGAGGAGTAACAAGGGGCCCAAACTCTCTCTCTCTCTCTCTTAATTTAATGACTCTCACTCCCTATGTTTGCAAAACTAAAAAGAACAAAACAAAACAAAAAAAAAAAAAAGAGGAAAGCAGAAGCAGCTGGCGTCTCTCCTCCCCCAAAAGCTCCGGCATCCCTAATTCCGCCACCGACGACTTCGAAGCATGCACCAGCGCATTCCCTTCCTTTTCTGGGTTTCTCTTCAAATTTCATTGAATAGGTTAAATCATATCGAGAAAGCATCAATGGATGTATTGGGTTCTTGAAAAATTTTTACCAGGCCAACCAACACACACACACTCACACACTTGATAAATTTTTTGGGTTAATCACACCAATTTTTAATGGCATCGATTGAATCAATTACTACTGTATTTCTGGGTTTGAATCAAATTTTAGATTTTGTGAATTTAATCAATAAATTCCAATGGGGAAGAACGAATTTCTTACACCAAAGGCAATTGCAAACCGAATCAAAACAAAAGGTCTCCAAACCCCGATGGTATTGTCAAATGTGCCAGAAATAATGCCGAGACGAGAATGGATTCAAGTGCCACTGTATGAGCGAGAGGTGATGAGGGCGGCCAAGGCTGAGGTTGCGGCGGCGGTTAGCAAGATGAAGCAGGAGACTACCCAGGAGGTGAGGAGAATATTGCCGTCGGGAAAGCCAAATTGGAAATGGAGTTGCTGGAGGCTTTGGAAGGGTTAGAGAAATAGAAGGAGGAGACTAAGAAGTCTCTTGGTTGCCGTAGTGAAAAGTAACGAGGGACTTGGTGGTGTGGTGGTGATGGTGGTAGCAGCAGCGACGACGTGGAGGTCTTTTTGGATACGGCTATGGCTGACTGCGGCGACATGGAGGCTTTACGGGATACGGCCACCGTCCTGTGTGAAAGAAGTGCAAGCTGCGATTGTTGTCAATTTTGTAGAGAGAGAGAGTTTGGGGAAGACGGTGCACAGCTAGGTTTAAACAAAAAAAGATACTAAAATTTTGTTAGATTAAGATAAAATTTTGAGTTAAGTGATTAATGTTTTCAGATAGATTAAGATTAAAAAAAAATTATTCAAATAAAAAAAGATAAAAATTTGTTATTGAAATTTTTCTAGGAATTTTCTGTAATATCCTTAAAAAATAGCATGTACAATACACATGATTGATTTAACGAAATTTCACTAATAACATCTATTAAAAAGACTAACCGCATGACTTTTTAATACTCTTGAGACTGAAATTTAAAAAAAAAATTAAAAAAATAATCATAAAAAAATTAATAGTAAAAAAACTAATGATATAATTAACCCTAAAATATAATACTTCTATTCCACATCAAATAAATGCGAAAAATTTAAGTCCTATAAAGAGTCATTTATCACTGAACACCAACATTACCCATATACTTTTTGGGTAGACATCCGATGGGCTTAATAACAAAGCGACCGCCAACATTCAAAGTATAGAGTTGAAAAGCCTCACATGATAAACAATTCATAGTTGGAATGTAATGATGGCTTTGTATAATTACTACTTTAAGTAGTAGTAGTAGTAGTAAGATTGTTTGTCGTGAACGGATAGAACACTAACCGCATTTTTCTTCTTTCCTTAAGTTGCTTGTTAATGTGTTCATCATGTGAACCACAAACCCTATTTTTTTTATCAAAATTATTGTGGCCTACTTTTTTTTTATGTCCTAAGGGGGCGTGGGAAGGTGGCCTACTGTTTACTCCCTTCAATTTAACCAAAAAGTTTACATTCTATTTTTAAAAGTGAATACATGACTAAATTAAATTAAAATTTAATATTTTTTTCATTCCACTCAAAGAATCTATGTTTAAAAAATTTAATTATTAAAAAATATATTAGTGTCATTGAAGTTGATCATAATTATAAAAGTACTTAAGCACAACCAAGATGATTATAACTCAAGTGGAGGGTAAAGATGAAAGATTATAAAAATTATAAGCATAATTTTTTGAAAGTAAACTCTTTAAGTGAAATACCCTAAAAATAGTATAGTGAACTATTTGTCTGAAACGGAGGGAATATATTTTAAATACGTTTTAGGAAAATAAATCTCATTCACTAGAAATTACATTAAAAATACTATATACTCTAAATTTTGTAATTTTATAAAAGTAAGTAAATTTATGTAAATATTAGATCAAATTTTAATTAGCTTGAAATAAAAATCAAAAATAATTTTTTTAATTAGAGGGAAAACTAAACAAATCCTTAATCTGGCAAAATTTTAGATGAGAAAAAGGGGGGAATGGCTGTGAGCTAAAAAAAATAGGTTATGATTGCTGGACTCCACTTGTTCTTTTGTTTAGACACGTGTATTCGGGATAATGGATAATTGTAGACATCGCCCATGCCCCATAGCGACATTCCTCCGTCGATTCTGCCGTCTAATCTGCCTCGGTTTCGGGTTTTCCCTCCCTCCTCATCAGAATTTAGAACCTTCATTCTGATTTCTTTCTCCGTGTGCCCTCATTTTTTCTCTGACTCGAGATAAATTGGATCATGGTGACAAGAAACTATTCTATCCGTTATTCAAGTAAGTATTTATTTTGAAATTTTTTTTAATTATCTTCATTAAAATTAAGAAAGTTAATTTTTTTAATTATTTTAGTAATATATGTATATTAATATCTTTAATGTTCACATACAAAATTAGAAGTTCATATTGGGACGACAAATGTGTTAAAGTGAAATTAATAAGCTTATTATAGACACTAATTTAGAGTAAAAAAGAAAATTTAAACGTAAACACTCCCTTAGAAACGGAGGGAGTAGTGAAAAGTGGTTCACAACGTAAATGTTGCTACGTTAACTACTAAGTTGGTCAACTCTGATTTGAAAATATGTACTATTTATCCACTAAATTATTACAAAGTAAAATTACACTATCCTTGATTTTCAAAGAAAGTTTATGAAGTTCATACTTGATTACTAATGGATAGTGTATATAAATATCTTTAATTCGAGTTTATGAGTGATAATATCCTTTAAATAAGGACCGATTTTGCTCATATGTGTATGTAATCAATGAAACTTTCAATAAGGCCTGAAAATGGATTGAATTGGATCAGATATACCAAATTCAAATCCAATTTTTTAAGAAATTATCGGATTCTAATCAGATCGAATTATCTCTCAAATATTTCAAAACTCGATCCATATCCTAAATTTTTTAATTTGAATTTTATTAGACCCTCATTGAAGTATTGAATGAAAATAATATGAAAGTATTTTTTACTCAATCAAAGGTCAAACAAACATGAAAATTATGTTCGTAGCTTACACAAATATAAATGACAATGTTATATAGTAAGATATTACAGTGCGAAGAAATTTTTTTATTTAGTTGAAATAGTAATTATTAATAACTAAATGATGAACATAAGTAACTTTTGTATCTATAGTATTACTATATACTTTTTATATTAAATCGGATCGGGTTGTTAATAAATCGAATCACCCTTAATCGAAATTTAATTTGTTAAGCTATCGGGTTATCGGACTCAGATTACAATCGAGTAATCGGATTGAAAAACTCAATCAATGTCCTATTGATTTTGAATCAAAATCCAATCCATTGACTTACTTTCAATAACTAGTAGTTGGGAAAGCTATCAACGATTTGTGAAATGACAAAGCTAAGTGTTTAATGAGAAATAGAGAGAATATTTGAATGCTTCACTATAAATCTGATTTATGAGTTTTAATGCCTTGATCAACCTTTTTCAATGCTTCAAGAGAAATCTATTTATAGTGAGAGCTGTCGGAGCCTTTAAAGAAGGTGAAGTTTTGAACTTTGAACTTTTAAATTTGGTGCATTTAATGAAATACTTGTTGACACTTGGCTTGTCAAACAAAGGGTTTGCTGGTTCACTAAAATGCATCAAATGTGTAGACATGTTAGTTGAAAATGACAAACTTTACTTTGACCATAGAAAGTTACATATGAATTGAAAATGACTAATGAAGTCTTAGAGACTTCAATTGCGAGCTAGTGTGATATAACTATGAACATAAGACTAGGAGATGGATTATTTAGATTTAATTAGATTCCATGTAGACATCAGTAATATCTGCAAGTTTTCAAATATCGACGCTGTTATGTTGAAAATATAGACAGCTTTTTATCGATGACCAAAGTTGCGGATCTTCAAGCTTGCTAAAGACTAGATCCTAACACTTAGCAAAAGTCTTAGCCAAAACTAAGTCTAAAAAAAGACTTTAATTGCCTATTGTAGTGTGTTACATGAAATTTAGGGGTCTTCATCGACTTCCTTCTAAGTTCTAACTCTATTTTGAAACTCACCGATGTCAATTGCTCTATTCCCTCCCAGGCCCGGCCATGAGTTATGTTTTGGGGGCGATCGCCATGGGCTCCTAATTTTTGTGGCCCCAAATTTATGTATACCATTGTAATATGTAGTGTAATATATTATATAATTATATCTTTGTAATTGACTTTGTGGTTCAATGGATAACATATTTATTTATGAAACTAGAGATTTTGGGTTCGACACCTAACAAAGTCGTCCAACCTTTTATTTTATTTTGGTTCACTGAATTTAATTAACAAACCTTATTTATGTATAATATATAATGTATTAGTTTAACTTTGTAATTGACTTCACGACTCAACCTTTTGTTTTATTTTGGTTCGCTGAATTTATTTAACAAACCTTATTTATGTATAATATATAATGTATTAGTATAATTTTGTAATTGACTTCATGACTCAATCGATAAGGTGTTGTTTTATAAAATTAGAGATTTTGGGTTCGACCTTAACGGAGTCATCTAACCTTCATTTTATTTTTTGATCCGCTAAATATACTTATCAAAAAAAAATGTGTTAGTTGACCACCAATTTTTTTAACTGAGTCATTAAAAAATTAAAAATTGTTTAGATTGTAATACAAGTCCAATTATAATAATCATTGGGCAGATTATAACAATATTTCAAGCAAAAATCAGGTTCTATTACTATTGTACTCAAAAAATACAAACAAAGTATATTATTTTTGTTGTAAATTGTGTAAATCGGTACAGAATAGTAATTTTTAATAATTATTTGATACTTATTATTTCTTGTATGTTTGTAGATATTGCATTTTTTTAATACTTTCAATGATAAAAAAAATATATATATATTTGTGTAAAATTATTATTTTTATATTTCAACAAGGGCCCTTTTTTGTCTCTTTACTCTGGGCCCTCAAAATCTCAGGACCGGCCATGTTCCCTCCTATTCTAAAAAAATAGAAATGACCTAACTTGTAAATAAAAACTTGTTATTTAATGAAAGATGGGTCAAATGAACTTTTTAGTCCAAGCAAATGGGTTTTCTACCACAATCGAAACGTGGGGAAATACTCGATTCGATACTTGGGGTGATGGCCGTTAATCGTTATGATAGTGATGTGGTCAACTTAACTCCCAATACCATTATGATTCATAAATGGCCTTTGTTCCTGGCTTTTGGTGCGAGCTATAACAAAGTCGCATGCCTCTCCCCAAGTTAATACAGCAGTCATAAAGAGTTCGTCCTGTAACTAGTTGGTGTTGCTCAGATTAACTCCTGGTTTCTGGGGGCCAACTGGTGGGTATTTTAGTATAATTGTCAAACTCATTTAGCTCGGGGCGAAGTAATGTATGCCACTAAGTAAGAGCATATATAGTTGCAAATTAATTTAATTTATATATCCTTTCAAATGAAAATATAAAGTAAAATAAAAACGTGACTTTAATGGATAAACAATCATTTTGTTGCTTATGGTCCGTCGTTCAAAAATGAAAAAAACTTAGGTGCACCATGGGAATCATCTTGCTATGGTACATGATTAACCTTCCCTACAGGTACAACTTGATTTTTATCAGAAAGAAAATTTGATTTGGGAGCAGCATTATTCTGTGGTACTTCCATGGATCTCACAACTATGCAGCCTTCTTTTTAAGGAGTTCAAGTCTCATGTACTACTTATGTGTGTCCTTTCATATACCACTAAACTAAATTAAAATATGGGTCCAAAAGCCCCTTAACACATGTTCAGATTTAGCCTAGTGGTATATAAAATGACACACACAAATAGTACTGGAGATTTGGACTCCTTCTTAAGAGTCTCTTTGACTGGATTTGTGAGCAGTCATATTATTTTTATAGCCGTCATAATTGCGAATAAAAACAAAGGTAAAAAGGGTAAAATATGCGAAAATTTATTGCATTGATAATTAGTGACTTATTGTTCGATAAAAAAAGAAAATGAAGGGGTGTGATTAGATGCGTGGCGTTTTTCTTCTCGTTTAGCATATTTTTATTTCTTAATTTTGAAATATTTGAAGTAAAAAAAAGAGATATAGATAAAAAGAAAAATAATGTGACCGATCAAAGTAGAAAGATAGTATCAAAAATAACTATGAAATGAAAATAAAAAATCACCAGACGGAAACATACGCGATATGTTTGACAATCTTATCTCGGTAGTTTATGTCTTTACCAATAACGAGAATAATAAACTATTTCACAGGTCGTTATTGCTAAAAGTAAATGTTAAGAATAAATCAATAATGCACAATAATTTGAAGCAATTAAGAACTTATTATTCCAATTTTAATAATTTTAATTACTTTATATCTTATATACATAAAATATTATATGTTTTAATAATTTTAATTACTTTTATCTAAAATTATATGTCAATTTAAGGAATAAATTATATTTAAGAAACATTTAATTATTACTTTTTTTTTCCATCATTGCTCTCAGCAATGAATCTGAAAAATGGGAAAAGATGGAGGAAGAATAACGAGAAAGAAGAGAAGAGAAAGAAGAGAAGAGAGAGAAGACCAGCGAAGAGAGAGAAGAGAGAAAAGTTAGTATTATTCAAGCTAAAAGTTCATTGAGATTTGAAGTGTAGTCTACTAAATTTTTAAGAAAATGGGAAAATAAAATGTTGCTAAAAGCAACCTACTGTAAACGTCTTAAAAGCGTGTATGCCTCTATGAATACTTTTGTGAATTAATAAGCAAATATCTGAGCTGGAAAAGGACTGGCAAAAAAAGAGGATGAAAATTGCAGACTTTGCAGTCCTTTTGGCGGTGGCCCGGCCAAATTTGCCGTTAAAAGGAGCTGAATTGGTTTTTTAAAATTCAAACGCGTACCCCAAAGTTCATTTGCTTCTCTTTTGTTTCCGCCGGGTCTTTTTGGGAAAGAGCCAAGGGTATTTATGGAATTCTGTAACCTGCCCCCGCGTATATTCGGTGAATCTCGCATGATCCTTGCGGGATACGATCCTCTGTAACTGAGAAGCATGGAGAACTTGCTGGACTCTACTCATGGAGCATTTTGTGCACCCAATCATGAATAAAAAGAAAAAGCAATGCTACATTAATGTTCAGATCTATCGAAATTATAAATTGTCTGTATTATAAGATTGAACCTTTATGAGTAATGACAGTATTTGGCTTTGTATACAAGTAAATTATATATTTATAACGTGTATCTTGGATAATAACGGAAGTATTAATATTTTTCTTGTTAGTAGTTCTATTTTTTTATTTGGTTTATTTTAAAAATATAATTTTATTTCTAAAGAGAGTAATAATTTGAGTACAATTTGAAGAATGTACAAGTAAGCTAAAATAAAAAATAAAAAAAAATCCCCAAAATATTCACTCAATTTCATAATAGTACCTAAAATAAATATTTTTCACCTGGACTCACAATGTTACACATTATCTCAGTTTAGACCCTAGTCCCGACGTCTGTTACAAAACTAACGTTAAAGTGCACGTGATCTTTCATGTACTGGACATTTTCGTCATTTCCACTGAGAGAGTTGCAAATTCACGTGCTGAAAATTTTACCCCCAAATTCCAAGCCTTAGGGTTGCAATTTCAATTTGCAGAAGAGAGAGTTGTGGAATTTGGAGGTTGAGATGCCGGTCGAAATTGTGAGAGGGAGGATTGTGAAGGCTCGTTGTTGCTGTTGTGGGCGAGAGAGGGTGTGTCGGCGTTGATGGTGATCGTTCAGTTGGGGATGAAAATCAAAGAGGAGATCGCTGGCACTGAGATGGAAGGAGAAAAAACCGATGGTAATGGTGGCGAGCGAAGGAGAAGAGACTGAAGGCAAAGGTTGCGCTGGTCGGTGATGGTGATGTATTGCAAAGGGGGGCTACTGGAGGTAATTGTTGTTGTTGAAGATAGTGGCGGCGCGAGTGGTTGAACGGAGGGAACTTCGCCGTCGCTGTTGAAGACGAGTGGAGAGGACGGAGAAAGCATGGTGAGTTGTTGCTACTGTGATTGCTGTGTGAAAGAGGGGGAGTGTAAGAGTTGTTGCTGCTTTGGCTAGATTTGAGAGATAAAGAGTAATTGTTGGTGGCCGGCGATGGAGAATGAACGGAGCTGGAGGATGTGATTTTGGTCGGAGTTTGCGATAGAGATAGAGTCTGAGAGGGAGTAGACTCACTTTGCACCTCAATCCAAATTATCAAAATAACCCTCACATAACATGTACATGTCAATTTTCGTTACTATTTTTAACGCCAGTCACGACAAAGGGGCAAATTGGGATAGTTGGTAACATTGTAAGTCCGGGTAAAAAATATTTCATTTTAGATACCATTATGAGATTGAGTGAATACTTTGGGGTTTTTTTAAATTTATATTTTGGCCTAAATAAAACTACAATTTTAAATATTTGTTTCGTCAAATAGATTTTTTTTTTTAGATAGATGGAGAACAAGATTTCATATCGTATTTTATAAGAAATAAAATAAACGGTAAGTTATGAACATACTAGATTAGAAAATAAGATGTCTTTTCACATGTAGCTGTGAATTTGATAGCTCTAATGACAAAATTAAACAGGCGATTGGTTTGCAAAGAGTTATTTTATTATATGATCAATATATTATTACTAATATAAGAAAAATAATATATGTAAGTTTTTAATTAAAGTGATTTTTCTCAAATTGCTAATTTGCGGGGAACAAAAACCTTTGAAAAACAAATTAATAGGTGTATAACAATTGCATTGTCGCCTTAGATAAATAGCCTTAAAACTCTTTGAAATTGATATCTTGAAGAGATGTCAACCTTTTTATCCGATATTTAAATGTATTCACTCACACATAAGAAAGAAAATATTTATTCAGACTTAACTTATACGGAGTACTATATTCAATATTTCAAGTTATTTTATAATTAAAAATAAACAAATAATTTTATTTAAGAATTTGCTGGAGGACTCTGCTTTGACAAACGTGCTTAAACTATCAATCCACAACCAATACAACTATTCCATACCTCTTTTTAAATTTTAAAGAATATGACACTATTTTGTACGTAAAGTTCTAAAAAAAAAACCGTCATCTATAGTCTCGAACCCCTACATATTAGGTTCTCTAAAGTCTTGATGAAATTGCCACATTTACCAATTTTTGTTTGAGCTCAAGTTGCTAAAAGCTCGGCTTGACTTGAGCTTGTGAAGTAAATGAGTTAAACTTAAACTCAATTTCAAACTCGATGGAAGAAATATGACAGCTCAACTCATTTTAAGAAAATTCGATTAGTGTAAAGTATATCAATATCATGTGTATTTTATCAATTTTAAAAGTTATTTACTACATGATTCGCCAACAAGCTCGAGCTTGCGGTTAAAGCATAGTCCAAATATTAGTGAGCTGAACTTGAAAATTGAAAGTTATATCTAGTTCGACTTTGTCCTAATTCCTGGTTCTATTTGATTCATATTTCTCTTACATATACATTCAAAAACAAAAGTAAAATGATTCATATACAAAATTCATTTATATTTCACCTCAAAGTGTTGTATGTTGGATTTAAAGAACAATACTTTTGATGAATTATATCTACTATCTACTATATATATAAGGAGTTGGGTGACTTCTAGCTTCAATATTCTTTCTCAGTACAACCTTTTTCATTAGCATATTTAATAAAAAATTAAATTTAATATAATTGTAAAATTTGAATCTTAAAAAAAATATAATATAATTGGATTATGTAATATTACTCAAAAAAAAAAAAAAAGGAGGACAGAGGACATATTGGCTGGTTTATAGTGTGGAAAAATGAACCAACCGAGAGCAGAGTAACATAAAGTAATCACCGCGTACCGAGCCGGGCAAGGCAAACCCCCTATATTCTCGAAATAACCCTTTTCACTCCCCCAAACTTTTCGTCCTTTCACACACACACACACACACACACACACACACACACACACACACACACTCTCTCTCTCTCTCTCTCTCTCTCTCTAAATTTGTAATCACACCCTGTTCCGGCATTTCAATCTTTTCCTTGTGTAAAAAACCGGCATTGCAGTCTATCGACTTGTCTGAAAATCATTGAAGATCAGTCAAAAACACAAAAAACAGACCCAAAAAGATGCTCTCAACAATTACTTAATTCAAGTAAGTACTTTCCTTAAAGGTAATCTAATTAATTTCAACCCCATAAACCCCCCTCCTCCCTAAAATATTCATAAATTCAGCTATATATGTGTGTGTATAATGTCATTTAGGGCTTATTTTTTGTTAATAAGTAGAGAGCCGGCGGCGTTGGGAGAGGAGGGAGAAAAACATTTTTTGTGGGTTTGTTTTTTGGGTTTTAGCCTCTGTTTGAAGGTGTCTTGTTTCAGCTGAGTTTTTGAGGTTTTCCCATCTTTACTCAGTCTTATCTTGATTATATATATATTAGAGAGAGAGAGAGAGAGAGAAAACTAGAATAAATTTATATCTGGGGAAGGAGGATTTGGTCATAATCAAACGTTTAGGTGAAAGTGAAAGCTTTGTTTACAGTTGTAATTTGCGAGGCACACACACACCCCATACACATATTTTTGTTATTGGAGTTGGTTTGAATTTTTCTTTACACGGTTTGATTAAATTATTTCTTGTTCAAACCGTTTCCATTGTTTTATCTACTTATTAGTTAATTCTATTATTCTACGATGTTTATAAATCATTAAACTCTTTATCTCTCTCTCTCTCTCTCTATATATATATATATATATATATATATATATATATATATACATACATGTATCTCTTTGCTTGTGCATTTGTACCAGTCTTTTTCCTGGGGTTCTTACTTTACTGGGTCCAACAAAAAGTTGGTTTTGGTTCTATGGATGTTATTTAATAATCTGTGAGACCACAGTTCTTTCTGCATCTTAAGATCATAGGTACTTTTCGAGCTTGATTGATTTGTTTTCGAATTTTCGAGCTTGATTGATTTGTTTTCGAATTTTCGAGCTTGATTGATTTGTTTTCGAACTGTTTGGACGATTTACAATGGGGACTTTTTTTTTCTTTTTTCAAGATTTTTTGTGTTGGGTTCATGAAATAGGTTTTATTTGGTTTTAGAGAGAGAGAGAGATAGAGAGAGGTGGAATGATCGAGAATTTTGTCATGGGTTTTGTGTGCTTTTTAGTTTACCAGACGTTTGGGTTATGAGTTATGTCTAATGATGCTACGATGGGAACCTGTTGTGTGATAGAATTATTTCATTTTCGGGTATTATTTTAGTATTTTTGATCTACCAAGAGACCACCATTTCCCCAACTTTGGATTCTGTTAATTTTGTTGATACTCAATTGTTAATAGCTGATATGATGTTTGCTGATATAGGGCTTTTGTTCTTGCTTTCGTGTAGGGAATTTCTAGCTGATACATCTTTGATTGGGCACAAGTTTTAGTGATATGGCTTCAAGATCATCAAACGGAGTAGAGTTACAGCAGGGCAGGTCTTCAATACCTCCACAAGTGACCTTTGCAAGAAGAACCTCTTCCGGGCGGTATGTTAACTATTCAAGAGATGACCTCGATAGCGAGATTGGCAGTGGGGAGTTCATGAATTATACTGTTCAAATACCACCAACACCAGACAATCAACCCATGGATCCTTCCATCTCTCAGAGGGTTGAAGAACAATATGTCTCAAATTCCCTCTTTACGGGTGGTTATAACAGTGTCACCCGTGCTCATTTGATGGATAAAGTGATTGAGTCTGAAACTAGTCATCCTCAGATGGCTGGTGCCAAAGGGTCTTTGTGTCAGATACCTGGTTGTGATGGAAAAGTCATGAGTGATGAGAGGGGTGAAGATATCCTCCCCTGTGAATGTGATTTCAAGATATGTAGAGATTGTTATGTCGATGCTGTGAAAACCGGCGACGGGATTTGCCCGGGATGTAAAGAACCTTACAAGAACACTGATTTGGATCAGAACAACATGGAAAGTGGAAGGCCTTTGTCGCTCCCATCGAGTGTTGGGATGCCTAAAATGGAGAGAAGGTCGTCTTCGAAGATGGAGAGGAGGTTATCCTTGATGAAATCTACTAAGTCGGCTTTGGTTAGAAGCCAGACAAATGATTTTGATCATAACCGATGGTTGTTTGAGACAAATGGGACTTACGGGTATGGGAATGCAATCTGGCCAAAAGAAGGAGGATTTGACAACAAGAATGATGAGGGCGGTCGGCCTGAGCAAAGTTTGGAGCTTTTAAACAAGCCATGGAGGCCCCTCACTCGCAAATTGAAGATACCTGCTGCAATTATCAGCCCATATAGGTACATTCAATTTCCATTTCATTGTTTCTTTTCTCAGTGTTGATTGTTATCCTCTCTTGTTCCTATTTAATTGAAATATAGTAGGGAAAGCTTTGTCCTAATTTGTTTTGTCATCATGAAAATATGATTCATGATTTTGTAGATGGGCTAGTATAGAATCTGCAATTTAAGATTGTAGATATAACACAGAACGAGAGAACTTCTATCTTACCTGGTTGTATCTTTAAAAATCAGTGATTCATATACTTCTATAAAGTTACAACTTGGAGTTTAAGCTTCCACTGTACACCCGGGTGACTCCTGCCTTTTGGACATTAACAATGTATCAAATTTATTTTTCACATAAAATGTACAATGAGATGACATTGAGACAGATTTTATAATCCTGGAAAAATTAGTATATTGCAGTCTTGGTTGATAGCCATCATAATTTTTACTTATACAAGGTAGGAACTTTTGCCTTCTTCTATAAAAACTAAAAATTAAATCTTGATCCATAATTTTGTAGTCCACGATTGAAAAGTCTAATAATTAAGGGATATATTTGAAACATTAGAATTGATCGTAATTACAAAAATGCTTGAGCATAGTTATTATGTTTATATGACATGTGGAGCGTAAAGTTATAAAACTATGAAGATTGTAGGCATTATTTTTGAAAGTAGTCTCTTTATGTGAAACATTCCAAAATAGAATAGTTGACTCTTTGCCCGGAACAGACGGTGTTAATACAACATTTTTGATACTTTTGTGCTTGACTAGAAGCATAACTCATAAGTTTTAGACAATGCTCATTGCTTCCCAAAGCATTCTGCCTGCCTTTATATGGTATGTATATATGAGTCTCTCTCGTTTGTCTGTTGATTTGGTTTTTTTCTTCATGTTTGTGTTTCATCTTACAAGCTTTCTACCTGTAAACTGTTATATAATAAAGCAAGTCATATGTTCGCTTCTCATTATTCTACATTGTGAATGCAGGCTCCTGATTTTTATTCGGATAGCAGTTCTTGGACTTTTTCTTGAATGGAGGATCACCAATCCCAATAAGGATGCAATGTGGCTATGGGGTATGTCCATTGTTTGCGAGGTTTGGTTTGCATTCTCCTGGCTACTTGACCAGCTTCCCAAACTGTGCCCTGTTAATCGAGCTACTGACCTTAGTGTGTTGAAAGAGAAGTTTGAAACACCAAGTGATAACAACCCCACTGGAAAGTCTGATCTTCCGGGGGTAGATGTCTTTGTCTCTACTGCAGATCCCGAGAAAGAGCCACCGCTTGTTACTGCAAATACCATCCTCTCTATTCTTGCTGCGGACTACCCAGTCGATAAGCTTTCTTGTTATGTTTCTGATGATGGAGGTGCCCTTTTAACATTTGAAGCCATGGCAGAAGCTGCTAGCTTTGCCAACTTGTGGGTCCCATTTTGTCGAAAGCATAATATTGAGCCTAGGAATCCGGAATCTTATTTCACTTTGAAGAGAGACCCTTACAAGAATAAGTTGCGCACAGATTTTGTCAAGGATCGTAGACGAGTGAAGCGTGAGTATGACGAGTTCAAGGTTCGGATCAACAGCCTTCCTGATTCGATTCGTCGTCGTTCCGATGCCTATAACGCTCGAGAAGAAATTAAGGCTATGAAGCTTCAGAGAGAACATGCGGGGGACGAACTCGTGGAAAGTGTGAAGGTCTCTAAAGCAACGTGGATGGCTGACGGGACACATTGGCCTGGCACCTGGATGGCTTCAGCCCCCGAGCACTCTAGAGGGGATCATGCAGGAATCATACAGGTGATTGTTTGATAGGATAACTAGAAGTTTTACTAAATACATACAATTAGTTGCACGCTCCACCAAGTGATGGACCTACGGTTTCTCACCCATCAAACGTATTTCGTTAAATTTTTGGTAAACAAAGCGTCCATTTTGATAACCTTTGTTGATCAAGCCTGACATGCAATATTCTTGCATGATCAGATTGAATACTTTCAGCTTGTTTGGCAAATCCTTCCCTTTGGGGGAAAATACAATTTGCATGCCTTTGACCTTTTCATATTCAAGTTGGGTTATGAATTACTTTCCCAGAATTGCTCGACCTGATAATATTAATTCAAAATGTGGATATTAGTGTAATTTATTATATGCATATGTATCATGTGTATTTTGCAGTATGACAACAAGCTTTATCCCTGCAGGTTATGCTGAAACCTCCAAGTGATGAACCGTTACATGGAACAGATGTTGATACAAATCCTCTTGATTTCACGGAAGTTGACATTCGGCTTCCTCTTCTGGTTTATGTTTCTCGAGAAAAGCGCCCTGGATATGATCACAACAAAAAGGCTGGAGCCATGAATGCCCTTGTTAGAGCCTCAGCAATCATGTCGAATGGCCCTTTCATGCTTAATCTTGACTGTGACCATTATATATACAACTCCCAGGCAATAAGGGAAGGCATGTGTTTTATGATGGACCGTGGTGGGGACCGCATATGTTACGTCCAGTTTCCTCAGAGGTTTGAAGGAATTGACCCTTCTGATCGTTATGCAAATCATAACACAGTTTTCTTTGACGTGAATATGAGGGCACTTGATGGGCTTCAGGGCCCAGTTTATGTCGGTACTGGAACCCTCTTTCGTAGGATGGCACTTTATGGGTTCGATCCACCTCGATCTAAGGAATACCACCCAGGAGTGTTCAGCTGTTGTTTTCCTCGTAGGAGAAAGACTGCAACCGTCGCTTCTGCTCCAGATGAAAACAGAGCACTTAGGATGGGAGATTCAGATGAGGAGGAAATGAATCTCTCTTCCTTCCCTAAAAAGTTTGGAAACTCGAGCTTTCTCATTGACTCCATTCCGGTGGCAGAATTCCAAGGCCGCCCACTTGCTGATCACCCTTCTGTTAAGAATGGACGACCTCCTGGTGCTCTTACCATTCCTCGTGACCTTCTTGATGCGTCTACTGTAGCTGAAGCAATCAGTGTCATCTCATGTTGGTATGAAGAGAAAACTGAATGGGGAAATCGGGTTGGATGGATTTACGGGTCAGTGACTGAAGATGTGGTAACGGGTTATAGAATGCACAACAGGGGATGGAGATCTATTTACTGCGTGACTAAGAGGGATGCCTTTCGGGGGACTGCTCCAATTAATCTCACTGATCGTCTCCATCAGGTTTTGCGTTGGGCTACTGGTTCTGTTGAGATATTCTTCTCTCGAAATAATGCTCTTTTCGCCAGTACAAAAATGAAGTTTCTGCAAAGGATTGCTTACCTAAATGTTGGTATCTATCCCTTTACCTCCTTTTTTCTCATTGTCTACTGCTTTCTCCCAGCACTCTCTCTCTTCTCTGGTGAATTCATAGTTCAGACCCTCAATGTCACCTTCCTCGTTTACCTTCTATCCATCACTGTGACACTATTCATGCTTGCCATACTCGAGATTAAGTGGTCTGGCATTGCACTGGAAGAGTGGTGGAGAAACGAACAGTTCTGGTTAATTGGAGGGACGAGTGCCCATCTTGCTGCCGTGCTTCAAGGTCTTCTAAAAGTGGTTGCTGGAATCGAGATTTCATTTACTTTGACTTCAAAATCAGCTGGTGATGAGAATGACGATGATTTTGCTGATCTCTATATCATCAAATGGTCTTCTCTCATGATCCCGCCAATTGTGATCATGATGACTAATTTGATTGCTATAGCAGTTGGGGTAAGCAGAACTATATATAGTGTGATACCACAGTGGAGTCGTTTGGTGGGAGGAGTGTTCTTTAGCTTCTGGGTCTTGGCTCATCTGTATCCTTTTGCGAAAGGGCTAATGGGGAGACGAGGAAGGACACCCACGATTGTGTTTGTCTGGTCGGGTCTTATTGCAATCACAATCTCTCTCCTATGGGTTGCCATCGATCCCCCTGCAGGTACCGATCAAATTGGCGGTTCTTTCCAGTTCCCTTGATCTATTGTCTTGATTCATCCATTCTCAGACACTTGCCCACCTTAATCCTAAGCTTTCAGCTGGTTTTGATCCAGCGACGTGTTAGAAAAATGGGCAAGAGCATTGAGTAGGATGTGGATTCGTTTTTATTGTTCATCCTTCTGACATTTATAGTGATAGAGATTTCATACATTCTTTGTAATTTATAGAGATGGTGGCAGAAATCAAATATGATTAACTTGTTTTGTTCTCTCCAAGTTTTTAGGGCTTCAGCATTTTTCTGCCTTTTATTTATATATTAATTTATTTACAATAACTTTTGTATTCTCTCACCTTCATTTCAACTTTAGGGCAACTACGTGTCTTTCATTGATGGTTTGATTGCTTATAATAGGCTTCGGGGTTGATGGAATGATTTATTTTCACATGAATGACATCTGATTATATTATTGAAATGATGAAACAAATATGTTTGCGTCGGAAAATTTCTTTGTATCCTTAGAATTGATTGAGGTTCCATTTTTTACTCTTTACGGAAAATGACCTCCTGGAAAATAATTCTGAAAAATATGATTATTTTATTTTCATTTGTTTAGTAAATCTTTTAAAAATGCGTTGAAAAACGTTTTCAATATCTGATAATCTTTTGAAAATACTTTAGATTTTTTTTTTTCAAAATTACGCAAGATTTAGAGAACAAATAATTTGCATTGAATATTTAAAATTAAAATAAACAATTATTAAATTTATTTAACAAGTATACTTTTGGGTACATTAAATACTTGACATGACTAAGTATCCTAAATTTGCTATACAAATTATCTCAAGCTCAAGCCTAATATCATCGTTCAAGTTTCGATGAAATTCAAAGTTATTAATTATGTCTAATGGATACTTTTGGGTACTTTCAAGAAGGATAAAATAATAGTGAGAGGTGCAAAATGTAACATCCCTCCTCTTGTGTTAAATATAATACTCTGGTGAAATAACTATTATGTTCTTAATTTTGTGAAAATTTTATATTTATAATTATAATCCTTATGTTTCATTAATTATCATAAATTATCCCTTATTTCGTTTATAAATAAAATCTTAGACTTTTTTTTTCTCACTTTAATTTCACAATTCTCTCTCTAAATCCTCTCTAACTTTAGGAGAGGGGGATGTTGTAATTAGCGTAAAAAGAATGTTACATTTAGCGCCTATAATTAAAAATTGTCATTGAACTTACCTCAACTAGTGTGACTAGCACCATACTTATTCTTCTTTTCTCCTCTTCAATTTGGAATTTAATATTTTTCTTTTTCAATTTTCCTTTCTCTTTGGAAGGAAAGAGTGTAGTAGTTTGATATAATTACTTGAAACTGGCAAAATTATTAACTGTATGGAGATAGAACTATAGTCTTTAAGAAAATGCTCCCTCTGTTTCATACAAAAAGTCCACTATTATATTTTAGAATATTTCAATTAAAAAATTTACTTTTAAAAATTATTCATTTTTTTGTGTGTTCTAAGAAAACGCGAAAAGGAATCGAAGCTAAGACTTCACACTTTGTAAGGTCCTAACTCACTGGACCACCCCTTAGAAACAAAAAATTATGCCATCAATCTCCATAACAGATCTTCAACTTTACGCTCTACATATGTTGTAACTATCTTAATTATACTCAAGTATTTTTTTTAATAATGACCAACTCCAATATATCCCTTAAACTTTTTAAATGTGAACTTTTTAAGTGGAGCAAAGGGAGGGAGTATTTCTCAATTTTCACTCTTGTGACTTTTAAAAGCTTGTTAGATCTAGCTAGAATATTTGCTAATTGCTACTGGGATTCAGAATCTTAATTTGTTATTTGGATTCGATGCAGTTTTTGTAATTTGCGGTTAAGATCACGTCACATCATTAACAAGTTAATTGAATAACAGACATATTTTTTGGTTGTTTTAAAATTTCAAATGTTCGATTAACTCATTTCAACAACATGAATTGTTTTGAGCCGTAAAATTACACAAAAACTTCTCAATTACAAAAGGTTTTTGCTACTGAGGGGCAATTCTTTTTTAAGTTCCCACCATTTCAATCATTACAACACTCCACGTGGCATAATATTAAAACAGGAATCACTTAAAGAAAATCCAAAAAATTAATTGATATCACAACATAGAATAGAATAGTTAAAAGGATGAATAATACATTTCCAAAAATAATGAGCGTGAAAAACACTATTTTCTGTCGAGGAAAAAAATAATAATAAAAATTCAAAAAAGACCACCAAATTCTATATATATAATTCCCGTGTATAGATTATATCAAACCCAAAAACAAAAAAACAAAAAAAAGTAAATAAAAAATTGAAGAGTGTAACACCTTATCTTACATAATATAGCATGTCTATTTTATACTACAATCTATCACATAGCAGCCTGCTGGCCGGAAGCCCCACTAGCCGAACCACCACCCTGCCGCCTATTTCGGCGCCTTCTCCTCAACCTTGATTTTGTTGTTTCCTTTAGCCTTCCAGTGTTCTTAAACAACTCCTGCTCCGATGGAATCAAAACACACTCTGGTGGCGGAGTAGGGTACCTCACTCTATCATAACAATAACAATAATACATGTATTTCTCCCGGAACCACCGCATGGAACTGCGTTGCTCGGTGGTGATGGTGGCAAAGTCGGCAGACTCGAGGTCCTCGGTAGCTTCGGAGCAATTGGTGGCCTCGGAGGGTTTCTGGATGGGGTCGACTCGACAGCCTTCTAAGGCCAAGTCCTTGAACTCGGAGGCAAATGGCTCGTATCTGTAGTTGACTTTGTGTCTGCCACCGTTGGTGGCCCAAGTGGACGCGTCCCATATGGTGGCGTATAAGGACATTGGCTTTGATGGGTAGTCGCCGCCCATTTCCTCGTTGTGTAACACCTCCCTTATTGGGATTTCGTCGATGTAAAATCTGAAAATTTGTACAAAGAAAATAACGTAACATCTTCTTTTAGAATAAGGTTGAAATATTTTCGTTAGAAGAATGTTATGGGCATAAAAAAGTCACAATTTTTTTTTTATAAAATCTTCATTGACGGTTATTAATTGGTTGCATAGTTTATGAGCTCGCTACTAACTAATGAAAAAAAACCAATCAAAAACTGACAATAAGGTTTTTGTAACTAATTTTTTGTGCCTTTTTTATGCCCAAAGTATTACCCTTTTCATTAAATTCAAAGTAACAGAACAGCTACTCCCTCCTTCCCAAAAAAAAATAGCCGTTCTTTCTTTTTGGTTTGTCCCATTCCAAATTTTAAAAGTAGTAATCTTTCAAGTTTGACTTATGAAACGAGAATAAGTTTTCGTGAACGTATTTTCATTAATACATTGATGCAATGCCAGCCATAGACCAAACTTAATGGAAAACTACGAATCAACCTACTCATAGGCAACAAGCTACTCTTTCTCTCTCCACGTTAGGCCAAAAAAACTAAACAAAATGTACACAGAAAAGGTGGCAAAAAGCACCACCTTTTCACAATCTGTTTGTGTTAATTAGGCCAAAAGTCAAAACCATACATGTGACATATCGTATATACTTAGCAAGCTAGCTAAGGGCACACGATTTAGGCTAGAACATTACAATGGTATTAAAACGTTTCCAAAACAAAGAAACTTTTGATAAAACTGGACAAAATTAAAGGAAATTGTTGTACTCTATTAAGTTTTATTTTTCTTGTATCATTGCCTCGCATGCTGTACGATAGTGTCAAAGTTAAAAGTATAGTGCTAATAGTGATTTTTCTAAGAGCCTGTTTAGTCCTGCGTTTTGGTTAAAAAGCCTTATTCCTCAACTTAGTATTTCAATGTTGCGGTAGAAAAAAATGTATTTTTAAACGCTGAAATTAATTTTTAGCTTTTTCTTAAAACACAAATTTTAAAACATTGTTGAGAAAAAAAGTTGCATTTAAAAAAATCAGCATTTTAAATAATTAACGTTTTTAAAAATTGTATTTTGAAAACGCTACACCCAAACATGTTCAGAATTAAACAAAGAATTGAAGTTAGGATGAATTAAGCTGCTTACATGATTTTGGTGGGGGTCCAAAGAATACTATAGGCATGAAATTCTTTGCTGGGGTCGAACCACAACTGGTATCGCTCTTCCCTCCCCCGGTTAGTGCTTCCGTTGCCGTAAATGTTTGTTTGAAATCTCCATGCCTTGCCTCTTATATTTCCCAGAAACTCAAAATCTAATTCGTCGTGGTTCTTCCTGTATGCATCTACGTTCGATGTCTGCATTATTAACATTAACATATATACCCAATAAATATAAACATGGAGTATAACATTATCCAGATTCATGTTTTCAATCCTAATTAAGGACAACGACCTTTCGGATTGCAATCACATTTTCTCTTCGGAGAAATATTTACTAGAAACTACATTAATTAAAAAGAACGAATTATAAGTCTTAGCTAAGAAATAACACAAGTTAATTATAATTTTTATATTTTTTTGGTTAATTTTGTTCATGATCAATCATTGCCTCTAGTAATAACGCATATGCAGGGTCTTCATTTCTTTCTTGGACAAATTTTTATTGCACCAAAACAAAATTTTCAAATATGGAGTAATATGTACGTGCATAAGTTGGAAAATAACGTACACATAATTATATATTAAAAAAGAAGAAAGACATTGTATACATAGAAAGAGAAAGGTAACTTACATAAAAGGCGACAACGATACCGGCGGTGTATTCCGATGGCAATTTAATTTTTGCACTGAAGAATCCATAATTGTAATAATCAGATGATATAAAACCAGACCCTGTTCATAAAATTAAACCAACACAGCAGCCCATTAAAAATAAATTCATTGCCAAAATTTAAAATATATATATATATATATATATATATATATATATAAATTTGTACGTGAAAGGATGGTGGTGGAGGATACCGGAGTGGCGGTTAAGGATGAGGCTGACGGCGGTGTCGTCAGGGGAACGGTGGATGTTGAAGTCGCTGAAGAGAGGATAATAGCCTTGGTCGAAGCTGATGGTTGTTAGGTTAAATGATTCTACGGTGTTAGTGTTAAGTAGTATTATAATGTTTAAGAATATTAGGAGAGAGAATGGCTTTAACATGTTAGAGAGAGAATTAGAACAACAACAACAACAACGTAGGAGTAGTATGCGATGATGACCACGATCCATGTTTTTCTGGGTTGGTTTCTTTTGATTTTTTCTTCTTCTTTTCTCTCTCCTCTATTTATAAAAGCACCAAAATCAACATTTGAGAGAGAGAGAGAGACACACACACACACAGGGGAGAGGGAGAGAACCATGATTAATTTTGGTTTGCCAACTCTTTGATTCTTGGTTGATGGACAAGACTACCCTTCGGACTTCACTGTATTACAAAACTGCCACTTGGGTGACGAAAATATTTCATGGTCCAGGAGCACCACGTGGCATACTTACGTGGTGTATCACGATCAATAACTGCACGCTATAGTATCAAAGTGGCTTAAAAAGTAAGGTACACTTCATACAATGCTGGTACTGTGTATCACGTAAGCATTTTACTTGTTGTTTCGCAACCATAGAATATTTTTGTCCATCCTTGAATTAACCATCGATGTTGTTTTCTGAAATGAGACTTAGATGAGAAAATATCTTATGCCCTTAGAACACTACGTGTGCCAAAAGTTAGTTGTATGATGTTGATTAGTGTAATATGCACAAATGTGTCACATGGAAAAACCACAATTATTTTTATCGACTTTATATTAATTCGACTTAATTGTGAATAACTAATTAGAACATACCAACCCCATATTATTATACACAACAAATTAACAAGTTGGGTTTGTAAATATGTGATACCAAGAAAAGAAAAGAAACAAGACTAAAGAAATCACTTTACTAGTACGGGTTAGGGTAAGCCTACAGAGTTTTCATTTTCCTTTATACCTTTTTAGCATTCGAACACAACCCCGACGAGCTTAATAGTGTTTGTATTAATTATATTGCATAAATTCGGATCATCTCTTTTGCTAGTGGATAAATTTTCGAAATTCCACAAAAGCTCTAATATGAGGGAGGGGAAAAAGAAAAAAACCTTAAGATGACAATCAAATGGTGTTGTTCATAAGGTCCACTTAATGATGATCGTAACAGGATGAAAATGAAATGTAAAAAGTCAAAAGTAGTAATTAAGTGGAAAGAAAAGGAAACACTCCATAAAAAAAAAATGAAAATAAAAGTCAAATTTGGCATCCCATAATTTCGCATACTAGCTAGTAAAAATGCATTTGAAACTTATGGATTGAAAGAAATTTTAAGTAAACCTTCCATAGCAAGAGAAGAGGTTGAGTGGTTGCCACAATGATTATGCAAATAATGATGGGGCCTAGGGATGACAATTTTGAATTGAAACGTAGATATTCGAACTGAATTGAATTGAATCGAAGTTGATGGTTATTAACTGGTTTGACTGGATATGGGGTGAGTAATGGGGATAACCGAAATGAAAAATTGGGAACGGTTTGATTTTGGTATTAGCATTACCCGCCCAATTACCCGAACCGCTTATTTAGTACTAATATAATTTTACCCGTATTTTTATACAAGTATTTACCATATAAATTAGGTATATATGTGTTAGATTTAAAACACTAAAATTCAAACATCTTTCTCAATTATATGAATCCACTTAGTCCTTCACAACTTCATCACTTAATTATTTAATATTTAGTGAATTTGTGGCGTGCACAACTACTTAACTTGACTTTTTAGCTTTTACGAACATGATTATGATATAGTTTTAAGTATAATTATTATCCTTTATCAAGTCTTATGAACTTAATTAAATAATATGTTATTTAAAAGTTCTTTTTGAGTATTTTTTCTAATCGTCAAATTGTTTTAAGCTAAATTGTTATTTTGACAATTACCTATGAATATTTTCCGATTAATCGTTACCCGTGGGGAATGGATATGGGGGGACAAATTGATTACCCGGTGAAAAATGGGGTGGATATGAGGCATAAAATTAAATTGGAAAATGGGGGTGATATTATGCATAACTGCCCCCGAACTGCCCCATTGCTATCCCTAATGGGGCCGTTCGGTAAATAAATTGCCTTGGAGGGTAGATGCGTAAATTGACTGTTGGAACAAGAAGTTAAAAGGGGACGTGGAAAACGCGTTTGTTATTTGTGTCAGGAAGCAAGGGCATTTCGGGAATGTCTAGGAGCGTGTACATCATGATGATAACGGTAAGAAAAGTTGGAAAAATGCTACTTTCATGAACCGAAAAATCGCGTGCCGAGACTAACGCCGCCGTTTGTTTTCCAAATTGGTTGTAATGTCTCCAACTCATAAAAAGTAAAAATTTAGAAAAGAATATTTGTAAGACGGATGTCTTCTGACATTTATCTGTACAATGGATCTCGCTTTCACCTGAATCACTGAAAATTATCTTGTGTTGGTTGACTGAATCGTGTGTTGGTAGACTGAACTGTGAGAGAGTGAGACTTCGTTTTACGAATTAAGATCCGTTTTTCGAAGCTACTTTTTACGAATTAAGATCTGTAAGATGATTTTACAGAATATTTACTCCTTATAAAAATAAAAAATTTTAAAAAGGCTTATGTGACAATTTTGTTTTAATATCCTCAAGCTCAGCCATGGTACTGGGTGCAAAACGGCGGCAATTACCCTTTCCAATGAGATAAAAGGCCTATCCTCACTTCCCTACCAGTAAAGGCATGAATAATGGCATAAACGAAAAGAAAGGCAGCTTATAAAGCTTGAATGTATGATCTAATTCGTGCTAAAAGATTTTGCTATTATATTAACAAGACCATGTAACTCCAAAGAATTAGTACAGCTTCAGGTCCATGTTACGTTACACATTGCTGTATACAAACCTAAACAGTAAACGCTGGTGTTTAGCTTTTCAGGAAGTGGTATTTAGATTCAACATAACCTTCTGCATCCCATAAGAATGAACCGAAAGCAACTGCCTCCAAAACCAGCATTGTCAATCCGGAGAATGTAACAGCAACCACTTCATCATTAGATGTATCAAGGGTACCATCTTCTGAAATCTTGATATCGGGTCTTCCAAACAATGCTTGTGTCTGTTTCTCGATCAAAGAGATTGCTTCTTTTGATCTTATGGTTGCATATCTTTGAAGGGTCTCCGCGTCCAAATACATTACATAAGATTTCAATCTGTATGATTTGCCGCCACCAGAATCCATTAAGCTTGCTCCATAGTCATCATCGGGTGGGATCTGTATTAATGAATCCGAATCCCAAAACGGGCTTTCTGGAACCGGCTCCGGGAAACGTGTTTGTTCTTCTGTAAAACCCTTGGGAAGTGTGTTCATGGACCTCTCTAGTTGAAATCTCTCATCGACTCTTTTCAAGAAATATCCGTACATAATAGAAGCAGCATACAGCTTTCCAAGTTTTATTTTGCTGATTTGTACAATAGTATCTAGGGGCCCCACTTCCCGTTCCCCAATAACAAGGGATACGTGACTTTGTATCATCTCCAGGGCTTCAGGAGTGTGAATAGATTCTAGTTTCAGTTCTTGATTAGGCCAAAAATCCACCCTTCCAACAGGATCTGAGGTTGCCATTACCTTTGGAATCATTGAGATTTCTCTGTCTGCAAACTTGTGTACTATCCAGCAATATATTATCTCTTCCAATGCCATTCGTCTTTCCTTTTCTTTTACTTCAGCTATTCTCCTGAAATTTGAGGTCCACATTATAATGTAATCAAACGACAACCATTCAGTTAAGAACAAGGAATAGTAGAAGCAATCAAACATGACCAAAGAAGGGATTTATTCTTTCGGCAAGAGAAGAAGAAATAAGAGAGAATGTGGGAGGGAGGAGTAAAACTAAGAAAGATCTCAAGTAGTTCACCTCAAAATTAAATAGCAAAAAAAAAAAAAAATGCGGAAGAGAAAGAAAAACGTCAGTGAAGAGGACCATGTTTCTTTTCATTTCCTCTTGTCGGTACTCGTATTGAGATCATATGTAATGTATGCAGGACCCTTCAGAGATGTGCAATCATAAAGTTATCTGCGCTACTGGAGTGCTGCTCTATTAATTGCTTGAGAACTAACAAAAAGCTTCAGTTACCACATCTGAACCTCCACCTGAATCCCCAAACTCAAAAGTTCCTACTGACTCATATCCCAGTAACCTAGCCATGCACAATTTTCTAACGCCCAAAACGCACGAATTCCTAATGACCCATGAGAACTATATGCTGCAGTTTTAGAGCTTGTGTTTTTATATCAACAATCTGAGAATTCCTTAATTGCATTCTATCAGATTCAAAGGTTACAGAACTAAAATGAGCATGAAAATCTAAGCTCTGATTAAGTGAGACTTACCTACTATAGTCACAAAAATGTATTTGATACTTATAGAAAGGACGTGTATTTTACACATACCAAGACAGATTTGAAGGGTAGGCACTTGCAGCAATGTGCACCCAATTCAATAAAGGAACGACAAAGTTAACCTTGGTCCTTGGGATAAGTTCATAAATAAACAAGATTCCCTATTCATTAAAACCCCAACAAAATACACTTCTGATTTCAACTCTCAACATTGATGTTCATAAATAGTCTTACCTAAGTAACATGAAGAGATTGACATTTGATTTCACATTTTATCTAAGAAAGAAATCGGTCAAGTATATACCATGTATAAAATTATGATTTAGGTAAATATTCACATGATTTTCTAAGACAGACATTTCTTAGTGCCTAGATTTTTGAAGATAGCCGTGTGCCAACATCTCAAGTCCACGTCTATAACTCACTGTAGTTTTGAGTATGAGTATCATGGTTTTTAAACTTGGTTAAACTTAGCTTTAAGCTTCCTATGTTGAAATAAGGAACCAAAAGATATCAGGGAGTGGGGGGGAGGGGGTGGTTGCTGCCTGGGAAGCAATCAAGCATATTAAGTGGCTTATAGTGTGAGTTCCCAACAGTTGAGGAGTTGCTAGATGAGATTATAACTGCATTTTTACAAGTGAACGAAAGGATATGGCCTCGATTAAAACTGCAAAATGCATTAAGGCCCCCTTTTGAGACCCTTTCACCAGATACCGTGAAGTTCAAGCAATTTTGGGAAATACTATTATATGTAATGACATAACCAAGGTTCATATATGTAGCACAAACAACGATATAGATACAAGATGATATTATCTTAACCTTTGATAAACCCCCACATGCAGGAATTGCAACTTTGAGATTTTAACTGGGTCCATAATTATGCAATCCAGGCTCATCCAAATAGTTCATCTACCCAGCGCAAAGCGCAAAACCCAAAACTGTGACCCCTATATATTGGGTCGCACAAGTGAACAGAATTCTAAGACCTGGAGCAGAATTCTCTAATGCAAACTTAGGGCCTGAAGCTTAGATTCGCGTGACCCATCCAAATAGTTCATCTACCCAGCGCAAAGCGCAAAACCCAAAACTGTGACCCCTATATATTGGGTCGCACAAGTGAACAGAATTCTAAGACCTGGAGCAGAATTCTCTAATGCAAACTTAGGGCCTGAAGCTTAGATTCGCGTGACCCCATTGTTGTAAGATATTGTAATGCGTAGCACAGTTCATTAAAGGTTAACATAGCAAGAAAAAGGAATTCAATTTGTAGAATTGTAAGTTTAAAAGATAACACAATTATGAGCATTCTAAAACATAAATTAAATGCCCACAAGTATATTGTGACTCGTGTATTAGTAGTAAGAAAGTGAATATAACAAGATTATAAGACACCATCATAGATCAAGGATTCTTCGAAGTCACCGAAAAACTAGGAGGTCATTGAGGGAGAATCAGTAATACCTACGAAACCTGACAAAATGACAACTTCAATCGCTTCCTCACCCTCTTTATTCTTTCATAAGCATGCAGATCCAATGGGTTGTATTCTTAGCTTTTTCGAACTGGATTGTCCTTTAATTGGGTAGCTAGATCTGTAAACACCACAAAACCATGGTTCTCTGTGGTTGGCCGCCACTAACTGCTCTGGGTGGCCATTGGTGTTGAACACGGTGAAAGAGCTCCTCTGTTCCAGAGTACTAACTAAAGGGAATACATACGTTTCTCTTTCTCAGTTTCCGCCGTCAAATCCAAGTCAAGCATTAAAAGAAATTATATCAACGCCCACTCATAGATATGCTTGTGCAAACGCTTTCAGCTTCAAACTATAAAAGGCTATTTTTTTCATTTCCATTTTGACTTTGTCCAAGCACCATTACCATATTTTTTAAATATAGTTAAATTACCCGAATACATATCATATACTCCCTCCGTTCCAAAATAAATGGTGTTCCCTTTAGTTAGCACAGTTCATTATAGGTTAACATAGCAAGAAAAAAGAATTCAATTTGTAAAATTATAAGTTAAAGAGATAACACAATTATGAGCATCCTAAAACATAAACGAAATGCCCACATGTATATTATGCCTCGTGTATTAGTAGTAAGAAAGTAAATATTACAATATGATAAGACACCTTAGCATAGATCAAAGATTCTTCGAAGTCACTGAAAAACTAGGAGGTCATTGAGGGAGAATCAGTGATACCTACGAAACTCGACAAAATGACAACTTCAATCGCTTTCTCACCCTCTTTCTTCCTTCATGAGCATGCAGATCCAATGGGTTGTATTTCTTAGCTTTTTAGAACTGGACTGTCCTTTAATTGGGTAGCTAGATCTGTAACCCACAAAATCCATGGTTCTCTGTGGTCGGCGACTAACTGCAACCATTCTCTGGGTGGCAACTGGTGTTGAACACTGTGAAAGAGCTGCTCTGTTTCAGAGTACTAACTAAAGGGAATACATATGTTTCTCTTTCTCAGTTTTCGCCGTCAAATCCAAGTCATATGCATTAAAAGAAATTATATGTGAAAGAGCTGCTCTGTTTCAGAGTACTAACTAAAGGGAATACATACATTTCTCTTTCTCAGTTTCCGCCGTTAAATCCAAGTCATATGCATTAAAAGAAATTATATCGACGCCCACTCATAGATACGCTTGTGCTTCAGTAGGCAAAATAACTGCCGAATACTTTCAGTTTTAAACTATAAAAGGCTGTATTTTTCATTTCAATTTTGACTTTGTCCAAGAACCATTACCATATTTTTGAAATATTGTTAAATTACCCGAATACATATCATAAACTCCCTTTGTTACTAAATAAGTGTCATGTTTTAACTTTTTAAAGTCAAATTGATAGTTTTTTAAATGAAAATTTGACGTGCATTTTTTTTTATTTTTTTCTAAACCATAAAACACGTAATTCAAAGTACTTTTTGTGTGCTACGTATTACATGTTTTATGATTTTGAAAAAAATAAAAAAAATACACATCAAATTTTCACTTGAAAATTAATCAATTTGATTTTAAAAAGTCAAAACAGGACACTTATTTATGAACGGAGGGAGTATAGCTTTTATATACTATACACATCACCTAAACCTTTGACAGTTAACTTATTGATTCTCCTTCCGACCCCAAAAAAAAAATTCCTACTTTGACTTTATTTGATCAACTGGATTAAACATTGATCAATAATTTACTAAAAGTTACTTGTCCTTAACAAATTTTAAAAGGTGCTATTGATAGTGATCTTAATATTTTTTAAATGATTGAAATTTTACTACCCAAAACATAATAAATGTATGTAAAATAGTGATTTGATATTGTCCTAGGTTGACTTTCTAATATAGGAAGTGGACTAATTTTTGGGGGCTAAGGGAGAGGATATGAGTGCCAAATGTCTATACAAATGAGTAGAATTTATGGATTACTTCACTTTCTCGTAAAGGTGACTCCTAAATTATGTGATCGGTCAAATACCCACTTTCCATTCACTAACCAACCACATCAACTATCACATCAATTAGGAGTCAACTTTCAGAAAAAAAAACTAGGAATCCCTAGCAGTATTCATCATATAAACGATGTTACATATAGTCAACTCTAGTTTATGTCTTACAACCAATCATATCTCTCTATTTACTTAAAAGATTTTTATATCTTGCTCATAAACTTTTTAGCCATCTACGTAGTGCATAAAGCATTTCGCATTGAAACCAATAGAAAAGCAAGAGTGCACGATACAAATGAACTGGCTAAAGAGTAAGCATGCCTTGTGCAATTCGCTACACATAAAATCAATGATGAAAGTTTGCTCAGTGCTAGAGTTGTTGGTGTTAGCCCCCCCCCCCTGCCCAAACAACCGAGAGGGGGGGAGGGAGGGAAACAACTGTCAGCTCAATACCCTAAACTCTCTCTCTCAATCCTGTTCACTTGTTTTTTCTCTCATTCAATTAAATGAACCTGCATTCCCTTTTATCATGTACCTTGCCCTATCTTAATTATGTGAAAGTATTAGAAAAGGCCAAAGGGGAGCAACCGTACAGAATAAGTATCAAAAAGAGAACTAAAAAGAAGACCATGAACACACCCTCTTCTTGTACTACTAGGAACTCCTCACAAAACACAGACACCAAGCTACCTGTAAAAATCTCTTGAAAAACAATGGTAAGCATCTTCTCAAATGTTCACTGGCATGGTGACACCATGAGAATGTCCATGCTTCCTAGGTACTGCAGGATCCCACATTTGCCAATGAAAGGCCAAATTAAATTAGAATGTCTCGCTCATAAACAAGACATATTAGACTAAAATAGTATACTTGTCTAGAGCATTTTCAAACAGATCAGTTTTCAATCTTAAGAATAACAACTCATTTCTAAGTTGTTCACTTCTTGTTCGTGCATAAATTCCTTTCCTTTTGTTCAACGCTAGAAAACAATTAAATGTGTAGGATATTTACCCCTACTCGTATATTGAAACATTTATGTAGGCAGTTAGAACAGTTTATCTTCGAGCCACCATTACTAAACCAAAACAAAACCACAATAATAAATAAAAGTTTTTGACCCACTATCACCTCATTTACTACTCAAACAAGCATAATCGTAATTGCAAACGCATAAACAAGAACCTATATTTACCAATTCTACCCTAGTAATTCTGGATACATAATTCCTCTAGTTGAAGAACATCAAAGAATCTCAATTAACATGTTGTGACGACCATAACAAAGCATGTTCACCAACCAACCGAGCTGTGTATGAAAATAATACTGCCTCCATCCCAAAAAAGTAGTCCCCCTTTGACTTGTCAAACTTTTTAAGATTGTTGCTTTACATGTCTGTACCTTCTTTAAATTGCACTATAAATATATCTTTTTTTAGAAATGAGACTACTTTTTAGGGACATACCAAAGAAGAAAGTAAGACTATCTTTTTTTAGGACAGAGGGAGTAACTTACTTGTAGAGGAGATCTCCAGATTGTTTGAGTTCTTCTTTCTGGGAATCTCTATCACTTTGAAGCTTCTCAAGCTGCTGATCGATGGCTGCAGGGAGCAGATGAGGATGGGTTTGCAAAATCTGTGCCAGGAGTTGACCAACTGGGGACTCAAGCTGAAGCGGAGCAATTGGGACCAAATCATGACCTGAATCTGACGATGCTTTCACCATTAAACTCCTGGCCCGGGACTTGTCCGACTCAGTTCCAGCTCTAGGAATGCTAGGAATGGAGAATGGGCAGCTCTACAAGACCAAAGAAATGATGAGAAAAAAAGAAATGTACACACTTTAGCAACATGGAGTAAAAAGAATGAATAGTGGACCTTCATTCATAGGCCTCAGATCATAAATATAAATCCAAAACTAGACGTAGCAAAGTGGTACAGCACTCTCTGCAAGAAGACCTTGCTATTAAAATTTTCTACACCTTGCATGAATCTACACAATCTGACTTCAGATTCTTCTTGTATTTTCTCCAAACTCTTAGCTTCATTGCCAAGTAAACTGAGGGAAATGAAAAGATGTAAAGTTCCATACATATTCCAGTTTTAGAATGACGCCCTGCCTGATCAAGTTGAGCCGCTAAAGCTCTTATCTCATTCGCTAGCTATATATTGGACTATTTGATTGACAAGAAAAGATGTGGTTTTTAATAAAAATCCATTGTCTTTATGCCATATTATAACTTGCTATAGTCATTGGTGATGGGTTGGCATACCGCTGGGATTTTGGAAAAAAGTCTTCAAGTTAAGGGTGTTGTTTGTACAGTTGCTTCAGTACTGTTTGCCCCAACAAGGAAGCAAATCGGTAGAAGTGATGAGAGCTGCATTCGGGTTCCAAGGAAAAGCTAAGGTAGGTATTGGTTTGGTGGCTAATTTTTGGGGTCAGGTAATTTTGCATATGGCTCTTGCAAAAAAAAAAAAAAGGCTTCCAATGACCAGGCTGAAGCTGCAACCATTTTTGAAGGTCTGAATTGGACCTGGATGCACGGTTTCCAACTTTCCATGTGGTAGAAGTTTGTACGGATAGTAGTCAGGTTGTAGGTTTCTTTTGTAATATATTTAGTTGTAGGCCTAGCAATGAAATATTTATACTATGCAAGGAAGTACTTACTAGTATCAAAAAAACAACATCAACCTATTAAGTATAACTCTTGAGTATAAATAGCAGCATCCGTTGTGGGAAGAATAACAACAAAATTTTACAAATTTTCGAGCAAAGTATCTTTAAATTGCTACAAAACCTTGTTTATTGACTTCCAAAACTTGAAAAGCGACTCCACCCAAACAAAACAACAACAGTACCATATATATATATATATATATATATATATATATATATATATATATGAAAAGAAAGGAAAATTCCTAGCTTAAAGTTCTTCAATTTCTAGTTAGACATCACATTTCTCAGCCTCCTTTTAATTTACGTTTCCAAGTTATCTACCTCAGTGACCTCACATACAAAGGAAAACACCGAACATAATAAGGAACGTTACTGAAATAAGATTCAAAATTAAACATTTTTATTTCTATGCAGTTATAATCAACCAAACAGAGCCTCAATGCAACGCCAAAAGTCAATAGCAATCACGGGCACACACGATTACGGACATGGCGAAATGAAGAGAAAAAAGAACTTACTTTGAGGAATCCGACGGAATGACGAATGGAATTTGAGACGGAGAATGTTTGGAAATGCCGGAAATTGTGGGACCCACAACCGGCGACGGTAGACGGATTAAAGACGGAAACGTCCGTTAAGGTACCGGATATTTGCAACATCTTTCTATTATTTCGCAGTGAGAGGGGGAGGGAGTGGAGTGCGAGTAGAGAAGAGGGTTGAAGCAGATATTTGAGAGTTCAACTTTTTGTCGTGGGAAACGTAAGGGGTGTGATTGCCAACAGGCATCGTGTTTAAGTTTGATTCTAACATTTTGGATTTTTATTGATGAGTTACGAGTATTTAAATAGTATTAAATTTTTTTGTATTAAATATTCCCTCCGTCCTTAAATTATTGTCTAGGTTGACCTGGCACACGGATTAAGAAAACTCAATTGACTTGATTATTAATATTGGAATAGTATTGAAAAAGTGTGTTGTTTCCTTTAATGCCCATGTGTATGTGACCAATAATAAAAGTAGGAAGAAAAAGTAAGGGTAAAATAGTAAAAGTGATATTCTAAAAAAGAAAGTTTCAAACAAGACAATTATTTTGGAACGGACGAAAAAAGAAAAGAAGACAATAATTTAGGGACGGAGGGAGTAATAGTATGTTAATTGATATAGTAGATGATGTGATGTATTAATTATAATTTTTAATTTTATTTTTTTATATTACATCAGCTAATATATTATTTAATGTAAAAAAAATTTGTACTCTTTTAAGTACTCATAACATTACCCTTTATTAATAGATATTAAAGTCAACACCTAGTTTTTACCAAACACTTTTTAAGTGAAAATTTTATAATATACCCTTTTGGTCCTTGAATCAAATTAAATAAAAATCAAAATTATTATGTTGCCCTTGACTAGTGTTGAGTTATTAAAAGACAAAACTTATATTTAGGCCACACAACTATTCACAAATTTATAATCCGGCCACCACATCTTTAAAAATATTATTCTTGTCACTGTACTATCATTTTCTTACAAACGAGTCCCTTTTTTTTACCGACATTAGTTCAACCATTAAAATAACATAAAATACCAAATTTATCCTGTCTCCATCTTTATCTTTCCCAATTAAGAAAAATAAACCCTAACCATCAATGCCGGCAAACACCACCATCATTGCCGATAAACAGATTTGAAATTGCTTCACAAAATTTAAAATTCCCAACACAAAATCTAAAATTGCAGGATATGTTTTTGATTTGATCAAGATTTGAATTTTTTTGTTCACATGGCAGATCTGGGAATTATAGATCTGTGTTTTGTAGATCTGAAAAATCAATACCTCGAGGGCAAAAGTTGTGTGAAGGATAGAACCTTAAGCTGGAGAAGATGAATACCACGAGGGCAACCTTGGAATTGATGAAATCGCGCGGGGAGGATGTCTATGTCGGACCCGAGGAAGAAGTTCAGAGACAGAGACGTCGGCGATCAGAGACGGAGATGTCGGCGATCGGAGATGGTGTCGCTGGCAATTGGTATTGCTGCAGCTGAATCTAGGATAGGGATAGGGTGATTGGAGAGCGCTTTGAGATGTGTGTTCGGTGTTTGACCGCGGGCGCTTTAGTCGGGGTTAGGTGTGACTGTGGTGGGTGTATGGAAGTTGAATGAGAGAGAAAAGTTCAGAAGGGGAAGGACGGCTGGAGTTGACGTTGATGTCGACTGGAGATAGCGAGATGGGTTAAGACAACACTTGGTGGGTTACTGGTGATAAGGGAGGTGATCGGAGTGGGAGAGGGCGGTGAACTGGGCGAGGATTGTGCGTCTTTGGTCGAATGTGGTTGGAATTTGAGAGAGAAGGGGAGAGTATGCAGCAACCATGAAGAGGCATGGTTGTGTGTGAGAGAGAGATTTTTTTATTTCTCTTCAATTTGGAATAAGAAAGAAGATGAAGACATGGGTAAAATGGGTATTTTATGTAAATTTAACGACTCAACTAACGTCCATCCAAAAAATGGGCTTGTTTGCAAGAAAACGATAGTACAGTGGCAAGAATAATATTTTTAAAATTGTGGTGGCTAGATTGCAACTTTGTGGATAGTTGGATGACCCAAATATGAATTTTGCTTTATTAAAATGAATGAAACAAACCAATATTGATTATCATTCAAACATCTCTCTAAACAAAAACAAAAAAGTCAAATCTAATCTCTTAATTTATTCAAAACACGGAGGGTGAAAATCATGATTCGGTTGAAGAGGACGCGTATTTTTCGGTAAATTTCAATTTCTTACTTTTAACTATATTTTACAAAATTTTATTTAAAAAAATACAAAAAATCGGATTGGGAGTTGGGGAGGGCGGTCGCATGGGGCACCCTATGTTCTTTGAAGGCCGGCCATATATATATATATATATATATATATATATATATACATATATATATATATATATAAAAGTTTTCTAAGCATGATTCAAGTGAAAAGAAATTCATCGTCCATTCATATATTAGTTAAAAGATTTTAGGGTTAATGACATTATAAGTCTCTCGACTATGGTCGATTTCACCAGTAGTTCCTTAACAAATTTTTTTCAAATTTTAGTCCCTTGACTATGAAAATTAGACACGGTTGGTCCTTTTGTTGGATACTGTTAGTATTTTTTCGTTAAGTCTGTCATGTGCCCATCACGTGCCTTTGGTTAAGGGTATTTATGAAATTTCACGTACAAAGATATTTTCTAATATTTAAAACAATATATTCTTTTCTCTCTCTCCCCTACCCCCCACACCCCCCCACAACATCTCAGCCCCACTATCTATGTCCGGTTTCAATTCCAACCCTCTCTCTCTCTCTCTCTCTCTCTCTCTCCAGCGACGTGTCAAGCAAAGATTATATGCAAGTACTCTCTCTCTCTCTCTCTCCAGCGACGTGTCAAGCAAAGATTATATGGAAGTACATGATGAATATTAGTTGGATGATTAAGTGTTTCTTTTGGCAGCCTCGATGAATCTCCGCATCATCAGCCCCAGGCTCTTTAGGAACAGAATCATCTCCCTCGATCAAAAACAGGGAGTCCATATTATTTGATTTGGGTAGCGCATCTGGTGCATCGGTCTCCAATAAAATCCTGTCAGAACGTACTGACGTCAACATTTTCTTTGCCTTGCTTTCTTTCATCGACATAAGAAACCCAAAAAGGAGAAGTATGCACTGAATTTAACAAATTCTGGAACCATCTCAGAACCCAAGTAAGAGTACAGAATCACACCAGGAAATGGCCCCACAGATTTTAGTATTTGAAGAAGATCACCAAAAGCACGCACACAATGAATGGATGCGGGTCTTTTCAACTCTTTGGCAAGTTCAAGCTTGGCGGAAAACTTCAACCTGAACTGTGAAATAATCTCCCTTCCATGTGAACCCTTGTCCAAACCAATCTCTCCTACAGCAGCTGAAGGAGTAGTGTCGAAGAATTCCTTCAACAAATTCAACCAATTCGGAGTCCTCTCAGTGATAAACCACGAATGGAGCCCAAAGGATGGAACTACACAAGGATAGTGGTCACTCATCTCCTTGACCAGATGTTAGTCTTTCTCAGAGACTCCATTGACAGCAAAATGAAGTATACCAGTATATCTTTGCATATGAAATTCCATAAATACCCTTAACTAAAGGCACGTGATGGGCACATGATGGATTTAACGGAAAAATACTAACAGCATTCAACAAAAGGACCAACCGTGTCTAACTTTCATAGTCAAGGGACTAAATTTTAAAAAAAAATTATTAAGAGACTACTGGTAGAATCAACCATAGTCGAAGGACTAGTGGTGTCATTAACCCAAGATTTTAAATGCCAACTAACATAAATTCAAGTGACTACAATAACAAATGATTTCAATTACAGTAATCTCATAATGTTCTATCTAAGAACATCTCCAATGAGCCTTCTTTTAAAGCTTTAAACTGCAGAAACCGTTTCAAGCGTTTTTCTTGCCACAGTGGGAGATGACTTGGCATGAACCAATTGGTGTTTGCTACCTTTCTTTTTTCTTTGGCTAATGATATTACGAGCTCGAGCTTGTGGTATTTTTACAAATTTTCGTGTTAGTGCCGTCAGATCAAATCTACTTAAATCTCTACACCGCCAGGTCAAATGTACAAGTTTGTCCACCTCTTTATTTAGAAAAGGACAAATTTAATCTGACGGTGTAAAAATCTAAGTAAATTACTCAATCAAAGGCTTTGCAACAATAACTAATACTCCATATTTTAAATTTATTTTATAAATTATTTGTTTTTTTTAATTTGGTATGTAAATTGTTTGGTGGACATAATATATTTTTTCTAAAAATTAAATGATTATGATTTAAAATGTTGTAGTATTAATTTTTGAAAATAAATATATTACTTTCCAAATGTATATTTTAAAAATATTTAATAATAAGTTCATGCTATAAGTTTATCTACGATGAAAAATAGGTTTATAAAAAAAATATTTATATAATAATGATGTGGCATTTGACTTTTAAAAGTTTATCCACACGGAAGATGCTCTTAACAAGTAGTCATATATGAAGGTGAATGTAGAGAATTGAAGAAATCAAGTAACGGTTGTGGAATCTATCCATTAGTATCAATGTTGCATCTGCATTCTGCTTTTGAGTCACTTGATCTCACACCAAGATAGCCCGCATTCAAATGTGCTTTCTCTCAAGTAATAGTTACTCCATTTTCTTTCTTTCCTTTTTGGAGGTAGGATTTTGCAGCCATGAGTAGACCTGCAAATGAATCGAGCTTCTCGAAATAGCTCAAGCTCAGCCATTGTACTAGCTGCAAAATGGCGGCAATTACGCTTTCCAATGGGATCTCTGGCCTTTTATCTTCACTTCCCTACCAGAAAAGGCATGAATAATTGCCAAAAGATTTTGCAATTTTATTAACAAAGAGCAGGTTACCCAAAAAGATTGGTGCAGCTTCAGGCCCATGTTCAGTTACACATTGCTGCATTAGCAGGTTTTTTACATGCTCAACATATTCAAACCTAAACAGTAAACGCGGTGTTTAGCCTTTCAAGAAGTGGTATTTAGATTCAACATTACCTTCTGCATCCCATAAGAATGAACCGAAAGCAACTGCTTCCAAAACCAGCATTGTCAATCCGGAGAATGTCACAGCAACCACTTCATCACTAGACGTATCAAGGGTACCATCTTTCGAAATCTTGATATTGCGTCTTCCAAACAATGCTTGTGTCTGTTTCTTGATCAAAGAGATGGCTTCTTTTGATCTTATGGTTGCAAATCTTTTAATGGTCTCAAAGTCCAAATACATTACATACGATTTCAATCTGTATGATTTGCAGTCCCCAGAATCCATTAAGCTTGCTCCATAGTCGTCATCAGGTGGGATCCGTATCAACGAACCCTGATCCCAAAACGGGCTTTCTGGTACCGGCTCCGGGAAACGTGTTTGCTCTTTTTCTAAACCCTTGGGAAGTGTGTTCATGAACCTCTCTAGTTGAAATCTCTCATCGACTCTTTTCAAGAAATATCCGTACATAATAGAACCGGCATACACCTTTCCAAGTTTAATTTTACTGATTTGTACAATAGTATCTAGGGGCCCCACCCCCTGTTCCTCAATAACAAGGGATACGTGACTTTGAATCATCTCCAGGGCTTCAGGAGTGTGAATAGATTCTAGTTTCATTTCTTGATTAGGCCAAAAATCCACCCTTCCAACAGGATCTGAGGTTGCCATTACCTTTGGAATCATTGAGATTTCTCTGTCTGCAAACTTGTGTACTATCCAGCAATATATTATCTCCTCCAATGCCATTCGTCTTTCCTTTTCTTTTACTTCAGCTATTCTCCTGAAATTCGAGGTTCACATTATAAAGTAATCAAACAACAACCATTCAATTAAGAACAAGGAATAGTAGAAACATGCAAACATGACCAAAGAACAGATTTATTCTTTTGGTGGGAGAAAAAGAAATAAGAGAGAATGCTGGAGGGAGGGGTAAAACTAAGAAAGATCTCAAGTAGTTCACCTCAACATTAAACAGGAAAAAAAGGGGGGGGGGGTGTCAGTGAAGGACCATGTTTCTTTTCATTTCCTTGTCGGTACTCTTATTGAGATCATATATAATGTATTTGGATGCATGACCCTTCGGAGATGTGCAATCATAAAGTTATGAGATAATTATGTTTTTGACCAACGTACTATGGTCGGGGAACAGAATTGACAATCGTACTCTCAAAGACCCACGTTTGCCCTATGCACTTGCATAAATTGGAAACAATTGACACACCCATTATCTGCCCATTTAAAAACTTGACGGTCGTCTGACGGCCATCCAAAAACTTGAAAGCCAAATGTACTTTTCCAATGCCACCAAGAACCCAACACAACCAGCTCGAAACCGAGGCAACCCATCCAATGTCACCCACTCATTCCTCCTAACATCATACATTTCCACTGAACTCATCCTACTCCCTGCTGCACCAAACATGTTGTGCCAGGAACCACCACCGGCAACAAGAATTTGATTCGAATTGAGGATCGCTGCACATGCAAAGCTTCCACGAGGACTGAGCATAGGGGGAAGACAATCCCAAGACTGTCTACCAAAATTAAACCGGAAAGCGGACGAGGAAGGGGAGGAACGGTCAAGCGGATACGACCGCGTGTCGAAAAGCGACCCACCGAGAACGTAGAGCTGGGAGCCCACCGCAATGGAAGTGAAATTACATAGTCCGTACACATGAGGATTACAGGGCATGGGTGGGAGATGACACCAGGAGAGATTTTGGGGGTCGAATAGATAAGGGGAAGCGATGGAAAGGTCTTGCGAGAAAATTCAGACAAGGTGAGATAGTTTGGAGCTGTCAAGTTTTTGGATGGCCGTCAAGTTTTTTGGATGGCCGTCAAGTTTTTGGATGGGCAGATAACGGGTGTGTCAATTGTTTCCAACTTATGCAAGTACATAGGGCAAACGTGGGTCTTTGAGAGTACGATTGTCAATTCTGCTACCCAACCATAGTACGTCGGTCAAAAACATAATTATCCCTAAAGTTATCTGTGCTACTGAAGTGCTGCTCTATTATTTGCTTGAGAACTAACAAAAAGCTTCAGTTACCACATCTGAACCTCCACCTGAATCCCCAAACTCAGAAGTTCCTACTGACGCATATCCCAGTAACCTAGCCATGCGCAATTTTCAAACACCCTAAACGCACGAATTCCTAATCACCCATGAGAACTAGATGCTGCAGTTTTAGAGCTTGTGTTTTTCTATCAACAATCTGAGAATTCCCCAGTTGCATTCTATCAGATTCAAAAGTTGCAGACTAAAATGAGCATGAAAACCTAAGCTATGATTAAGTGAGACTTCCCTACTATAATCACAAAAAAGTATTAGATACTTATAGAAAGGACACGTATTATTTTTTTATTATTTTTTGATAAGTAGACACGCATTTTTACACATACCAAGACATATTTGAAGGGTAGACACTTGCAGCAATGTGCACCCAATTCAATAAAAGAACAGAAAAGTTAACCTTGGGATAAGTTCATAAATAAACAAGATTCTCTACTCATTAAAATCCCAACAAAGTACATTTCTGATTTCAACTATCAACACTGATGTTGTTCAAAATACACGAATTCCTAATCACCCATGAGAACTAAATGCTGCAGTTTTAGGGCTTGTGTTTTTCTATCAACAATCTGAGAATTCCCCAATTGCATTCTATCAGATTCAAAAGTTGCAGACTAAAATGAGCATGAAAACCTAAGCTATGATTAAGTGAACTTCCCTACTATAATCACAAAACTGTATTAGATACTTATAGAAAGGACACGTATTTTTTTTATTTTTTTTTGATAAGTAGACACGTATTTTTACACATACCAAGACAAATTTGAAGGGTAGACACTTGCAGCAATGTGCACCCAATTCAATAAAAGAACGGAAAAGTTAACCTTGGGATAAGTTCATAAATAAACGAGATTCTCTATCCCAACAAAGTACACTTCTGATTTCAACTATCAACATTGATGTTGTTCGAAATACAGTCTGACCAAAGTAACATGAAGAGATTGACATTTGATTTCACATTTTATCTAAGAAAGATATCAGTCAAGTATATAACATGTATATAAGTATCATTTAAATAAATATTCACATGATTTTCTATGAAGACAGACCTTTCTTAGTGCCTAGATTTTTTAAGATAGCCGTGTGCCAACATCTCAAGTCCATGTTATAACTCACTGTGGTTTTGAGTAGGAGTATAATGGTTTTTCAACTTGGTTAAACTTAGCTTTAAGCTTCCTATGTTGAAATAAGAAACCAAAAGATATAAGGGGGTGTTGGGGGGGTTGCCGCCGGGGAGCGGGGAAGCAATCAAGCATATTAGGTGGCTTAGAGAGTCAATTCCAAACAGTTGAGGAGTTGCTAGATGAGATTATAGCTGCACATTTACAAGTGAACAAAAGGTTATGGCCTTGATTTAAAACTGCAAAATGCATTAAGGCCCCCTATTGGGACCCTTTCCCCAGATAATGTGAAATTCAAGTAATTTTTTAGAAATACTATTAGACTCATCCAATCACATAACCAAGGTTCATATATGTAGCACAAACAATGATATAGATATAAGATGATACTCCCTCCGTTCCGGATAAATGTTCATACTTTCTATTTTGGGATGTCCCAACTAATGTTCCTAAAAACTTTTGATGTACCTATTCTCTACCATTCTTCCCAATATACCCTTAAAACTCCATTTAATATAGCACATCCAAGAGAAACCTAATTAATTAGAATGGTTGAACTCAATTAATGTTCATGGGTATTATCGTCAAAACATATTTTATAGCATATCATTAATTATATTTCTTAATTCCTGTGCTTTATAACATTTATCCAGGACGGAGAGAGTATAATCTTAACCTTTGATCCATCAAATAAACCCCCACATGCTTTCCATCTTTGAGATTTGAACTGGGTCCATAATTATGCAATCCAAGCTCATCATCCAAATAGTTCACCTACCCAGCGCAAAGTGCAAAACCCAAAACTGAGACCCCTATATATTGGGTCCCACAAGTGAACAGAATTCTAAGACCTGGACTGGAACTCCCTAATGCAAACTTAGGGCCTCAAGCTTAGATAAGCGTGACTACATTGTTGCAAGATAAATATGTGTAGGAAATTTACCTCCACTTCAGCGCAAGAAGCACCTCAGCGCAAGGAAGACACGCTAAGGCGCCAAAATGCTAGAAAACTTAAGATTAACATGTCATTTTTAAGCGTGACAACCATAACAAAGCATGCTCACCAACCAACCGAGATGTGTATGAAAATAATACTGCCTCCGTCCCAAGAACATAGTCCCCTTTGACCTGTCAAACTTTTTAAGATTGTTGCTTAACATGTTTGTACCTTCTTTAAATTGCACTATAGCTATATCCTTTTTTAGAAATGAGACTATTTTTTAAGGGACATACCAAAGAAGAAAGTAGGGACTATTTTTTTTGGGATAGAGGGAGTAACTTACTTGTAGAGGAGATCTCCACATTGTTTGAGTTCTTCATTCCGGGAATCTCTATCACTTTGAAGGTTCTCAAGCTGTTGATCGATGGCTGCAGGGAGCAGATGAGGATGGGTTTGCAAAATATGTGCTAGGAGTTGACCAACTGGGGACTTAAGCTGAAGCGGAGCTTTTGGACCCAAATCATGACCTGAATCTGACGATGCTTTCACCATTAAACTCCTGGCCCGGGACTTGTCCGACTCAGTTCCAGCTTTAGGAATGGAGAACGGGCAGCTCTACAAGATCAAAGAGATGACAAGATGAAAAGTAATGAATGCACTTTAGCAACATGGAGTAGAAAGAATGAATAGTGGACCTTCATTCATAGGCCTCAGATCAAAAATATAATTCCAAAACTAGACATAGCAAAGTGGTACAGCACTCTCTTACTATGGTAGTTTTCAATGGTTAAGAATACAAAGCAAGTATCAAGGCTCAATCACTAGCGCTTACAAAATGATGAGCGTGTATTCTCTACTAGCAAAACCGAAGTACCAAGAATCACACGTGTGACAGTAATCAAAAACTTACTGGCTCCAAGATGATTAATCGTCACGGCACCTCCAATCTTCTATTCTTTATTTTATTTGTTTGTTTTTGTGATAAGAATGGCACCTCCAATCATGTACATCCATATATGTAACAGCAAACGAACCAACAGGTTTATATATTAACAACCATGGTCACTTTTGGGACCAAATTACTGTCAAAGCATCTAAAGATTGGGGATTCATTCCTTCTTTAAGAAACCACTTCGCAAAACTGTCTGCACCATAACATCAGTATGACACAGAAAATTTATATCCCTTTCTCCTTGTGAAAAAGGAAATTAGCACTGTTTAACATTAACTAGAACAAGTATACCTGGATCACCTCTCAGCCAATTCAGAAAACCTTCATACTTTTGACTAATAGGCTGAGACCTTTTGATTGGTGATAGAACTATCTTACATCATATAGAAACAAGAGCCTACAAGATACCATAATGGTGAAATCTTGGGTAAACTTGAGTAAGCCCTGACCGCTAAATTGGGGAAACAAAAGTGGTCCAGCCAATAAACAGCAGTAAAACACAGGAATGGAAGAGAGAAAACAAACTAAAACTAGATTAATTATTCAACTAACACGGAGTAACAGCAAAGGAAAAGACAAAGTTATTGATGGTGTTCTCTTGGATAAATCTCAAACAATAACTCCAAAAACTGACTCTAAAACCCTAATCCCAGCAGTCTTATAACCCCCAAGTAAACCTTCGACAAAATGTTAGGACCTAGTCGCTTCACTACTCACTAGGACTTAGAAAAGGTTAATAAACTGTTAGGACTTAACCTATAATGTTTTGATGATGATGATATAGAAAGAAGTATAAATTAGTGTACCCCACATGTAATCTTGCAACGAAACATTTATCAGGGCAAACAAACTAACAAGGAAAACTCAAGACAAAGTGATGGAAAATCACTTGGCCGCAATTCAAGCACTTAGCTAATATAAGTCAACCTTGGCTAACCAAGTCCATGGAAGCAATCAAAGATATAAATCACTCAAGAGACTAATACACTCATAGAGAAGCTTGTCTGGAGATTTGATCTCTCACAGAAATGCTTAGCCGTCCTTGAAGAAAGAAGACTGAGTGCTTAACTGGTCTATGACAACACTAGCCTGACTGCTAAAGAGAAGACAAACACTTAGTCGGACTGCAAAAGCAAGTCAAGAGCTTAGCCACAGTCAAAAGTCAAACTTTGGACGGGAAGAAGTTAGGAACAAGGATATTATTCCAAGTCTGACAAGGTCTAGAAAGTATCCACTCTAGGTGGGCGACAAAGATTATTTTATTCAGCCAACAGCTAACATGTCGATGCAAGTTGACAACTTGCTAAATAAGCTGATATAAATAGCAGAAGACTCTCAGCTATGAAAAATTGTCTCAGCCTACAGAACACAATCAAGATACTTAAAAATACTGAAGAGAGTCAACACTCAAAAACGGAATAAGACATTATGTAAATATACACATAATTAAAGAAGTATACAGATACACTTAAAGCTCAAAGTCATACATGCGTATAGATCTATATTCTGTAAATATTGAGGTATTGAGTTTGCAGTTAGCTTGTAAACCTGTCTGGCCTCGTGGATTTTGCAAAACTGAAGGAACTCTTGGAGTCGAGTTTGATCAATACAGTAGTCAAGTTGTAGGTTTCTTTTGTAATATATTTAGTAGTAGGCCTAGCAATGATATATTTATATTATGCAATGAAGTTCTTACTAGTATCAAAAAAACAACATCAGCATATTAAGTATAAGTGTATAACTCGAGTATAAATAGCAGCGTCCGTTGTGGGAAGAATAACAATAAAGTTCTACAAATTTTCGAGAAAAGTATCTTTAAATTGCTACAAAACCTTATTTTTTGACTTCCGAAACTCGAAAAGCAACTCCCCCCAAACAAAACAACAACAACAAAAAATGAAAAGAAAGGAAAATTCCTAGCATATAGTTCTTCAATTTCTAGTTAGAAATCACATTTCTTAGTCTCCTCCTCCTTTTAATTTACGTTTCCAAGTTATCCACCTCACATACACAGAAAAGGAAAACACCGAACATAATATGGAACGTTACTAAAATAAGATTCAAAATTAAACATTTTTATTTCTATGCAGTTATAATCAACCAAACAGAGCCTCAATGCAACGCCTAAAGTCAATAGCAACACGGGCACACACGATTACGGACATGGCGGAATGAAGAGAAAAAAGCACTTACTTTGAGGAATCCGACGGAATGACGAATGGAATTTGAGACGGAGAATGTTTGGAAATGCCGGAAATTGTGGGATCCACAGCCGGCGACGGTAGACGGATTAAAGACGGAAACGTCAGTTAAGGTACCGGATATTTGCAACATGTTTCTATTCTTTCGTGCAGTGAGGGAGGGAGGGAGGGAGTGGAGTTGAGAAGATACCTTTTGTCGTTCGAGGGAAACGTAAGGGGTGTGATAGGCAATGAGTCATACTCCCTCCATTCCTAAATTATTTTATCTTTTCTTGTTTAATTCGTTTCAAAATAATTATCTTATTTAAAAAAATTTCTTTTTAAGACATTATTTTTATCATTTTATTTCTATTTTTTTCTACTTTAATTATGGATGAATATTAAAAAAAATTACACATTATATCAATATTAATAATTAAGTCAATTATTTTTTCTTAATCTGTACATTGGGTTAAATAAGATAATAATTAAGGAACGGAGAGAGTACTAAATATCGTACTTTTTTGAAAAAAAACATCAAATATTATGTCGCCATTTTCGTTATTAAAAAAAAAAAAACTCACTCCTTTCTCATTAACACAAATCTCTCAACTAAAAATTTATCCGTCTATAATTTCTCTCTCTCTCTACTCTTCCATCCATCTCTCTTTCAACCAAAAAATAAAAAAGATATGTTTTCTCTTGATGATTTTAATAATTGTTATTAATTATTAAGTTAATAACGAGATTAGAAAAATTGAGTTGAGTAATGAAATAGACTAAAAATAATAATAAGTAGATTGACCTTAATGAATAAATACTAAAAGTGCGGTGGCTAAATTGCTATTTAAACTTTTATAAAAAGATTCAACTAACATGTGTTTAAAGACATACTTCCTCCGTCTAAGATAAATGTTCCTAATAGATAAAACACAAGAATTAAGAAATATAATTAATGATGTGCTGTAAAATATGTTCTGACGATAATACCCATAAACATTAATTGACTTCAACTATTTTAAATAATTAGGTTTCTTTGGGATTTGTTATATTAAATGAAACTTTAAGGGTATATTAGGAAGAATGGTAAAGAATAGGTAGATTAAAAGTCTTTAGAAACATTAGTTAGGACATCCCAAAATAAAAAGTAGGAACATTTATCCGGGACGGAGGGAGTAGTATTTAAAGATCTCTATATGGAAAGATTTGTCTTGAAGACCACCTCTATACAAGTTTCAATATCACTAACGTAAATCTCGTAAAAAAAAACATGCTATAAATGGGTATTTAAAATGTGCCCTAAAGTTGTCTTTATGGGTAACTAGGTTAGTCTTGTACGATGTATGGGGTTCTTGTACTCGTATGATTTATAAAATCATATTTTAAATCTGTAATAGATATTAACACAAATTAATTTTTTTTGTAATTTTTATTTTGGTTAGTTAAGACCATTGTATTTAAAGTAATTGACATAGATTTCTAAAAGATCATAGTAATTAAAAATAAAATAAAAAAATATTATACAATAGAAGAAGAGTTTTAAAAAAAGAAAAAAAAAAAGACAGATGTTTTTGTTAAGGTGGAAGAGAGAGAGTGTGTGATGATCAATTAGAATAAAGGGAACTTATGAAAGAGAAAATGAGTTTTTAAGAAATTAGAGAGGGAGATAGAGGAGAGAGAGAATCAGGCAGGAAAAGTTTTTAATACAAAGTTGCCACGTAACAGCTTTGGTTTTTGTTTTAGTATTAATAAGATAAGATCCTTGAGCAAAAATATACTATAAATGAGTGTTTTATGGGTGCATGATAGTTTTTGCTTTAAAGGGTAGTTTTTAAAAGAAAACATACTATAAATAGGTGTTTATAGTACTCCATCCGTTCTAAGTAAAGAATTTACTTTTCTTTTTGAAAAATTAACATTTGATTAAATCAAATCAAAATTTTACATACTTTACTTATGTTTTAAAAAATAAAATTTCATTAATTAAAAACTACCTTAAGAATACTATAGATTGCAATTTTCATAATTTTGTAAAAACAGTTAAATTTATGTAAATTATTAATCAAACTTTAACTAAGTTGATCCAAAAAATTGCCTTGGAACAGAGGGAATATATGCTGAACCAACCCCATCAAACTGTGCTACTCCGAACCCCGATCAAATTCGCTTTCATACATGCCAATCTATGAAGTCATTGCAAGGGGAAATCTCGAAAGGCCGGCAGAGCGAGTTTCAACATTGGCACAGACAACGGCGAGATGAGGGTTCTTAATAATTTATGAACTCCTTTTTTCGAAATCATATATTCTCGTGCTATCATGATTGGATATCTTTGTTGCTGCTTTAATCGTGGTTATGGCAGCTTTACATTATATTTAGCGCAAAAATTCAAAAAATTTGGGAGACAGATCCTCATAGTCGAGTCCAGGTAACAATAGCCAATATATGATAATCGAGAAAGAAAGACAGGAATCGAAAGCAAATCGACTGCATGAAACATTTCCTATCCATGACTAGATCCAGAAGCTACCAATGATACGCCTTATCAAATCAAGATTAAGCACCAAACCCTTCCTAACTCTTCTTGCCAACACCTTCAGCAGCAAATCAAGCTTAACATAGAAAGAAATCACTGTGCAATAGCCAACACCTTCAGCAGCAAAACTAACGCCTCCAGTTCAACTTATACAGAAGGAGATGGTGAATACTTTGATCCTCAAACATTATTAAAATGTTGGCATAATTCATGAAGTCACTGCCATGTTATCAAATTCTGGTCTTAGGAATGGTTTCTGGGGAGAAGCCTTATGCAAATATTGTTCTCTATGAACAAAACCTACGTTATCGGATAGTATTCATGCCAAAACCATATTAATCTGCATTAAGCACAGCTATATCCAAGCCTCCATGAAGCACTTCAAGTGTTAAGCTCAACACGGCTGTCTAAAGATCTTTCGAAGATATCAGCAATACTCGTTGCCTTGCAGCTTATACAATGAGCACATGAATACCAACTACACTATAAATTCACAAAACCAGAAGTTCCTTCCAGTTGGTGACGTCATCTAACCGGCCATCTCCTTCCTCATTTTGGTAAACAGTCAGATGAGACACCTAAACCGCCAAATAAGAGATTCAGACTCATTCTTGGAATAGGATCAGGCCATGGGTACAAGATGTGGCACACATTTTGAATAACGAAAATTAACTAAACAAAAAATTCAATACAAGAACCTACATCCGCATTACAAGTAGCCATAAAAAACCTTTAACCACCCCCCCAAAAAAAAAAAGGGGGCACAAAAATAGAAAAAGAAAAGAGGGTTGGGGGTAAACAGGAAACTCCTAGTAGTACCAGTGGCAGCACAGGTCAAAATGAAGAAAGCTATTTGCTTAGATCACGTATAAATAATCATCTCTTTCTTTTGGGAGCTCCCCCAGGGCCGCGACCCCCTCCTCTTCCCCTGCCTGCAGGGGCCTTCTTTGCACTTGTTCCTCCACCCTTCAAATCCATTTGTACTTGAATTCCTGCAAAGTAAAAAACATCCAGAAATAGAAAACCAAACACGAGCCAAGTACATCCATCTCCGTAGAGGTAACTAATTTAACATTTATCAATAAAAAAGAACAAGCAGGGAAACCAAACTAAAATGGAATCTACAAACATTTATAGAGAAACATCACCAACCTTTCGAATTAAGACTCTGGAGATCCAGCTGAGCACTTTTCTCACCATCATCTGTACCTTCCAACATAAGCCACAACCATCAACTAATTAAAATCACCAAAATACCCTAAAATTTCCCACTATAATACAAGAGCGAATACTTAAGGATAACAGATAAAAGGGAATTAAGGTAATTGCATTAACTTTAGATGCAAGATACAGATAAAAAGAAATAAATAAATAACTTTTTTTTCCCTTTAGAACTGTTTTCAATTCAATCTGAAAATTTAACTTCTAGCTTTGTATGTTTAGAAAATTAGTTACATGATAGTGATCATAATTGGACATAGTTTGAAGATAAGTCAAGTTAAACCTATCAAAAATTTAATTTTTATCTTAATCCATGCATTACTCTGGTGATTTTGGTAATAACAGAAAACTGTCTCGAGAGTACTAGACAATAAGAACTTCACTTGAGAATTTGACCTTCCGACCATTTTACTATTAAGAGTCGCGAGCTGATAACTATGTGAAAGATCAAACAAAGCCAAATTTAGCTTCCAGAGAAGATGCATACCCAAATCCTCTGTGTCTGAAGTGTTCTCTTCTTCATTTTCTGCCAACTCATCACCTTTTTCCTCCACCAAACCACTGTCCACTGGTTCCAGCATCGCTGCGATCCTCTTCTTTGGAGCCTTCTTTATCCCAGGAAGTGTGATCAAATCTGCTGCACGAATCACACGTGACTTGCTTCCTTTGTTGTATGCCCTAGTCAGAGCAGCTTTCACAGCTGACTGGACGCCATCAAGTGGATTTGGACGACCCTGATGCATACATTGAGTACAGAATGAGTAGGGAGATCGGGAGCAGTCTGAGAAATAGAGACACAGAGAATGATGTAGAAATGGATGCCTGAAATTTTGATATATCAATCATTGAATCGAAGTCTTCCTGACTAATGGAGTATGAATCCATAAACTCCATAACCTTTTCAACAGCTTCATCCTGGTGAGCAATTTCAACATGAACAAAAATTCTTGACTTACCAAAATTCAAAATCACAAGACACTTAGCAAAACGTATTCCAACCTTAGGTAGCACCCTTAGTGGATCGGTCAAGTGCTTCAAGAGAAGGCTAAGATAATCAACTCGTAAGGTAGTCCTGCAACACTTAAGATAGGATAAGTTTAAAACAGCTTGCACGACAAAACATAGACCGAGCAGTGTGCAAGCCCGAATTAAATTTGCCACAACGAGAGGCAAAAGTACAGAAATAGCATCCAAAACAAAATTTTCATGTATTCCCCATTAGTTCCTGTGAGGGCCACTTCTAAGTCACACGTTGACTCAATCATTTTTCAAGCTAGTAAAGCTTCATAGAATTTACTCCCTCCATCGCCAAAGAAGACTCAAACTTGGAAAAAACATTTTAATAATGCATTTTTACTTGCATATATTTCCTTTAAATTGCATTAAATTACATCTAATCTTGTATGACATGTAAGAGGAATGATGTTTGCAAAAAGGAAAATTGGTCACAATGGAAATTATAGCTTAATACTTAAATGACACAAACTAAAATCGAAAGTTGGGACTCTTTTTAATGTATGGAGAGTGTATGAAACACATCCAGCAACTTTCAGAAGACTTAATGAATCTCAAATGCTTATCAACAAAACAGAATCTAAACAAAATTATCCTAAACAGAGGAATCAGGTAATATAACAATAAAAGCTAAGGGACAACCAAACTAACTGGTTCAAACATCAGCACATGATGCTTTTAAAAAAGAGCCTTAGAGACATACAACAGTCTCATCTTGTAGCAACAAGATAAGATAAAAGTACATTCTCGTAAGTAATTTAAATTGCTGTCTCAGTTAAGTGCCCATATTAGTTCAGATGCACCAATGGCACACAACAGAATATGGAGTATACTCCCTCTTTAGATCAGCCATGTGGCAAACCATGTGTTGGCCTGCTCGAGAACACTCCAAATATTATTAGCCAATCTACGGATGGAGCACTCAACACATGGTATGTTTTCCTCTCTAACTTTTTTTTTTTTTAGGACTAGATACTCTATACTAGAAAATCGCTTTACCAACTTCTCAGATACTTGAAAAATAGAATTAAGAACATAAAAAAAGTAACACAATAAAACAAAATAAGATAAAGCAGGAAAAATCACATAACGTTATTCTTTTCAGAAGATATAATAGTGACAAAGAAAGACTGTCACTAGCCTAATATGTCCTTCAGTACACACTTTCCGTTTCTATTTGAAAGTAGGATGTAAAACAAACAAGCTACTCATTATCAAGAGTCCCTGTGGGCTAGTACAAGCTTTGCTCGCATTGACAAACATTCTAGGATCAAGCCAATCAGGCTTGATCTCTAAGCACGTTGCAATAAAAACAAGTGCCTGCACTCTACCAAGTTCACAAGCTTTTCATGTTTATTGTACTTTTCTATTAATTAGAACAATACTCACAGTCAGCATGTGCTTATGATGTTCCTTCTACTTTTGGAGGGCAGTTGCACAACTAAAAAAAAAAGACAACTTCAGATTAAATGAATAATCTAAGAACAACAGTCCATGCTTCCTTATACTTTTTTTCTCTTCTTATCCTTAAACCCAATATTATTGAAATCTATAAGCATGTATGTACATGCATGCACATCATGTGTACCACCACCTCTCTAGTGCAGCCGAAAAATAAGACTCTTTTTCCAATCAGTTACAACCCAAGACATTACAACTTACAGTTGCCACTGTCATTACTAAATGGGTAGTTATTTTGCCAAGTGAAATTTGAGTACTGCTTATTTCAGTGTAAAATGTTATCAGAAAATACTGTTCATGTTTAGAAGAGAATCCAGAAAGCTAAGCCTTGCGATACCATAACATTGATTAATTCACAGCCATCAAAGTAAATGATCAGATTTTTTATACGATAGAGGAAAGAAAATTTTAAATACATCAGTATGATAATATTTTGTGGAGAATGTTTTGCATCGAAATAACTGGGGCCGAATAATTGTTCACTTTGTAGTATTAGATGTAATCCAGTAATTACCACCTCAGATATAGCAAAACACAAGCTTTACCATGTTAAAGAACAAGAACTACTCAATAGCAATGCAAGAATATCATCCAGTAATGAGAATGCAGTAATGTAGTCAAACTAGCGATTAACTAATTGTTCACCAAAAAAACAAGCAATTAACTAACTGAGCAGGAACAAAAAAAAGAAAGTGTTTAACTAACCACTCACCAAAAATGGAAAATATGAGTATTTTATTAACACTTTTTCGCTGTCAGCCTATACAGATTCTTTGTCATATTATTCCAAAGGATGCAAATGCAACCGTTTATGCCGATAGGACTTCTCGTAAAGGGAACTGTAAGGAATACCTACCCCTGAAGTTATATAATCTAACTTGGGACAACAATATTAAACTTTAGGTAGAGCAATATTCAGATATTATGTCTTCATGTTAAGGAATATGGACAGGAAAATGAGTCATCCTATTCAGAATGGAGAGAGCATATAAATGCAATTGTTCTACAGTGTTGGTGGAAAAATTTCTAAATGTCCAAAGAATTCCCAGAAATATAGAAATTACTTTATCAGGAAACCACAAGAAATACATCATAACAGTACCTTTATCAAACGCTGTCAGCTAAAGATTACATTTTCATAACAAATTCCAAATGAGATGCAAATGGAGCACGAACCTGTCCAAATTAGACTCACGAGAAGCTAATAGATGAACATGCAAATTCTCCAGAAGCCTGTAATTTTTTCCCATTGTAGAGTTCTTTCCAAGCCACCCACCAAACCTGTTGAAGTTACGTTCTCCCTAAAGAAAAGAAACAAGTTCAAGAATTCTGGGTAAAAGCAGATGATCTGAATTTCAGGAATTTTAGAAGCCAAAGCTTAAGAAAACTTCAGGATTATGCAAGCCAAAGGTGGCAATTTTATTTATTATTTTGTCTAGACTCAACAAAAGAAATGATGAGCAGACCAATAATATTCATAAATCATACCATTTGAATGCCAAGTGTTTCGACATGCTTAATTCTATAAATAAGGATACCTAATGAAACTATAACACGTCAGCAACATTCATAAATGAATCTAAATCCACTCCCTAACGCATATAACTTGTAAAGACAAAAAACAGACACTTATTAACAGTTTGATATAGGACTCTTATCACCAATGCTCTCTACAGTCTAATTTTCCCTTTTATCTCTTTCCATCACTCCCTCAATTCTACTTACTTTTAGAAGAAAAATATAGACATCTTCAAGGGTTTCTTCATAGTCTTCCTTTGAACATTAGAAGGAAGGGACCCCCCTTTTCTTTCTCTCTCACCAGAGTGACATCGAAGAGAGAAAACAGTAAGAGTCAAAAGGAGATTCTTGATCAAACAAACAAGCAATGATGCAACAGCTAAACAATGGGCTATAGCTGTAGTCTAGAGATATGCTGCAGAGACAGTTAATTCGACAATGTTAACTAATTTGCCAGATATTGTCATCCAGGTTCAATACTTGGAACTTCTTGACAGTATGACAATGTTATTGGTGGTGGTTGCAAGTTGGCAACAGCTCTTTGTGTAAGGAGATAGTGGTGGTTGGTAAATGGTAATGGTTTTATGGCTAGGACTGATGGTAGCAATGGGTGCAAGGAAAACTACATAATGTTACTTAGATTCAGAGATGTAACAATATTCTTCCATACTTAAAATTCTAAGGGGCATATTGTCCAAAAATATTGAAATAATGAGGGGGAGTATAAGCAAAATACTGCCTGACAATGGAGCCTCATGATTTATATGCCATGTGCTGCATAAGTTTCTAGCATTATTCGAAAGCCCAGGTTTTTCAAAGATGGTAAGCTACTAGGGAGTCTAGCCCTAATATTTTATTTTTCTTTCCAAAATTAAAAGCGAAGCACCAAAGTCAAGGGAAAGTTACAGAAGAACTGAGCTATACTAAGAAAATTCATCAATCAGAAGTGATTCAGCTTATACTTTTCTTACTTTAATTACTAAGTACTTAATTTCTTATTAAAAAGAATTTTACAAAGAGCTTAACTAATCCAAATAAGGATCATACTCATAAAACATCTTCAAAACAATTCTACAGTAGCAGTTAGCTTCTTAAGACAACCCAGGTGGTGTCATCTCTTCAAAAGAAAAGAGAAATACACAAAATTTTAGGGCAAACGGAGCTTCTGTGTGTCTTTCCAAGTATACTTCCCCTCTTTCATTGTTAATTATTAATTAGTTTTCTCTTGCGCATAGAATGGTCTACAACCTAATTACATAATATTCTACTCCCGGGAACACCAAAGGTGCCCCCAGATCTTGGAGGCAACTCTACGTAGTAAATAAGCACCAGCCATTTGAATCGTCACATCTCAAAAACGTTTGAAAGTCCAAGTCCAAGTGATTGAAGTCTTTTGTAGCCACCATGGCCAAAGAATCCATTTCTGCAATGATCTCCTAATTTCCCCTATTCTAGCCACTTTGAGACCCTAGGACAATGCTCACCTGCCCTGTGTAACACAGACTCTTCAGACCTATCAAAAAAAAACACAGGCTCTTCAGTTCACTCGCCACACCGTGTCCAACATGATCCATGTGAAGGGTGTGGAATCTGGGATCTACGTCAAACTTTCAAGGTGTAATTTGAACACTGCATCTCATGATTTTGAGTCAAGTTATTCAAATTTTTAAATATGCAGCAATTTAACTGTCAACTATTTTTAATAGACACCCAAAGTTTTAATATATTCCACTAATTTCCATATTGTATCCATAATAAATGATATATAAGTAAAATATAGTACATAGTCTGAATTATACAGCAATAGTAAATGTCCAAGTACCCGCACCTCATTTTCGGATCCTTTTGAGCAGAGCCCAACTATCCCTAAATTCATGGGTTTCCCATATTCGACTTCTGGACAAGTACCATCGGCAACCCATGTCCTTGTAACATAGAAGCTCATAGTCAGTGTTCTAAAAATCGCTAGGCAGGAGCAGCACCTGGGGGACTAATCAGGGCCTAGGCGGGGCCTAGAAATCAAGGCGTAATTACACCATAGGTCCATACAATACCAATAGTAAATAACTAAATATGTCCAAATAAACTTAAAGTAATCACATTACAAGATTAAAAGTTAAAAATTAAAACTAAATTCAATACCATTTCAAAGTTTATAACAAAATAACAATAGTCAATACACTAACCATACAATACAATACTTAAAGGGTTGGGAGAAGACCCTAAGTTAGCCCAAATACAGAAGAAGTTTTATAGCCTTATAGGTGACATAGTTGTGAGGGGCCCAGAAGATTATTTGAACAGATAGAGGCCCAAAGGGAGGGGTAAAAACTAAAAAATCTGATCTCCATGTCAAAAGTCAAAACCCACCGATATACTCTCTCTCTCGATTTTCAGAGATCAATCGACAATTTCTTCTCCCTCTCTTATACCGACCTTCCTTGGAGAGTCTACGATTCAAAAGGTTTAGCCCATTCGGCAAGTAGGTCTTGGTTCAGATCAATCGCGGCGGCTAGAGAAGTAAAGGCTCAGATCGTCGCTTCGTCGCTGCTTGAGAGTTGAGAGACGAGGGAGAAGACGAGAAGAGAGACACGTCATTTGCGGTTTGTTCTTCTGATTTTGAGCCCTATTTAATTGCTTTTTTTTTTTTTTAAGAAGAGACCCAAATCGGCTGGGGCGCCTAGGCAGTGATTTATCACAGAAACGCCTAATTGCCTGATTTGGTTGTTTTCTCGGCGTTTGGGGGCGCCTAGCGTCTAGCCCGATTTTTAGAACACTACTCATAATACAGCCACGTCAGCGAGGGAAGGCATCAGCCATCTTTCAAAATTTGATCCAACTTTTGTCATGTACATTCTCTCCCCCTTCTAGATATGAAATTTCTCTTTCTATCCGCGGGGGGGGGAATCCTAATGCTTCATATTCCAACTAATTGTCCCGAAAATAAATATTCTAAAGTCTCTCTTCAAACCTTCGGCAACACACAACAGAGAACAAACCCTAAAGTTCTATATACTAATCCCCTTTTGTCCTACTACTATAACAGTACACGACGAACAACAAAGAAAAGGTCTCGTGTAGCTTTCACCGTCTCTAACCTCGTCTTCTCGACAAACTCTCAAGGAACCCAGTTATTTACCTTAAGATTCATTAGCCCCCAAATTTGACTCCCCATGTATGACGCAATAAACAGTCAGCCTCATCAGAGAGGTTATATTTTGAGCATCCTTGAGCTTCTATGAATTCTAATAACAAACATAAAAACACATTGAATCATATGACAATGCTAACATGCTCGCACTTCTGATTGGAGCCACATAGAATAATTCTGATAAACCCTAACCAAGATGTGTCCCATCCATAGCCAAAAGAGAGGTACGAATCATTGTTCATGAATCAATACATAGATACGTTGAAATTTGTACGCAAACAGAAATTTGCACAAACCCAGAAGTAAATCGAAGAAGAGAAAAACCAAGAGACAGAGGGTCCATATAGGGCCTCAATTTCATAATTCTTTTCTTCAGCTGGAAATTAAACTTGACACCAAGCTCTTGTTAGGATTTAATTATTGTTTTTCTTGAACGCAATTGAATTAATCCAATCAAGCCAGAATAACTGCAAAACCATGCCTGGCTCTTTCAAAACCTCCACTCCATTGTCAGAGACCTCTGCCATGACTGAGTCTTACCTTTTACTCTATTTGATCTGTGGTACATGTATGAAATCACAGTCGAAAGGGGCCAAATCAATGCACTGTTGAACAGCCACTATTAAGTCCACCAACCAAGCTAGTCACGAGATAAAATTTCCAATTACACAAGCACCAATCAATATGATACGTTCCTTCACTTCCTTGACTGAAGGGGTGAATGAAAAATCGTTGGAGCAGCCTCAAAGTTCACAATTAGTTCGTAGCAGAAGATTTGAAAACTAAACTTGATTGTAACACTAACAAATGGCTCAAATGAGTCATTGGGAATATCTGACGAAGTTCCCTAGAAAAGGAGGCCAGAAAAGTATTCTAGATGACCACCACCACTTAGTCCTATAAGTATTAAGGCTTTTTTTCATACTATAAAAAATCGATGTGATCCCCCATCTATTAGGTAGAGGGTTAATATTGATATATGAGGCTTTTGCCGTTGTGCCATTTGCAAAAGCAAATCCCTTCAAGGATACTCATTTTTCTTCTCTTTTTCTTCTATTTATTTTCTCACCCCTTCCTGTGCATGCTTAAAATAATTCTCCATATATATCAGGTGATCGCCTAAAATGACAGATGGTTCATATTTACAACCATTATTTTCCTAAAACTCACACTGTAAAGTAGCATAAAAATCAGAGCAGAGATATCCGGATATAATCAACCAGACAGACAATTACCGATGCATATAGTAAATTAAAATGCTAAACTTATGAAACCAAAATCATCATAACAGTACCACGACCACCTAGTTAGAGCCAAGCTCATCGTGATTTAGTAACTTGATTTTGAGGTTTTGGGTTTTCTTTTGTAATAATCAACGAATAAGTAAGAGAGAGAGAGAGAGAGAGAGAGCTGGTGGGACCTAAGAGGGAGAAAGTCCAAAACCACAAAACCAAGCCACTAAATCGCTAAGGAGAATGGAGCCTCAGAAACTATCAAATCCCGTGGAAAAGAGACCAGCATGGGAAGAATCAAAGGGATATAGTCACAAGACCAGCATATAATTTACATTCATCACCTGTTCAAGAGTCTCTCTTTGCCCATGTAACAAAGCTGCTCTGATGAGAGAGAGAGAGAGAGAAGGGAACAAAAATTATATTAGCACCAATTAGAAGAATATTAAGGATCTCATGTCAAAATTATATGTCTTCACAAATGGATTTTGGGGAACATACGGGATTATACAAGACGTAAGGACGCTGCTCTGAGAAAGCTGCCACTGTCTATATCTTCGAATCTGTACATTAATTATGTCTCCATCTGCAATAGATTCAGCAGCACGTGCAAGCAAGTTCATCCTTTTCAACCCATTATCATCTTTGCCAGCTGAACTTGGTCTGTAATTCATATAATTTTCCTGCCAGTTTACAGAAAAATAAATAAAATCCAAGTAAATAAGATAAATCACCGATCTCCTTAATGCTTCCTTTTAAGTAAAAATTATAAAGGAAAACACAAGAAAGGGGATCATAAACATATATATAAAGAGAAAGAAACTGACAGACCTATAGTAGATGCAGTTCTTATATTCCATCTTTGGAAGGAATATAACTTGGGTGTTTTGAGACAGCTAATCCAACAGATCAATATGCCTACTTTCAATGACGCGGGATAAAATTGTACTGTTTGAAGTTTACAGCTAAGAGATTTTCATTTTTCATAGGTAAATTGCTTAAGCAGCATAAAAAGGGAAGAAAAGATAACAATAAACCATCAGGAAATATGCGAGAAGGTTCTCATTTTCCATCAAAATTATATAGTTTAACTATTGTGCACACCCGTAACTGATTTCAATCACAAAATTTTTGAGAGTTCTCAACATAATAAACCATGGTTTGTTGGAGATTATATCAAACCAATCTTGAACAGAATCAAGTCTAATACCTGAATTAGAAGTGGGACTAGATCAGGATCACTCATGCTTAGATCTATTCGCTCATCCATTCGCAACTTTCCCGCATTAAAGCCAAACAGCCTGCACGGGCAAATAGTGAGTTGGAATAAATCAACAATATAGGTCATCCAAGCGAGGATATTTCAGAAGCTTTGTGCAGTATTATCATGCGCACAGTAACATGTAGCAAGGAGAAAAACTGGAACGAAGTAACTTGCACATGGTTCCAGTGTCTCATTTGAGCAGCATAGCCATTAATAAATGTACTTGATTTATTTATATGATAGAAAAAAGGGCTTCTAGTCTTCTATTAATTGAAGAAACTTTTCAAGAGTGGACAAGGAGTCCACCTAAAGAGAGTGGACCACAAAAACAAAAACCAGACGCCAAACAGAATTTAACAAAAAACAAATGAATAAGCACGACATGGCTACCATCCCTGCCAAGATCCATCGGAGCAGTTCTTAAGAAAGCCACAAAGATCTTGCTCCATATATTTGCTAAGGAGATAATACGCTCTACAGTAAGCTAAATGATAAACTCCTAGGTTGGAAACATTTGAGCATTCTGTTAACTCCAAATGCACCAAATATAAGCACAAATCCCACAACTCCATGGTATTTTGACATCTTTAGCAGAAGCAAAAGCTCTCTACTTCTGCCTCAGGAGACCTTCACACCTCCGACTATTTACCGAATGTTGTGAAACATGAAAAGGTTTAAAAAACTTCTCCAGTGTTTGTATATTTGGTTGTCTTAAGGAATCTCTGTACTTCAAGCTTTACAAGTGATATAAAGAAACCCATCATTCCAGCTCAAAATTTTGAATATAAATTTATGCAGTGACAGAGATGGAAGGACGAAGACGATTCTGTTTAGGGTGACCCATGACTGTAGATTGATAGAGGTGGAATTAGTTGTCATGTTGGATGTGAAGGCTCAAGGATGCTATGTTGGTGGAGAAGGCTAGTTAGTGTCACTGATGTATATTTAGCAGAGACGAGGGAGGGAAGTAGGAGGGAAGGGACAATTGGGATCAATGTTATCTATAAAGGATATAGGGGTCATTCAGGCAAATCTTTAGGTTGTTTGGCATACACGCGTTCTTATCACGGTTTTAGCTAACTTTAGGGTCAGGTGCTGTCCACATGACAAACTACGTAGGCACTTCCATATTGCTGTCTAATTTTAGGTAAGTTTGAACAAAAAAAGAACTTCAGGCAACACTTTCACGACTTCCACAGATGCGAGCTATAATGGAAATCACCCTATAGGTTAGAGAAAAGTTTGGCGATTAAGCCAAGATGACTTCAACCAATAAATGAAGAGATAAGTACGGAATATACCACGGTACCTACAAAGCACACAAATATGTAGGGAACTGCGTCTTTAGGCAAGCATTCCTGTGACCATTCTAACAATATTATGTTCAAGACGCACTACAGATCAACAACTATTACACATATTAGCCCTTATAGTTTCTTTTACTTCTGAACACTCTTAACATAGACTTCCTCAAAAGGTTCCACAACCTCTTTTACTTTGCTTTTTAATCATTGAATATATCACCCACCATTGACATTCAATGTTCCCATATACCTATCTGTATGTCTATGATAGTACTATCATCACCTAGGCTTTGTGCCAGACTTGTCTGAAGTACCAAACTGTGTGCAAGTACCAAAATGGAGAAAGAAGCATTGACTACAGTAGAAAGTTTCATGAGTTAGTTGATGCTTTTGAGTGTAGAGCAACAGTACTTAAGGTCAATGCCCTTGTCATTAGACTTATACTCTAAACATTCATCTTCATGGGTAGACAAGGTTAACGCTTGCTTTCAGCTACACAACAGAATCCTCCTCTTTTAGGTCTTGAGCCAATTGCTTGAAGAATTTGCTAAACAAGGATAGGACATAGCACAACAGAGTTGGAGTTATGCCACAAAATCTTTTATATGAAGGATGGGGTACTACGCAGGACTAAGTTGGAGATTGCCACAAAAGCAACTCCCTAGGTGGAATTCTCTAATATGGAACCTTTTAATATCTAAGCCACCAACACTTCCATGTTTGTGTACACTAGTTTATATTCACAATAGTGCAGGAATATCTATATTGTTAGATCTGTGATGGTCAAATATGACTTCCAGCTTAGAGAAACATAAATAATAGGTTATGTACAAGCCTTGGTACTCTACCAGCACAAAGGAACAAGTTGCTGCCCGCCGCTCATAAAGTTTGTAGGATGATGATACAGACTACCGCACATGAGCAACAGTATTTTGAATGAGTTGAGAGGATAAATGGCAGCTGACACAAACAACAAAATACCGATGCTCAGAGGCTTAAGATTTAAGTACCCGACATTAATTTGAGGAGGGGCAAATATATACTGTTTAAGGACAAATTAATTACAGGCACAGCCACCATTTTCTCTTTAGGACTTAGGAGCCTGCAGAAGCTAAAACCTCAGTTCCATCAAGGCCAAAGCAATTCCCGAACACAAGACATTTATGGACTTCTTGACAACATAAAAATATATGAGCAAATGGAATACACGAAGAGATAATGCAAGTACAAAAAGATATCATAAACACAAAAAGCACCAACTCTACAAAGAATGCAATCACAATCATACTTATCGACAGCCGTAAAGGGAGAAATATCTTCATCCTTTGAACTGCTGCTAAGGCGATGCCTTATGTCATCATACTTAATTACTGACATGGAGAGGCTCATATACTGCAACTGGTTCAGGGCCATACGCATGTCTCCATTTACTCTTTCAGCAAGTTCCTCGAGTGCAACCTAAGAACAATTAGATGCCAAATATCTCATAGGTGAAATATCTATACTTTTAAAAGGGAAGTAAAATACAATGGAAAATAATAGGGTACCATATTTCTGCAGGTTAAAAATTGAATTTTAAGAAGTGAAATCATAATGGAAACTTTAAAGAGGACAATGGATTTCAAAAACAAGAGAACAAAGAGTATACAAGCACTCTTTAACCCTAGAATTCTTCTGATCACAATGAGGAAAAAAAATAACAAGAGACTGAGGAGAACCTACAATAAGATCATCCTGATGTATTGGTCAAACCTGACCCAAAGCAGTCTTAGATGAGGTCAATTGTAACTAACTAATTTGGATTAAGCATAAGCTGATTTAAGGGGTTTCTACAACAAAAATAGAACCTATAGAAAAATTTATCCTAGTTGTGGTGCACCCCTTGTCCACTAATTAGCTAAAAAGCTTCTACAAAAGACTCTTTCAGTTGGTCCAATAACAGAGAAGATCAGCCTCAATGATACCTGTGATGAGTGATGACATAACAAGTAGAGAAAAGAAGATAGTACTAATAGAAAGAAAAGTTACGATGGGATGGACAAGATGTCAACCGACAAAAGAAACAGAAAATAAATATCCAAAAGCAAACAAATTAAGAGAGCATAGCATTCCAATCCCAATGCAAATCTGAAATAGCCATTTCTCTAAAGGCTCCTCTAGCCGAAGCCCAAAGAGGTGCACTAACGACAACCCTGTCCCAAAGGAGAGTCAAAGGTAAGGACTGATCCTTAACAATTTTGAAGGATGGCCTCCACATGCCGTCAACAACAAATTCCCCTATCAGGAAGATAGCCTCCCAAAGATTCTAGTTTTGGAGATCTATAAAACAGGATTATATGCTTTTTGCCAAGGCATATTATTCACCGATTCTCGAAGTTGCTTATTATTGTACCTTTTCAATCCATTATCTAAAGGTTCCAACCTAAGGTTGTAAGATAATTTGGAATCCGTGTGTCGTCTTGTACTTTAAATGGCTTCCATAAGCCATTTTGACTTTTATTTGGCGTACTTTTGCTTAGAGTTTCATTCATCCACCCTCTTACCTAAATGGGACCAATGTCACCTCTCTCAAAGTTGCGCGAGAGCAAATCCTGGGTCTTATGGTTTTTAAGCCTTAGGGGCTGTTTGGTAGCCATATAAGAGGCCGGATAGGATTAATAATAATCAATAAGGATGTTTGGTACACTTTTAGGCATTCGTCTTAATAAGAGGAGGGGTCGGATAAACAGCTTTTTCCCACGTTATTTAACCTGGGGTGGGGGTGGGGGTGGGGTGGGTATTATTATAGACCGGATTAGCAAAGCGTGGCACTAATTTTTTAATACGAAAAAAGACCCTTGTATATTCTCAAAAATACACTGAAAATAACTAGGGCAATCAATTCGTTTCTCTCTATGGCGAAGACGATAGAGATTGTTTCTCTCTCACGAAGGAAGGTGATGACTACGATTGTACGATCTTCGGTGGGAGGCTTAATCGGGTCAGTGATTCCTCTCTCTCTCTCTCTCTTCTTTTTTTCTCATTCGATCAATTTCTTGTTAATGACGAATATTCACATTAACAGATTTCTATTAATTTCTTGTTAATCAATCAGTTTTCGGTTGATAGAAGAGAGAATACCGAGGATATACACATAATCAGAGTAGTATTCATGGAGTAATTGCTAATCAATCACTTTTTGATTGATCGAGTTCGAGTAGAAAACACAAACAGAGGTATCCCTCTCTCTCTTCGAGTCTCTATCTCTCTTACCCTGTTTATGCACAAGTTAGAAGATGGTATGTTAAGGTTATTATTGGGAAAAAAAATACTGAGTCATATTCTAATGCTACCAAACGTCAAATTAGATTAAGGACAGGATTAGATGCTCATGCTACCAAACGTCATGTTATTATTAGAAACATAATTATTAATCCTGATGCAAAATAGCGAGGGTACTAATAATACCAGGATTAATAATAATACTGTTTATCCTTGTCTTGCTACCAAACAACCCCTTAGAGTTCTATTATTGAAGTATTAAAAACATTCCCTTTGTCTTCGTGCTCTTTCTTCCTCCTCTAACCTTAAACAGTATCCCCAAGTGTTGTGTCCTATTTTTTATCAAAATCTCTTATCAGTGTTGAATTCGTATCTTTGCTTCTTGGATATTGACAAGAAGGATTTTCAGGCTGTTCAATCTTTCTTGGGTGATGCCTGGAACTCTAAACAACCTTCTCCTTTGTTTGTCTTTGTACAAACATAAAAGAAGGGACTTTATTTGGGAAGCTATTCCTTTGGCAGTGTGCTGGCTCATTTGGAGGGAGAGAAATAGTAGAGCCTTTGTTAATGAGTAAAGGCCTATGGCTGCCTTGAAAAATGCTACTCTCCAATTGCTGTGTTTTTGGTGTATGGATGAAGTTGGGTCTTTGGGGAATTCTTTTGTAGAGTTTTTGGATAGTATTAGTATTTTATAATTCTTTTGAGTATACTCCTAGTGTACACAGGACCCAACAGAGTTTTTGTCGCACATCTATAATACACTTTACTTATCAAAAGAAAAAGATAAAACAAAATTTAATCACATAAAGCATGTACCTCGTTAACTTGAAGGCCTTCTGCAGTTGCAATTTGCAATAATCTCTTTGCCATCTATGACCAAAAAATTAAATTACGTTAGTGGCTCATTACTTGCCATCTGAACAAGCAGCTTTAAAACGGTAGTGTGCTCTTATGAGACTAAAGTCAAGTCCAACTGTGTGATACTCTTTTAATGCAATCAGAAGAGCGAATGCATAAAATTGAAACAGCAATGAATAGGTTCTATTCAAAAGATCATGAAATTTCCAGTTTGAAGTGTAGACATACCAACTGAACCAGTAATTGATTTCTCCAGAGGCACTCAAGCCTTATATTATCAGCAGGAACCACGTTGAACATAGTTTACCATGATAAATGTAAGATAGGGTAATAAATGAGTCGAACTGAAACAAACTTACAGTTTAAAGGTAAGGTCACTAAAAATTTTAACGAGCTTGAGAGCTTGATTAGAACTTAGCAAACAACCCTCAAGCGCGGCCCATTTACTTCAATAGTCAATTATAAATTATTCAAATGAAGCTGAACGGCCCAAAATCTTTTTTAATCGAGCCTAAAATCATGTTCAAACTTGACCCGTTACTTTACAGTTCAAGTTGAATCAGATCATAAACGAACCAAGCTCAAGTGGAGTTCGAGCCAACAAGCTTATTGCAGCTCCAGTCATAAGCCAAGCCCAAGAGCCAACCAGCGATTCCAAAGGGCAGCTAGATGCAATTGGCTCACCACAACAATCAAAAGGCCATGGAGATCATTGGAGCCTATCAGTAATGTGTGGTTATGTATAAAATAAACTTTCCCTCAGCTATCCAATGCGGGATTAGAGTATCACTATCCCCATATGTCAAGTCGAACAAGATATCAAGAATGAATTCCACCAGCAACATAGAACCATGGTGTAGCACTTAGTCCAGCACATCACTTGGGTTCCACATTTGCGTTCAGGATCTGCTCTCATACAAAAATGTCATGACACGAGTCCATAAGTCCACCCACAACCTGTGCCCATCCATCGGTCCAAAGAGCCTTTGGATACAACTGGTCACCACAGGTCACCCAAAATTCTATGAGCCGATTGGTGCCCATTGGAAGTAGCCATAAATAAACATACACTCTTGGCCTCATCTATCCGATGAGGCATTAACTTATCACACTAAATACATGGTTCTTACTTTGATGTCAGAATTCAGATTAAAAGGTAACACACACCCAGGAAACCTTACCATCAGGATAAGCCACTTAAAACACCTCCTGATAGCCAAACATAACAATCTGGCATTATAAATCAAACAGTAGAAAGCAAGATGTTTCCATGATTCACAGTAATAAACCAAAGCTGTCACCGAAAGTATTGAACAAAACGGTCATGATAAAAGTGCACCGAGGTATTTCTTATTTGTTTTCCAAGTAAAGTGAGTCCTATGAGGAATATCCTCATCGAACCAGGCCCTCAGTTGAACGCATCCCAATAAGTCAATTCAAGGCTTAATTAGAACATCTCCTTGCGAATTTAAATATCAAAACGTTCACAAAAAAGACACTTAACACCGACGGAAATCTTGTAATCTTGTTTGAACCCAGTATATATATGAATTCCTAAAGTACAAAGCTTGAGAATACAAACATGGGGTAATAGCAAGATGGTGGAATCCATGTTGGGTATAAGGTGGAACCAAGGCAAAACCTAAGTGGGTAATAAGCAGGTTCAGAAGAACAATGAAACCAATACCTTCCTGCTTGTAGCCGCACGATAGATGGCTTAGCCACGTCTCTCACTGTGGCAGAATGAAAAGACGGTACAAGTCCACACATAGTCTTGGTATTCTGGTTTACGATCCCTACCAAAAAGCAGAGAGACCTTTGAATACTATGTAGTGATCTCTAAGACTCTATCTTAGACAAGGATCCTGGTGGAAGGGCCACTTCGACATCCCCTCATCTCTAGCCACCGATCCACCTATCCTCGAATTCAAAAAGGGCACCATTGTGCATGGCTTTCCCCAGGGCCTGCAGCCCAGAGTCTATTCCCAGACAACCGCAATCAAGCTAAGCAACAAATTTGTTCACATAGGTGTCATGTTGCCAGGTGAAAACAGTTTTTAGAAGAAAACAACAAAAGTTAACTCTGATAACAATCAGAAAGTTGCTCACATAGGTGTCAGGTTGCCAGAAGAAGCCAGTCTTAGAAGACAACAACAAAAGTCAACTCTAATAGAGATCACAGAAAGGAAATCAAGTACTTGTGAGGTTCCTATCCAGCCCACATGTTCAAGTAATAAAACTCAAAATTAAAGTAAAATCTAGCACGTTTAAGTGACCACAATTGGTATGAGCAGCGTACACCAAGAGCACATAAAAGTGATATATATTTGAAAAAACTATACAGATTTGTTAAGATGATTAATGGAAATACACAGACATATTAGAATCAACCTGCTGCTTTGTCGGTTTCCGGAAGTTAAGAGGTAAGCAGTAGTTCATAAGACTTTTTAATTTCTGACTGTAGCGGTCATTGCAGATGCAAATGATAGGAATCTTGGATATCTTGATACTAGCAATAAGATCAGCCACTCCACCTCTATCTCCAGCAGACATACCATCAACCTCATCCATAATCAACACAGCCTTTGGATGTTTTGATGAACTGCAGAATGTCTCAACAATTAACTACAACATGTCTAAGCAATTCCTTAACATCCATGCAGGAAGCTGAAGACATACTAACCGAGCCATGTTTACACTTAAGGCTTCATTACTGACAAGTTCCTTTATAGAATTTGCAGTACTTCCACCGATTCCTTTGTCAATTTTGGCATCAGCCTTTCCACGACTGTCACTAGCATTAACCTATATAATGTACAGGAAACACACAATCGCCAATTAAACCCACAATATAGCTATGATTATATAAGCATAACAAGGATTAACCTATATTGATTGCTATGATTGTATAAGCAACCTAATTTCCGTAAAGATTCAGATGCTTTCATGACAATAAAAGAATTTCTCCAGACTATACTGCACCTCAATTGTCTGAAAACCGAGCATCTGACTAACCAACTTCGCAGATGTAGTCTTCCCTATACCAGGCGTACCACTTAATAACACAGCTTTTTTAGCCCCAGCATCATTCTGTTTCTTCAACTTCCCCTTACTGGATGTATTCAGAAACTGATCATTCCAATGCTTCAACCATTCCTCAAGCTGCTTTACCTGGCATTTTCCCCGCTAAGATATCTTAGTACTATACAAACCAAATGAAACAATCAAAAGTAGCAAGAAAGAGAGTAACACTAATACCAGGGATTGATTCCCTATAATGTCATTTGGAACTTTTGGCTTATACTTCTCTGTCCATGGCAACCAAGAACGCTGGGCAAGTTGATCTTTTCGCTTGGCTGGAGAGGCAACTGGACTTGGACCTTTGGTAGCTCCGCCCTTCGCTGAAGAGTTATGTACTAGATCTTCTGAAGAGAAACCATCGTCATGAAGCTAAGTAAATTTACAGTTCATGTGTAACTGTTGAAACTTTTCTATAAAAAGCATAGGACACAATCACACGCACACTCAGGTTGGAAAAGATGATAAGGCCACCATAAAATGGTCGAATAATTAAGATAAAACTGGCAATGGGTTTGACAACTTGTAAAAGATAGCAGAACCAGATAAGTGAAAGCCGTAAGACAAAGAATTCACATAAGCGTGTTATAAGACATTGGGATAACAGCCGTACAGGAGACACAAGACAATTAAGGGAAAATGGAAAATGTGAGGAAGGGACAAAGAGCATTTCTGAAAGGAAAACAAAGCTGAACAGAAATTACTAATACCAAAGCTGACTTTAGTCAACCTATCAACTGAAAATAGGATAATTATATGCCTTGTCCAACCAACCACACTACAAAAAAAAAAGGGATTGAAGTGGTCGTGGGGCGAAGTATCATTCGTATGTCCATAGTTGTAATCTATTTTCCTTCTTGGGTAAACAAGTACAATCGGTAGGACAAGTTACAATTGGTTGTACCAAGGAGTACAAGGAAAAGGAAACTGATGATAGTAAATTCAAAAAGACGGGGTTCCCTTTTCTTGGGTAGGGTGGGGGAGTTGTACAGGGGTATTTAAAATATATCAAAAACATTTGCCAATTTTCTGAATATATGAGTTAATAACAAAGTTCTGTACAAGATGGGCCCATTCATATTGCAAGCTACACAGAATTCAACAAGAAGGCCTCTTCATGCATATTAACAAACACCCTCTCCAGGAATCTGCTCATATTTGCAACAATTTTATTTTTTTGGATAAAATAAGAAAATGTATTAGACCAAAGAAGAAAGTACAGGACCAGCAAACAAGCGATTCGCCAATCAAGAACTTTCTCATATAAAAAGTTCATGCAATCCAGGTCATGAGTCAATGACATCACATCGAATGGAGAAAGTACACTTTCAATGATCTTCACGTCATACTGAATCACGATAAATCTGCTATAGATGTGAACTAATTCCAGATGAGGAATCATGATGGTCATATGGAAGGCATAAACCCCTACCTGTGTTAAACCATATGCCTAGGTGCAATACCAGGTCGAGTGGATGTATTTCGGGTTTCAGCTATTTATATTCTTAACTGCAGTATTTTGGTTAGTTTAGTAGTTGTGTGTATGGGCGTCTAGGTACGTATCACAAGTTTGAGGAAAATGTTAACATAATCTCATTATCCTTAGTTTATTAGTCCATGGAATATTTTTCCACTCCTTCCCTTCTACTGTTTTTTCTCTCTTTCATTACTTTTTTTTTCTTCTCACTTTACTTTATCACCCCCGTTAGAGCTTCATTGTCACCACCTCAGGCAGCACATGTCCACTAAAAAGTCTAACGATGCTGCCAACAACCTCATCAGCTACCAAAGCACATTCAATATGCTGCATGATCTGCGTGCTTGATTATCACCAAAAATCATTTTTAAGATCATCCTCTTTATAGTTCTCATTGAACAGCTCTTACCAGGAAAGATTTTAACAAGGAAATCAGTCTGCAGAAAATTTGTATGGGGCTGTGTGACAGTGTAGTCTGCAGATTAATTTTTCTAGAAATCAAAACCAATTATCCTTTGTGACTACTACTAATCAGAACAAAAAAATAAACTGGTTCCATTTGTACAACACATTCTATCCAAGGCTCTAAAACTTTTTTATTTTTCTTTTTTCCTTTTTCGGAATAGGTGTCCCATATAAACTTCATGTCCTTGTTACGGCTCTAAAAATATGCTGTTCTCACAATATTATATTGACTACCAAGGAAAAAAAAATACAATAGCCCTGTCATGCTCAGAACATATGGTGATTCTATTGGCATGGTCAATACAAGAAAAGGGCAAAGAACGGAAACTGCAACATACTATCTTTAAATAAAGCAACCACTAAGAAAATATTCCAGCTAAGACACAAACTAACATGATACGATGATACAATTGAGCAACAGGGTATTTGGTCTTACTCTTCATTTCTAATTTCTGAGGACTCTCCTTCGACAGAGAAGCCGCCTTCTTCTCCAAAGGTTTCTTAAGATCTTGTTTTGAAGTGGCTTTTGAACAATTTGATGCACGAATCATGTCAAATAACCCATCCTCGGTAAGAATGCCAGTACTATATATATAAAGAATTAGACAAAAGATCATTAATAAGAAAACATCACAAAGAAGCGTAGAAAAATATGATAAATTAATGTCAAATATAACCAACCCAAGCTCTTTGGCTTTTGAGGATTTCCTTCCCCCAATATCTTCATCACATAAGAGATAATTCTGAAAAACAATAATGTCAATCACATATAAATACCAATAGGTACCTCGGTCAAATAAGATATAGTATCAAGAAATAACCGTCTTTTTGCTGACAGATCCAGTAACGCGACCACCGTGGCGTTTAATCAGGTCTTCAGCTTCTTCTCTTTCTAGACTGAAAACATGAACATGAGTCCAGAAAAATCTGAAATTCTAACATATTTGAATGAACAATGGCCTAGCTAAGATTGACAAAAGTACAACAAAATTGCTGATGATCATGACCTAATGAATTGAATCTGAAATGGACAAATGGACTTATATTATAACAGCATCTGAGCAAGGTGCAATCATAGCGTATCTAAAACAATGAATTATACATATAGTTTCAATATGGACATAGTCATTCAGATGTCATATGAAGTACCTGTCAAGTGTTCCACTAATTACGAAAGTCAAACCAGCTAAACAGTCAGGAGAACCTTCAGGAACTTCCTGGCAGCAAAGGTAAGACGTGAGCATGGTCAATGACCGGTCTATATTGCAAACTGTTCTATAAATAGTTTTACACCTTTTCTCCTTTGTGTGGAGGATCTTTCCTTTCACCAAAATTCATGAATCCACCCCGTCCTCCACCACCTCTGCCTCTTCCACCAGCTGCTGCCGTGGTTGTACCTCTTCCCCCACGACCCCGACCACTAGATTTAAGAGCATTGCCATTTTTATCATCAGTATCGTCCTCATCGCTGTTTATTTCCATGTCTCTTCCACCAGCCCTTGCTGCTGATGCACTTCTTATACCACGGCCTCTACCAGCAGATTTAAGATTAGATTTGAGATTAGTATTGCCTACTTTATCTTCATCACTATCATCAATATCCACTGGCTTCTGGGAAACTCCCCTGCCCGAATCACTTTTCAGTTTCTTGCTCGGAGTGACTTCAACAGGCGCCTTCCTCGAATTGAGTAAGATGAAGTCGTCCTCATCATCTTTGTGAAGCTTCTTCACAGGTGGGAGTTTCACATCACCAGATAAGTCCCCACTACCCTTTTGGACCTTTCTTTTTGCTGGGAGTTCAACCACTTCATTTTCATCTTTTCGATTTTGCTTGTTGGAAGCAAAATATTTGCTGGTTTTCCTTCTGACTGAACTCTCTTCGCCTACATCCATCTGGGTACCACAAAACACAAGAATGCACCAACATTAACTTCCCACATTTTCAGCAATTACAAAGCAAGGAATGGAGTAGAGCTGATATTTGGCTTTCAGGTGTTTTATTTTCACCTCTAGTTTGTTTATCCATATTTACATGTTTCCCAGTAAACGACCCATGAATAGATTACCAACTAGCTTTCAGTAGAGGTGTCCATCGTGATGTGTTATGTGGGTTCTGCTACATTAAGGTGTCTAACTAAACCACCCATTCATCTTACCAATTAAAGACTTTTGACAGTAACATCCCCCTTAGTGAACATGAAACATTCCATGTAACACGATTAGTAAACTTTCAGTAGAGGTGTCCATCGTGATGTGTTATGTGGGTTCTGCTACATTAAGGTGTCTAACTAAAACACCCATTCATCTTACCAATTAAAGACTTTTGACAGTAACATGACCCCCTTAGTGAACACGAAACGTTCCATGTAACACGATTAGTAAACAACTCTTGCTGGTTGACAACATAGAGCCAAGCAATTAACTCATTCATACATACCATTTAAGTATTTAAACTTTTTTTTCACAAGATAACCTTGTAAGCATTTAATGAACATGTATACACTATACACAAGACACCTATTGACTTTTTCTCTAAGAAGAAATAAAGCAACATAACCTTAAACAGTTCCTAAAAGTAAAAAACAATAAACAACCACACCTACAAACTTGTCTCCAAATACATTATAATAAACAAAAAAAAATTTCAAAAATTTGCTTTGGAATATAATAACACAACAAAAGAACCACATGCTGGCTAAAGGAAGTTACATTTCCAAAAATCCCAAAAAGAAAGAAAAAAAATAATGAGCTTTCAATAGGGTGTTGCATGTCTAATAGGTCAGCCATGAGCAAGGGAAAAAAAGAAGTGATTTATCTGTAGCTTTTTTAACTAAACATTCACCTTATTGTGCTAATTTGTTGCAGCTTTTTTGGAGTGGCTTTTGGCTTTTAGTGTTTTTTTTGATATGTATATATATATATATATATATATATATATATATATATATATAAAGGACGCCAAAACAGGTGGCGCATCCTATGTACACGGGGAGTATACTCCCAAACAAAAACCTAAAAAATATAAAAGCTGTTCACAAACTACGCAAAAGAATTATCAGAATAAGCTATCAACTTTGAGCTCCAAGAAAACAGAGTTTGAAAAATATACTCCTTCAATCTATCAGCACTCTTCTCCTTGCTATCAAACACTCTACAATTTCTTTCACTCCAAATAATCCAGCAAACCCCCAAGGGTGCAATATCACAAGTACTGCTTCTCCTCCGCTTATACAAGGACCAACTGAGAAATAACTCCTTAACGGACCTTGGCATAACCCACTGAACGTGAAACAAATTAAATAAAGAGTTCCATAATTCCCTAGCCACAGGGCAACAGCAAGAGATGATTGACGCTCTCACCGTCGCCTTTGCACATATAACACCTGTTAACATAGATCTTTCTCCGAGCCCGCACATTATCACAGTCAGGATAGCTTCTCTAACTACTTCGTAAACAAAAAAGGCCACTCTGGATGGAGCCTTAGTCCTCCACACTGCCTTCCACGGAACTGAACCCTGTTCTGTTTGACAGCTTCAAATAGTATGATTTAACCGAAAACTTATTGCCTTTAGCCTCCTTCCAAAGAACTTTATCTTCTCTCCCACAACACAACACCTGGTAATAAAGGTGCTCAAAGATTCGGGGAAGAGGTTCCAGCTCCCAGTCTTGAGGATTCCGTCTAACACAAGGACTCGAAGTGGACATATCATCTTTTACTTGCAAAACCGAACTAACCATAACATCCTTGTTAGCTGCAAAATCAAAGAGCGTGGGGAATGCTCTCCAAAGCTCTAAATCGCCACACCATCTTCATTCCAAAATCTAACTAAAAGCACCATTTCCAATTTCAAAAGAGATGATCTGCTCAAAAGCATCCCACCCTTTCCGCATACCGACCCCAAAAGAAGTAGCGATTTCATTAGGAAACCAGGCATGGTCACCTACCTTGTATTTACCCATCACCACTTTTCTCCACATAGCCTCTTTTTTTGTCAAATATCTCCACAACCAATTTCCCATCAAAGCCTTGTTGAAGATTTTGAGATTTTTAATCCCTAAGCCTCCAACCTTCAGACCGGAACTAACGGTAGCCCAATTAACCAAGTGGTACTTCCTTTCCTCCATGGAACCTTCCCACAAAAAATACCTCTCCTGCTTCTCTAACCTCCTCGCCACGAAAGAAGGAATCCCGAAAATAGACATGTAGTAAGTGGGCAAATTAGATAGAGTGCTTTGATGAGAGTTAGCCGACCCCCCTTAGACAAGGTCTGTCTCTTATTGGTAGTGCTTGTTTCAGTTTATAAGCCAAAAGCCGGTAAGTGAGGTACAACACCCTTGTTGCATTGAAAAATCCAAAGCCACAATTTGCTGCTTTTCTTGTTTCTTGAAAAAAACGCTAAAGACCATACATTAATGAATTTTTAAAATTTCCAAACTGCCCTCCAAACATCAAATGTATTATCTTACTTTCCATCGAGAGTTTCATCATATTCTCTAAACAGCAACCAAAAGTGATAGAACGAAGAGAGGTGGGAGAAGAGCAAAAGGACATAGAAGTCAACTACACCAGTGGGACAACAGCAACAACCATTAGGATGAGAAAGAGAAGTTGCGAACACAAGTTAGATTTTCAAACAGTAGGTTTCGATAGGAAAAACTGCAACAACATCGTTGAAGGCGATTTGCTGACCGCAGCGGAAATTTTGGGTATAAAAAGGGCAAGATTTCCATGACAGTAAATCGAAGCAGCGATAAAATAAATTTAGAATATTCTTTTAATACCAGTGAGTCTTGTTTTACAAAATTAGTTTTATAATTTTATAAGTTTTAATTTATCTGTTAAATATTAAATATATATTTTAATCCTATGAAAAATTAATTATTTAAATGGAGCAAGATAACAACACCATTGTCATCAAGGAAGACAAATTTTGAAAAAATAATAATAAATTCTTGACCTTTACATAAAAATTTGGAATTTACAATTTTTTTTTGACAAAAACATTGCCTTAACATATTTATGGTATTTGAAAAATAAATAGAACGATAAATTTTTCTTTAAAAATTTTCAGAACTTCATAAATATTGTTACAAAAATAAATATGGTTATATTATAGAATTACGGATTATTTAACATAAATTTAAGTAAACATGTACTGATCCGAGAACCACTACCTATCTCGAAAGAAAGGTTGCAATTGAACTGATCCTACCATTTACGGATCCCTTTCCACTGCCCCACCCCATACGAAAATGAAACCTCCTTAGGGAACCACAAGCGCACACCCTCCCCAAATTTACAAAACACGACTCTCCTCCAGAAAGTATCTCTCCCCACCAGATATCTCCAAAGTCACTTACCTAGCAAAGCAGTATTGAAAATCTTCAAGAAATTTATGCCGAGAACACCCTCTCTCACGTTTGAGCAAACAGAAGACCAATTAACAAGATATTTACACTCGACCATAGAACCCTCCCATAGGAAATCTCTCTCCAGCTTCTCCGATCTCATAGCCACCAACGCGGAAATCACAAAAAGAGACATAAAATACGTGGACAAGCTAGAGAGAGTACTCCTAACAAGAGTAAGCCGGCCACCTTTAGACAAGAACTACACCTTCCATCCGGCTAAGCGACACTCAAACCTCTCAATTACTGGATTCCACAACACCGAGCTATTGGAGGGATCTCCTGACGGAAGACAAAGGTAAGAAACAGGGAGGTGAGCCACCTTGCACCCAAAAAAAGGGGCTAAGGATTCAATATTGTCTACAGATCTGAGAGGCATAATCTCACTTTTAGCAATATTAACCCTCAAGCCCAACAGGCATAATCTCACTTTTAGCAATATTGACCCTCAAGCCCGACAGGCATAATCTATCCCTCCCTCCCTCCCTCCTCTCTCTCTATCTCTCTCTCTCTCTCTCTCTCTCTGGAGGATTGAACCTAAGACCCCCACGCTCTGTGAAGCTCCATCCAGATCTACCAATCAGCAACTTTTAGCTTTTTTAACAAACAAACACAGTTAGCTTATAAGTTATTTCAACCAGCTGAAACAAAGAGGTTAAGTACAATAAACCATCACACAATCAGCCGATGAGCCATAAGTCATCAGTAGTTAGCCATCAACCATCAGCTGCCACAAACGAGCCATTTCTCAATTTTCTCGAAAACACTTTTTATTTCACAACCTTCCTCATCAGAGAAGCAGAGATCAAACCGGACCACACCCAAGCGCGCACACACACACACATACAAAATATTGCATCCCTTGTGATAGGAAATTTTCAAGGGTTGCATTCCACCTAATCAATTCAAAAATGTACTGCAATAACAGAACCCTAAAAACTCCAAGGGGCAAATTAAATTATACTCACAGAGGTATTATCTTTAGTAGTAGGCTTTGATGCATTGCCAATATCGGTACTGCCCTTGTCATGTTGTTTCATGAACCACTTCCTAATATCTGGCTGCTATTAAAAATCACACACAAAGATTGACAAGTAAATCATTCTTGCACAAATAATTATAATAACATAAACAGGAGCTAAGTAGAAGAATCACAACAAACATTAAGCGAATTTGGCAATAACAATTTAGTTTTACTAAAAAACCTAACTTACCATCTTGAAGGTTTACTAATGGCGCCCAGAGAGAGTGAAGAATCGCAATCTTTCTGTTTTCGATATGGCGGTGAGTTGAAAATTTAACCTGCAAAAAAACATGCAAAATCGGAAACTAGAAGATGCCAGTAAAATCCGTTTTATAAGAGGCTTCTTTTCTACTAACCCTGGAGGCTGGAGCTTCGTACTAGCCTCGACTAATTTCATAATCGGTCGGACAAATTGAAAATATTACAGCAAACCTCCCTGAACTACAAGAAGTTATTTATAAGTAGAAGAAGTTATTTAGTAGGACTGTTACAGCAACCCCTGGAACTAAACGAAGTTATTTAGTACAACGGTTACGTGAAGTATGTCATGTTACGAGTAAATATTGAGTGCAACCATGCCATGGCGTGGTACCGCCATCCAACCTCATCGAGAGTCTTTGGGCCTGACGTTTGGCTTTAAGTGCAGAGATTGCAATACTCCCAACCCAAATTGGTTAAACATAAGGCTTGTACGTGTCTTATAAGTGGTTACCAACTATCACTAAACACCAACATCATCCATAAACTTTTTCGTAGGCATATAGTGAACCTAGTTGACCACAATGTTGAGTGGTCGTGTGTGTCGGATATGCGTAGCGGATTGGCTTTTGAGTTCGGAGCACAGGGCATTACAAGTTCTTAAGTTTAACATATAATCAAAATGCTATAAGATGCAAAAAAAAAAGTAAACATGCTGCCATTTCTTATAGAATATATTACAAATTATTAAATATTTTAACACCAACAGCATATATATATATATATATATATATATATATATATATAATCAAAATCAAGACCTTCAATTTCAGTCTATCCTAGCCACAAGTCTTTCCATCTTTCAAGATGCTGAGAAGGAAAGCAAAGTCTTAGAAGGCAAGAGATGAAGAGTAAGCAAGGCCAAGGGACTGTGCCTCTTTTGACTTTTTATACCCATTTAGAGTCTATGGCACGCGTTACTGGTGGCAAGGGCACAAGTGTCCAAGTACGATTGCCCTCTAAAGCAGAGAAAAAAATACTTATAAGAAGCCCCTCTAAGATTAAGAAAAAGAAAATTTAATAATAGAGTAATAAATTAATAAAATTTTATATAATAAAAATTATATTGAAAAAAAAAGTAATAATAAATTAGTTTTGGAGGATGGACATCAAATGTGTATTTTTAATTATTTTTTCTATAGGAACCAAGAAATTACAAAATTATTAGAGCATTATTTTATTCTTTATTTCAGCTTAATGAAGTTGTATGCAGTATTATTTATTAAATAATGAATCAAATGAATAAAAAGACTAAACATGTCTAAACAATATACAATATAATAATACAAATTTAAAAATATAATAAAAAATAAAATTTTACACTGTGTTACGCACAATTTTTTATTTAAATGCATTTTTTTTGTTCGGCATGACACTTGGAAGAGTTAGGATAATATTCATCGCCCGTTAAATCAACAACTATTGAGACACTTGAGGCTATAAATGGTGAAAATCGAGGCAAATTATATTTGCTTGTAATTCTAATGTAGTGTTTTTTGTAAAAAAAAAAAATAAATAAAAATTATTAATTTATTATTGAGGTCATCCATAGTCCATTATAATAAGAGTAATGATATGGGTACCTAAAGAGTACTAAATTTTTTGCACCAAATAATATGTCAGCTGATGTGGTACAAAAAATAAAATTAAAAATCATAATTAATGCATTACATCAGCTATCACATCAATTGATACATCATTTGGTGAAAAAAAATTTGTACTCTTTAGATACCCATAGCATTTCTCTTATAATAAACAACAAAGCATACAATATTATGTAGAGCACTATGTTAATTATATGCTCCGACTCACTATTCAATTTCATAAGAATTTTTTGATGTTTATCCTAATTTTAAAGGTTTGTTCGTAATTCATAAATTTTACAATATTTCTTATGCATATTGAAATTATTTAATGAAAAAGGTAAGCTGTGTATATATGAAATAAAAAATTACTGAAGAAAATGTAGGAATTAATAATGTTTGTGAATAATGGCATAGTTTTAGTAACTAGGAGACCTAATTAATAGAGAGAATATACCAAATATAATCATACTTGAATACAAATATATGGAGAAGATATTATTCTCTTATATGCCCCCACAAGTTGGATCCCCGGGAGGAGAGGCCAATCTTGAGTAGAAGATGTTGAAAGTGTGCGCGAGGAAGCGGCTTAGTAAGAGCATCGGTGAATTGGTCTGCCGCAGAGACATGAGATACCCGTAAGATACCGTCATGAATTTATTGACGGATAAAATGATAATTGAGAGCAATATGTTTCATGCAAGAATGAAACACTTGGTTGGAGTAGAGATTCGTACCGCCGATATTATCATAATAGATGACTGGTTGGCGCGAGGAGGTGACGCCGAGGTCACCGAGAAGAGAGGTGACCCAGCGGACTTCGGTAGCTGTTGCTGCAACAGCTCGATCCTTGGCTTCAGTCAAGGAGTGAGCAACTGTATGCTACTTTTTCGAGCTCCAAGAGACGGGGTTTCGACCAAGATACACTGTATAAGAACTCGTGGAGGTAAAATCATCTTTGTTACCTGTCTAGAAGTGACTGGCGATGAAGAAAGATGTCATGATCAATGATGTCATTGAGATAGCGAAACAGGCGCTTGGTGGCGAGCCAGTGATCCGAGGTGGGCCTATACATAAATTGAGAGAGCTTGTTGACGACATAGGCAATGTCTGGGCAGGTGAGAGAGAGATACTAAAGACTCCCGACCACTGCTCGAAACTCGGTGGGGTCAGTTAGGGTCGTGCCCGACTGAAGTGTGGGAACTGGTAAGGTCGCTAGGGGTGTTGCTACTGGGCGAGCGTCAGACATACCAGTGCGAGCAAGGAGGTCGGCTATGTATCCTCGTTGGGAAAGGAGAAGCCCAGTAGACCGAGGAACCATTTCACACCGAGGAAGTAATGAAGGTCACCGAGGTCTTTGAGCGAGAATCGAGCAGCGAGGACAGTATGAAGTCATGCACTGTTTTGGTATTGTTGTCAGTGATGATGATGTCATCAACAAAGATGAGCAATAGAAGGGTGATGTCGGCCTCGTTAAAGATGAATAAGGAGGTATCAGTCACTGTGTTTGTAAAACGAGCAGTGAGGAGGAACTAGCGAAGTTCATTGTACCATGCTCGGGGTACCTGCTTAAGACCATAGATAGCCTTTCGAAGTCGACACACACATTGTGGGTGATCAGTGTCGACAAAGCCCTGAGGTTGAGTCATGAAGACTTCCTCAATGAGGGTTCCCTACAAGAAGGCATTGTTGACATCGAGTTGACGAAGGTCTCATCCCCGGCTAATCGTAAGGGAGAGAATGAGGCGAACCGTGGTGGGTTTAACCACCGGGCTGAAGGTCTCATGGTAGTCAACTCCTGGTCATTGATGGAATCCTTTGGCGACCAAGTGAGCTTTGTACCTGTCAATTTTGCCATCAGCAGATAGTTTAATCCAAAAAATCTATTTGCAGCCAACAATATTAGGGACCCTGTGTGAGGTACAGTTCCCAAGTACCATTTTTTAGGAAGGCATCATATTCCTCAGACATGGCCTATCGCCACCTGCTGTCTTTGAGGGCCTGAGTTACATATATTGGTTCAAGGTCGGTGGTTAGTTGAGTTAAGAGGCAGAGTTTGTTTATGGGTTTGTAGATGTTGTTTTGGGAGCGGGTAATGCCAGCAGCAGCCTGGGGTATAAGGTGATGAGGAAGGTCAGTATTAGGTGGGGCGACCTGCGAGGACTAAAAAGGTCCTGTGTCGGGCGCCGAGGTTGGTTGAGGCGAGGTTGAGGAAAAAGCATCAATCAGGTCGCTGCAAGGACTATCTGTCGATGATGTGTATGAAGTCACGAGGATATCGTGAGGTGGTAACAGGTAGTGTGGGTTGACTCGTCAGGTCGAGGAAGACCCAGCTCGAACTGTGTCATGGCAAACTCAGACTCGACAAACCGAACATGGCGAGAGACGAAGAGCTTTACGCTGGTCGGGTCATAACAAATGTATGCACTTTAGGTGATGGGGTACCTGAGGAAGACACAGGGAGTCGAGCGAGGATCGAACTTGTGAGTGGTGTACTGGTGTATGGTCACAGCCAAGGATAACAGAGACATCCAAATGCTCAAAGTTTTAAGTAGTTGGGGACAGACCCGAAGAGTTTGTGGTAGGGAGAGAGCATCTGGAGTGTAGGAGTTCGAAGTTGATTTATGAGATAGGTGGCTGTAAGGAAGGTATACGACCAGAAGGTGAGGGGAAGGGAGGCTTTGGACAATAGAGATAGACCTGTTTCGATAATGTGTCGATGTCGACGTTCAGAGAAGTCATTATACTCGAGTGTGTGGGGGGCGAGGTGAGGTGCGAGATGCCATTAGTGGCAAGGTACGAGGCTAGGACGGTAGATTTGGCGAGACCAGTATATTCGTCATCATTGTCAGAGTAAAGGGTGACTATTTTGTATTTGAAGGAAGTTTGTGACTTTTATTGCTTAAACACGTATTACAAAAAGATGACTTAGCTCGAGAATGCTTGAAATCAAAACTAGACTCGATATGACTTTGGATTTGGGCTGAGGGATGACCAAGTCGATGATGTCAGTCAGAAGCGGACTTTCTTAAACTCGCAAAGGCAGTAGGGTGACACAATGGGATTGAGCTCGACCATTCATACACACCATCCTTAGATTGTCCTTCCAGCAGCGAGGTCCCTGTCTGTGGATCCTTCGCACGAAAAAAAGTAGGTAAAAATTTAATAGATGCATTATTAGATGTGCAAAATTGAGAGATAGAAATAAGGTTTCTTTGTTTGCTAAGTACAAATAGAACATTATGCAGTTGAAAGGTGTGAGAGGGTGTGTGGAGAGAGGTAGAACTAGTATTAGCAGTGTGTAACCCAGTGTCATCACCAATAACCATGTCATCAGGGCCCAAGTACGGAGTGTGGAGAGAGAGATTACCGAGGTTAGCAGTGACATAGTGGGAAGCACCATTGTCAAGGAGCCAGCTCGGAGTTGTGTTGCCCGATGTTGTGGCTATGTTTGCTTGTGGTTGCCATTTGGCGAGGATACTGAGGCTATGTTGCTTGGTCGTCACGGTATTAGTAGTGGCGGGGTGAGGAGTAGAGGCGTGGTGGGATTGCTTCAGCACCAACTCGCGGTTAATGAGCTTCTCATGAAGTTAATCAAAGTTCAACTGCATCAACGACATATCGATAGTCATCATCCAGCCCGTCGAACATTGTTTCTATGAGGTCCTCAAAGTTGAGGGGTTTACCGAGGGCATCGAGCTCATCGAATTTACTTTTGATGAACTACATGTACTCAAAGATCAACTGGAAGCCTTTTGTAGCTCGATTGAGCTAGTCCTTGATTTGTTTGATATGCCCGCAGGTAGGGCGAACATATGTGTTGGCTAGTATGACCCAAGCCTCCCAAGCTGTAGCCGCTTGCTCAATAAGCGAAACTAGGGTTATGGTGAGGAAGCCGACAAGGGTGCCAAACAGAAGTTTGTCTTATCGGATCCATGGTTGATAGGCTAGGTTGGGTGCTTGGGCGTCATTGACTATGATGGTGGCTGACGGGCAGACAGAGGTGTCATCTACAAATTTGTAGAGATCATAGCCATTGAGTGTGGATTCAACCTAAAGTTTCCAGGTGAGATAGGTGATATGGGCGAGTTTGGTGATGTTGTGGTTGGAGATGTTGATGAGTTGATAGGTTTTAGTGGAGTCGATGGGGTTTTGGATGGTAATTGTGCTGGAAGTTATTGATGCCGAGCAGTGATGGCCGCTGTAAAAGGGAGGAAGAAAGGAGGGGGCGACAGTGTAGGGTTGCGGAAGTTTAGTGGTTTTAGGGTTTGTGGAATTAATGCTCTGATACCATTTAGGAATTAATAATATCTGTGAATAATGACATAGCCTTTCCATTGATTGGAGTACATATTTATAGGGTTACAATACTTGGGTTACAAGTTAACCTAACACAATAAGAATTAGGAGAAGAGTTACAATACAATAGTAACTAGGAGACCTAACTAATAGGGAGAATATACAAAATATAATCACACTTGAATACAAATATATGGAGGAGATATTATTTTCTTATAGAAAAAACATAACATATAGGATTACCTCTGTGTCATGAAAAATTCATTTCAATATGAACATAGTCGAGTTATGTCCATACGAATCGCAAATGTCCTGAACTAAACCTAAAAGTGGAGGCATTCTTTGCGTTTATACACCGATGTTAACTAAATGCAAACACGAGTGGGCGGACTCCTCTCTCTTTAACTTAGATTACTGCTTTTAAAGATCGTCTTTCTTATTATTGTTGATAGATATGTTCAAGCCTTTTATCACATGTTTCTTCTTTCTAATGTGAATCAGCTCTCTTGAATAAGATATGGACCGAAAAAATGGACATTACCCCAAGGAGAAGGAGGGCTTGCCTTTTAGCACTCCAGTCCTGTACCGTGGACAGTTGACATTCTTCCTTCATACTTTCGAAATAGAGTTAATGGAGGACCACCAAGTGATGTCAACAAGGATCCAACAAGCAAACCCAACAATAACGATCCATTGATGATTAAAGATGGGTCAATAACAAAAGCAAGGGCTAAAAAGATGAGCCAAGCTTTAGCAAGCCTTATTTTGCAAGTCCAAGATCAAGCCCAAACATGGAAGAAGACAATTGAAGAGCCCAGATTTGTTCATACACTTCAAGCCCAAGAGAGGGAGCTTTTTTAGAAGATTTGTTGCTGCCTAAAGAAAAGAAAAACTGTGTCTTCCTAGTGTGAACACAAGGAGCTAAACCGTATTTTCTAAGTGTGTTCACACTTGGAACCGTGTTTAGTGTTTCTAGAAGCCCTACGGACGACACTTTGCAGCCTTATGGAGTGTTCCTTCTTTCCTTGTCTGAATGGGAGAATCTTAGCTTATTTTAAGTGTGTTTGTTTTCCCTTTTACCTAGGAGTCTTATTAATTAGGTAATTCTTATTGTTTCCTAGTATAACTTTATTTTCCTTTCCTAGTTAGGTTAATATTCTTAATTCTAATCCTTTAAAAGGCGTTACTTCAGATTGTAAAAGGGGACGACTTTTTACTTATGAAATATTGAGAGTTCAACTCTTTTTGACAAATTAAGTTTTGTTAGAATTTTGCAAACTTTGGATTGAGTGTGTGTTAACTTTTTAATTCGTGGTTCTTAATTATTCATAATTAAGGGTTTCGAATATACCAAGGTTATTAATTTCATAGTGAGTTAGGGATTGCGGTTTCTTTGATTATAAGAAGTCAGATTTCAATGACATTTTTTGGTTGTTCAATACAATTTATTCCATTCATTCCTAAATTATCGTCATATTTGACTTTTTCTGGTCAATTATGACGTTTTTTAAATGCGAATTTGACGTATATATTTATATTTTTTTTCAAAATCATAAATCACGTAATTCGTATTACTTTTAAAATACAACAAATTACATATTTTGTTTGTAGTCAATATTATATTTGTTTATATTCCAAGACAATTTGCATATTTTCAATAAACTTGTCAATAAATCCAAATCCTAGACAAAATGAGAATAAATTATGTTTCTAACGCATGGTCAGCTACTTATAATATTATGTAAAGATGACTTTCCAGATAAGGAAATAGTTTTTTTTTTTTGGATCTCACCCTTTTTTGGTGACTTTTATGCGCATATATATATATACATATATAAAGCTCACTTTTCAAATGCGTAATTGATTAAAGTTAACTATAGACTAGAATTTATTCATTTTTTAAATTTTTTACGGTTAAGATGTAATCTCTATGTGAAGTAGTTATCCTATTTTTTCTTCCTTTTTTTTTTCTTCCTTTGTTTTTTTGTTTTTCAACCCATAACTATTTTCCATTTTTTTTTTCAAACACAAAAAATGTCAAAATTCAAATCTCCCCCTTTTACCAGCCTATATTAAAAATTCTAATATTCTTAAATAAACATAATTTATTATTAATGTATTTTTGGAGTTTTATAATAATCAAATTTAATTAATATTTTAAGCAATTATCTACTTCAAAACATGATGTATACATTAATCCGACGTCACATGCAATAGACACATCACTAAATCGCTAGTATACAGGAGTAGTTAGTATATATATATATATATATATATATATATATATATATATATGAGAATTGCTATTTATACTCATAAAATTGCTGAGTACACTCCTACAAAAATGCCATATAAATTTAGACTTAAATACCTTTATTTTTTATTTATATTTTTTTAGACTGTTCGGCACCCCTACCGAACATTACTTATGGGTGTTCGGCACCCTTACCGAACACCACTATAGGTGTTCGATAGGGGGTGCCGAACACCACTATGGGTGTTCAAAGAACCCAGTGCCAAATAAACTGTTTTAAAAAAAAAAAGAGGGCAGGCTGTGTGTGGGGTGGGGGAGAAAGGAGGAGGAAAGGGGGTGTTTAAAAAAAAAAAAAAATCAAAGCAAAGGTGAGGTTGGGAGGCTATGGTGTGGGCGGTGGTGGGGGGAAGGGAGGAGGAAGGAGGCGGCTGTGTTGGGGTGGGGGGAGGAAGGAAGGAGGCGTTGTGTTGGGGGTGGGGGAAGGGATGAATAAGTGGGTGGGGTGTACTAGGAAGAAGGATGATGGGGTGAGGTGTGTTTGAGGTGTTGTATACTTAGTATTTTGGGAAAAATATTGGTAAGGGTAGAATAGAAAATTAGTGGGAAGTGTACTTAGTATTTTGAGAGGTTGAAAATATTGGGGTGGGTTGACTTAAGGGGTGTCTAAGTAATTTTTGGGAATAGCAATCATGTATATATATATATATATATATATATATATATATATATATATAACGACTGGAATCGTCTAGATTCGTAATTTGCGTCGCAAGTTTATTCCCATTTCCCTCTTCCAGATTCCACTCGTTTCTTCTCTGCTCTCTCTTTCTGAAAATCTCCCTTCAATCTATTTATATATATATATACTTTCCCCTACCCACCCCTTCCCAGTTGCAGCCAAAATTTACAGAAAATTAATCACCAACTCCATTCGATTCCAACCTAATTAGGAATAAAAAGGAGACCGAAAACTCTCCGTTAGAATCCGTAAATTGTCAAATTGTGCGCAGAAGGATTACACTCGCAGAAAAGAGGTTTCGAGGAGAGAGATCGAGATGTGTTTGGTGTTTGTGTGCGATGAAGACGAAAGGGTGGTGAGGAGGCAGGCGGCGCCGGGGGCGTGTCCGTATTGCGGAGGGATGATACAGGCGACGGACGTGGAGAGTCAATGGAGGTTCTGCTTTGTTCCACTTTACTTCAAGACCAAGCGCAAGTACTTTTGTTCAATCTGTTCTCGTCGCCTTATCCTTCAATACTAAGATTTCTATGCTTCTACATACATGTATAATTGTATATTTCGATTCCGTTGGTTTTTTTTTTTAATGATTCATTGGATTAAAGAATAGGATTTGTAGTATAACCGAACACCGAGTTTATTATTAGCAGAATGCAGGAGTAAGAGGAAGGGGAATTGATTTGCTTATATATAAATATACCTCCTCTTTCCTGGATAATTATATTTGATTTGTCTATTTGTGTGTGTAATAAATATTATTTTAGTATTATTATTTTTGACTGATTTGCTTTTACATTAAATATAAAAACTTGAAATTCTTAATTCAAAACATCCTCATTTTGTATAACAGTGTGGTATCTTATTTTGGTTTTGTTCTAGTCTTGCTTCCAAAGAAAATTCTAGATTGTAAATATTTTCTTAAACCCCTGATGAAATTAACAAAAAAGCCTTTTGAAGAAATGATCCAACTTTATACTAAATTATTGTTGGCTTTAAATCTTATATCCTACCTTTTATCACACTCTTTGTTTCATTAAATCTCAACCTTACATATTTTCTTATAAAAATTATAAAAAGATGACAAACTAAAATAATAAATACACGTGTAAAGATAAGATTAAATGAGACACGAAGTAAGATAGAAGATTTAAAATCATTATTGTCGCACTCTTAGGAGGTTGTAACACTAAATAACTTTATACTAGATTTGAGAATGATGCTTTTACTAGCCTAAGTAGCATCTCAATTGAGGTTGTAACACTAAATAACTTTATACTAGATTTGAGAATGATGCTTTTACTAGCCTAAGTAGCATCTCAATTGAGGTTGTAACACTAAATAACTTTATACTAGATTTGAGAATGATGCTTTTACTAGCCTAAGTAACATCTCAATTGAAGACTCGGTCAGAAAAGCCATAAAGATAATCATAGTAATTCCAAGAACAATGCCCAACACTTTCTTGGTTGCAGGCAAAGCCATAATTCCAGCACCAACAATTGTGGTGGACAAATTGAAACAAATTGAACGAAGGGATGTATTCGATGACTATAAATTGGGTGGAAGTACTAATGGTCTGGAAAATTAGGGTTTCAGTAGTGGGGAAGGATGTAATCCAGTAATGTCTTAGTTAATGGATTCGTCCTGAACGGCGATTGACAAAAAAAAAAAAAAAATCAAAAAATTGATCGAACAAGTTTTCAAGAAATAGAAACAGCATAGATGAGATATGGGATGATGAAATTTTAGTTTTTTCAAGAAATCATAATTGTTTTTAATTGGGCAACAGAGTGGCGGAAGAACGGAAGAAGGATCTGATTGGCTTTTATAATAGTGATCACAAATTCAATCGAACAAAAATCAAATTCTAAAAGCAAGAAAATTTTGATTTCCTTACCCAATTGAGAAGATGAGTTATCAGAGAATGAAGACAAATTGCGAAATTGCGGAAACGAGAAGAAACTTTGATCGATTTGGCTCTGATATCATGTTAGTTTTCTGTATTAGAAGTATGCCGGACCACCACCATTAACGGTGGTGGCCGGAGGTGAAGGGCTGTGTTGCGTTGTGTTGTACGAGAGGGAGAGAAAGACGGCAAGGGAGAGAGAAAAGAGATAAAGTAATCAATATATATATATATATATATATATATATATATATATATAATGATAGAAGCACATTAGCCTACCAAATATGACAGTTTCCCGCCAAAAACCTTGCTAAAAACAAAATATCATTTTTACTGTCTAATTTGTCATGTTGGAATATGAAAAGTTACATGTTTCTATGAAATCAAAATCTGGATTACATTTAGCCTACTATTTTAATAAAAATTATAAAAAATTTACTGCTGTGAATTTGATTAGTCAAAAAATGTTTGAATTTACAAAGACATAGTGTCCCTTTGATCTCCTGCCTCCTCTATATTTTCTCTTTGTGAACCTTCAAATCTATTTTTGTGAATTATAAGAGAAACATCCACAATATTATCGTTAGACATTTTCATAATAGAACATTTACACCAGTGAAACCAACCTCAAATTTATTGCTACAAAAACTGTTTGGATTTAAACCTCGAATTTATTGTTATAAAACTGTTTGGATTGCCGTGAAAGTGTCTGCATTCTTCTTTAAAAAACTGACATCAAATATACATTATAGATAGCTGACCGGATATGATGATGCCGAATTTTGCACCGTGGTCCTGATGGGAATTTGCTCCGGTGAAGTGACTGGTAACTAGCCTGAAAAATGGGAACAAAAGTTACTGCGCAGGGGATCCCTGCAAAGTCCCTCCAGTGTGAGAATTAGCACTGTATATCAGAGATAAAATAATGCTAATTGAGGGAGCAAAAAGTGTATAATTGCGCATACCTTGTACTGTGTCCGATGCTACTATTTATAAGAGGGTAATGTTGCCCTAGATAATTTCAGGCTGTGATAGATGCGATGAGATCCCGCAGTTTATGGGTTAAAGTAGCGTATCCGTTCTGGACTTATGAGTAAATCGGAGATAGTTCCGTAATAGGTTCGGAGATAGTTCTGTAATGTATTAGGAGATAATTTTGTGCTAGTTCCGTGATATACAAAATATACCAAAATTAGGCCTTGCTATGCCCGCTCTATAGGGGCTTGGCACTATTGAGGCTCGCCCAAATGGCCTGGCACTAATGAGGCGGTCGGACACTAGTGAAACGGCCTGGCAGTTGGGCACTAGTGAGGCGGCCTGACGGCCAGGCATTAGTGAGGCGGCTTGACACTAGGGAGGCGGCCTGGCACTAGTGAAGCGACCTGGCCGCCGGACACTAGTGAAGCAACCTGGCAGCTGGCACCAGTAAAGCAGCTTGGTGGCGGGGCCCTAGTGAGACGGCCTGGCGGTCGGACACTAGTGAAGCAGCCTTGCGGCTGGCACTAGTGAGGCGGCCTGGCGGCTGGACACTAGTGAAGCGGCCTGGCGGCTGGCACCAGTAAAGCAGCCTGGCAGCCGGGCACTAGTGAGGCAGCTTGACACTAAGGAGGTGGCCTGAAGGCCGGGCACTAGTGAGGCGGCCTAGCGGCCGGGAACAAGTGAGGCGGCTTGGCGGTTTGGCACTGGTGAGGCTCGCCCAAATGGCTGGTGGTCCTTTTTACCGGTGTTTTGGATATTTATCATTTTTATCTTTGTGTATAATTTTGGGTAGTTCAGGATATCTAATAATTCATCATCAAATAAAACGGTTTGAACTTTTTATTTTTAGTAGTAAAAAAATTCTTTGACATGTATTTAGCGTTTACGAATATCTAATAATTATTGAAATATACATTATATTCTCATATTAATAGGTGATTTGAATTGCAATATATTTTGTATTTTGTTTGAGGTGTAAAGAATACATACACAATAAACATTAATTATTAAAATATACAATAAATGAAATATACAATAAAGAAACAAAACAAATAATTAAACAACACCATTAAATTCTGAATGATGTACATAGATGCCTTGGGAAGATTGACTATGTCTTGAACTCTTGATCTTCATACCGACGAATTCAAGGTGAAGGTATTATAAGCTCAATTCATTTAGGTGACATTTTTAATTTGTTGGAATTAATTGAATACTTAATATTAATTAGTTATCTTGAATCTAACTAATTATAATTATGTTGTCGAAAACGATATAAGCATAATTTTTTAATTATTTGTTTGTGCTTTTTTTTAATTGAAAAATCATATAAAAATTATAATGCAGAAAATGTTGTTTCCGAACATTTTAATGTTGTAGGTTCTATTCAAAGCGTGTTATGCCCGACTTCAATTCCTCATTTATCGGATATAACAAACAGTATGATATTTCAAAGTATATTTTGCATATGTATAATTTACTTGAAAAAGATATATGCCGTGCATTTAATGCATGGGGATAAAAACTAGTTGTTATTAATGTTTCCTTCGTCTTTTCTATTACAAAAGAAACAAAACATTTATATCCAAGGCTCAAATGGGTTTACAAATAAAAAACAAATCAAATGAGCCTGCTGGGCCCAATAGAGATAATATGTTCAACACCTATGTTACATAATAACCATTGGTATTCAAAGTTACTCCATCAGTGTCAGGTAAGATTAGATTTTTAATTTTTAAAAGTTAACATATGACTAAATCAAATCAAAATTTTACATACTTTATTTATATGTTAGGAACTAAAGTTCCATTAATTGATAACTACATTAAAAATATTATATATTATAACTTTTATAATTTTGTAAAAGTAAATATATGTAGGGTTAATGACATTACAAATCCCTCGACTATAATCGATTTTACCAGTAGTCCTTTAACAATTTTTTTTAAAATTTTAGTCCCTTGACTATGAAAATTAGACACGGTTGGTCCTTTTGTTGGATGCCGTTAGTATTTTTCCGTTAAGTCCGTCATGTGCCCATCACGTGCCTTTGGTTAAGGGTATTTATGGAATTTCATATGCAAGATTTTTTGTAATACTTAAATAGTTTATTCTTTTCTCTCTCTCCCCCCAACCCCCCTCCAACCCCGCGAGCTGCGACCTCTCTCCCGCTCCCACCCACCTTCAAAGTTCAAACCAAACACTATGAAACTCTCCTTTTCTCTCTCCACTAAGCCCGCCGGAAAGCCGCTGTCGCAGCCTCAATCCCAGACCAAAGAATACCTAACAGAATTTGACCCTTCCAAACAAACCCTAGATCGGTCCAAAACCGTCACCCCAATCCCTCCGATCCCCAATTCTGACGAATGGAGAGCTCGCAAGAAGATGAAGAACCTTGATCTCCCAGTCGCGTCCGACGACCCAAACAACCTTCAGTTCGAAGTGGACACTACCTCCACCGCAGACCCCACTGATTCCACCATCACTTACGGCCTCAACTTGTGCAACTCCACCACCAAGACCGATTTCTCCGCGGCGGCCGCAACGGAGTCGAAATCGAAACCGAAATCAAATATAGAGAACTCTATGTTACAGAAATTTAAGTAAGATTTGAGTACCTTGCCAGATGATCTTGGGCAGGAAGAGTTCAACGAAATGTCTGTCTAGAACTTTGCGCCTGCTTTGCTTGCTGGTTATGGTTGGGTTGAAAAGAGGGAGACTATATTTACAGAAGGGTGAGATTGTAGACGTTGTTGGTCCGACCACTTGTGATATATCAATGGATAACAGTAGGGAGTTGATCCAGGGTGTTTGTGGCGCCCCGACCCGAATTCCAATACGAAATCTCGAGGTCGACGCGTCAAAACAACACACAATAAACAATAACCAATAATAAAAGTATGTGGCGCAACTATCCGTGCGCACCACAAAACCACAATAACAAAAACTTTGATAAGATAAGTTCATTCATCGGCGACGTTACCGCCGGAACCCAACTAATTAAGGCCCAAGCAACATTAATCACCTCGGCCACCACATGCCGGAAACAACTACGCAAAAACCACAAGCCATAGCACGCTTGGGAAAACAATTAAGTTAACATGTAAAAGAGTATACGAGCTCGACATACACGTGTCGGCTACCAAAAGAATAAGAGGTACAAACAAAGTATTAATACTACCTGTAAAGTCTACATGACTTTACTTAACCCGTCCTCACCAAAAGAATTGTCTAACTATCAACAAAAGAGTTCCAGACCAACCCGAACAATGGTCCACCTGCGAGCTACGCGATAGGACTAATCGGCCTCACCGCGAACTTCCTGCCTGGCTCGGATCTAAGGAAAACAAATAAACACACACGGAGTGAGTCGTGATGACACAGTAAGTTACTAATGCAACTACATGGCATGGCAAGGTATTCAAGCAATAATTATCACAGGGTATTAACATTCATATACCATAGCCCAATTATTTACCATCTTACCAATACGCGATTTATTCAACTCGTGGGTGTTCATAAATACCCATGTTAGAGAAAGATATCGTATCACTCTCTTCAACTTTGTGTCGCTCCTGCAATACACAATCAGACAACAGTGCCTCGATACTCGTGTGTGTAGTATCGACGTCCCCGACACAATCCCGTCGAGTTCAACATAGCAAGCCAAAGTCATGCGTATTGCTACAACAATGGGGCTACTTCTCAACCGTGGCCAACGAAGAGGGTGTGTGCAACTCCACGGCGACTTATGGCGATCACAACGTTAATTTGTGAAGACCATAGGTCGTCCTACCTTACTCAACAGACGACGCCAGCTGGACTTACACAATGCATAAATAGATATTCTTATTCATCAAATGCAATTAACCATCAAGTTCAAAAGTAGTGAACTTGACAAATGACAAGTAGATTATTCTATTCCATTACTCATCATCATTTTAACAAGTAGGTAACATTCGATTCAACACATTAGAGCTATACACACGTCTCTAATTTAACAGTATCGAAAGTACGGAGGGCTAGAATCTCGATCAATCGGACTCTAAACCTCGTAGTAATCTAATATGTTGTTCGGGGAGTCATAATCTTCCCTAAAATCTACTTTTCGGAGTCACTACTAAAGTTTGCCAAATTAGGGTTTCAATGCTAAGTGCAAGACCACCCATTTTCAAGTCTCAAGTTCTCTATTTGTTCAAATCCTAACATTTATATGCCAACCTTTGTTCATTAACATCATCCAACACATACTCATGTAATAAGCACAATGTACCCATCTCAACCTAGAGATTTGTACATAAAAATAACATATAAAGCAAGTCATACCATAATATTGATGATCTAACATACATGGAAGCTTAAAGCATTCAAGGGGGTTTAGTAACTTACCTTGTGACGAAAATCAAAGCAACTAAAACGAAATCAAGACCTTCTAAGATGATCTCCTAGTCCGTAGCAACACAATGGAGGTCTCGGATCGAAGATCGGACGGTTGGATCTCCGGGAACCCGAACACACACACCAATCTCACCTTTTCTCCCACACACACTCTCTTAGGCTACAATGGAGGATTTGGAGGGAAGAATGGAGAGGAATTGAAGCCTCTCCACTCATAATTGGGTGTTAAAACTCAGATTTAGAAAAGGGTAGTGAGGTGGCTCAAGGAGAGCCACTCAATTTATAAGTTTGGGGGTGAAATTGTCATTTCCGAAAAACAGAGTTTTGAACCAGCGGGCCAAAGCGATCGCTCTCCTCGAATCAAAGCGATCGCCCTTCCTCTCGGGAACAAAGCGATCGCCTGTCTCAAACAAGCGATCGCTTTGTACCGATTTTGAAGCCAAAGTTTCGGAAACAAAGCGATCGCCTCCCAAAACAGCGATCGCTTTGTCTCCGATGAAAATCTTGGATACAAAGCTATAATAAGTCATCAAAGTCACCCCAAATCATTTTGGTAAATATTACAAGTATTTTTAAGCTAAAAATACTCTACAAACTACGCAACCAAAGCTCATATACTATCATGGCATTGTACACGTGCTAACACAACATATAATCATGCAATAATTCATAAATCACACATAAAGACACGTAAATCATGCATAAGAGGATCCGGGCGTTACACCCTCTCCTTCCTTAAAAGAATTTAGTCCCTAAATTCCTTACCATGTTCATCAAAAGATGAGGGTATTTCTCACGCATATCGGCCTCGGTCTCCCAAGTAGCTTCCTCAATGTCGTGATTCCTCCAAAGTACTTTAACTAGGGAATCCGTTTGGTTCGCAAGGCTTGTTCCTTAGTGTCGAGAATCTTTACCGGTTGCTCGACATATGACAGGTCGGGTTCAAAAGTAATCTCCTCATATTCCAACACATGCGAGTCATCCTTCATGTACTTCCGAAGCATAGACACATGGAACACGTTATGGATTTCCGACAACGAAGGCGGTAACGCAATTCTATATGCTAATGTCCCCACTTTCTCGAGAATCTCAAACGGGCCAATGTATCTCGGTGATAATTTCCCTTCTTTCCGAACCTCTTAGTACCCCTACGTGGCGATACTTTAAGGAACACATAATCTCCTACCGAAATTCGAGATCTCGTCTCCGATTATCGGCATAGCTTTTCCGTCGACTCGGGCGGTAAGTAGTCTATCCCGAATAACCTTCACACTCTCAACCGACTGTTGTACTAACTCCGAACCCCAAATTTTTGCTTCGCCGACTTCATCCCAACAAATCGGCGATCTACACTTCCGCCCATACAAAGCCTCGTACGGTGCCATTTCAATACTTGCTTGGAAACTATTGTTATAGGCAAACTCCGCTAGAGGTAAATGAGTATCCCAACTTCCTTTAAAGTCTACCGTGCATGCACGCAACATATCCTCAAGTACTTGAATTAATCTCTCCGATTGTCCATCCGACTGAGGGTGAAAGGCCGTACTAAAGTTCAATTTCGTCCCCATAGCCTCCTGTAATGCCTGCCAAAACCTCGATGTAAACCTCGGATCTCGGTCCGACACAATACTCACTGGAACTCCGTGCAACCTCACTATCTCTTGAATATACAATGCCGCCAACTGGCTCAACGAATATGTTATCGCAATAGGAATAAAGTGTGCCGATTTTGTCAACCTATCCACAACAACCCAAACGGCATCAAATCCTCGACGAGTACGGGGTAATCCTGTCACGAAATCCATCGTGATGTGCTCCCACTTCCACTCGGGAATCTCAAGGGGTTGCAACAAACCTGCGGGCCTCTGATGTTCGGCTTTTACCTGTTGACAAGTCAAACATTTCGAAACATACTCCGCAATCTCACGTTTCATCCCACTCCACCAAAACTGTTTCTTCAAATCCCTATACATTTTGGTACTCCCCGGATGTATAGTATACTTTGCCTTATGGGCCTCATCGAGAACTTGTCGTTTAACCACCTCATTTGAAGGAACGCAAACTCTTCCCCGAAATGTAAGAATTCCATCACTGTTTATCGCAAAGTCGGGTGTCTTTCCCTCGCCCAACTCACCAATTATCTTAACAATTTCTGGGTCATCAACTTGAGCCTCTTTAATCTGTTGAAACAAAACTGGTGTAGCTCGAATATTCGCAAAGATTACTCCCCGTTCCGTCTCGGAAGGATTCCAATCTCGCAAATCTTCCAACATCTTCCATTCTCGAACCATTAAGCAAGAGACATACGTCTTTCTACTCAATGCGTCCGCTACCACATTCGCTTTCCCGGGATGATAAAGGATCGTACAGTCATGGTCCTTCAATTTCTCCATCCATCTACGTTGTCTCATGTTCAACTCCTTTTGCGAGAAAAGGTATCTCAGACTCTTGTGATCCGTGAAGACCTCAAACCTTGCTCCGTATAGGTAATGTTTCCACTTATGCAACGCAAACATAATCGCAGCCAACTCCAAATCGTGAGTAGGGTAATTCTGTTCGGAAGTTGTCAATTTCTTCAAGCATAAGCAATAACTTTCCCATTCTGCATGAGTACACAACCCAAACCCTCCTTCGAGGCGTCACTATACACCACGAAGTTGTCACCTCCATTAGGCAACGTCAAAATAGGAGATGTCGTCAAGCGTCTCTTCAATTCTTGAAAACTAGCCTCACACTTCTCATTCCACGCAAACGGTGTCGTTTTCTTCGTTAAATTCGTTAGAGGTGTAGCAATCTTGGAAAATCCCTCAATGAACCTCCGATAGTAGCCCGCCAAACCCAAGAAACTACGAACCTCGGTGACTGTACTCGGTGTTTTCCACTTTGTCACTGCTTCCACTTTGGACGGATCAACCGCTATTCCATCCTTTGAAACCACATGGCCCAAAAATGACACCTTCTCTAACCGAAAGCACACTTGCTAAACTTAGCGTACAACCTGTTTCCCGAAGAACCGATAATACTACCCTCAAGTCGCTCATGTTCTTCCCGTGACTTAGAGTAAACAAGGATGTCGTCGATGAAGACCACCACGAAACAATCCAGATATTGGTGAAACACACGATTCATCAAATCCATAAACACCGCCGGTGCGTTTGTCAACCCAAACGGCATAACCACAAACTCATAATGCCCATATCTCGTGCGAAAGGTTTGGGAATGTCTTCCGCTCGAACTTTCAACTGATGGTACCCACTCCTCAAGTCCAACTTGGAATACACAACCGACCCTTGCAATTGGTCGAATAAATCATCGATGTGGGGTAAAGGGTACTTGTTCTTGATTGTCACCTGATTCAACTGTCTGTAATCGATGCACAACCTCAAAGTACCATCCTTCTTCCTCACAAACAAAACTGGTGCACCCCAAGGTGACACACTTGGTCTAATGAACTCCCTATCAAGAAGTTCCTGTAACTGTTCTTTCAATTCTTTCAACTCCGCGGGTGCCATTCTATAAGGGGCCTTAGAAATGGGAGTAGTCCCTGGTAATAGTTCAATACAAAACTCTACTTCCCTATCGGGAGGCATATCATAATCGGTTGAAAACACATCAGGGAATTCACAAACTACCGGAACTTCCTCTAACTTTGGTGTGGAAATGCTCTTGTCAACCACACACGCCAAATAACCCGCACACCCACGTGACAATAACTTTCTAGCCTTTAACGCAGAAATAACATGTATACTACTCTTGACAGCATCACCCACAAATACAAACTCGGGAACACCCGGCATAGCAAAAGTAACTTTCTTCCTATGGCAATCTACTAAAGCATGATAATCACACAACCAATCCATGCCAAGTATGACATCAAAATCACGTATGGGCAGCACAACCAAGTCAGCATGCAAAGTGTGATCACCGATCAGTATGTCACAAGCTCGGTATACTTCCGAAGCCAACATGTGCTCAACGGGTAGACACCTCAAGCACAAAAGGTAATGATTGGGGCAATACACACAAATTTTTCACAAAATGGGATGCAACATATGAATGCGATGAGCCAGGATCTATAAGAACTCGTGCTCTACTACCAAAAACAGAAAGACTACCTCCTATCACGGATGTAGACTCAGGCACTCCTTGTTGGTCGAGCGCAAAGACACGACCGTGAACTTTAGGTCTACCATCGCTGTCTCTCTTCGTCCCACTTGTCTGTACACTCGCGCCCCGCTTGACCATCCTTCAACTTGGGACAGCCTCTTAATGTGCCCCATTTTTACGTTGTAGCATTGTCCGGCTACTTTGTTCCAACATCTATCTTCCGAGTGTCCCGGTTTCGAGCATATACTACAAGTTTGTGGAGTACCCGTGGACTCTGTACATGCGGTGCTATTACTCCTCCCTCCGGATTGTTGACCCGTTGCCTATCGATTGCCCTCTCCCCGATTTCCTCGGCGGTTATTGTTTCCCCGTTGTATGCCGAACCTTGCCCTCGTCCCCGGTTCTGCGATGTGTGGAGGGTTGTTCAAGTTTCTTCCCGATGCTCTTCTATGTCATTTTCAATCCCATAAGCCCTATCCACGCACTTCGGTAGTCAAGTCGTAGGGACAACAGCTTGCTTCTGTATTCGTCTTCGTGCCTTTGATGAATTTCGGGCCTTCTTTGCTTCCGTGGGAACCAAGTGACTACAATACCGAGCCGCCCGTGAACTTGGCCGAGTATTGTGCCACCGTCATGCTACCCCTGCTCCGGATCATAAAATTCTCTCTCTCTTTCGCGAACCACCTCAGAATATACTGTGCCTTGAATTCCCTCAAGAAGTTCGGCCAACCGTGGGGTTCTCCCGCAAATCCCAACTCCCCGCAACACTTGCCACCTGCTCGCCCGCTCCTCAAGCTTGAACACGGCTAAGTTAACTTTCTCGTCATCGTTGCAACCCAAGGCCGCAAATATTTTGATGATATGTTCAATCCACAATTCAGCTTTCGCGGCATCCGGCTCCCCAAGGAAAGTGCGTGGTTTCATCTTCAAGAAACGCTCCAATGTTGTAGCATAATTTCTAGGCCTCACCTCGGGTTGTGGTACCTCAACTTCGGGTTGGAGCTTCCACCTCCGTGTAGGTGGTGCTCTCCCATTCAAGCGTTCCGTCATTTGGTTCATAAGCTCCATCATTCGCCCCATCATCAATGCTATGTTTGCGTTTGGGTTCTCTTGATTCGGTTCGGGGGAACGTCGGTGGTCGATTCACGCCATCATCTCTCTCATCATTCTCGCCGGCACTAGTACCGACCCGACCGGCACTCGCTCCGAACCTAGTCCGCACCATGATGACCTACACACATCACTCGACGTTAAAATTCTCAACAACAAACCATACCCACCTAGGCCAAGGAACCTATCCTGGCGACAAGAAACTATTGCTCGATACCACCGTGGCGCCCGACCCGAATTCCAATACGAAATCTCGAGGTCGACGCGTCAAAACAACACACAATAAACAATAACCAATAATAAAAGTATGTGGCGCAACTATCCGTGCGCACCACAAAACCACAATAACAAAAACTTTGATAAGATAAGTTCATTCATCGGCGACGTTACCGCGGAACCCAACTAATTAAGGCCCAAGCAACATTAATCACCTCGGCCACCACATGCCGGAAACAACTACGCAAAACCACAAGCCATAGCACGCTTGGGAAAACAATTAAGTTAACATGTAAAGAGTATACGAGCTCGACATACACGTGTCGGCTACCAAAAGAATAAGAGGTACAAACAAAGTATTAATACTACCCAGTAAAGTCTACATGACTTTACTTAACCAGTCGTCCTCACCAAAAGAATTGTCTAACTATCAACAAAAGAGTTCCAGGACCAACCCGAACAATGGTCCACCTGCGAGCTACGCGATAGGACTAATCGGCCTCACCGCGAACTTCCTGCCTGGCTCGGATCTAAGGAAAACAAATAAACACACACGGAGTGAGTCGTGATGACACAATAAGTTACTAATGCAACTACATGGCATGGCAAGGTATTCAAGCAATAATTATCACAGGTATTAACATTCATATACCATAACCCAATTATTTACCATCTTACCAATACGCGATTTATTCAACTCGTGGGTGTTCATAAATACCCATGTTAGAGAAAGATATCGTATCACTCTCTTCAACTTTGTGTCGCTCCTGCAATACACAATCAGACAACAGTGCCTCGATACTCGTGTGTGTAGTATCGACGTCCCCGACACAATCCCGTCGAGTTCAACATAGCAAGCCAAAGTCATGCGTATTGCTACAACAATGGGGCTACTCAACCGTGGCCAACGAAGAGGGGTGTGTGCAACTCCGTACGGCGACTTATGGCGATCACAACGTTAATTTGTGAAGACCATAGGTCGTCCTACCTTACTCAATGACGACGCCACTGGACTTACACAATGCATAAATAGATATTCTTATTCATCAAATGCAATTAACCATCAAGTTCAAAAGTAGTGAACTTGACAAATGACAAGTAGATTATTCTATTCCATCACTCATCATCATTTTAACAAGTAGGTAAACATTCGATTCAACACATTAGAGCTATACACACGTCTCTAATTTAACAGTATCGAAAGTACGGAGGGCTAGAATCTCGATCAATCGGACTCTAAACCTCGTAGTAATCTAATATGTTGTTCGGGGAGTCATAATCTTCCCTAAAATCTACTTTTCGGAGTCACTACTAAAGTTTGCCAAATTAGGGTTTCAATGCTAAGTGCAAGACCACCCATTTTCAAGTCTCAAGTTCTCTATTTGTTCAAATCCTAACATTTATATGCCAACCTTTGTTCATTAACATCATCCAACACATACTCATATAATAAGCACAATGTACCCATCTCAACCTAGAGATTTGTACATAAAAATAACATATAAAGCAAGTCATACCATAATATTGATGATCTAACATACATGGAAGCTTAAAGCATTCAAGGGGTTTAGTAACTTACCTTGTGACGAAAATCAAAGCAACTAAAACGAAATCAAGACCTTCTAAGATGATCTCCTAGTCCGTAGCAACACAATGGAGGTCTCGGATCGAAGATCGGACGGTTGGATCTCGGGAACCCGAACACACACCAATCTCACCTTTTCTCCCACACACACTCTCTTAGGCTACAATGGAGGATTTGGAGGGAAGAATGGAGAGGAATTGAAGCCTCTCCACTCATAATTGGGTGTTAAAACTCAGATTTAGAAAAGGGTAGTGAGGTGGCTCAAGGAGAGCCACTCAATTTATAAGTTTGGGGTGAAATTGTCATTTCCAAAACGAGTTTTGAACCGGCGGGCCAAAGCGATCGCTCTCCCTCGAATCAAAGCGATCGCCCTTCCTCTCGGGAACAAAGCGATCGCCCTGTCTCAAACAAAGCGATCGCTTTGTACCCGATTTTGAAGCCAAAGTTTGAAACAAAGCGATCGCCTCTCCCAAAAGAGCGATCGCTTTGTCTCCGATATGAAAATCACTTGGATACAAAGCTATAATAAGTCATCAAAGTCACCCCAAATCATTTTGGTAAATATTACAAGTATTTTTAAGCTAAAAATACTCTACAAACTACGCAACCAAAGCTCATATACTATCATGGCATTGTACACGTGCTAACACAACATATAATCATGCAATAATTCATAAATCACACATAAAGACACGTAAATCATGCATAAGAGGATCCGGGGCGTTACAGTGTTGACCAGGAATTTCTTGAGACTGCAATCCCGCGACGTGGGGGGGGGTTGGGGGGTGGCGGAGAGAGAGAAAATAATATATTGTTTTAAAAGTTAGAAAATATCTTTGCATGTAAAATTTCATAAATACCCTTAACTAAAGGAATGTGATGGGCACATGACGGACTTAATGGAAAAATACTAACGACATCCAACAAAAGGACCAAGCGTGTCTAATTTTCATAGTCAAAGGATAAAATTTTGAAAAAAATTTGTTAAGAGACTACTGATGGAATCGACCATAGTTGAGGGACTAATGGTGTCATTAATCCATAAATTTATATAAATTATTAGTCAAATTTTAACTTAGTTAACCTAAAAAAAATTAAAAGTAAACTCTTTGCCTGGTGGGAAGAGTATTATTATCGGCAGAAAGAAGCAATCATTCTTGATTAATGAGCAACGTGTTCACTGGGATGCAGATACAAACAATAGATGATGCGATGCATTCAACTGAATATTCACTTTTTTTGTGACTTTCTTTTGAAAAATTTCTTAGGCAAATCATTTATGCGTTCTTATTAATTGTAGGATGGATAAAAACAGAATGATTCATTGATTTGAGACTAATAAAAGATATTTTGAAAATTTTAAAAGAAAAAAATAATCTTTTAAAATCCTTATAAAATCACTAGAAAACCCTTACTTCATTCGTTCCTAAAATTATTATTTTGTTTTACTTTTTTGTGTCAAATTAACAGTTCATCAAATAAAAAATGTGACGTTTATTTTTTTAATTATAAAATACGTAATTTATAGTAATAAAAAAATGTACAAATTACTTTTTTTATAATTTTAAAAAAATTAAAAATTATATTTAAAATTTTTTATTTGAAAAACTATTAATGAAGTACTAGAATTTTAGAATATATATATATATATATATATATATATAAATACACACTTTGTCCCTAAATTATTGTAACACCCGCATCATTTGCATTATTTACATTCTTTTTATGTTATGTCGTTTATATTGACATCGTCATTTCATGTGAGAATTTCATCCGAATGTGTTAGCATTTGAGTCTATTGTACACTTCTTGAGTATGATAATATGTGTTAGAAGTTTCGTAGTTGTTCACATTCGATTTGGTGTGCAATCATAGCTTCATTTTATGTGGTTTGGTTTGTGTTTCGGATGTTGTTTGGACTTGGTTTGGGTTTGGAATCAACTTAGAATCATATGGGAACTTTTAGACATCATTTTGGACATTCTTGAATAGCCCCAGTGCGCCCTAGCGCACAAAACCCGCGCCCTAGCGCGCCTGTTCCCTGAAGTTTGCAAAAATCAGACCAAATCAGACCAAAACTTCAGCCAGGTGCCGCGCCTTAGCGCGCCAGACGTGCGCCCTAGCGCGCCGCGCGCCTAGCGCCTAGAAGCTGCGCCCTAGCGCGACCGCTGTGATGACGATTTTAAGTTTTTTGACTTTGACTATTTGACTCTAATCCAAGGGCTAGGATTGAGCACGACTTTTGACCACTTAAATCAGGTCTCCTTAGACACTAAGTGACCTTAGGGGTCTCTCAATACACCCATTTCCATCTTCTTCAACCTTGGATTCTAGAGAGAGTGTAAAGAGTGTTCTTGAGAGAGAAGTGGCATAACTTTGCCATTTTGTACCCGATCGACGATCCGACTTCGCCATCGCGAAGCTCTTGCCTAGGAGAACATTGTACTTGGGTTGCATGTGGAAAATCTTTGTTTAATTCTCAAATTGGTAAGCTACTATTCCTTGTTCTTTCAAAATTATAAGTTGTTATACATGTTAGAATTGTTAGATGGTGATATATGTTAGAAATCATCAAATTTGAGTATGTTTGGCTATGTTGACTTTTCAAATTCGTGGTTGACTTTTTGGTTGTGTTTAAAGGCTAATGTTTACATGTTAGAGATGTGGAGTATGTTTATTAATTGTTAAGTTTTCGGTATTATTAATTCGCGTAAACTCGAACTCATTAGAAACCGAAAATGACTCTAACGGAGTTCGTTAGGATTTCATAATCAATGAGACCACGTGTGTAATTTGGGATTACTTGAAAGATTCGAGTGATTCGTTAGAATATTTGACTACACCGATTGTGTGTTTGATATTACATGAATTATCGTAATTGTTGTGAGTTGGTTATTTATGATGTGAGATTGTTATAACTCACTTGTGACATTCATGTTATTGTCAATGGTTATTGTTGTGGTATACTCCTACTTTGGAGTATGACCTTTTATATTTAAATGTCGAGTAAATATTCTACTTGAGCATTTAGTTAGTCCATGGCTTAATTGTTAGAGAGGGTGTATTGACGCTCGATTATTACAAGAGCGGGGCTACGTAATAGTCGAAGGCCAATACATTGGGTTCTCGCCCCTACCGTTGGCCGCGGTAGGGGAAATGGCGCCAAGTGTTTGTAGGCGAAAACGCAACGTTGGTAAGCTATTTTACCGGTGTTCTTTCCGGGTTGTAGTGACCGGTGGCACCGGGTTTTCTTTTAGTGAATTTCAAATAAAATGGTTCACGAATTCTTTATTGAAAGATTATGGTTTTGTTATGGTTCTAGCACGTCAACAACGGCTCTACAATTGGTACATTATTGGTTGGTTGGTTGGAAGTATTGGTTTGGTCGGAGGTGTACCTCGACACCGTATCCTTTGTAACTTGTTACTTATAGTTTTATTGTGCTTCCTATATGAACGAATGTTGGTCATGGTTTCCAACCGGTATGGGACGGTTGGCGATCGTCGAGCCTCTCGTGTCATATGGGATTGTTTGGGCTATGTGCAATACATGTTATTTTCATTTGGAATTGAAATGATTTTGTGATGACATGATTATTTGTTATCCTTAATGTCTTGCATCTAGCATGCCATATTGTTGCATTAGTAGCTTATTGAGTTTTCAACTCACCCCGTTTGTTTTCATTTGTTTTCCTTAGATCAAGCGCCGGCAAGGAATCCCTAGAGTTCGTGTTCGGGTTCGTTGGGGCGACATCTTTTGGTAGTGCACCTTGTGCCTAAGTGTTTTCTTTTGGTGAGGCCGAGGGTGTACTTGTTACTTAAACAATGTATTTGTTGGGTAGATGTCTTGGTTGTTGTATGTTATATTCTTTTGTTGTGCGGCATGGTTGCCGTGCGGTTGTATGTATAATGGTTAACTTTTATTCCGCTTACTCTGATATGTTTAGATATGTACCGAGCATGTTCGCTCGAGTTTGTGTTGCTAGCTAACGTGTTGTTTCTCCGGCTTGTTTCGCCGTCGAGGTTTAGTATTGTTTAAAAATGGTTTTGTTATTTTAAAAGAAAGCTTGCACGTGCATTACAGGGTTTTCTCATGACTTTGCATTCTCTTAAATGGAATTTTTGGAGTTGGTATTTTCGTGTTTTCCGCATTGTCTCGCGACTCGAACGGGATTCACATCGGATCTCGGGTCGGGTCACGACAGTTGGTATCAGAGCATAAGTTAGCTAGCCGGGAGAGAATCTTTGGCTTAGGAGGGTTGGTTGTGTGTTTAAGTCGTTAACGTCGAGTGTTTATTGCAGGTGATTCATCATGGTTGAGACTAGACACGGCATTAATACTGAGGATGGTGGCTCGAGTGGAGCCGGGAATCCTGCAGCTGAACAGGGTAATACACCACTGCCTACACAGCCTAGAGTTCAACCTACGGACAGACGGGTACACGAGATGCCGGTTAATCGAATGAGGGGATAGTGAATATGATGCAGGATTCATGCATCAATGATGGAAATGAATAGGCAATATAGAGCTACAAAGACAGCAATGGCGAGGTTTGGGACTGGGAGGAAATAGAGTGGGTCAACAAGTTGGAGATAATGGGGATTATGATCGTAGGCTTGGGAGATTCTTGAAGATGAAGCCGCGCAGTTATGATGGCGAACCAGATCCCATGAAAGCAGAAAAGTGGATTGAATCAATTGAGAAGATTTTTGTGGCAATTGGGTGTTCGATGAAGATAAAGTCAAGTTTGCAACATTCAAATTGGAGGATGCCAGAACACCGGTGGAAAGTGTTAGAAGCTAACTGGATTCGGAGCAGTAGTTCGTACATGGGAGCTTTTCTTGGGACGGTTCGAAACCACTTCATTCCGGATGTGGTGCAAGCAAAGAAAGAGGTGGAATTTCTCGGTTTTGAACAGGAACTTTATCGGTGGCACAATATTCGCTAAGTTTACAGACTAGCAAGGTATTGTACCCACTTGGTTCCAACGAAGAGAAGAAAGTGTACCGTTTTGTGAAAGGCTTGAGGATCGAATACCGCAAACACTATTACCAATGGACTTGCCGAGTTATCGAATGCAGTGGATAAGGCGTACAAGATTGAACACGACATTGAGGAACACCGTGGTAAGTCGGGAAGCTCAGTGGGAGTCAACACGGATCGCAGCATGGAAGGGACATGGAAATAGAGGAACTTCGAGTAAGGGTAATAACTTTAATCGTCGGGAGGTCGAATCAACAACAAGCAAGAAATCAAGGGGGAGCAGATCGTGGACAACGGAATAAGCAAGATGTTTGTGGGTTTTGCAAAAGGAAGGACATACGTAAGAGCGATGTTGGAAGAAGCAAGGCAAATGCATATTGTGCGGTGATGGCACGCACTTTCAAAAAGATTGCCCGAGAAACAAGGGGTGCAGCCGGGTGCACAAGCGAACGTGGGGGTAAAGAGGGACCACGAAGGTCGACCGAGAGTCCAAGGTCGAGTGTTTGCCTTAGATCGAGGGTGTCCCGATGCTCCCAACGTGATAGGAGGTACATTGTTTGTCTCGAGAGAGCGAGCCCGAGTGCTTATAGATCCAGGGTCATCGCATTCCTACATTGCATCTCACTTTGCATGCCATTTACATTCTATGCCCGAAATGTTGTCTTATGTGTTAGAGGTGTCTACTCCGATGGGAAAGTGCCTGGTTGCTTCGATGTTCATCGTGCATGCGGTTATTATTGATGATCATGTTTTGCTTGCGGATTTGGTAGTGTTGCCAATCCGTGATTTTGATGTTATTTTGGGCATGGATTGGTTGCACTCTCATCATGCCATAGTTGATTGTCGTAAGAAAACCGTCACCTTTGAATTGCCTCATATGCTTCCATTTATGTTTGAGGGTGATAAATGCATGGGTGGTGTTCGTATGATATCGGCTTTGAAAGCCCGGAAGTTGTTGTCACATGGGTGTACCGGTATTTGGCATGTGTAGTTGATAAGTCTAAGAAGGTTGTTATGTTGGAGGATGTCCCAATTGTGCGGGAATTTCCGGATGTGTTTTCTTCGGAGTATGACTTGCCTCCGATAGAGAGTTGGAATTTTGTGTAGAATTGTTGCCGTGTACCGCTCCGATGTCAAAGGCACCGTATCGTATGGCACCGCAGAATTGAAAGAGTTAAAGGTACATTGGAGGAGTTATTGAAACGGGGTTTCATCGGCCGAGTGTATCGCCGGGTGCGCCGGTTTTGTTTGTGAGGAAGAAAGATGGGTCCTTGAGATTGTGTATTGACTACGGGAGCTGAATCAGTGACTATTAAGAACAAATATCCCTTGCCACACATCGACGACTTGTTTGACCAACTTCGGGGATCGGTTGTGTATTCGAAGTTTGATCTTAGAAGTGGTTACCATCACCGAAGGTTAGGGCGGAGGATATACCGAAGACGGCATTTCGAACTCGATACGGGCATTTCGAGTTTGTTGTGATGCCATTTGGGTTGACAAATGCACGGCGGTGTTCATGGATTTGATGAATAGGATATTCCTACCTTATCTAGATTGCTTCGTGGTGGTGTTTATTGATGACATACTTGTGTACTCCAAATCCCGGAGGAGCACGAGAAACATCTCGAGGATTGTGTTGTCGGTGTTAAGAGAAAAGAAGTTGTATGCGAAATTCAGCAAGTGTGCATTTTGGCTCGAGGAGGTCTCATTTCTAGGACATGTTGTTTCGGGAGATGGTATTTCGGTGGATCCGCTTAAGGTCGAGGTGGTGAAATGGAAGAGACCCGAGTCGGTAACGGAGATTCGAAGCTTCCTGGGTTTGGCAGGTTATTATCGGAGGTTTATTGAGGGGTTTTCAAAGATTGCGACTCCGATGACTAACTTGACCCAAAAGAATAAACTTTTTGTATGGGATGACAAATGCGAGGCGAGTTTCCAAGAACTGAAGAAGAGGTTGACCACGCTCCGATCTTGGCACTACCGAATGGACAGGATGGGTTGGTGATATACGGTGATGCGTCGAAAGAAGGATTGGGTTGTGTTTTGATGCAAAATGGGAGAGTGATTGCGTATGCTTCTCGGAAGTTGACCTCGTTTGAACAGAATTATCCTACCCACGACATTGAATTGGCTGCGATCATCTTTGCCCTACACAAGTGGAAACACTATCTCTACGGGGCCAAGTTTGAAGTGTTCACCGATCACAAAAGCCTCAAGTACATATTTTCCCAAAAGGAGTTGAACAACCGACAACGGAAATGGATTGAAAAGCTTAAGGACCACGATTGCACAATCTTGTACCATCCGGGGAAAGCAAACGTGGTAGCGGATGCGCTTAGTCGAAGGGCGTACATGTCTTGCTTAATGACCCGTGAATGGAAGATGCTTGAGGATATTCGAGATTGGAGTCCGTGTAGATCGAGACGGGGGGTGATTTTTGCGAACCTTCGGGCTACGCCGGCATTGATTCAAAGGATTAAAGGGACACAAGAGGACGACCCGGTGTTGAAGGCGTTGATTGATGGGTTGAATGAAGAAAAGACGAAAGATTTTGCGAAGAACAATGATGGGATCCTTATGTTTCAAACCGAATTTGTGTACGGCGATAGATGAAGTGAAGAGACAAGTGTTGGAGGAGGCTCACAAGTCTAGGTACACGATTCATCCGGGAGTACTAAGATGTATCGAGACTTGAAGAGAAATTTTTGGTGGAGTGGTATGAAGAGAGAAGTGGCCGAGTTTGTATCGAGATGCTTGACATGTCAACGAGTAAAAGCAGAACATCAACGACCGGCAGCTTGCTACAACCATTGGAGATTCCGAGTGGAAATGGGAGAATATAGCGATGGATTTTGTGAGGTTGCCAAAGACTCGTAAGGGTCATGATGTTTGGGTGATTATTGACAGTTGACCAAATCGGCACATTTTCTTCCGATTGCGATGACTTACTCGATGGATAGACTTGCTACCTTGTACATACAGGAGATTGTGAGATTACATGGGGTACCGGTTAGCATAGTGTCTGTGACGCCCCGAGTTCGGGATTCGGTATTAAACCCCAACTCGGTGCGCCAAACTAAATGAAACAACTAAACTCCACCGAAGTGAACGAGCTACACAAGCTCAAAACCAAAACTATGCAGCGGAAAACCACAACTAAATAAAACCTGAGTTTCAAAAACTCAAATAACAAAACAATAACTATAAAATCTCCACGGCCAAAAATAAGCCGAAGAACAATATTAAGAGAAATCCCAATAATAGACCTCGACGGCTAACTATTGAGCCGGAGAAACAACGACACCAAATACTCGTGAGCTAACATGCTCGAGAAAACTACAATAATAAATGGCTCGACATCGAGTGTCGTCTCCAAAAGAATACAACAATAAGGGAGTTACAGAACAATGCTACCCATAAGTAAAGTTTACATAACTTTACATCAACCATCGTTCTCACTGAACTAAGAAATTAAGAAGCATAATTATACACAAGCTCCGGAGAGCAACTGCCCAAAGATCATTCTGCAGCACCTGCAAGTCTCACCGATCGCACTATGTCGTCCTTCGATTGCAATCTAAAAGAGTTAACACAACAAGAGTGAGTCTAAAAGACCCCGTAAGCCACTATAATGCATTGTATGCTATGAGAATGAATGCAACAGTAAACCAAACTCTACATATAGCTAGTCTGAGTAGCACTTCCGGCTTACCTAACATTTCAGCTACAAACCGGCAAGTCAAGGGACTATTCTAACTTGACCAACAATCGGCAACTATCACATGCAACTAGATGACATGGCATGATGCTCAACACTCGGAGTAACATGGTAATAACATTTATATACCATAATGATCATGTATCATATTAAAAGTATACAAGTCACATAATTCACTTAGCACTTGGTGTTCACATAAGTGCAACTTAATTAAACCACATCATGAAGGATATTATTTCTCTTGCTTCCAACTTCGCGTTGCTCCTGCAATACACGAGAAAACATATGTGCCTCGATACCCGTGTACGTAGTATCGACGTCCCCGACACAATCCCGTCGAGTTCAACATAGCAAACCAAAGTCGCGCGTATTGCTACAACAGTGGGGCTACATCCCGCTGCGGCCAACGGCGAGGGTGTGTGCAAACCGGCACGGCGACTTATAGCGATTACGAATCCCATTCGTAAAGACTATAGGTCGTCCCACCATGACATTAACAACAACGACGCCAGCTGGACTCAATGCAATGCACAAGTAAATATTTACTCGTCATTCTCAACAAATCATCGTGTGTTCTATGAATTACATATCAAATTAACTCAATGTGCTAGTACATACTATACACACAATCAATCATCAAAGTAGGATGATTGTCCTACGATCAATCATCAAAGTAGGATGATTGTCCTATCTCATACTAGAACAATCACAACATGTCCGAAATTATTGAACAGATAGACAGAACAAGGCAATAGGCAAAGTAGGCCCATTGTACAACTCAATTACTAAACGAAATGCGTGATAGTTAGACACATTCATGAACTCCAATGTAAGGTATTTATACCTTATAATTAACTGACAAACAAGGTCCATAATGTGGAACCTATATAACACGAGGATAGGTCATTCATCCTAATCCCAAACTAAGGTAACATGTTTCTCACATGTACGCCAACTCATAACCCCACGTAGGTAAGTCTACTCGTACTTACAACCGTTAATTAAGGCGCATTGGCTACGCTCAACTGAGGATCTCTAAGTATCCTACCGTCACACAATCTCTTTCATCTCATGTGCATCATAATATATTGCATATTCTTATCGTTGCATACTTCAACTTTATTCAATTTAACTCGTAGTCAGCTAACATTTGACTAAGTCAACCAAGGTCAACGTTTCACTAAATCATGAACCCGTCAATTCGACATCCCACATGGTAGGGAATTAATATAAGTCATGTAGGTATTACTACTACCCATTTCTCAACTCCGTAGAGTCAACTATATACATTAATGAAATTTCCACAATAATTGACGTATAATTATTACGTCCTATTCGACTCGCCGAGTCGGCCACGACTAGTGTATAGTTCGTATAGTATTTAAGTACAATTATACCATCTCATATTGACTCCGCTAGAGTCGTTACCGATATTAACATGTCGGGACAAACCGTAGTATCGTCCCTATAAACTCCTATCAATTGCAATGCCCAACGCACGAAGAGTCTACTACTCGTAACAATTTCATAAGGTTTCCGCTAGTGCGTAAACGACAAAACCTCAATGCTTTGATATACTCGAACTTAAGAAATACATAGCGAGGTACAATTAAATTAAACAAGTCTTCGGCGACATTATGGCCGGAACCCAACTAATATCACACAAGTATGCTCCAACCTCAATGAGTTCCTATTACTCGGCATAATAATTACTAAGGCAACCGCAACAACACAACAACCACAACAATAATACCAACAACGTCAAGCTCTACGAGTCTCTATTACTCGAAGTCTACGAACTCAACAATAATTCATCAATTCTTTCTTTATTCCGAAATCCTTAAATCAAGCAAGTAACGGAATATAACCTAACATCATTCGTAGGGACGATTATATATATATACGTCTCCCAATAAAAGTCACGACTATCGTCGCTAACACACCCTATATGCTTTACTCTTCCAATTCAACTCGTAAAACACACAAAGCATTATAGTTACTTACCTTCACCGCAAATCCACCACGAAATCCAAGGGCTTCGGGTAAAAATGTACTCCTCCGTGACTCTACGCCGCTACGGAGTCCAACCAATGATCCCAAACTTGATCCAAGCTCGAATCAAACTTCCTCTCTCTCTAACACCACTTTCTCTCTCTAAGATGTGGGAGAAGAGATGGGTTTATGATATACTAACAGATCGGACGATCCCTTTGGGTAGAAATGTTCTCCTCGTCGTCCTCTACGCTACGGCGAAGACGGCTCGTCGATCCGACAAGCGGAGCTCAAGATATCGCGAAATCTTTCTCTTCTCTCTCTCTCTCTCTCTTCTTGCTCTCTCTAAAATCTGAGTTGGGAGGAAGAAATGAGGGAGGAAAATAGAGTGTGATCTTTTATTAATACCATGGGTAAGTGTTTGGTCCAATCCGGGCTTGTTTGAGCATTTTAAACCACTTAAAAATGTTAAAAACCGAGAAAGACGAAAACCGACGAACAGGGACGGGCGGGCGATCGCTCCGCCTTAAACAGGCGATCGCTTTGTCTTGGAAGGGCGATCGCTTTGATCTGCCCGGGCGATCGCTCGTGTCCAGATCCTCCGAACTCTCCGAAAATGCTCAAACGCCCGAAATGGTCCTAGATGATCCCGAAGTGATTCTAAGTCTTTGAGAAGGTCGAAATACTCAAGAGAGGTTCTCGAAAGTTCCAGAAACAACGTTAGAAGTTCAACGTAAAGCTCGCATAATCAACTATACAAAGGTTCAAGTACAAATCGGGGCATATGAAACACTCGAAATGAGTCGGCGTGCGGCTTAACGACAAGATCAACGTGATCAATAGTCGTGAAGGAGTCTAAACCAAGGTTAGGTCAATCACCCAAAGAGAAGACGTAACGTATACGAACGCTAATCGATGTCAAGGAAAATCTCGAATGGATAAAGGAACAAAGCGCAACTCACCCTGAGTTAAACGCGCGTCAAATATGATTCTCGACCTCACACGTCATGCTTAACGAGCATGACACCTCACTCTCTGAGGGTTTTAAAGTCAACATCGAGAGACCACGAGTGAACTCAGAATGAAGTTGGGTCGGGGTATTACAGTGTCGGATCGAGATCCACGGTTCACTTCGCGGTTTTGGCAGTCACTACAGGATGCTTTGGGTACGAAGTTAACTCTTAGCACGGCTTTCCACCCACAAACAGACGGACAATCGGAGAGGACTATACAAATACTTGAGGACATGTTGCGAGCTTGTTCGATGGATTTCAAGGGAGTTTGGGATTCACACATACCATTGATAGAGTTCGCGTACAACAACAGCTACCAGTCGACCATTGAGATGGCTCCTTATGAAGCGTTGTATGGAAGGAAGTGTCGCTCTCCAATTTGTTGGGATGAAGTTGGCGAAGCAAAGATTTGGGGTCCTGACATGGTGCACGAGTCTGTTGAGAGTGTGAAGCTCATTCGGGAAAGATTGAAGACGGCTCAAAGTCGGCAAAAGAGTTATGCGGATCATCGGCGGAGGGACCTAGAATTCGAAGTGGGTGATCATGTGTTCTTAAAGGTTTCGCCACGAATTGGGGTCAAAAGGTTTGGTAAGAAAGGGAAAATGACTCCAAGGTTTATTGGCCCGTTTGAGATTCTAGAAAGGGTTGGGAAGTTGGCCTACAGACTTGCCCTACCACCGTCGATGTCGGGCATTCATGCGGTGTTCCACGTATCCATGCTGAGGAAGTACTTATCGGATGCATCGCATATTTTGGAGTATGAGCCGGTAGACTTGACACCCGACTTATCCTATGTTGAGCAACCCATGAGGATACTTGATACTAAAGAACAAGTGTTGAGGTCGAAGTCCATTCCCCTTGTGAAAGTCTTGTGGAGAAGTCATAACATCGAGGAGGCCACTTGGGAGTTAGAACATGAGATGCGAGAAAAGTACCCTTCTTTGTTTGTGGAGTTTGGTAAGTAAATTCGCGGTCGAATTTATTCTAAGGGGGTGAGGGTGTAACACCCGCATCATTTGCATTATTTACATTCTTTTTATGTTATGTCGTTTATATTGACATCGTCATTTCATGTGAGAATTTCATCCGAATGTGTTAGCATTTGAGTCTATTGTACACTTCTTGAGTATGATAATATGTGTTAGAAGTTTCGTAGTTGTTCACATTCGATTTGGTGTGCAATCATAGCTTCATTTTATGTGGTTTGGTTTGTGTTTCGGATGTTGTTTGGACTTGGTTTGGGTTTGGAATCAACTTAGAATCATATGGGAACTTTTAGACATCATTTTGGACATTCTTGAATAGCCCCAGTGCGCCCTAGCGCACAAAACCCGCGCCCTAGCGCGCCTGTTCCCTGAAGTTTGCAAAAATTAGACCAAATCAGACCAAAACTTCAGCCAGGTGCCGCGCCTTAGCGCGCCAGACGTGCGCCCTAGCGCGCCCGCGCGCCCTAGCGCGCCTAGAAGCTGCGCCCTAGCGCGACCTTGACATTTTAAGTTTTTGACTTTGACTATTTGACTCTAATCCAAGGGCTAGGATTGAGCACGACTTTTGACCACTTAAATCAGGTCTCCTTAGACACTAAGTGACCTTAGGGGTCTCTCAATACACCCCATTTCCATCTTCTTCAACCTTGGATTCTAGAGAGAGTGTAAAGAGTGTTCTTGAGAGAGAAGTGGCATAACTTTGCCATTTTGTACCCGATCGACGATCCGACTTCGCCATCGCGAAGCTCTTGCCTAGGAGAACATTGTACTTGGGTTGCATGTGGAAAATCTTTGTTTAATTCTCAAATTGGTAAGCTACTATTCCTTGTTCTTTCAAAATTATAAGTTGTTATACATGTTAGAATTGTTAGATGGTGATATATGTTAGAAATCATCAAATTTGAGTATGTTTGGCTATGTTGACTTTTCAAATTCGTGGTTGACTTTTTGGTTGTGTTTAAAGGCTAATGTTTACATGTTAGAGATGTGGAGTATGTTTATTAATTGTTAAGTTTTCGGTATTATTAATTCGCGTAAACTCGAACTCATTAGAAACCGAAAATGACTCTAACGGAGTTCGTTAGGATTTCATAATCAATGAGACCACGTGTGTAATTTGGGATTACTTGAAAGATTCGAGTGATTCGTTAGAATATTTGACTACACCGATTGTGTGTTTGATATTACATGAATTATCGTAATTGTTGTGAGTTGGTTATTTATGATGTGAGATTGTTATAACTCACTTGTGACATTCATGTTATTGTCAATGGTTATTGTTGTGGTATACTCCCTACTTTGGAGTATGACCTTTTATATTTAAATGTCGAGTAAATATTCTACTTGAGCATTTAGTTAGTCCATGGCTTAATTGTTAGAGAGGGGTGTATTGACGCTCGATTATTACAAGAGCAGGGGCTACGTAATAGTCGAAGGCCAATACATTGGGTTCTCGCCCCCTACCGTTGGCCGCGGTAGGGGAAATGGCGCCAAGTGTTTGTAGGCGAAAAACCGCAACGTTGGTAAGCTATTTTACCGGGGTGTTCTTTCCGGGTTGTAGTGACCGGTGGCACCGGGGTTTTCTTTTAGTGAATTTCAAATAAAATGGTTCACGAATTCTTTATTGAAAGATTATGGTTTTGTTATGGTTCTAGCACGTCAACAACGGCTCTACAATTGGTACATTATTGGTTGGTTGGTTGGAAGTATTGGTTTGGTCGGAGGTGTACCTCGACACCGTATCCTTTGTAACTTGTTACTTATAGTTTTATTGTGCTTCCTATATGAACGAATGTTGGTCATGGTTTCCAACCGGTATGGGACGGTTGGCGATCGTCGAGCCTCTCGTGTCATATGGGATTGTTTGGGCTATGTGCAATACATGTTATTTTCATTTGGAATTGAAATGATTTTGTGATGACATGATTATTTGTTATCCTTAATGTCTTGCATTTAGCATGCCATATTGTTGCATTAGTAGCTTATTGAGTTTTCAACTCACCCCGTTTGTTTTCATTTGTTTTCCTTAGATCAAGCGCCGCAAGGAATCCCTAGAGTTCGTGTTCGGGTTGGGGCGACATCTTTTGGTAGTGCACCTTGTGCCTAAGTGTTTTCTTTTGGTGAGGCCGAGGGTGTACTTGTTACTTAAACAATGTATTTGTTGGGTAGATGTCTTGGTTGTTGTATGTTATATTCTTTTGTTGTGCCGGCATGGTTGCCGTGCGGTTGTATGTATAATGGTTAACTTTTATTCCGCTTACTCTGATATGTTTAGATATGTACCGAGCATGTTCGCTCGAGTTTGTGTTGCTAGCTAACGTGTTGTTTCTCCGGCTTGTTTCGCCGTCGAGGTTTAGTATTGTTTAAAAATGGTTTTGTTATTTTAAAAGAAAGCTTGCACGTGCATTACAGGGTTTTCTCATGACTTTGCATTCTCTTAAATGGAATTATTGGAGTTGGTATTTTCGTGTTTTCCGCATTGTCTCGCGACTCGAACGGGATTCACATCGGATCTCGGGTCGGGTCACGACAATTATTGTCTTGTTTGACCCAGCATACGGATTAAAAAATAATAATTGACTTAATTATTAATGTTAGTATAGTGTGTTGTTTCCTTTAATGCCCATGTGCATGTGACTTATAATTAAGTAGGATGAAAAAATAAGGATAAAATGATAAAAGTGATGTAAAAAAAAGTTTTAAAAAGACAATTGTATAGGGAACAAAAAAAAAAAAGAAAAAGGAACGGATGTCTGTAATTTAGAGATGAAGGGAGTATTTTTTTTTTGAGAATTGCCCCCCACCCCCACCCCCTCACCATTCCCAATCAAGAAGGCTGCTCCCTTCCTTTTTTTTTTTTTTTTTATTTAAATGATTCGTTTGATACTGTGTTCAGGGCCAGCCCGTGAAATTCGAGGCCCAAGGCCAGTGATGTAGACGTGGCCCTTTTAGTTTGTAGCATATTTTTTTATTTTTTTAAAATTTTAAAAAAATATATAAAAGATAATAAATAAAACACTTTATTCCAAAATTATGGACATAACACACGATATATTTATAAAGTACTACTTAAACGTCGCTCTTCTAACACATTTAGAAGTAAAATCAGTAATCAAACTAGAATAATCAACTTTTTCAACTATATTCTTCTCAATAGATATCATAGCAAGTTCATTCAAGCATTTTTGAGATCATAAATGTCTAAAGGTTTTCCATGATTTTCTTGAGTCGGAGGAATGACACTATTGGCCCCTTCTCCTTCCGGACCTTTCCCATGGTCAACAATATCAATGGGATCATTGGGATTCAAATTTACCGCTTCTTCGCACACCAAATTTTTAGTAGAAATAGTTTCACTTTCACCCAACTTACTAGAGCTAAAATATTTGTTAAGAGAACTACTTAAAGCTTGCGTTAATTATTCTTACTTTTGCTTCTTCTTCCTTTTTTCATTTCCACAAGGATACTTTCGTGATGACATTTTGTCTAGGATCTACCTATAATAATTTCAACAAATATTCTATTACCAAACAAATATATATACACACAACAATAGCTCAAATCAAACAAATTCTCAAACATCACAATTCCCACACAAATAAATGAGTAACAATAAGTAAAAAAAAAAATTAATTAAAAAAATACTAATTTTGGATATAAGCTCAAGAATCTCAAGAAACCCAATAAAAACAATCAACAAACCAACAAATAATTTCAACAAATTACTGATTTTACTTTCAAATTGTTCCAAGATAAGCTCAATCAAAGCTCCAAATGTTATTTTCCTATGCAAATTTATCACTTAAATCAATTATTTAACCCCAAATCAAAAGCCCTAATTTCGGATAAAATAAAGAGGGAAGAGAGAATTTGTTTATTACCGAAAATTCTGAAAAGCTAGCTTCAATTAACGGTCTCTTTAAGCTTTGTGTCAAAATCCACATCAAAATCACAATTTTTGGTGACTTGTGCATGTGTGTGTTTGTGCGTGGCCCTTTGGCTATTGGGTGTGAAACTGTGTACAAGGGATTGTGATTTTTTTTTTCCTTTCCTGGTAGTACATGGTGACTGGGTATGCCGCATGCAATGTTCGAAAAATCGGCCTAGGCGCTAGGCGCCCCCAAAACGTGCGCCTAGGGTCAAATCGGGTAAAAAATCGTCAATGAAAAAAATCGCCGCCTAGCCGCCCGCCTGGCTGCTTAGCCGCCTAGCCAAATTGCATTATTTTTATTTTTAATTATTTTTTAATTTTTTTTTCAAAAAACAGCATCGTTTTGGTTTAAAAAAACAGGAAAACCTAAGTTAAGTAAGTTTGTTTTCCATACTTTATATGTTGTAGTATTGTTATTTTGTTTTAAAGTTTAAATTTTGAAGTTTGGAATGATACTATTGAATTTGGTTTTAATTTTTGACTATTAATCTTGTAATGTGATCATTATTTTAATTTATTTTGTCATATTTAGTTATTTACTATTGTTGCAGCAGGTATTGATTATTGAATTACATTTTAATTTTAATTTTAACTTTTAATCTTGTAATGTGACCATTACTTTTAGTTTATTTGGTTATATTTAATTATTAATATTGTTGCAGCAAGTATGATATAAACTTATAGTGTAATTATGCCTCAATTTCTAGATCCCGCCTAGGCCCCTAGGCGTTAGGCCCTGCCCTGGCGCCTAGCGCCCGCCTAGCGATTTTTAGAACATTGGCCGCATGAGAAAGTGTTGAAAAATCAATTTTTCAGTAAAGCCCCTCATCCTTTAAAGTTTACACTAAAATTCATAATTTTGGGGCCCAAAAATTAAACAAATTTTGGGGGCCCAAGGGTGGGCCTCATTTTCCTTGCACAAGGGCCGGCCCTGACTGTGTTACCGAATATTTATAGGAGTGTTCAGTACTCCTACCAAACATCACTATAAATGTTTGACATTCTTACCGAACAATTTTAGATTGTCGAACAGTAATAATTTTTTTGCCAAAATATAAAAAACCCCCCAAAGTATCCACCAAATCCCACTTTGCACCCTAATTTCAAATTTGTGCGTACAAACACTCCACGTTCCAAATTGTCCCACTTAACACCCCGGCTGTGATCGACGTTAAAAATATTAACGGAAGCCATCACATGCCTTGCACGAGGGGGCAATTGGGTCTTTTTCTCATTATCTTCTTCCCCAAATTAAAACTAGGGTTTAGATCATACAATCTTCATACACAATTTCAAACAGAAACAAAACGAACATATTCAGAGCATAAATCTCCACTCATCATAATAAAACACATATTCAGAGCTCGAACCTTTGATTTTCAAAGTAAACAGCGAACAGGACTTGAAAGATCAAATGAAACCCTAGAAATATCAAATTCCACGAAGATTACCTACTTCCAGACCTAAACTTCAATTCACTATGAAAACACACAATTACGATTATTTTTCACCGCAAAGAAGCATGAAACTGAACAAAACCAGTGGGATTCAGAGCTCGAGACATTGAATTCCGTATTTCAAATTTCAAACAGCAGATAGAATTCAAAATACCATACGAAACCCTACGGAATCTCAAATTCAACAATAATCCCCAAATATTTCCAACCAATATCTCATAAAAAACGAAAACAAGATTGCTTTTCGTAAACTAAGAAGCACGAAATTCGCCGAAACCCTAACAAATTCAGAACTCAAATCTTGGAATTTCAGCTTACGAACAGAAACAAAACGAACAACGACGAGAACAGTACTAGTGTAATATTAGGAAGCTGTGGTTTAGAAAGCCCTAAACTTACAACATCGAGGCGTACTCCGTATAAATTTTTTAGGAAAACGTCTACATATTTGATCCACTACGAGGACTTGATGAACAGCGCTGGAGCAAAGGGCTTCCATTGTCATCTCCATTTCAATCGATCGACAAGGAAAACGCCTTCGAAGCTGTCTCAAATTTCGAGAAAGAAAGAAGAAGAACAACAACACAATAGAGGGATCAGACGAATATAGATGGAGAGGGAAAAATCGTAGAGAGAGAAAGAAGACAATGAGAAAAAGACAATGAGATTGTATGATCTAAACCCTAGTTTAGATTGTATGATCTAAACTCTAGTTTTAATTTGGGGAAGAAGACGATGAGAAAAAGACTCAATTGCCCCCCTCGTACAAGGCATGTGATGACTTCCGTTAATATTTTTAACGTCGATCACAGCCGAGGTGTTAAGTGGGACAAATTGGAACGTGGAGTGTTTGTACGCACAAATTTCAAATTAGGGTGCAAAGTAGGATTTGGTGGATACTTTGGGGGTTTTTTTTTTTATATTTTGGCCTAATTTATAATCAGGGCCGTCCCTAGCATTTTATTGGTCCAGGGCAAAGTTAAAATAAGGGCCCTAATTTAATTATCAAATATTAATTTCATGTATTTTTTTTAATTTAATTTTTTAGAGAGACAAAAATGATTTTTGCTATCAGTACAATTTTAATAACGGGTTCCTACTGAGCTAAAATTAAGTTTGGAAAAACATTATTATCTAGAAAACTGAACAAATTCTAACTGAATTTCAGACTCGTAAAGTAAAAAAAAAAAACTCAATTATTCAAATCAACAATCATCGTCAGAATAATTTGGGATTCTTGTTGCTTTGCATGTTAAGTTACCAACTCATCTAAAAGCTTAAGCTGATAGATAGGGACCCAACAATGTATATCAATCTCAACACTCCCCCTCACGTGTGACCCGTCCACACGTGGAGAGACGAACAATGTATATGCACCATTAGGGCATCACAAACCAAACAGAGTAACAACAACATGCACTCACAATATTTCGGGTAACAAATGCAAGCGGGACGACTCAAACCCAAGACCTTGCCAAATCAGAGCTCTGATACCATGTTAAGTTACCAACTCATCTAAAAGCTTAAGCTGATAGATAGGGACCCAACAATGTATATCAATCTCAACATTGCACTTCTATTTCATGGTTCTCTTATCAATTACTAAGAGCTATAACCTCAAATTAGTAATTAACTAAATTGAAAATTTAATGTAATTATGTAAGATATAAATAAACTATCAAACTCAAAAGTCGCAACAAACAATTGAACAAACATAATTCAAAATTTAACAATAAATAAAGTCAATGTCACTTTCAATTTTTAAACACACAAAAACATTGTAAAAAGAAAAATAATAATGAACAATGTAACAAAATTTAACAAATAAACAAAGTCTCAACAAACAATTGAACAAAGATAATTCAAAATAACAACAAAAACTTTGAGTTTGGGCCTCAGTTCAAGAAATTTGGATACTATTTTTAGTTTACGTATATCTATACTATAAAAAAAAAAAAAAAAATTGGTCCCTTATTAATTTGGGCACAGGCGGGTGCCCCCACCCGGCCCCTGTTTATAATTATATTTTTGTAATATATGAGAGGGCCGCCAAACAGTAATAAATTCTTTTTTTTTTCCCTAAAAAAATAAAAAATATTTAAATTAAAATTTATAATAATATTTTTATGATATACAAGTGGGGTGTAGTCATTAAATGTTTGGGTGTGAATACGTAAAATTCCATCTTCCTTGCACAAGCTATAATCCAGTTTACGAATGGGCATAGTAAACTCACCCCGTTGTATCACAACCTCTATAGCCCACTACCTCACTCCTTCCAAAACCCCACCTAGGTCAACCTTCCTCTCCACACCTTCGCTTCCTCATAGCATTCGCCGCACTCCGGCTCGAATGGCTTCCTCAGCCGCGGCGGAGGGCAGTAATAAAACGACGTCAGAGGCAGCTGCCGGTAACTCCGAGACTACACCAGACGTGATTGTTCAGTACGTGGTGGTCCGGCGAGACCTAATAGACACGTGGCCACTAGGCAGCGTGGTAACACAGGGATGCCATGCCTCCGTGGCGGCCATTTGGTCTCACAAGGACGATGCTCATACTGTTGATTATTGTAGCCCCAACAATCTCGATTCAATGCACAAGGCATGCTACACTTTTCACCCGTTTTTCAATACTAAAATTTCTTTATTGAAATTTTATGTCCTAGTTTAGTCAAATTTTGCTTTAAAATGTCTATGTAGAGTTTGGATTATGTTTCAAAACAACTAGGTGAGAGAACAATTAAGGACCTGTCTCTTAACCCCGACTTAGAGTTCCTCGATTGCCCTGCCCCAAAGCGATATTGGGTGCTTGTCACTTAAACACGGGCGGACTCGTGGCTATCATCGTGGGGCAGATCAAGGGGAATTGAGAGAATCTAGTAACGGAGAGAATCCCAATCCGGTTTTGCATATAGCTGTTTACATGTTGCTAGCATGGGTTGTGCCTTCTTGTTTTGCTTAAATTGGATTTATTAAACTCGTGCCTCATTTAGCTTTGGTTATCATGGAAGGACTTTTTCTTTTTCTTTATGCCAGTTTGGTGTCATTAAAACCTTTCCCTGATAGCGCTGTATTGTAATTTTCGTGTTGCCACTTTATAATTTCAAACATTGATTGACTTTATAGCTAAGAAGTATGGTACTAAATTCTATGGTTTCGCTCTGAACTAGACTTTGGAGGTCTTGCTTAACTCCTTTTGAATCATATAAGAATAAACTGAGAACAATTTCCCACGAATTGTAAGGGTGGCGATTTTTCTGAGAGGGGGGCTTTAGCCCTCGGCTGCTCACTATCTTACTAAGTCGATTAGATTGCGTAAGATGATTCCTAGGATCTATTGCTTTGCACATCATGACATATGTAGGCAGTTATTACTGTATAAGTAGGTGCAGCATGGGATCATTTTAGTTTCATTTTTGTGGTGCACAGCAGCGTGACTATTATACTTGTTTGTAACTTTGTATGCTCGTGAAGATCGTTTTTGTTTTTGTTTTTTTTCTTTTGTGGGTGTTCAGCAGCTTGATTATTATACGTATTTGCAACTTTGTATGCACACCCCAAATATAGTTTGAACGCATTTTCATATAGGGAATCTTGGATAGGAAGTGTTGGAAAGAGTAATCATAAAATGCAGTTGAGAGATGAGTATTTTTCTGGATATACTGTTAAGAAAATTGCTGACAGTCCCTGAAACTAGTCCAAGCAGGAGAAACATTTGTGGAATTAGGAAATCCTTAAAAGTCAGAGGTCAAATTTTAGATTGGGAATGTTTCTTGGAAGAAGACATTAATTATATAGGAACTAACTGAAGCATTTTGACTCATAGATTAGCTGCCCTCTCCTGTTTCACGCGTGCATCTGTATATCATGTTGGTGTCATCATAATGGTTTTAACCTTTTACATCAGGTTATAATGAAAACAGTAATAAATGTGGTAAAATATTCATTATACTTGTAAAAGAAGTACTAATAGAAGGTGAAATCTAAATTTCTTGAAATTCAGGAAATGCGAAGGAACCCTTATATAAGAATTGAGAGGAATAAAGAAGCGCATAAGGACTGTCAGTAGGCGCAAAAATGGTTACAATCTGCCGAAAATGCGAATTTGTTCCAAGTAATGGTGACTCATTTAGGCAGACTCAAACAAAAAGGGTTCAACATAGTTGAATATTTTGAGTTGCAACCTATTACTCTCTTCTGAATGGGCATTTACCATTTAGTATACTTTCGTAAATAAAAATACTGCATTTAGGGTTCACACTATAATTTAGAAAATTCTTCAAATTTTCATTTGTGCTTTGCTCCTGTGAGTGGGTTTAGGAAAGAGTGGCGGGCTGGTCAGCCACTCTGGTCCGTTTTTCAGATTTTTCCTTTCTGCTAGTGGCGCCATCTATCATGTTAGGATGGAGGTCAAAAGAGAACCCATGACCAAATGTGAATCCCATTTAATTCACACTAATCCAAGTGACCAATTCTTTTTCTGATGTCAGTATGTTGGTAGTAGGTTTTTGCAATTTTTCAGATTGTGCATGTGTATACAGGCAGGGTGAGCACCGGTTCATAAAATTCCGGATGATATAGAGCTCAGAACCTTCTAAGCATGGGAGGGGTGGGAAAATATGTTCCCCTTTTGCAGTGATGCAGAAGCAATTCGAATATGTATTTTATGTTGATATCATTATATACTCTAGTTATTTTGTATTTTAAGCATTAGGGTGTTTTGGTAAAGTCTTATTTTTAGGGTGTAGTTTCTTAAGCCTATAATTTGATGCAATCACCATCATTATAAGGTAGATTGTATGAATGAAATTTTAGGTTTTCATTTGGCTGGAATTCCCTTGGTTACATATGGTGCTTCCATTATTGTTGACCAATTTTGAGTGATGGACTTACCTTAAAGCTGTTTTGCATCAGCAGCATACTTGATTTGGCCACTCTTTAGTCCTCAGGCTTAAAAACAGGAATTTGGAGAACTTTGTGCCGTTATATAAGGAAGCTGTTTTCCCATACCAAGTATTAACAGGCTTGGATATATTCATCGTTATGCTCTTTTACTTACCTTCACAGAATATATTATGCGTTAATTACTCGAGAATATGTTTCTTGTTTTTCCTGTTTCATATATTTTTTGTCTCTCATCATATCATGGCTAATTCAACTCCCAACTTGATGATGCTTCATGCCTGAAAGTGCCTTCCCATATTGTTCCCAAATTGATAGAAAAAAGAAAACTGTCTCATCCATTTCTATCTAGATTGTGCAATTTGTTGTGCACAGCCCTGCTGCCTTTCATGTTCATTGATCTATGACTGTGAAGGTAGATAGGTCCTAAAACTGATTGAATAGGCCACAAAATCACTAATGGAGGTTTGCTATTGATATAAGTTTTTTCTACATTTTTTAGGGTTTGTTTTTTTGTACTAAATAATTGATAAATCTCAAAATAAATAAACAACAAAATGCAATGTTATCTACAAATAATTACACTGAAACAATTTTTTGTTTTCTGAGCTTGCATGGCTGGCCGTATATCTTGAAAATTACCGACAAGAATGCTGACAAGTTTCTCAGATTCTTTGTTTTTGGATAATCCAGGTTACTCTTGAAGTGAAGGGAGAAACTCAAATACGGAACTTGTCAGAAAAGCTCACACACGGTGGCATCACTCACAAATTGTGGATAGAACATCCTGAGAACATTCCCACATGTCTAGCCACAAAACCCTACCCTAAATCCATTGTCTCATCATTCTTTAAAAAGTTGAAACTCTGTAAGTGATGGTATGTTGAGGTGTCAATGCAGGATTTTGTAATGGAAGCAACTCCTTTTTATGTTCCAAAAATGCCTTAATTTGTGTTTTCTCTGAGTGATATTAGACAAAAGCTTCCATTTGGGAATGTGGGTTTTTGTTTCAAATGTTTGGTTGTGAAGAAACTAGGAAGTGCTTAGTTGATGGGGTCATTCACTTTGCTCAGAATCACTCCCTCCGGCCAAAGATGAGTGTGCTTTTGTGTCCTTGGATGGAGGTAACTATAGATGGAAAAGATCTTAATTGATAGCAATTGGTGAAATGAAAAAATTGACTACTGTTAAGAGTGTTTCCAAATTTCATGCAGTAACTACTGTCAGAGCGCTATGCATATCATACCTGTCCAACGTTTACCTTTACAATGACAACTGACTCTCAAGAGCTCAGGGTCGTACAATTTGTCAAACTAAATAAGCTCCAGCATAAGCAAGAGTATATTTACTTGTATGTGATTTTGATAACATCATAATCTTGAAAACCGGTCAAACTAAGGGTCTCCTTCAGGTTCTACTCTGGTTTTCCTTTAGGTTATACTCTGGTTTTGTCCGTGAACAAGGGAAGCTTTATAGTAAATCTTAGAAGGAAGTCGAGCCATTCCAACAAAGAATATGACATGGATTAGGGGCAAATTGATTTTAAAGCATTAAACAAACAAACTTCAGATAATAAAACAAGAAAAGTGTAGCATGCATCCTTAAAACATGTGTATTTTATGAATCACATTTGCCTGGATAAAATGGTAAGGACAAAGCCCAAAAAAAAAAAACACGGGAAATTATTATAATTAATAAAGGGGTACAGAGGATAGACCAGTGTAGCAATAATTATCTTGAGTAGCATAACCACCACATTTTTAGTACATACAACTTTCCAAATAATCAAACCCAATACCCCATTCTGTAACATGAGGGTACGTTACGGATTTCACACTCTACATATCATCCTGGTTCTTCTGACCTTAAAAGATCGGCCGAACTGAGAACAATGGACAACAATAATTAATAAGACAGATCCTGCGACTAAAACGGTCAGCTTTAATGAATTTCCCAACTACATACTATGTAAAAACAAGGACCTGCTGTTACTAAATTTGGTTAGGTTAAGCCCCTAGAAATCATTTTTGCAGCAACGGAGCTAAAACTTCATTGACCACTCTGCACATGCTCTGTTTGCCCACTCTGTTGATTTTCATTGCCCATATGTTGCTCATTCCTACCGGACCTTGCATCGTCTTGCCCAGGAGCTTCTCCAAGCCTCTCCTGCAAGAATCAGATTTTAACAACGCGTAACAGAATATTCTGTTGATAGACAAAGCTTTTCAAAAATAAAAAAAAGTGAACCTTTTCCAGAAAAACATATAGATGAGCTGTGTACATTTTGTTTCTATTCTACTATCCTGAATTGCAATTGCGAGCCTAAGACATTTTCCCTCATTTTAACTTGAAGAGTCGGCTTGAAAATAACAGTTTTAAGGATAAAGTTACAGCCTGTGCGATAAATTATAACAAAATTCCCAAAAGTATCTAGTTATTTATTAAATATATGAAGGACAAGGCTAAAGAAACACGAGTGAAGTTTTTTGTAATTTTAACTACTGCTATTATGGAGTGATGCACCAACTCATGTCAAAGCTTAAGGTGTCAGGTAAGGCTCAACAATATATATCGTGCTTAACACTCCCCCCTCACATGTGACCCGCTTTACACATGGAGAGATAAACATAGATACCTCACCAGGGGCATCACAAACCAAAAAGGCACCTGCACTCACAATATCACAGATAATAAATGTAAGCGAGAACGCACGACCTTGTCAAACCATAACTTTGATACCATGTTAAGTTACAAACTCATCTAAAAGCTTAGGCTGTCCCAATATCATGATTAGAAAATAGAATGCCCTGAAACAGTAAAAGCGCACATACATTATTAACAATTGTGAAAGCAAAAAACAAGATCAGAAATCGAAAACAGTAAATGGATGAAGGAGAAAGATAACACTTTCACTCACAGTCACCCCTAATTGTCCTTGACACTAAAAACACATACCCTGAGAACCCACGTCACCAATTAATCTTCAGATATGACTATCCCTTGGTTGTTATGGTGGACGACACTTGTTACAAAAAATTAGCAGAAAAATGAAGAAAAGGAGCACACAGTGTAATCCATTTTCACTATTATTAGAACCAAAGAAAATATGTAAATGAAGAGTCACCTTAAGGGATGCATTTTGGGCAAGAAGCTGCTCGTATTCGCTCCTGATGCGACTCACTTCAGCTCTCAGAGAGGCATTTTCTTCTTTCAAAACTTCAGCTCGCTGGGCCAACTCGTCACATTCAGCCTGGGCATACATAATCCCAGATGGGGTTACCCAAAGCAATGAGATGTATAGAATAAGAAATCAAAGGGGCACTCCCTACCTGCTTGCGTAATCTGGATCTGCGAGCAGACTCCCTGTTAGATTGCTTCCTTCTTTGTCTTTTGATCTCCCTTTCATCCTGAAATCAAGTAATAAAAGCATTCAGATATAGGAAGCACAAAACCATTACAACTATTTTCTTTCCAGATGAATTATAATTCAAGGGCACTGAAGAGAGTACACCATAAAACACAGAGCATACAGTTTTCAAGTAGAAAATCCAGAAAGCTACACACAATTATGCCCCTGAAGTTAATCATAAGATCAAAGGCCGTACATACGTGTTCCAAAGTAGTGTATACACACAACTGCCTTGTCACCACTTGTTTGATTTAGAAGATACAGCTGTCAGTGCGTTCACAGTATCCCCTCTTTCCTTCAAAATACTTGCTCAGCATCCAAGGTCAATTGACAAAGAAAGGAAGCCAACCCCACTCTGAGACAAGGCTCCACCTATATCCAGGACTTAAAGCAACTTAAAAGCTCTATACAGACTGGGGAATGTTGAACAAAAGAATGGCACTATGGTGGGTCAAGCTCAAGAGGCCAGGAGAGAACCATAGAGAGCGGGAGAAGGAAATCCATGTTCTTTATTTGCGAACGACAGATTAATATGCCAACATACATTCGGCTCATAGGCTAACACGTTTGTCTTTAAAGAGTTAAGAACTACCATGCTACACACGGAGATTTTCTGTTTATTTCACTAGCAGTGGTTGATTGAAGGGGCTTATGCTTCACTGACCCACAAACATGTACCCATTGGGTAATTAAGATTACGGCACCATATCAAACGGGGGCATGGTCCAGGTTGTTAGCGCTATGTACCCTTAATTTGCTTGAGCTTACTTGTACTCCCTCTGTTCCAGGCAAGGAGTCTACTATTCTATTTTGGGATGTTTCACTTAAAAGAATCTACTTTCAAAAATTATGCCTAGAAGCTCCATAATTTTTAAACTTTACCCTCTACATGTGATATAAGCATGTTGACTATGCTCAAGTATTTTTGTAATTATGCCCAACTCTAATAATGCTTATATATTCCTTAAAAATTAGACTTTTACAAACGTGAACTCTTAAGGTGGAACAGAGGGAGTATTATTAAGATAATATGATGGTTATTTTTCATGGGAGAAAACAAACAACAGTTCAAGATTTGGAAGGGTGGCACTTGCTTCTAACAATGCAGCATAGTATTGTTACAACCACTACAACTGCTATCTACTGGTGGTTCTTTAGTAGCAGAAACCTTTAGTTGAGGTAACACAGTAAATCATGATTCTTACATGCTCCCTAGTCCCACCGTTCCGTTCAAAGAGTCGTATTTTCAATTTTGGAATGTTCCACTTAAAGAGTCTTAGACCAGTAAATTTAGGACATATGAGCATAAATCAAATCACACTCTTTGCGGAAAGCTGAGTTGCCATAAATATAGCAAGTTTGTCCAAATGATTATTCATAACCCTTGGTGGCATGGTGGGGCAATGAAAATTTTCCCTGAATAACCAGAAACCTTCATGTCCTTCTCATTTGTCATTACTGATAACAAAACTTCTTTCAACTTCTCTTCTTGGTTACAGAAATTACTCTTTAATATCTATTAGATAAATCAGCGTAGCAGTTGGACTGCAAAATGTTGGGTAACACTATCCCTTACTAAATTCCTTCCACCCAGATTAAATTTATTTCGGCTGTAGTCAGGATGGATTCCAAATTACCTAACTTAAGTGATCACTCAATGTTCAGAGACAATCTGCAGTTCCATGAGAATCCCTATCCAAGTCAAACTTCAACCACTGAATCTGCTTTGGTCTGAATTATCAAACATATTTCAGAACATAGCACTCCTGATTATCCAATCTCGTCACTTCTGAAACCAAGCAAGTTGTGCTCATCTTCGAACAAAATTCTCAAACATTGATAAACCTTCAACGCTGAATAAATCTTTATGTTCACACGAGTACACAACCAATGGCGTATCACAATGCTCAGTTTCACAAACTGTAAAGAGACCATTATTGTCCCCAGAATCGAACTTTAAACGTTCTGTCAACCAGAGCCATACCTAAATCTGGCATGTGCACCTCATAGCTCAAACCAAAGACGCAAGTTACACTCAAAGAAACAGGCTAGTTCATCCTAAAACTCATAATATAAACTAGGGTAGGCAAGGACTTGTAAAGCCAAAATAGTGAGTGCAGAAGATGGACTACACTCCCTCATTCTTCAATGCAAATTCCAAGCCTTTCTTTCGATCAGTAAAGTCCCAAATTCAAGTAATTATAGGGTATCGTTTATGTCACAAGACCTAACAAGCAAATTAAGTGGTCATGACACTTGTGTAACATAGTTAAAATAAATGGGTGATAACATGCAATATAACAGAACTTCAGAGATTACCACAATCTCTAAAACTAACAGAATATGGATAGAGTACAAAGAACAGACAGCAAAAGTTGCCGCATTATTATGGAAACTGGACAACCTAAACCTCTTATATAAAACTATGCGTCTCCTTATAAAATGAAGGCCTCATCCCCCAGCGTCAAGCATGACATGAAGCATGTAGCTTTTCCTAAATGCACATTCCTCGAACATTGAATTGACCAAAGGCCACAAAAAGAATATATTAATTGTTTCAACAAGTCATCTATGACAAAATAGGTAGAAAGTAACAGAAAGACACACATGATAGGGTCGTTCAACAAAGAGAGTGTCTACATGATATCAAGAACTCTCCCTGCTTTACCACTATTGGTATCTTTTCACTTTACACAAGGCAGGCCCCATGGAAGGAAAATAAAAACATAGAGTAATGCTATAAAAAAGGGCGTTCTTGACAGAATCAAGAGCTTAGAATGACATTTGGACCATGGTAAGAGATACCATGATCCATTGGTGAAACAGCGAGAGTACTCTCCCTGATACTGGCCCTCTCTTTGTAGCATTATCCTAACATAAAACATCTGTATTCCATGGACTTCTTCGGCATTTCTCTTTTGGTGGATAAATTTAAAGAGCCCAAGCTTACTTCCGAAATTCAAAATAAAATATATGCATATATAAGTAAAAATATAAAGTGGAAGACAATATTTCAAGTACTCAAGAGGAGCAGTACCCAAAAAAACATCTAATATCATACTTGATTCTAACCCTAGTTCATCCCCCAAAGAAAAAATTAATACTCTTTACACAATCAGGGGCCACCGATGCAGTGGATTAATTAAAGGAGTATCGTGTTAGAGAAGCACAGCCATTTACATTCAAGTTCAACAACATATACATCGAAGCCAATGTAGAGTGAATAATCAAGGAAGATAGGCGCTTCCCAGTTATGGGTTTTACAAACCCGTATAATTATCAAAACCATCAACAGCAAAACAAATATTAAAGATATCGTAGGAAGATCAAATCTACTGCACCATAACAAGAGAATGTATGACAGGTTGGAACATAGAGGTAAAAAAAGAAAAACCTGTAGCCAAAGCTGTGATTGTACATTGTCCCTTGATCCGGCAGTGACCATTCCTCCTGCAACTGGAGCAGAGCTGACTTTCCCACGAATTGCAGGAAAAGCAGATGCATTTGCACCACCCCAGTAGTCCATACCAATATTCAAGTTAGTGGTGGGACCAGGAACAGCTCCTGGAGTACCAGATGCTGAGATAGGCATGACGGTCATGGATTGGTTGATCATTGATTGAGGTGTATTAGATCCTCCATTCTGAGAACCATGTCCAGCATTTCCATTCTGAGAGACTTCGCCTGTACCAAAATTTCATAATTCTTTCATCAATACAATGGAAAACATTGAATCTCGACTGCGTAAATAAAAATTCTTACAGCCGAACCTTCCAAAGAATCTTGCCTGGATCCTGACTTCATCTGTGAGTCCTGCAGAAAGTCAATAAGCCGCAATTCAGAAGTTTCTTCATAAGAAATTATCGTTCCACATTAGGCTGGTATACATATTGCTGGGACATGTTAAATGAAGGGTGTGCTTCCAGTTAAAATGTTATGATTGCAAAACTGCAATTGGCATATTGAACAAACTAACAACAAAATAATGCCAGGGAAACAGCATATAGAGCATAACGCAGAGTAGGGGTCCATAACATTCATTGGGTACCACTTGGGCAAGTCACACGCCATAGTTAGATAAAAGCTATATTGTTCAAAAAGGCTGGGCCAAGCACTTTCACCATAAAATTTGATCAAGACCCTGAACCATTGAGTTTTTCATAGATAGCAGGCTCGTAATACTTCAATGAAGATTCCAGTTCCCAACTTCGTTCTGATTTATATTTTGGCAGTCAGACTAGTAAACCAAGATCGAAAAAATTGTCCTGAGATACAGACAAATATAGATATAAAACACAAGTACCAAAAGGACTTTGTGCACTCTGTACAACAATTTCTTGTTTTTCTCCCTCAGGTCTGCTTTTATGACAGAATGCAAAAAATTACTTTGAATTGACAACAAATCCTCTTACATTTTCATAAAATAGATTACTTAAAAGCCCCTGTTAGAATCAAATTTAGACAAATTTCTGAACGAATAAGTGAAAAAAGATTTCAACCAATTAAATATTATGCAGCAGCTGATAGCACCTTCATCAAGGGGCGTATTCTCTGTTCTATTCACCTTATAATAGAGACATTGATACAAGATTAGAGTACTTCTACAGTTACATCACAGATCAGCAGAATTTCATACTGAAATTACGTGACGTGGTGGAACTCTGCGTCAACTACTTAATATAAGCTTTATTTGGAAAAGAGTGCTCTTATTAAAACAAAAAGAAGACGAAGAGAGAGAAGAAAGAAAAAGAACCCAGCAGAGAGAGAGTGAGGATGCATATCTGTTGATGGTTCTTCCTTCCATCAATTTACAACCCTATTCTTCATTACTTGATATTGGCCTCTTTTGGAAAGTTTAAGACATTTATGGTTGTAAGGGCTGGGATGATAAGATGGTTTAAGTGAAGCAACCACTGTTAGAGATGCAGTAATGAGTTGTTGAATAAATTCCAAAGAAAGTCGTTTATGAATGGTTAGTCCAATTTTATAAACTTGTTTTCTTTTTCCTGGTCACCTACGTTTTGGCTTCCAGTCTGCAATTCTGACTAAAAGTACGTTGATCATTTCAGTATTATCGCATTTTCCAAGATTTTATCATCAGCAAAGATGTTGCAATATCTTTTTCATCATGGTAATTCAAGGAGGTACATACTCCCCGAAATCATTCAAATCTCAAGCTATTACTTACATACCATTCAGCAACTGAAACACATAACATACTATACACTTGAATACACATACTCATCCAGATAAATCTTATTTCCCAAAATATAATCTAACTACTAACTAATTGATTACAAGGGCAATCGGTAGTGTATGGATAGCCATGATCAGATCATGCCTTGCCATGAAACATATCAATCTCCATGGCATGTTGCAATGGAAGCCAAAATCCTATGGACCTTGATTGTGAGAAGTTGCATTTAAAACTCTAAATATAACCAGGAGAGTGGCCAAAATAAGATCAACTAATAATTGCTCGCATAAACAATGTGCACTGCACAATACCTACATTTTCAGAATTCCCGTCACTTCCTTCACTTGATCCTTCACTCCCGCTCTCAGCACTGCAAACCCAATACCATCAAAAGTAGTCAATATCAACTGCTATGGCACATTCACTATATCCAAAGCAGCATGCACCGCATAAGCAACGGATGCGTCTCAAGCACAAAGACATCCACGAACATCAAAACTAGTGAAATCAGTAGAAACACACAGCAGACGTACGATTGTTAGTGTTTTTAATTTTCAATTGAGATAAGCTGATGATCAACATGACAAGTGTAAAAAGTCCTGAAAGAGGAGGAAATTCTGAAACACCATTTCTCAAAATATCTAATTATCTCCTAAACCAACATCTTTCCAGAAAGCCAGACAAGGAATACCAACACAGAATCAGATAGCACAATTTACCAAAAGTAGTAGGATGCAAGCCTGAAGTAACTATATCTCAATGATTCGTTTCCTGATGAATAAGAATAACCCAATCTCATTTGCGATATGAAATTAAAGCATTAGAATCATCCACATTACCTTTTCGAATAGCCTCCATTAGTAGATGCTACTAATGCTTTACTGGGTTCATTATTCTTGCCTGTAATCATATTTAAACTGCCCAAACTTCCTTTAGATCTTTTGATGGGCAGTTTTTCCTTCCCCTCAGACGACTTACCATCAACTTCCATGCTGCCAGGTGTATTACCCTACATGCAAATCAAAAGTCATTCTTCAAGAACTCAATACGTTCAAGACAAGTTTACCCTTGATATACCACAAAATACACAAGCTCAGGCAACTCACAGAAGCCTCAGCAACGCCATTTGGAGAAGGCATTGCAAATGGACTGAAAGGATAAGACCCCTGATCACATAGAAAACAGGCTTGCAAGTTAGTCGCACCGATAAATTAACAATTTTAGTAGAAAAATACAACACGATCAACAAGAAGATACCGGAGGAATAGATGGATGAGCATATATGCCACCATGGGGATACATAGCAACATATGGATGAGGTGGAGTACCATATGGAGGCATAAGATGCTGCAAATACACGTGGAAATCAGAACAATAATTAACAAAGTAGAGCGTATAAAAATACGAGATTCATATCAGTTCTAAGCCCTTGTCAATCCCATTAAGTAGCTGAAAACTCCCCATTCCTAACCCCATGCCAAGACAACTAAAAGAAAAACACGCATTGCATACCAAACCCCTTTTCTGACCATACAATATAAAGTTCCACTCTTTTCGAACAGATTATGAAACCAAGAAAGCAAGGAGATGCAAACAGAACTCTTGCTAGAAGTGCAGTTTACATTAATAACAAGCAGCAAAAGCCTAAATTGCAACTACTTCTAGAGACAAGCTCCCACAACTTGAACTTGCAATAGCTCTAACTTCATTGTAACAACAATGGAAATTGAAGCACTGATATGTGCAAATATGCAATAATGCAGAAATAGAGCATCCACAGTTTAGTTGTCATTTCAAAATTTCTTAAACTTGGTACTCCTGATTATTTCTAAGTGAAAAACGCAACAAGCACATGGCTATGAAAGTTACAAAGTTGTAAAATCCACCCCAAGTCAAACAAGAGATAGATCCTCCACTTTAAATCTCCCATAAGAAACAAAATATCCATAGTCTAACTGTATTTCAACTCAAAAGGCCTTGTACAACCACTTTGAGGCAGCTACATGAATCCAACTTCACCTTCAATCTCTCTGAGCCCTATTACTGAAATACAATATACACATCTTTCTTAATACCTCCAGCAACCTCATTATTGGTCCTCTCCAAATCTAAGATTACATTTAGAGCAGTTATCATCACGTCACTTCTTTCTAACTGCTACGACATTGGGCCTTCACCAAATGCCAAATTAATGTGGGATGATCTTCTCTCATCAAATCCTAGTGGGTTGAATCAACCATTCTGCCCAAATTTGTATACCCTTCTTGTTTTACAACACATCCATCATGAACTTTGACGTATGCGTACCCCACACATATTTTCTGAACATATCTCTTGATGACCAGCATTCTGCACCATGAATATGGTGGCCAAGTAACCTTTGCTTCAGTTTGAAAATCATTGATGCGATTGCTCTTCTTCTACGAAAACCTTCAGGATCAATCTTATACTCTATGGAAAACTGAGCCTAAGGTGACGATATGTTTGAAGCAAGGCAAGAAGCTTGGTCTGTATTATAATTTCTTAAATTGGGGCTTTTTAATTCAATAAGGGGAATATGAGTAGGACTGTTAGCAAAAATCAAACATTCAATATCAGTAAGAATTCTCCCCAAGAATACCCTTGTTTCTTTGAAAATTAATAATATGACCACCAATAATGTTGATACGGAGAGATTTCAACATGGAAGTGGATATAAGATGAGTAGTGCTTATTCTCATATCACAACATCCAGTACATAGACGTTTACAAAATATCAGAAACCTGAGCGGCAACAGAAAAGCATACAAGACAAGCTTTTGTCCAACATGCTTGCACCTAAACAAATCAACCCAAGTTGCAAAGTCCCCTTCCTCCCTAGTCCCTACACGATCTGAAATGCTTATGTCACAAAACTGATTGCAGATAGACATAAGAGACCAATGCTCAATCACACAAAAGATAGTTCTATCTTGGGTTCTATGTTAGAACTTTATCTCATTGATCGTCCTGGGAGAACTTGCTCCAAGTGGGTTGGTTGGACTCGACTGTTTGGGGTATAACACTGCATGTGTAAGCTGTTTATGCTTTCTCAAAAACTGGTATTCATTTCGAGTCTCGACTTCTAAGGATGTGTCTCCCATGTTTAAGGAATCAAGGAAACTTCCATAATTCCATAAATCAATGGATATGGTTATAACCCACCACACTTTTTACACTCTTAGATGGTTTATTGGGATTGGGCCATGAATTTTGGTTCAGTGAGTTTCGTTTGTTGTCTTGAGTAACAATTAGGATAAGACTTACATACATGGTCATTTATACAAAGTATACAAAAGAGCTATTCATATTAGGACGTGTGTTATTTTGTCCTACTAGGACACCATTATTTATTGCACTAAAATATTGATTGGACAATAAAGTAGATATGTCGGCCTCTAAAAGGTTCATTGTATACTTTGTACAAATAACCTTGTATATAAGTTTCTCCCAAACAATTATTGGTTTCCGTATAGGAAAACAGTAAACCAAATGCATGTATATAAGTGCTACAAGCCTCAACTAAACTCACCCTTAGTCCCAATCCCTTGGGGTCGGCTGCATGAATCCTTATCCACCATTCAATTCAGTCCAAAGCAAGGTCATGACTCACACCACAATCATTCATATCTTTCCTTATTACGCATGTCCATGTTGACGTTCATAAACTCACACTCCCTTACGGGTGTACTAAGCAGCCTACGTTGTGTTGCAAGTGTCCAAACCATCTTAAGCAACTTTCTACCGTTTTATCTGTTATTGAGACTATTCCCAAAAAAACAAAAAACAAAAACAAACAAACAATAAGGATTTGTGACCTAGTCCTTTCTCACTCTTATTCTTCTTCAAAATCTCTGCGCTTGTTTAACTGTGACGATCTGAAAGTCAGTCCTTTCAATCCTAAAAACTATGATTCCAGAGCAAAACTATTCTCCCAACCATCACAGTAAGCCCCTATTAAGATTTGCATCTGAACTGATAATTGTACGAAGAAAAATTACCCGACAAACGAAATTCTAAGACCAAAAAAAAAATCTCTCAGCTTAAGAGTTAAGACGAGTTCACCAGCAACTGTAGTGCCCGTGTCCACCTATACATATACAGTTCAAGCTCGAAAATTATCAAAATATATAGAAATTCAGGTTGAGCTTGTTAACCACCTCATTCAGACTCAGTCGAACTAACCACATTCAAGCTTAGTCCAAACGCTACTTACAATAAAACAAGGGTACCATGTCCACTACTGACTCCAAGTTGAACTCCAAAACTTGTGTTACTTTAAACCTATGTCTTTTGAATTAGCTCATAAATGACAGAGAGAGGTGAAAAACAGTTGCTTGACACAAACTGCATGAAACTGTCAAACAATCCATAAAAATGAACAAGAAATATACAAGCCCAAAATTTGAATTTCGAAATAATTGGATACTTGAAAACCAGAACAAAGCAGGTTAGGCTCGTTAACAATCCTTTGTTTTTTTAGATCAAAGGTTCATCAACAATCATTAATAAATTATTTAGAATTATATTTAAGCTTGGTCAAGTTCTAGCATGGAGAGTGATTCGTCAGCCAACCTCAATAGTAAAGATAGCGTGATATTGAATCAAAATTACTTAAAAAGTTAAATGCATAAAGTTCAATACCTGAACCCCCCACATGTAGGGGTGAGCTTGAGGACTTGATGCCATGAACCCATGTGGAGGCATAGGAGAGTATGCCTGTACAATGAACATTATTCTCAAATGAGAATCAAAACAATTGACAGATTAGAAAGAACAGGTGGGCAGCATAGGCTGGTGGTGCTTTAGAGAAAGAACCTGAAAACCAGACCAATCTGGGTTAACTGTTCCTGTGCTAGTAGCTGGAGCCTGCTCCTGAACAATAATAAAGAGAGCAAATAGATATAAGCAACCAAATATGTGTAAAGGTTGCTTAAACCTGACGTGGACAAAGAGGAAAGCACATGCGCGCACAACACAAACAGCTATACCTGAGAAGTAGGAGTCTTCGACTCCTTCCCATCTTTCGCCTCCTTAGTGGGTTTATCCATCTCACTACTGCCCATGACTCAAGTAACCACCTTAAGAAAAATTCCTCCAACCATCCTGCAAGAAACCCATTGTGTTACGGGGAGCAAACATATGTCAGGTCCACCGTATTCCCTTACTTATCATCGGAATTGACCACTACCGGCCCCGAAGAAGAAAAAATGAAAACCTTTTGATAAGCCTAAGGTCTCAAAAATGCCAAGAAGTAGAATATTAAAAAAGGGGGGGGGGGAAGAATGTGCAGTAAAATAAAATGTGTGTTTATATATGTGTGTGTGCATAGAAGTGTGTGCATACGTTAAGCATGAGATGCCTAACCATACTAAAGATCGAAATTTCCGTATACATAAGATAAATTCCTCCAACTAAACCAGCACCATAAACAAACACAGAAAATTTGAAATAACTCCCTAAAGTCAAATTAGAATAACAACAATTCAATCAAACAGCAATTTAAAGCAATAATTTTTTTACCCCAAATAAATAAATTCACTTATTCTCTATAACATATATAAGCAGATAGATAGAAAGACAGCGTTCAAACAAAGGAACGAGAAACATGTAAGCAATCAAAACCCTAAATATTGAACTGAGTTTCAACATATAGATTATTTACAATGAACATAAACCAATTCGAACAAGGCATAATCAATTTACCGTCAAATTAAGAGGGGAACACGGTAGCGATAACAGAGTTAAACCGCTGAGTCAACTCGGGCACTTGGTTCAGCTACGAAGCGCAATGGTTTTTGAAAATTAACAAGCGACTACTGAGTCGAGTAGAGATCAACCAGGTAGGGTTTATATAAGGGGAATTTTTAAGAATCCACCGCTTGAAGAAACACAGATTTTAGGGATTTGGAGAGAAGAAAATTAGGGTTTTTGCAAGGAGATCGTCGTCACTGTAAGGAAGGGAGTTGCAGAGAGACGGAGAGCGTGTAGTCCCGATCTCCTCTTTCTCTATTTTCTCTTTCTCGATTTTCAATTGACTGATGAGCGGTTAATGATTAAAGTTTTAACGGTTTGATAAAGCTTGTGCATAGCACTCCATGGATGATAGTTGTATAGTAGCAAGCTATTCCGCCTTTGGGTCGGGTTAGTCGGGTATTGGGTGAAGACGGTCGACAATAAAAATTTTAGGCCAAAATATGAATTACCTCCCAAGGTTTTCACCAAATTTTAAACTGCCCCCCACATAAGGTTTGTCCCAGAAACTCGTCTGATGTTGTCAATTTTTTTAGTTAACCCCCTAGCTGTGATGACCGTTAGATAAGTAACGAAAATCCATCACGTGCCTTGCACGATGGGGGGCAATTGGGTCTTTTCATCATATATACAGAATACTAACTAAAGAGGGATCAAAGTATCAAAAGAACAACACTAAATAAAGGGGGTCAAAGTGTAAAAAAATAATTTTTTTTTCCAAAATAAATTAATCACAAAAATCAGGAAATCAATTTAATCAAATTAATCTCGATTTATGTTTGAAATAATTTTAAATGTACAACCATTTAAGCATAATGTACAATAACCTCAACTAGGGTTTTGGAAACAACTTAAACTTTGATGATTCAAATCAATTTCATTGTAATTACGCACACAAAAACGATAACGCCAATGGCTACATCCGATGACCCCACCACCACCACTACTGTCGACTCTACCCCGTTGTTCACAGCTTTCGTAACCGATCAGATCTACCTAAGCCGTAGATTCATCCGTCGTCTGCCAAATCGGATCAGATCTACCGGAGCCATTGATGCTCGTTAGGGAATTAGCTGAGCAAATCGATGAAAGGCAAAGCGAGATCTACCGGAGCCGTCGATGAGCGTTAGGGAATCAACTGTTAAGCAAATCGAGGAGAAGCATAACGATTGGACGTATTCGCGGTCGATCGTGATATTGGACCTGATTTGAAATTTCGTGTTTATTGGGGTTTCCGTTGCAGTTTTGTTTCTGAGCCGGAACGACTCGCCGTTGATGCCATTGAGGCTTTGGATTACTGGATATGTTTTGCAGTGTGTGTTGCATATGGTGTGTGTATGTGTTTGTGGAGTATAAGAATAGGCATAGACAGCGGTTTCGACCGGAGACGAGCGAGGATGATGATGGTGGTGGTGGTGTTTGGAATAATCTGAATTTGAATTTGAATACGAATTTGAGCTCGGGAAGTGAAGGTGTGGAGGTTGGAGATTATGCTGCTGGTAGGCAGCAGAATGATGACGACACTAGGTTAACTGAACATTGTGGTCTTTCCAAAATAAAGGATCGTCTCGAAACTCGGTCGTCGTTTGGTTCGTTGTTCTGAGGTCTTCACCCCTATCTCAGAGAACACTACGAACGGCCAACAAAGATGAACATAAATAATTAGCATTTTCTTTAACTGCAGACTTGAAGAGGAGATCGGGAGAGCTCCTGGCCGAAGGCATTGAGTCCACCGAGTTATGTTCGTGGAACCCAAATCGGCCCTTAACGGCACTAGGTGTCTCCGAAATGAAGGGCATTCTCAGAAATGAAACCCTTATTCAATCAAGTGAATCCTTTACTCGTGCTCCAATTGACCCTGCTGGACATGATGATTGAGAAGCCATGTTTGTCAGTAGAGATATGAGAGAAGGGCAATTAGGGTTTGGAACCACTGGAGATGAAGAAGGGGGGAGAAGGAAAATTTAATGTTAGTAATTCTTTTGACAATTTGACCCCCTTTAGTTAGTATTCTGTATATATAACCAAAAGACTCAATTGCCCCCCCCTCGTGCAAGGCACGTGATGGATTCCCGTTATTTTTCTAACGGTCATCACAGCTAGGGGGCTAACTGGGAAAATTGGCAACATCAGACGGGTTTCTTGGGCAAACCTTATGTGGGGGGGAGGGACACTTTGAGATTTGGTGGAAACCTTGGGGTGTAATTCATATTTTGTCCTAAATTCTAATTACTTATAGTACTTAATTACTAAAATATTACACTTTCCAGGATCTTTGGTAGTCAAATAAGAGTAATATCATGGGTACCTAAAGAGTACCAAATTTTTTATATTAAATAATATGTGAGCTGATGTGGTACAAAAAATAAAATTAAAACTTATAATTAATGCATCATATCAGCTGCTACATCAACTGACACATCATTTGTTGCAAAAAATTTGGTACTTTTTAGGTACTCATAGCATTACTCGTCAAATAATTAGGGAATAACATTAAATTATTCGTATTTCTTATTATTCATATTTCTTGTTAGTAACTTTTTTGATGAAAGAATAAAAATATTCAAATTACGCTGATAACCTCCTTATCCGGGATTAAATAATCTCTTGCTCTTTCTATTACTCCCTCCGTCTCTAAATTATTGTAATGCGGCACATGAATTAAGAAAAAATAGTTGACTTAATTATTAATATTGGTATAGTGTATAATTTTCTTTAATACCTATGTGCATGTGGCTCATAATTAAAGTAAGAATAAAAAGTAAGGCTAAAATAATAAAAGTGATGTTCTAATTTTTTTTTAAACAAGACAATTATTTATGAATGAACAAAAGAGGAAAGTAAGATAATAATTTAGAAACGGAAGGAATATAATTTAATCCTGAATAAACAATAGTCGAGACTATTTTTTAATTCTTAAATTACTCTTACATAAACTTGTAAATAATGAAATTTATAGTTGTATGACTTGTATCCTCTTATTTTTCACTGAACCAATACTTTTATTCTACCTCCCCACCGCTCTTTCTCCCTCCCACCTCCATCCTCCCTTGCCCACCCAACCTCACCCCCACATTTTCACGCTTTTTATTTTTATCTTTTGATAACCTACTTACTATATTAATATGAATTTTTTCTTTTTTCCTTTTGCTTAATTTTTATATTACTATAGTACGTAAAAATTAATACATTCATACATACATATATACAGATTCTATTTTTTATTTAAATAAAATAATATAGTAATATCTTTTTCTAGGTTGAAATTAAAAAGAACTTTAAAATTTATAAATTTGTGATTTTATTATTTTTATTACTTTATAATAATTGGTCTAACTTTTAAAAGTAGTGATGTTGTATGAAACAATAGAATTAACTATATTATTCATAAAATTATAGACAATAGTAGCTTAGAGAAAAAAAATCTAGTAAGATAAGTTCGAGTCATCTAATCAACCTATTTATAAGGGTATATTTGGAAAAATTGCGTGATTTTGAAATTAATTTGAGATACCAAACATCAAATTAAATAACTAGCAGAAATAAATTAATCTTATCTGTGATCTATCAAACATAAGATAACTCTATAATTGAAATAAAATAATCTTGGTTAAAATAATATATATTATATATTAATTAGAAGCCGGAGTAAAACATGCACTTCACTTATAGTTACTATTTTATTTTATTTATTTTATTTTTAATTTTTAACCATAATTTTTCTCGTTGTAAATTCCTTTCTTTCTTTTTTTTTTCTCTTTCTCCTAGTCGCTATGTTTTTCTTTCTCACCTTATTCCTCCTACTTTTTTCTCTTCCCACTCTCTTTTTTTCTTGCACGTACCTTTTATAGTTGAATTTGTTTTTTAATATTCTTATTTCCTAATTTTTTGATCCTAGTCTAACTTTCTCCCCCTCCCCTCTTCTTTATAGAGAGCGCTATTAACACCCTCACTTTTACACCCCAAAAAAATAATTATAAAAGTATCACTATTTAAAAAGATATAAATACCCTTTCTCTACTAAATACGCTCACCACTCTATTATAACACCTCATAAACTTCTATATACACCATCAAACAATTTTTCAATACACTCTTCTTCATAATACTTCATATACTCATTCCTCATAAACTTCCAACTTCTCTAACTTCCACCAAACTCCCAAAACCAAACCCTCAGGTTTCAATATTCACATTGTAACAAAAATCAGGCATGAAGACTAAAGAAGTGAAGCTTAAAATTTGATTTTTTCATGCAATTTACGTACATGTCTGGGTCAGAATTTGTTCAGTACTGGTCAATGAAACATCACATTGGTATTCAGTCACCACTAGCTGAACATACCTGTGGTGTTCTATCAGGGGTTACCAAACACCACTGTGGTGTTCCATCAGGGGTTACCGAACACCACTGCTTTCTTCCATCCGTGTTTACCGAACACCACTATGGTGTTCCATCAATCTTAACTGAACAAAAACTTTTCAACTTCTTTGTTGTTGATTTTTTTTTTTTTTTAATAGGATTCAAACATGTTGTCTACGGAGGCTAGTGTTGCTCCCATTCAAAATGAGATTGAATCTGTTCAAGATATTGTTATAGATTACACAAATGTGTTCGCAACGTCTGAATTGTTTATATCTTGTGATACATTGTTTAATTGGTGCGTGCTACGAAAAAGGAGCATGGAATGGTAATAGTAATTAGCACTTCAGATAGTGGATAGTGTAAGAAAAAAGCTCAGTTACTTTTGGCGTATAAACGTAGTGGGAATTACTGTGAATTCAAAAAAGTTAGAAAATTGTCTAGAGTAAATAACAAAGAGGCCACTTGTTGTCAGTGTTCGAAAATGCGCCCTGGGCGGCCACCTAGAAGCCGTCTAGTCGCTAGGCGTCGGCTCCACGCTGGGATTAATGCCAAATCGGCCAAAAAAGTCGCCTGAGAAGAAATCGCCAACTAGGCACCCTAGTCGGCCAACTAGTCGCTCTATGGCTCTAGGCGCTGACTAACAGAAGAAGAGAGACGATCGAGATCTGTCTTGCCATCGTCTGAGATTCCGTCATCTCTTTGCCGTCTCTCTCTTCTTAACGAATGGAAGAGGAGATCGATGAGAGAGAGAGAGAGAGAGAGAGAGAGAGAAAGATGGAAGATGATTTTTTTAGACTGGATCTGAGGAGAGAGGAGGGCTGGCCGCATTTGAAGGAGAGATAATGAGGATCGCACTGGAGGGGAAATGAGGGCTGGATGTCGTCTCAACTGTTGAGAGAGAGACGAGGGAACAGTTTTTACTTTTTAAGTTTTAGCTTTAGGGTTTTGAGTTTTGACTTTATCACTTTTCAAAATGACAACAAAGTCCCTAAGTTATTAAAGTATTTCCCCTCCCCCCTTAAGTTATTAAATTATTTCCTTTTTACCCTCCATTTTGAAATGATATTAAATATAATTTTAATTTTTAACTTTTAACTTTTAATCTTGTAATGTAATAATTAATTTTAGTTTATTTGATCATATTTAATTATTTACTATTGTTGCAGGAGCCCGACTAGGCCCCTAAGCGCCAGGCCCTGCTCTGGTGCCTAGCATCTGCCTAATAATTTTTAGAACACTGCTTGTTGTAAAGGACGTTGTTCCACTAGCACTGATCGAACATGGCTAATGTGTTCCACAAGTCTTGGGCGAACAATTCAATAAATATATATGATGGTTTCCATTCAACCTAACTTTCTTATCAACCCAGACAATTCAATACATTAAAAAAAACTAAAAAATATATAACAATTATATCAATTTAAAACCCAAACAATTCACCAACATATGAAGGTTTGTATAACATCCATTTTTGCACAACATCCCAAGTTAAATACAAAACATCAACAGCTAAATACATAATATCCAAAGTTATATACATAATACATAATATTGTTCATCAATGTCCTTTCCTCCTACGACTAAGTACAACATGAGAAGGTCCTGCGTGATCTGACACAGCACCCGATGGTCCCTCATCATCTAGACCTCCTAACGCATCATATGCTCGTAGGATCGATTAAACAAGAGATGTAACCTGGACCTTTTATTTAAAGCTGTGGGTCTTTTCCTTTCATATACATTTGCTACATAACCTGGACATAATAAATTATTTTTATTAAATCGATTAAACAAGAGACGTAATAATTACAATATGTTATTCAACAGAGGTTGTAGAAATACAATAACACTGTTCGGGAATGGCTGGAGGAACACCACAGTGGTGTTCGGGAATGGTTGAAGGAACACCACAGTGATATTTGGTTAGCCCTTCCCGAACACCACTGCGGTGTTCCTCCAACCATTCCCGAACACCACTGCGGTGTTCCTTCAACCATTCCCGAACACCACTGTGGTGTTCCTTTTACCAGTCCCGAACACCACTCTGGTGTTCCTTCGACCAGTGTCAAACATAATATAACGAAAATTTAACAAAATTTCAACAAATACCATATACATTACAAATAAAATGATATTTAACACAAAAATTGAAACAAAAATGTTATTTGAAGAAACAAAATGGAAAGAAAGAATGAGTGGGTATGTTGGTGTGGAAGCTGCATTTGAAATGGGGGGAGGGAGGGAGTGTAGTTTTGCTCTTTCTTCTTTGTCGTGAAATGTGTTTTGTTTATGTTGGTGTATTTAGAAATGAGAGTGGGTATAATGATATTGGGTGGGTGTATTGAGAAAGAAAGAGTGATTTAATTAAGAGGTAAAATAAGAAATATTTGGGTGATGTATTGAGTATTTATGTTGGTGTGAAATTAGTACAGGGGGTGTATTGAGATAGAGTAATGCTATGGGTACCTAAAGAGTACCAAATTTTTTGCACCAAATGATGTGTTAGTTGATGAGGTAACTGATGTGGTACAAAAAACAAAATTAAAAATCACAATTAATGCATCACATCAGCTGACACATCATTTGGTGCAAAAAAAATTAGTACTCTTTAAGTATCCATAGCATTACTGATGTGATTCCAAACAAAACCCACAAGTTATATAAATTTAGAACCCACGTTTAAGAAGACAAAACTCACAGAAAGCAATCCAAGGACTTGATAAGCAATCTAAAGGAACCTTAACCCTTAGCTTACGTAAAAACGAAGCTAAAAACCTTGGTATAATTCAAGACCCTTAATTATGTAGAATTAAGAACCACTAATTAAAGAGTAATCCACAAACTTAATCCAAAGTTTGATGTAATTCTAACAAACTAAGTTTGTCACAATAGAGTTGAAAACTCACAGTAATTCAATAATAATAAATTCCTTTACAAAGTGAAAAGGACGCCTTTATATAAGCCTTGAATAAAGAATCCTAATTATTCTAGGAGAACACTAACTACTAAATTCATACTAGGAAAGGAATAAAAAATTGTCTAATTATAGGACTCCTAATCAAAAAGGAAAAACTAAAACATGCTTAAAATAAGAATCCTAATTAAAAAGGAAGACTAAAAACATACTTAAAATAAGATAAATCTTCCTAGTCAAAGTAGGAACAAGGAAACACAAGAAAACATGGAAAAAAAATGTCCAACTCTCAAAAGGAAACAAGGAACACGTTTTTGGGCTCTTCTAGTGTGAACACAAGCTAAAAACGTCCAAGTCTCAAAAGAAAATAAGGAAACAAGTTTTTAGACTCTCTCCCAATGTGAATGCAAGCTAAGTTGCCCCTTGGTGATCTAGAAATCTTTATTGGGCTCTTGATGGGCTTCAATTAAATTCAGCACTTTTGGGCTTCTTCAAATGCCACCAATCATCATTCATTTGAATCCAAACCTTCCTACGAGCCTGGGTTACTTGATCAATCATGAACAAACATTGCTTGAACTTCCATGCTCAAATCCTTTGCCATAGAACCATTAAACATGTTTATAAACTTTGTGATAGAGCTATCTTAATTTGCATCATTCTCCCTTTCTTGAAAAGGATTTGTCCTCGAATCTATGCTTCTAACTCAGTGATCTGCACTTGAAACGAGGTTCATCCAATCTTCTCATTGAGCAGGATGGGCATTTGTTGTTAGGTGTGTCGTGGAAACTTGGTCATCAAGTTAGGCATGATATCTACAACAATAGATACTCGTTCTTATTTAATCAAAAGAGAGTCACTCTTGTACCTATGGCACTAGAGGAGGTTTATAAGGATTTAGTAAAAGTACAATAGATAGAGATTGAATGGAGACATGAAAAAGAAAGAATAGAGAGAGAGAGAGAGGGAAGAAAAATATATAATAGAGAGGGAGAAGGTAGAGAGAGAGAGAGGATTGAAAGAGAAAATAGTGAGAGAGAAAAGATAGAAAGGGAGAAGGTAGAGAGAAAAGAGATAAAGAGTGAAAAGTTTGAGAAAAAAAAGTTTGAGGGAGAAAAGAAAGAGAGTGAGAGGCTTGAAAAAAAGAAAACTAAAAAGGGGACAGTTGAAAGGGAGCAATATGAGAAAGAGAAAGAGGAGATGGAGTTCAAAGCATTTTGAGAAGAGTTGAAAATGTTCCATGTGTACGAAGACCCATTCGACTTCAAAACTCTAACTCGACCGCTTTCTTGGTTCCTCACGCGACTAATCAACAATCACTTCGGTGGGAAAGATATATATTGCACTAATGAATTTGATCTTATCTATTCTAGTCTTGTTAAATCTCTACATCAGGTGAAACACAATACTCTTTGTTTAATAAAGAACTATACAATGTACTAAGCAATCAAGACTGGTTTTTGATCCCTGGGATTGGTTGCCCGCACAAGTAGATAAATTTCAATTGTTAGCACGCTCTAAACCAATATCAGAAGTTGAAGGCTGTGTTCGAGTTCTAAGGCACACCAATGATTACGTCTTTGAACCAAGTGCAGATTTGAGGACAAATCCCTTTCAAGAGGAGGGGAATTATGCGATCCGAGTTTGCTCAATACCGATGTTCATACACGTGTTCAATGATCCTATGACGAAAGATTGGGCGTGAAAGTTTAAGCAAGGTTTGTTCGTGATGTTTGTGATTATTCAAGTATTCAAGAATCAACAGAAGGATTTGATATGCATGGAAGGACTTTGAAGGATTCAAAATGTATGAAAAAAGGCTTGAAGACTTCAAGAGACGTCTGTTAAAGTCATCCTAGGCATGATGGATGACTTCAAGGGCTTTTTAACGCTAAATGAATGACTTTAGGGGGCCAAAGTGCATTTTTCAAAATTAGGCCTTTAGAAAAACGGGATTGATAGTATTTCCCTTGTTTTGGTTTGTTATTGTTTCCTATTTAGCCTTGGTATCTTACTTAGTTGTTTCCTACATGGTTTAGGCAATTCATTAATTGTTTCCTTTTATTTTAGGATTCTATTTCCTTCAAGTATTAGGATTCAGATTTTAGGCCTATATAAAGGCTTCTCTTTATGTATTCCAAAAACACAACTTTGAGATTAAAATAATTTGAGAGAATTATTCAATTATGTTTGGTTCTTTGCGAACTTATTGGAGTTGTCATGTGGCGTTCATCTTTTCTTTCTTATCAATTGGTATTTCATCTCAATTGTGGCAAAACTCATTATACCAAGGTTCGTGGTCGTCTCAATTATAGGGTTGCGGCTGTACATGCAAAGGTTCGTATTTGGACTGATTCATCGGGTTGAGGTGTCACCTTCAATCAACTTCCTTGATCTTATAGCTTTCGTTTTGCGTGAAATCGTGATTTGTCGAGAATCTTTGGCGAAGATCGTATCAATTACTCATTGAGATAATGGGTGTATTAAGAGTAAAAGGGGGTATTAATAGTGCTGCTCTTTCTTTATAAAACTAATCTCTTTTCATTAAGCCACATATCATCCTCCGAGGAATTTTTTGGGATTACTAAAACTGTTTGGGGAATGAATCTTTTTTTTACTTAATAATAGTACAGATAATTGTTCATCTTCATTTTTTTAGGAAATGAATAAAAATAACTTTTAAGCAATTCCAGTAGTGGTGCATTCTTTCTACTATATTTATCTTCCATCTCTCTACTCTCGTAAAACCGCTCAGATCTACTTCCACCAACGTATATCCACCTCTAAGAGCTTCTTTAATGCAACCATCTATCTAGTAAAACAACTTTGCTAGGTTTATAACTATTTTTATAACTATTATTGCAACTAAGCTTTAATGAAGGGCAAAGTTAATGTAATTCCAAGATCGTTGACAAAGGAAAACCAACCACGAACAAGTATTAAAACAGGAAAACAACGAATTTGAAGAAAAGATAAGGAGCTTCCATCAACCCTAGGGCGAATTTAATCCCTAGAACCTTGGGGTGCAACCTTGACCCATTAATCGCAATTGATTTGGAACCAAGACTACGGAAAGCCAAAAGCCTGCTCAACAAACTTGATAAGTTCAAGGTTCGAGATTCTAATCCAAGAAATCTCTCAAAAGCTCACAATTTAGTGAAAACTTAAATCAATGTAATTATATATCTAAAGTTATCAATCCAATACACATACCGACCTTTATATAGGCTGAAACAAACCTACTAAAATCCTAAAAGTGTTTAGAAACAAAACCCCTAAGAAATAGGATAAAACCCTACTTTAAAATACCAAAAAATATCAAAATCCCGTTGTCGGCACGCTAGGGTGCGCATATGGCCGCGCTAAGGCGCGACCCTCCCAGAACTTTGGCTTTAAAATTGTTCAAAACAATCAAAAACTCGAAAATTAGAAAAACAGACATGGCACGGCCGCATAGGCTTTACGGCGCCTAAGGCAATTTTTCCACTGTTCATGGCTGAGCGACCCTAGGAGCGGCCGGTCCATTCTGGCAGAAGTGTTTTGGACTTTTTCGATGTTGTTTAAAGCCTCCAAAGTGCAAACGACCTTCCCCCCTTTGTCTTGAACATCCTTGGGTGTTATGAGAGCTTTAAGAACATGCGTGAACATCCTTGAGTGACTTTGAACCCAAACAATCATAATTGTATCACTTGACTTAGGCCTTGATTCTTGGCTTGATCCACGGTTCTTATCAAAAGTTGTCTTTTTCCAAAACACCTTTGCCTTTCATCAAGGCTTAGTTGTAGCAATAGTTGTTGAAAGAGTTGTAAACCTAACATTTTTCCTAGTAAAAAATGCTCGACACTTAGGAAAAATAGATTTTTTCAAAAGTAAAATTCTCAAATGCAAACATCTTACACTGAGGTGGAGGTGATGTGGCATTGGGTTGGGAAGACATCCTCTACGTGACTTTCTACTTCTAAAGGGTCACATAGAGGATGTCTTTCTATCCACGTCATCAAAAAATAATTAAAAATTATGATTTTTCTTATAAACATTGCAATTACCCTATTATCAAAATTAAATAGAAATTAAAAGATTGCCTTTGTCTTCAGTGACTGACTTCAAAGGCCCTGCTATCCCACTCCCCGGAATTCACCTCTGCAACGGAGAAGGATCTCTCGCTAATCGACTGAAACAAGAATTGAAGTCGAGGAAAAGAAGATTCTGGATGAGGAAAAGGAATCGATGTTACATGGTGGATTTTCAGTCTCCATTCCAATTCATTTGTAGCAGGCAAGTATAATCGTATTGTATCGCATTGGACTTCTCCTCTTTGATCTTTTGCTTTACTTAGTAAAAAACCCCAAATTTTTGTTGGACATCTTTTTTCTAAAATTGTAGAAAACTCATATTTTTAATCATCCTATAGTTGATTGATTCCAAGTAAACCCATAGAACCAAAATATGTGAATACAAAATTTGAAAAATGAAGAATTGTATATAAGGAAATACAGACCTCTCATTCCTAGCAATATGGATATATAGAGTATATATGTTGTTCATAAATATAAATAGTACATGTATCTATATGATTTATCTTTTGGATTTGGATTGCAATTTGAGTGTTAATTTTGAACTAATGTCTTCATCAAGTTCACAATCAGACTGTGATAGTTCATCTTCTAGCAATAATTCAGTGTCTTTCACCCAAAGATTGTTAGCTCAGTCAAGGGAAGATGATAGCTTAACCTCTGCTAAGATGACTCAGAGTTTGGTTGACTTCACAACAATCCATGTTGCAACCATTGCTACAGTAAAAATGATGTATAAAAAATGACCCCATGGAGGTTCTACATTCGGCGGACGCTACATTACTCATGAGAGAAAGTCTCGACATGATCTAATTATTAATGATTATTTCAAAGGTGAAGATTCGAAGTATACACGAGAACATTTTCGGCATCGATTTCGAATGGATGTGGAACTCTTTAATCGCATATTACTTGCCATTGAGAGATAAGATGATTATTTTACACAAAAGGTTGATGCAGCTGGGAAGGATGGATTGAATCCTTTACAAAAAATGACAGTAGCGTTGCGAATGCTTGTATATGGTTGTCCGGCTGATCTCCTCGATGAATATCTTCAGATCGGTGAGACTACTGCCATTGAAAGTCTCCAGCATTTCTGTGATGCCATTATCGAAATTTTCGAAGAACAATATTTGAGGAAACCAAATGAAGATGATATTGCAAGGTTGCTCCGACGCCATCATTATATTTTTCGCATGGTATCTCCTCTGGCTCAAACACATGTTTTTTCCCTCCCTTGTTTAACATTTTCATTTTTTTTACCAACTCCTTTTCTCTTGATTTCCCCCTATTATCAATATATAGTTAAAAATGATTGGTAAAGGTGCACATTGTGTATTGCCTTTAAGTCAATAATTTTTTTATGATAAAAACTTAGAAAAGACCGTTTTATAGGTAATTTCTGTAGGACGAATCTACTTAACCTGACCAGACGTGTGTTGGTGGACTGAGCTATGAGAGAGTGGGGCTCCGTCTTACGAATTTGGATCCATAAGACGGTCTCACAGGAGACCTACTACTTTTTCATTTAGATTGAATCTCTTTGTGCTTGTTCAATTTAACTCTCGATTTCTTCGATTTGGTTAAGTGATGATTAATGAGATTCAATTCTCCTAGCTTCATTTTGGTAGGAAAATGTATAGATGCTGAGAGATTGGTTGGAAAGTGCTCAAAAAAGAAATTCCATGATTTGCTAACTTAAGAAGTCAAAATTGACAAATGATGAAACCAACTTGAGTAGAACTAAAACTAATTTTCGATTTATTGATTACTTGGTTGATCTCGGGTTGGGAAATTGTTAAAATTAAAGGTTTTGTTTGGTCCCAGTTTCCCCAAAATGACTTAAAACCGGACCAACCATATACAACCCTAGTCTTTAGGCTTCGGTTTAAAACTTCATTTTGGTAGAGTTTGGGCTGCAAGCCTTAAACCGAAAAGTTAGTCTTCGTCTTTGCAATTTCATAAAAACAAAAGCTAAAAACTAAAATCTATGATCAAGCTCTTAAATCACGAAGACAAACACTCCTAATATGTATTGGGCCAATTGTGTAGTTTGTCCTATAATGTTCCTACAAAAGTTTAATCAATAAACACTTGCATGCAACAAATAATATATGAACTATAGGCGCGATGCATAATAAAAGTCATGAATTAAAGGTGAGAGACTCAAACAACAATGTACTCCCTCCGTTTCAGATAATTAGTCAATTATTTTATTTTAAGACGTTACATTTAATTGTTTCATTTTAAAAAAAATATACTTGCAAACTTTAAAAAAGTTTTACTCTACTCTCCACATGTCATACAAATATCTTGATCATACTCAAATAGTTTTGTGATTATAATCAACTCGTATGCTAGTTACATACTTTTCTCGCTCTGATCAAAGAGTCTACTTTTTATTTTTAAAAGTTAACATGTGACTAAATCAAATCAAAATTTAATATATTTTAATTATATTTTTGAAAATAAAATCTAGCTGACTAAAAACTGTATTAAATTAGTCAAATTTTAATTAAGTTGATAAAAAAAATTAAAAGTGTACTCTTTAGTTAGAGCGGAGGGTGTGTCCTTTAATATTATAATTTTCAAGCCTAAACTTTTTAGGTTGAATGAAGGGAATATATATTAGTTTCAACGAAATGTTTCCAATTTAAGGTTAACTCACAGGGGCTCTAACTTGGACAAAAAGTCAAACAAATGTTGGCTCAAGGACTAAATCATACATCAAAGTAGGGGCGAAGGTGGTTCGGTTTGAGTCAAAACCGTAAATCGAACCACCCCTAACGGTTCAACATATTTCAAACCGAACCGAACTGAACCGTCACAAACTTCAAAATCGAACCGAACCAAACCGATCGATTTGGTTCGGTTCCGCGGTTTAATTATTTAAATATTTTAAAAAAGAAAAAACTTTTAAATAAAAAAAAAATACTTTTAACATAAACTAAATAATTAAAAGTCAAAAAATTAACTTTAAAATTACAATAATTCAATCAAAATGTAGGCAAACAACAATAATTTTCTTATTAAATTCAATTACTAATTACTAAATTATATATATATATAAATAAAAAATAAAAATTAAATAGTGGTGGTTCGATTCGATTCGATTTGGCACCAAAAACCGCAAACCGAACCGAACCGTTCGGTTTATAAAATTTTCAAACCTAAGCCGAACCGTCCTAACCCAAAACCGAACCGAACTGGCCGATTCGATTCGATTTGGTGGTTCGGGGTTCGGACTTACACCCCTACATCAAAGTTAACCTCACTAAACCAAATTGAAAATAAAGAGTTGTTATTTACACCCATAAATTTATTTAGTACACCCTCCTAATATTTTTAATCTTTTAAAATGTTAAGTACATTCTTGCTAATTTCTTATTCTACAGTAATATTTTTTTAAAAATTAACTAAACCTACAAAGTACACTCCCACCCCAAACAAAACCCACCCCTCCTCCTCCAGTCCTCCTCCTCCTTCCTCTCCCCCCCCACATCAAGTCAAGTAGCCCGCATCCCCCTCCCTCCTTCCTATGAGTTTTTGTTTTTTTTTTTAAACGGTTCGTTCTGTACAATGTGACCGAACACTCATAGTGGTGTTCAGTACACATTAACTAAACATCACTATGGGTGTTCGGTACCCCTTACCGAACAGCTTTGGCTGTGTTCGGTAAGGGGCTATCAAACAGTAATTAAATTTTTTTAATTTAAAAAATAAAAAAAATAAGAATATTTAAATTAAAATTTATAATAGGAGTATCATTTTTATAATATAGGATGAGGGTGTACTAAGTAAATTTGGGTAGTAAATAACAGCTCTCTTGAAAATATTGAAGTTTGATGACAATTATAGAAAAATGATCCAAGTTTAGACTAAGATTGCTATTAACCAAAAAAAATAAAAAATAATAATAATAATAAAATAAAGAATTCAGCCCTCTGTTGACTCTCACTCTCCAAACTGCAACTGCTGCTGCTGCTGCTGCTCAGTGCTCAGTCCATCCAATTGTTGTAAAAATGATGGAGGACGAAACGGGAGAGCGAGAAGAAGCGGAATCCCTCCGTCTCAAAACGCTAGCAGAACAAAAGTACAACTCCTCCAACCTCAAATCATCTCTCAAGTACGCTAAGCGGGCCCATCGTCTCTCCCCCACCCTCGACGGCCTCTCCGAAATGCTCACCGCCCTCGAAATCCTACGTGTCGCCGCCAAGGCTTCCTCTTCCACCGCCGCTGGCCCCGACTCCTCCGGCACTTCTCCCGACGGCGTCAACACCACGATAACCCCACAATGGTACAAAATTCTCCAGGTAGAACCTTTCTCTCACATTAACACTATCAAGAAACAGTATAAGAAATTAGCCCTAATTTTACATCCCGATAAGAACTCGTTTATTGGGTCCGGAGAGGCGTTTAAGCTCGTAGGCGACGCGTATCAAGTGTTGTCTGATAGGATTAGGAGGAAGGAGTATGATATGAAGCTTAGAATCGCAATGCAGGCTGCTGCGACGACGGAGGGTGGGGGCGGTGATTTGGCGGTATGGGACACCTTTTGGACCGCGTGTTCGACTTGTAGGTTGTTGCATCAGTTTGAGAGGAAGTATTTGGGGCATAATTTGATGTGTCCTAGTTGTAAGAAAAGCTTTAAGGCTGTGGAGGTTGAGGATTGCGTGGATTTGGATGAGAAAGATAATGTTCAGACTAGGGTTAGTGCCAGGATTCGGATGAGGGGTGAGTTGAAGCGGAAAATGAGTAGCGTGGGGGAGATTTTGGAGAGATCAAGGTCCGTAAATGTCAATGCTAATGGGAATTCTAGGGATGGTGGTGTTCTTGTTGAGGGAATAAAGTCGAAAAAGGTTGTAAGGTTGAGAGATGTGAAGGATGGAGCTGAAAGGAGTAGTGGGGTCAAGGTGAATGAGCGATCAAAAAGGAAGGGAGTGGAGACTGGGGAAGAAACAATGACACTGGCGGAAATGCAAGTGTTAGCAAAGCGAAAGGCGAATGATGGAAAGTTGAAATCAAAAATGAAGGATAAGGAGAAGGAAAATGAGAAGGAAAAGGAGAAGGACATGGTAAAGGGTAGGAGCGGTGGAAGGGCAGGTTTGAAGAGTGGAGATTCGAGAACTGAGAGAAGAAGAGAATTGAAAGATGGAGATATGGAGATAATGGCTGTGGAAGACTCTGATTTTTATGATTTTGATAAGGGAAGAGTGGAAAAGAGTTTCAAGAAAGGGCAAGTATGGGCAATTTATGACGATGACGATGGAATGCCAAGACACTATGGTTTGATTGATAAAGTAGTTTCCACCCATCCCTTTGAGGTGGTAATGAGTTGGTTGGATCTCCAAAGCAACGGAGATGAGGGTTTGGCATGCTTAGAGAAAAGAGGATTTCACGTATCTTGTGGGAGGTTTAAGGTTTCTCAGAAAACTTCAGTTAAAGCTCTTAATGTATTTTCCCATCTTATGGATTGTGAAAGAGCTGCAAAAGAAGTTTATAGAATTTACCCGAAGAAGGGTTCAGTGTGGGCTCTTTATAATGATAATGCTTTGGATGCTGAAGGGAGAAATTTATTAGTCAAAGACAAGCGTTGCTACGATATTGTTGTGTTCTTAACAAGTTACAGTGAGATGCATGGCTTGAGCATGGCATACCTTGAAAAGGTAGCTGGGTTCAAGACAGTCTTCAAGAGAAAAGAGATAGGCTATCATGCTATTAGATGGTTTGAAAAGGATGATGTTCGCATGTTTTCGCATCAGATTCCCGCAAGGAAGCTTTCTGGAGAAGAGGCCCCAGACCTTTCAAAAGATTGTTGGGAACTAGATCCTGCTTCACTTCCTCCAGAGTTGCTTACTATCGGTTGGGAAAGGTAGTGTGTTAGAGAATCACTTATGTACAATTTGTGTATTATGGCTCTGTTAGGTCTCCTTGTTCAGATGAAGCAGTGTTGAATGTAAGGTACATCACTCTTCAATTTATGGTGTATTCTTAACTAAATGATGCATTCAAAATATGGTTTGAAATAGTATACTTGCTTAAGCATACAGCATATCTTTTTTTGTAATCTACAGTATTATATGATGAAAAACAAATCATGCTATAGATTTGGACTACATATACAAATTTAGTGATATAGGAGGCTGGTGGGCTGAGATTTGAATAATTATGTCACTGTTTATAACTTTATATATATGGTCTGGTCAAGTTGAAAATAAGGTCTTACGAAACCTGTGAACCAGTCAAATGAATTGGATCATCTGTCTTCAACAACTTTGCTGGGCCATTCTTGTAGCAAGCTTAGTTTGAATTCTCAGCCACAACTCTTTTACTTAAATTTAATGACATTTAAACTAGCAATTAATCAATTTTGTTTTTAGGTATGGCATTTTTCCTGCTCAAAACCATTTGCTGTGCCTTTTGTAATTTCAACTTCTTCATTTGCAAATATCATGATACCTAGTATAGACATATTTGGTAACAAATGAAGATGGTTTCATGAGTTTGTCTAAGATGGGTTGAGCAATGCCATTTGCACAAAAGATAGGGAGAGAAAATTGTCCACTGTTGCTTTAATTATGAGTTTGACCAACAACTTCAAAGATCAAGTACTATCCGTACAGCTGCTCAATGCAATAACTTACTAGTTTAATACTTATTTTCTGTTAATACATTATTTTTACACCTTTATAATTGCCTCAACAGACATGTATGCATCACTCCATGAAGAGATTTCATAGTGCCTGAAAGAACTAGTCACATATAAATGGAAGCCTTGGCCACAACTCTTGTGCTTACAATGGGAGTCTCAGCTATAGCTCGTGCCGAGGTGGAGGTCTATATAAACCTTCCCTTTAGAACATAACATCTTTTTAGAATGAAAACATTATGCATATGTCCTCAGCTATAGTAAACATATTGATATTGTTTCCTTTGCATGGTGTTTGCAGCTATTTTCTGCGTTGTACTTGTTTTTCGGTCCCTTCCGGGTGCTAGCTTATGTAGTGGCGACTTTGAGTTTGTAGCAGTTAGGAGAAGGCGCAGTTTCCATCTTTTAGCAGGACAAGAATGTTCAATTTCCAAGTAATTCAGAAGCTCATGCTTTTTCGCGAAAATCAGAGTGGTCAGTTTCTGGTGTTTTCCATTGGGTAACTTGGGTCAGGAAAGGGTTCAGTGTTGTTACCCCACTCAATAAGATTTGGGCTATTCAACCTAATGGTCATGCTCTCTTTTATGTAAAAGATCACATGGTCTCTCTTTTGACATCTTGCTCTTCTGAGTGGTGGGGTGGAGCATGTCCCAAATCCCTTTCTTCCCCCACCTGCACACTCTTACCGAGATCCTGCACACTCTTACCGAGATTCCACGAAATTATTAATTTCATGAGGCCACAATTATGAAGGGGTAGGAGTGGTCTTGGTCAACCTATTCTCTCTTGACATTCTAACTTCAAATTTTTTGTTTAGTGTCTGAGTAGCTAGTATTTTACTCTCTCCATTCCACAAAGAGTTAAGAGTATGTTTGAGGTTTTTTTGGTTAAATTGACCCCCTTTTTTGGATCAAACAAGGTTCTTTTATTTTTCCAAAACTATTTTTGTTTAAGTGATTTATTTTGGTTATAGCTATAATTATATAACAATAATAAGATTGTTCCGAATATTGATACGAGAAATGGTCAATTATACCAGAAGAAGTCAAAACAGCGAGTCTGAGTGGTATGAGGGAGTATCTAAATGAGCTGACAGTCAAGAAGCGGCTTGCACCCATGGTTTATTTGAATTCAAAACACAGTTCAATCCCTTTTTGATTATGTTTGTTGAACATACTATCAATTTTTGGCTGTTGTTCTTTTGGTCTTTTGTTTTTGCGTACCCAAGACTTAAATTCTTGGGTTCATACTACATGTTTGGTTCTTAGGATAAAACTTATATATTTGATCCAATTTACGAAGTATACAACTAGCTAATTATGAGAGGACATGTGTACTGTTTTCGTATCAATATTTATTGCAATTGAAGTCTGATTGGAGAAAGTAACGCACATATCGCATTGTGATTGGTCATTTGTATATTTTGTAGACTAGACCAAACATATAAGTTTTTTCATGTTATCCTTCAGTGACTAAGGTATTCAACCCTGCTCCCGAGTTAAACCCCAGACGTACGTCCGTATTTCTGGTCTATTGTGGCTACTCGCACCCATATTCTCGCCCCAGCCCAAGTCCTCCATTTCCCACTTTACAAGTGGCTGGCAGCCTGAGGCAACTCCTTGCAAGCTAGTCAGGTGGTTGTTTTCCTAACTTATTGAACTTATATAGAGTACTAGGATTTATATCCACGCTTCCTTTTTGGTGATTGCTCTGCCCAAGAATGGTCAATAGTTGAATAACTTCAAATTATCTCTATCCAATTGTAATTTGTTGCTTAACTACATCCAAATGTAATTTGTTGTTATCTCCATCAGCTTGGCACCAATGTGCAAATGGGTGCTCATGATCCGAAGTTTCCATTTCATTCTGTAATTACTGGTTATACCCAGGTATGAAATTTTGTTTGTATATGTTGTTTCGCCTTGAAACTGAAATTTTTACTGTTTTGGTTATTTCAGCCATCTTCCAAACATAATGTGTCTAAACGAAAATTTGTTCCTCTCTACCTTGAGCTGACGTATCTTTGAAAGCATAACCAGCTAATGCTTATGGATGATGTTGTGGCCAATTAATTCTCCCATTGTTGAAGCTTGAGTGTAGAGAGGTTGGGAGTGATAAAATGAGATTCGGAAGCCCTAACCCTTAAATGATTAGGCTAGGGTATTTCTATACATGTGCAAGTCTTCACATAATGTTACAATTAATACCCTTCATAATACTCCTTATCAACCTCGATATGGTTTGTGCGTTCATGGAGCACCGGATTCGACGTGATATGGATAGTTGCCTGAAAATCACACCATAATTGCATAGGTGTAGAACTACCAAATCCAATCTCGTCAAGTATTTGGTGAGTTCATATCAACTCACATATTGATTGAGCCATGGCTCGATACTTCGCCTCCTTACTCGATCTCGATTGTATTGGTTGCTTCTTACTCTTTCAAGATACTAAGTTACCTCCAACAAATACACAATACTCGGTGGTTGAATTCCTATCTGAAGGTAAGCTAACCCAATCAGCATCACAAAATTCCTTAACTCCCATATGCCCATTATCTCGACAAAGTAACCAACGACCTAGGGCTCCTTTGAGATATCAAAGGATCCTTAACATAGAGTAGATCGTGAAAAGGACATAAATTGGCCGACTATGCTCACCGTAAATGCAATATCGGGACTAGTCATAGCCAAATCGTTCAGATTCCCTACAAGCTTAAGATACCTCTCTCGATGAGCAAATTCTTCACCATCATCAACTCTCCATAGGAGTCCCTGCTGGTTTTGCACCTAACATCCTTGTGTCGGTAAGCATGTCAAGCACATACTTTTGATGAGAAAGAAAGATGCCTTGTTTCAAACGAAAAACTTCAATTCCCAAAAATACTTCATGGGTCCTAAGTCTTTCGTTTGAAATCTTTAACGAGTCTTTCGTTTGAACTCTTTAACGAAGAAAGGATTTTAAAACAAGAATACCCACACTATCTCCACTTGTATTGATGATATCATCAACATAAATAGCCAATAGAATACTCCCTACATAAGACTGACAATAAAATACATAACGATAACTACTCTTCGCATATGGCCAAACTCAACTAACTCACTAAATCTCCCAAACCAAGCTCGAGGAGACTATCCAGATTATACAATGACTTTTTCAATTTACAAAGCATCCCTTACTGTCCCTCAACAACAAGCCCAGGAGGTTGTTCAATATAAACCTCTTCCTATAGATCACCATAAATAAAAGCATTCTTGACATCTATCCTGTAATGAAGTTTTTTGAAACTCTACCATGGGCAAAGTACTAAAAAGCGCAAGCAAGCGTCATACGCCACATCTGCTCCTAGACAGGGCTTAGAATTAATGCATAATTACCCATATTTTCGATTGTTTTTAATACAAATTACTTAACAAGTATTAAACCTTTAATAGTAAATAATCACCAAATAATCTTAAATTAATGATCACATTATAAGATTAAAACTAACAATTTATTACCATTTAAAGTTTAAAACAACACAACAGTAGTCAATAGCTCAGTACACCATTTATTTTTAAAATAGCCCAAAACAACGTCGTTTTGAGCCAAGCCTTAAAAAAATTAAAATAAACTCAGCGGACTGGGCGCCTAGGCGCAGATTTTGCTCCTGAGCGATTTTTTTTGCCAATTTGCTTAATTTTTCGGCGCTTGAGTGGCGGCTGATTTTTAAAACACTGAGTGTAACACTTAAGAGAAAGAATGAGTGGACTTGAGCAAGCAGCACACGGTTTTGGGAGGTGGTACGATGGGTTTTTGTGTGTGTTGGTGATAGTATGTTACTTGGTGTGAATAGTAAACGCTACATGAGATGCATACATTGATACTGCATTATAAAAAACTAGTTTTACACCCGTAGTTTAACGCACGAACATATATCTTTTTCAATTAAATAACACTCGAGCAAAATAAAGAGGAAAATCAAAATAAAAAGAATAAATGGAGGTAAAGTAATTTTGGAGGCAACTAATTAAATAAAAATACAATGATATATCGGTAATATTATAGTTTCTGAAAAAATTTCTTATACACAAAATTTGTTGTTTTATTTCTTGGTTTTCCCTCTTTATCACATATTTTTTTAATTAAATTATTTATGAATAGTATAATTTACTTTTCCTTAAATTATATTACATAAATTGAAAAAAAAAATAATTATAGTGAAATTTATAAAATAATTATAAGACTTGGTTGTCATTGTATAATTTCAGGTAATTACATAAATTGAAAAAAAAGAAAAAATGTTCTATTTTAATTTTCCTCTTTGTTTATATTAATGTAATACTCTATAACATCTTTATAGAGTATAATTTAATTTTCCTTAGTTTATTCTTTGTATTTTGTTTTTCCTCTTTGTTTCAAAAATTAATGATTAATATTTCGTATATTCGAAATTTACATAATTAATAATTAATATTTCAATTTAAAATTACATAAATTTGAAAAAAAGAAAAAATTAAAGATATTATTTTCATTGACAACGATTCAATTGAAAATATTGTCAAATGAGAGAAGAGAGAGAGAGAGAGAGAGAGAGAGAGAGAGAGAGAGAGAGAGAGAGAGAGTGAGAGAGAGATCTGAGAAAGGGTGAGAGAGAGCGATTTGAGAGGGTGAGAGAGAAAAGTCATTTTTGGGAAGGGGGGAGGTATGGGGAAGGGGAAGGAGGAGTCTAGGGAAGGGAGAAAGGGGGGTTGACTAGGGGATGAAATCGAGGAACATCAGTCCGTTGCTAATTTAAAACGGTAATTAGCGCGGAAGCTCTGTAGCTAATTAGCAACGGTAGCCATTAATCAGTGACATATCATCTGTCTCTAATATTTCCGCATTTTTGCCGCGGTTTTTAGCGACGGATACAAAGAATATTTTTCGAATATTTCTTCATTTTGTAACGGAAGGAGTTTCGTCACTAATTTAAAAGTCCGCTAATTTAGCTATGGTTTCCGTCACTAATTTAACGCTTTCGTCGCTAATTAGCGACAAAAATTTTCGTCACTAATACCCATCTTTCTAATAGTGCCGGTTCAAATTGGTTCGGTCCTACACATTTTTTGGTTCTGAAGGGATAAACCCTTTCAATTTTTTGAACTGACAAACAAATAATAAAATCTACAATTTCATACGATGATTAAAAAACATTCAATAATGATATAAACGTTGAGAATACTAACAAGCTCACAAAAAAAAAAAAAAAAAAAGATAGTATATTGACAATTCAACAATTAAAAATGTTAGAGTCATAAATTACAATCTAATTCATGCAATATAAACTAAAATGAGAAAAAAGTAAGTTCGTCAACATCACTGAGTATTTATATTAGTGTTAGAAAATAGAAATTATACTTTTTAAATATTAATTAATATATATATATATATTATACAATTATATATTATATATATATGTAATATACATTGGTCCGGTCCAGTTCAGAACCAATCTATAATGTTTAAAACCGGAACTGAACCAAATGATCAGTTCTACTAAAAGAACCAGAATCAAACTAAAAGTATTAGTTCGGTTTGATTTTAAAAAAAATCTGGTCACCTCTTCTAATAAGCATAGCAGCCAAACAACCACTAGTTTAGCAAAAGAGTGCGAAGAGTACAAGATGACTAATTTCGAGTTGTTTGAGAGCAGACATGTGCACGAGAGGACAAGACAAAACAACCCCTCTGTCTTTCATGTAGTAAAACCAGTACTCCTGCAATTTTGAGCGTAATGTTTATGAAGGATTTAAAGAACTTTATCTGAGCTGGATCATTCAAACAATTTGATAGAGTCAACAACCCAAATTGCTCACGCAGTCGATTCTTTGTAAGTATAAATTGCTATCAATACAAAGAAGGAATCTATCTTTAGAAGAAATGACAATAAAAAAAAATTAAGAGAAATGTAGAGTATACAATATACATAGAGATCTTCAATTTAAAAGATCAAAGCTCTCAAGCACCAAGCTTTAACGCTAATCTGAGACTGCACCTCACTTTATCTCTCTTTTGAGGAATTCGTTCTTCTTCGATTGAAGATTCAAAGGCATACTAGCTAGCTCTTGCTCGAAGAACAAACCCAAGAACAAGATCGAAGCTCTTAAAGAACAACCATCTATTTGAAGACTTTCTTTCAAATGCTCAACTCTACATGAAGACGTACCGATTTAAAGAAAAAAAAAAAAAACTCTCTTCATCTCTCTTAAGCTTTGTGCAAGTGGAGACTAAGTTTACGATATAGGTTGGGATAGCCTAAATGCCTGTTTCGGTTAAGCAAGTTGTAGCTGTCATAGAGGTTTAGTTGTGCTGCCCTAAGGCGTCTAATTGGTGCTGCCTCAAAATTCACTTGGAGATTTTTTTATTTTTATTTTTATTTTTGAAAAGTCGATGTAAGAGAGGCCTTAAGCCGTACCATTTCAAATCTGTGTCCTTTAATTTATTTTCGTGTTCATTAATGTTACTAATTTGTTACTATTATCATGAATTGCCTAGAATTGCACACTTTGATTTATAGTGTCACATATCTCACAGTTAATAGTAATATAACTATCTCTCTAGATCCTCGTCTAGCCTTTGCTAGTAATTTTGCACTAGATTCAATATTTCCCAAAAAAAGAAAAAAAAGAAGCAGCTAAAATTAATAGACCCTTTTCTACACCTTTGAGACCGACAATTGCTGTTAGAGCTTAGATTTTAGTAAGAGCATGGTTATCCAAACCTCATAGTTTATAGCTTAAGACCTCTTTCTATGTTGTGTTGCTACGATACCTGACTCTGATAATCCTAATATACCTCCATAATATGAGAATGACTCTGTTGAACAATAGAAATACACGATCACAACTCACTACAAAGGCATTGATGAACATAGTTAGACAACAATTATCGAAGGCAATTTCACATTACAACTAACTTCAGCAAAAAGATGAAACTCTTGGTGAAACAAAGCCAGACGAGAAGAGAAAAATTCAATGAATCCATAAAAGCTCTAGATGTTATGCTCAAAGCTCTACAAAAGAAATATTCTCCCAAGTCATTCATGCATCTTAAGTAGTAAAATGTGTGTGAATAAACTTGTAAAGCTTAGTGAAGGGGATGGCAACATCAAGGATCATCAACTTCAAGTTCTAATACAAAAGTTGATTAGTTGTTTGTTAAAAAGAAAGGTAAAAGCAAGAGCGAAATTAGTTGTTTCCTTTTTTCTTTTATTTTTACCTAAAAATTGAAAGCTAACCACGGCGAAGAAAGTTTACTTTTATTCCTGGTGTACTTACTAGACAAGGAAGTGTCAATCAAAGTTCTTTGATTGACAAGGAAGTGTCAATCAAAGTTCTTTCTTGAAGATACATTTTGAATTTGTGATTATACATGTCTCATGCATACAAGCAACCTTATTTTGGCCAAATACTCCGTTCTTTTCTTGAAGCAGTCCATCTAGAAGGGAAAAAAAAAGGGTATTTGACAAAATGACTCACTCTTCTTTCCTTTGCTTTGGTTTTTACTCCCTAATTTTCTAAATCATTTTATCGCTATAGTCATAATACTATACTTACTAAGCCATGAGCTCCTAACTTTGCTCGAAGTAATGACGAAAATTCTAAGTTCGTCCAAGAATACTAACGAAAATCCTTCGTGAATACTAATGTCAGCAAGAATGCTAACTTTGAAAAATAGTTAGCTAAAATACTCAAAAAGTACTCACAGGGCCTCCACACTCAATCGGGAACTCGGATAAAAAATGGAGAGAAGAAATCAATCACTAACATCCACCATAGTTGCGATCTAGTTCAAATGACTTCTGCCACCGTGGCCTCAAATGCTTAAGAATTTCACTTTTCATAACTCTAGCAACTTAATCTTTGCTTATATCTGCCGTTCATCTGCGACAATGAAGTGGATTTGTCAACTTCCTTTAACTTTTATGTTTTTGATATAATATCAATTTCTTCTTTCATTATTTTTTTTGAGCTTTTGATCGAGTTTGGAGATTGAGTCAGTATTTTGTTGAGTATTCTTGAACGGAGTTAGAATTTTTGTTACTATTTTGGACAAAGTTAGGAGCTCAAAGCTTAATAAAGATTGTATTATGACTACAATTATAAAACAATAATATAGAAATGTAAAGAATGTAAAATTGGAGTTAAATCAAAATAGAATGAGTCAATACCCAAAAACAAAAGAAGATGCATTTAAATTTGTGATTATACATGTCTTATGCATACATGCAACCTTATTTTGGCAAAATACTCCTAAAATGGGATAAATCTACACAGGACAAGTAACAATGCCTAGAAAGAGCACTAGCAATCATTTTTTACTAAGTTGACTAAACTTGATAAGATATAGAAGCCGTTTCATCGTGCGTTTTGGCCAAAATGTATGAATAAACCGCATCATATATTACAAAAGTTGTGTTTCAATGTTATGGCAGAAAAAATAGCTTTTTAAAACGTTGACATTCCCATTTTTTAACCAAAACGCAGGTTTAAAAATGTTGATATAAGAGCCCGTTTGGTGTAGCGTTTTCAAAATGCAGCGTTTTGAATACACAGCGTTTCTAAAACACAGATTATTTAAAACGCGGCTTTTTTCTTTATAAATGCATTTGAGATATTATGTCAAAACGCAGTTTTTTATTCCCTACTGCGTTTTAAAATCTCCGTTTTGGGAAAAAGCTAAGAATTCCAGCGTTTTAAAATGAAGTTGCGTTTTGAAAACGCAGCTTTTTGTACTGCAGTATTGGAATGCTAAGTTAGGGAATAAGCTGCGTTTTAACCCTGCGTTTTGGCCAAAACGAACAAACGGGCTCTAAGAAAAAAATCAGCGTTTTGAAATAATATTCCAAACACATTTACAATAAAAAAAATTACATTTTAAAAACGCTGTATTTTTAAAATGCATTTTTAAAACGTTGCACCAAACGGGCTCATAGCCTTTAGAATTATTGGATAAAATGCTTTCCGTACAAAATTAGTATTCTTTATCAGTTTGATTAATAGTAATGTACTAGTTTTTTTCTGGTCAATTTACGTTTATTTTAACTTAATTTATATTTTCAAAGAAATTAAAAATTATACTCCCTTCGTTCCTAAATTATTGTCTTGTTTGACTTGACATATGAATTATAAAAAATAATTGACTTTATTATTAATATTATTATAGTGTGTAATTTATTTTAATGTCCATGTGTATGTGGTGCGACACACAATTAAAGTAGGAAAAAAAAAAGGTATAATGGTAAAAATATTGTTCTAAAAAGAAAATTTTTAAATAAGATAATTATTTTAAAATTAAAAAAAAAAACAATAATTTAAGGACGGAGAGAGCAATGTATCCCGATTCCGATTGTTATGATCAATAGAATTGAACTCAAAGGAATCCAGCTACTAAACTATAACACATGACCTCTATACATGCATTGTTCTTACTTTCTCTATCCAGATTGAATACCTATTTTAGTAGCATATATATTTGAATGACTTAATGTTTATTTTATTGTTTAATACTCCGTATATATTAAAAAATAATACTCCCTCGTTCTTAAATTATTGTTCTGTTTGACTTTTTTTGGTCAAACAGAATATTTTTCAAACATAAATTTAACGTATATTGTTTTACTTTTTCGAAAATTATAAAATACATAATTCGTAATACTTTAAAATACAAATTACGTATTTTATGATTTTCGAAAAAGTAAAACAATATACGTTAAATTTGTGTTTAAAAAATATTCTGTTTGACAAAAAAAAATTAAATAGAACAATAATTTAGGGACGAGGAAGTACTAGTATAAATTTAATAATTTTATAGGTAAGACATTTTTTTTTTCTTAAAAAGGGACTGTCATTTAGGAATGAGGGAGTATTTACTTAATTAAATTTAAAAAAACTAAGTTGACTTTACAGTAGACCTTAATTCCTTATGACGTGGCGTAACAGCATTTGTAGACTTACCTCCTTTCAAAGAGACTTGTCATAGGATATCTAAACCTCTTCTCCCCCTTCGCCTCCCCGTCGTCACGCTCACATTCATCTGAGAGCTTCAATCAATCAATCCACAAACAGCTCTTCCTCTGTGTGTGTGTGTGTATATATATATATATATAATCACACTTACTTCCCCCCTTCGCAATCTCCATTTCATTCCTGCAGCTAACGGGAAATGGGCTACGAAAACGATCCGTAAGCTTCAATTCTCTCTCAATGTTTCTCTCTCTAAATCTAGGGTTTCGTACTTTTGATCGATTTTGCATTTTTTTTTTGTTAATCAGTTACCGCGACGAAGATGGAGAGCCATTGATGGACTTTGATGAAGACGACGACGACATCCAATCCGATCAAGACGGCAATCAAAATCAAGTGCTAGACGATAACCTAGACGATTTCGCCGACGACGATACTTGGCGCCGGGGAGAAAGGTCTCCAACGCCAGTGCACAACGACTCCGACTCCAAATCCAAGCCTCGTAAGCGCCTCATCAAGAAGAGCACTGCCACCGCCGACGACAGTGTTTCTGATTATGGTATTCATGATGAGGATGTTGATGACGCGGCGGCGGCATTTGTGAGGGACGATTCTGACGGCGGCAGGCCGTCTTCGTCGTCTGATGGTGGTGGGAAGAGGAAGAAGTTTTCGGGGAAGGATGGGAGTGGTGGTGGGAGTAGGAAGCGGGAGAAGAAGGGGAAGTCTTCCGGGGATAGGAGAGAGAGGCAAGGAGGGGGAAGTGATGGTAAGGCAGGGTCGAAGTTTAAGTCGAAAAGAGGGCGGTCTGGGGATGATGCTGAGGTGAAGGAGATGTGGGAGACAATTGCTGGTGGCGATTCAGAGGTGTGCTTTGCTCTCTCCATTTTGTAACTTGCTCTTGTATAGTTGTGCATAAAATTATTGGCTCGTTATTGTTTTGGTTGTTTTCTTGAGCTAGTTTATTATCAGTTATATCGAGTTTATCTTACTGTGTCATCTAGAGTTGTTGAGAATTTGCTAAGGCCTATGAACTTGTACGAATAAAAATTGTTCTCATTTTGGATGTAATTTGGGTTTTCTGCTACTTTAGTGATTTTGTGAAGTTGGGTGTTACTTTCTTCACTGCAATCGAGTTTTATGTGCACTTAATTGGAAGAAGTTTACAGACGTTTTGAATTTGTGTGGATTATGTTTTTAAGGGTTAGGTTATACCTTCTTCACCAAAATTTAAATTATGTGTGATTGGTTGGAAGAGTTTAGAACGAATAGACTGTGTTACTTATGTTTGTAAAATAAATAAGGTGTACTTAGATGACATTTTTAATTGTGAAATTAATAAGTTGTACTTAGATGAGTGTTTTTTTGTTTATCTTTACAGCCCAGGATCATCATAATGAGATCTTTACCTTTTTTAGAGGAAATGTTTAGGATTTGCAGTAAGTAATGAGTTCAGATGAAGATGTTTTTGTCATAGATAATTGTCACTGTTTCAAAGTTGTGTGAAGTAGCATTTGGAGAAAAGGGCTACCTACCACTTGGGCATAGTGTTGAAAAGGGGATGACCGTTTTTTGGGATTATGTAGGCTCCGTTTGTTTCATTGTTCTATATGTATTGTTTGTGTATCTAAAAGTGATCTCTAAATGAATCTGCTTATGGTCTTCTACCCCTGAGACTGTTAGAATTTAAAAACTTATGACTCCGCTGTGGAAAAACCATTTGCCTACTTGTTCTCAAGGATTCCATCTTTTTACTATGTTATTATTTTATTGTGAAAGATGCTTGTAATTTATTTGCGGTGATTGTTTATTTTTGCTCTGTTGCACGGTACAGGATGACCATGAGGGTGTAAGGATGGTTGATGATGATAACTTCATTGATGACACTGGTGTTGATCCGTCTGACCGATATAACGAGCAAGGCTCTCCTGGCGATGCTCCTCAGGTAAGGATCTTGCATATTTCAACCATGTTCAACCCAATTGAAATTGTTCAATGACATTGCTTCTTTTTATTCATGTCTTATCTACAAAGCCTGCTGCACGGTCATAGTAGTGGAAATTGTTTAGTAAAATAGAATGTTCAAGGAGACTTAACATCTAGAAGGCTATTTATGGGTCTTCACATGGACCCAGTCTAAAATCCTCGATTTACTTTTACTCTAGGCAGAAGAGGGTGAAGAGGATGATGAAATTAAGGAGCTTTTCAAGATGGGTAAGAAGAAGAAGAAAAATGAGAGAAGTGCTGCTGAGATTGCATTGTTAGTCGAAAATGTCATGGCTGAACTTGAAGTTGTAGCTGAAGAAGATGCGGATCTGAATAGACAATCTTTACCGGCTATAAATAAACTCCGGAAGCTGCCTCTTCTCACTGATGTTCTGTCCAAGTAAGTGTGTTAACCATCTTTCTTCAAGTGCTCCAATTTTTGTTTTAATTTTTATTTTCTGGCGGCAGGAAACAGCTTCAGCAAGAATTCCTGGATCACGGGGTCCTAACTCTTTTGAAGAATTGGCTTGAACCCCTTCCAGATGGATGCTTACCCAATATAAACATCCGTGCTGCGATATTGAAGATTTTGACTGATGTATAGACAATTTTTTTGTTTTTCTTTATCTAATGTGGTAATACCTTTTGCTTCTCTAAATTATTTGGATTGTTGTGTTCAGTTTCCAATTGATCTAGAGCAGTATGATAGGAGAGAACAATTGAAGAAGAGCGGACTGGGGAAGGTAGGAGTTATGAAGCAACAGTCACACTATGATGTTGACAGTGTAGTCCTTATTCCTTCCTCCTTTGGCGTGGTGAAAGGAAGAATAATTCTCTGATTTACTTTCCTTTGCTCAGGTCATTATGTTTTTGTCAAAGTCTGATGAAGAGACCACATCCAATAGAAAGCTTGCTAAAGATTTAGTTGACAAATGGGTAATGCCACGGTTTCTTCTATCTTCTTCCTTTTTGATAATTTCTTTTGTCTTTTCCTTTTCGCCTTCTTCTTTGTGATGTTAACACAGAGTTGCTCTAGCTTCCCACACCTTTGCTTTTGAGAAGTTTTATCGCACTTGGTAATCTTTGGAGCTTTTATTTTTATTTTTTATTCTCCTGTTATCCTAATCATTGACACATTGATTCATACTGCAAGGTCAAAAATTATTTGTTCTTTTTGTTTCTAATGATAGGGCCATAGGGGCTTAGTTTACTTTCATTCAAGAAACTTTTGAGCTCTCAAGATGATCTGCTGGAGTTATTGTACCTAGATTTTGTTCTGTTTAGTTCAACATTATTGGGGGAGATTTTAACTTATTGGCTTCTGATGCAGAGTCGACCTATATTCAATAAAAGCACAAGGTTTGAGGACATGAGAAACATTGAGGATGAGCGGGCTCCATATCGGAGACCATCTATGAAAAAGTATTCACACTGCAATTAACTCTTTTGTACATTTTGTTTTCCCTTGAGTTATATTCGTCCCTACTCAGTATTTTGCCTCACCTCTCGTACTGCTTGTTAATTTTAACAGGCCAATGAATAAAGGTTCGGGGATGCAATCGAGGGATGATGATCTTGATTTGGCTGAATATTCTCAGTAAGCTGTCATGCAGATTATACTTGGTGCTTTCTGGCCAGGCAGCCAATTAAGTGCTAATTTGCACCATCTCTTAGTGCATGTGATCCAAATTTAATTTATCCATGGGAAATTGCAGGGAGCCAAAATCTAGCCAGTCATCATCTAGGCAACATGCGTCTAGGCCTGAAGCAATGCCATTAGATTTTCTGGTTCGTCCCCAATCCAAGATTGATCCAGATGAAGTCAGAGCCCGAGCTAAGCAAAATGTGCAAGATCAGCGTCGGCTGAAGGTCTGTGTTTCCACCTCTCTTGAAGTCTTAATCTAATTGAGATAAGAAGAATACATGTCTGTTTCGCACTCTAACTAATAAGCCGTAGCACATACATACGATTTTCATTCTTAAGCTTGTTGGTTGCAATAGTTCATTTTGATTTACTGATGGAAAGATGATGCAAGAACCTAGAAGTAGAATAATTTGGGACCCCAAGGGGTGGGCGAAATGGCAAGCGCACTCAAGGCAAAGTCCTTGAGGTCCTTGGTTCCAATCCCCATACCAGGGAGCCATACTTATCTATCAAAAATAATAATTTGGGTAGTTCATACTTTATAAGATTAAGTCTTTAATTTTTTTTCCTTATTTGTTGTCATCGTGTTAGTAGTATGATACTTGTGCGCATAGTTGTCAAAACGTGATATACATCGTGTATTGAAATTCTATTTTCATGATACGTATTGGGATACACATTGCATATTGTAAGATACCCTAATATATATATATATATATATATATATATTCATATAAAATGACTATTAAGCAATAATTAATAAAATAGATCATCCAATGATTTAGTTTAAACTTCATATTGTAACTTGTTATTAAGAATCTAAAAAAAACAAGTCTTAAACAACTAGCTATCCCAAAAAAGCCAAGCAAGTATAGGTAATAAACTCGATTTCAAGTTCTAACAAGACTGAGAAGAGTAAGAGAAGTAAAGACTAAATAGTTTGAAAGCTTGATATTAACCCAAAAAAAAAAAAAAGGAGAAAGACAATAGATCAAAACAGAAAATATACACAAGTAAATATACTTTTAAGCTTAACGAGCTATTAAATTCATACTTTTTTGAAAAGATACTTCCAATTCCCTCTTCAATTTCGTTTTCACTCTTTAGCGTACATGGATTCTATTATTACTAGCAACAAAGATTTTTCTATTAGTGGAGGATGATGGAATTGGATGATGGACCAAAAATTAGATTTGGGTTAAAAAGGGGAGGTGATACACTAACACTGGAGGAACCCTAGAGTAATACTTTTAATATTCTCTGACCATCCTGTTGCTTGAAAATAACAAAAGAAAAAGTTAAAGATCATGACACCCACCTTGAAGAAAAAGAAAAAAAGTGTAAGATACACCCAAGCTGCGATATGCTAAGTGTATCGTATGATACAAAGCTCATTGCGATACTCATGTGATACGTATTTAAATAAGTGATTTTCGTATCATATCGTATGATATGTAATTCGTATCGTACGACACTAACAACTATGCTTGGGCGATCTATCGTTTTATCCCCTTATATACATGCATGAATGTTTCCAGTGACAACCTTCTTGATAGACTGGGGTTAGAAGTATATCCCATCGCCCATTGCTTCAGGATGGGATGCTTGAACATTTTTTCCTTTGTTTTGACAAGATTTATCAAAGAAAAAATGAAAGTAACTTGTTAATGCATGGAACTAGTGATTCATCGAATGAAATGATGTTGTAAATGGTGCACAACTATTTCTATCCTCTCCAAAAAGTTGAATGATTATGATCAATTATTATGTTGCTGATAATCCTGCCTGATGACAAGCTAGTTGGAGACTGGACAAAACCCTGTACTTTTCATTACAAAGTTAATAAATCAGAAAAAAAGATAGATTCCTGTTTTTTTATTGACTAATCAGAGAAAAAAATTGACCTGAAATTTTGGGTGTGTGCAGTTTTGGATAGCTAAGTGATCAGAGCTTTATTATTGTACTATTCGAACATACGGATATCTTTCATTTGCACATAAAAGATTTACTGTGCTGTGTGTATCTTGTGTGTCTGCCATGTTTTATTTGTTTTTTCAAATTAGTGATTTCCTTAAAGGTGGAAAATTGAAGTGGATATATTCTATGGAGTACAAAAGAGTTTGAAATGAGTGAGTTGAAATTTCTTTTATTTTTATTTTTAATTTCTTTTTGAGAATCTAATGATATCGTCATTATAATAGAATGGAAACTTTGACAAGGTCTGGGTTTTGCTTTGAACATATGCGATATATATAGGTAGAGAATGCAATTTAGTTGTTCTGGAGGATGAAAAAGTGAGAAATTCTTACTAATAATGTTCTTTTCATAATAGTTAAGTACAGACGCCTTAAATAAAGGGAAATTATGTATGAGATACATTACTAAAACTGAAAGTAGGTATTAACAAACTCTTTATTGAATATAATTTTTTTCTTTTATGAGTAAAGAGTCGTAAGCTTATTTAAAAAAGGACCAAGTTGAATCCTAAAAGGGAGAGGACACTTTTGAGTGAAAGAGGGGAAAAATACTAAACTATTCTACTGAGGAGGTCTGTTTGAAGAGGGTGCTCGAGGAATTTTTTTCTTGAGCCACTGTTGCTCGACATTTTCTGATTTCCGCTTGAGTGCGGTTTGATTTTCTGATGTATCCATTGTGCCGAGTAATGCATGTTTTGCGTGGGTCAATAACTTGGTCTTTCAAGTGGTGAACTCACCATTCCGAATGTTGTGGTGTGTTTTTATTATTTTTTGGGGGATCTTCCACTTCTCTTATATATATATATACTCTTGATTGGGTATGTACTGAGACTATATAATATCTTTTTCTTTTCCACTGACTTGGTGGATTATCTCAAACTAGGAGCTAACTGTTATATTTTCCTGGCAGATGAATAAGAAGTTGCAACAGCTAAAAGCACCCAAGAAGAAGCAGCTTCAAGCAACAAAACTCAGTGTGGAGGGCCGTGGCATGGTCAAATACCTGTAATCCTATCTGTATTTGAGGACTGCGAGGTTAATAACTTAGAAGGCCATCAGAAGGGGGTTATGGACCTGAGTGCTATTAGCTAGCCACTAGTGTTCATGGTTGAGGGAGAAGTACTGGGTTGGAAGTGGCTTGGGGTGAGTGCGGCCACTCCAGTCAACCCTGTTGACAGAATTACCAAGCTGATGAAGAAGAAGATTCCTCGGAGTTTGTGGGTTTTTTTTATTTGGTTTAGTACCGTGCCTGAAGGGTTCTCTCTATGTGCTATGAAATTTTAGCCATTTTGGAAGTAAGCATGTCTTTCCGTAGTTGAATTTATGCCAAGTAAGGATTGCAAAATTTATGCATTACCAGTTGAAGTAAAAGCTCAAATTTGTAAAGAATCGTGTTACTCTGAACTTTATGGAGTTAACTTGTTTCTGCTTATGGCATGTTGATCTGCGACTGCGAGTCTCATAAGATGAAACTGGTAGATAACAGTTGACTTTGAGTTGGATTTAGGCCAAAATTTTCCTGTTAATCGATGGACTATGACCATGAGTCCGAATTTGTACACTACTTACCATTGGTGTACAACACAAATGCCTTGATTAGTGGATAGCATTAACTTTCTCTCTTTCGCGTGTGCACGCACACTCATTTAATTAATCGTTAGCTATTCACCAATCAGGGGCGTGGTATTGTACTCCAATACTAAGTGTTTGTGTACAAATTCGTACCGATTGTTCTTTGCTGTTAACATTTCATGGGAAGATAGCACACTGATCATGATTGTTGAGGCACACTGCACATTTCATGGGAAGGTAAAAGATGTTTCCTAAGCTGGCTTACTATCTTTAATAAATATAGTAATTTCAAGTTTATTTTGCATGAAATAACCTCCACTATTTCAAACTAATTCAAAAGCTAGAAATTTCCATTGCATAGAAATATAGATATCATATGTGAATGCATCAAAATCAGCATATTTATTACATTTTCAAAGGATTAATCATGGGAATCACCAAAGTCAAGAGACTATCAATAGGATCAATTATAACAAGTCACACACTCATATTTCAGAAAAGGTAGAAATAAGGAAATTCCATGATTGAACTACCAAAATAAATGGGGCTAAAAATTTGAGCTTTAAATTATGCATTTTGTATTGAAAAGCTAGGTTGCGGTTCTTATCAATCTAATTGAGTGAAATTTCATTCAATAAAACAGAAGAATTATAAATCTCCAAAATAATAGAGAGAAATACTGCAAATAGGGCCATTGCAACACCCATCAATGGGGTTGTTCCCCACCCGGGAGCTACTTTAACATATTCCAAATTTAATGGTTTTAGTGATATAATTAGAGAGAATTACTATTTGCACCAATTAATTTATTGAGTACACCCAATTACTTAATACACCCCACCCTAATATTTTTCACTACTTAAAAAACTAAGTACACCCTCCTTCAATTTTCTATTATACCCTTACAACATTTTTTCCAAAATTAACCCATCTACTGAGTACACCCCACCCTACTTTTTTTACCTTCCCCCTCCCACTGCCAGTACACCCCACTCCCTTTTCCCTCCCATGCAACCCACCCCTTCCTCCCTCCTCCCCCCACTAGCCACCCACACCGGTCAACACACCCCCTTCCTCCCTCCTTTCCCGCCTCCCCATCCCCTCCCTCCTTCCCCCCACCACCACTAATGCGCCGCCTCTCCCTCCATCCTTCTTCCTCCACCTTCCCCCACCCGGTCAAGCCTACCCCTTCTTCCCTCCTTTCCCGCCTCCCCTCGCCCTCCCTCCTTCCCCCCACCACCACCACCACCACCACCACCACCAGTCTGACCGCCTCCCCTCCCTCCTTCCTCCCCCCACCACATCGGTCAAGCCCACCCCTTCCTCCATCCTTCCCCACCTCCCCCTCCCTCCCTCCTTCCTCCTACTCCTCCTTCCCCCTCCCCCACACTAGTCAATCCCGCCTCCATCACAGTCTGTTGAGTTTGTTTTTTTTAAGTTGTTCGGCACCTTTACCGAACACCCATAGTGGTGTTCGGTACCCTTCTCGAATAGCACTATAATTGTCCGACACCCTTACCGAACACCCATAGTGGTGTTCGGCACCCTTACTGAATAAATATGAGTATTTAAATCAAAATTTATAATAATATTTTGATAATATATGACATGAAATGTACTCACCAATTGTCTGGGTATAAATAGCAACCGTACTAATTAAACCTCCATCTAAACTAAACTGAACTAAAGTGGGTGGACCGGTAGGAGTTAAAAATCTTAAAGAGCTTTAGGAAAGACGAGAGAAGAAAGAGAGAGAAAGAGAGAGAGAGAGAGAGATGGGGGCGAATTAGGGCCAATGCTTGTGGAGATGCGAAGAATGTTGTTATGGTTTTAGTTTCCCACAACAAAGGAAATTTGCTTCCTTCATTTACTAATCTTTGCTGTACTCCCCCTCTCTTTGATTCTGGTAGAAGCTATTTTACCCCTGATTCGAATGGCAAATCTACAAGTAGTAGTACTAGTTTCAGTGACCTGGGCGGCGCCGTAGCTCTGTTTAATCAGATGGCTATGAGGCGTCCTCTGCCGCCCATTTCGCGGTTCAACCGAATCTTAATATCAATTGCCAAGATGAAGTATTATTCCACTCCCATTTCTCTCATTCAACATTCCACCTCTTAGGTCTCAATCCTTTGGTCAAGCCCAACATTTTTACTTTTAACATCACTATCAATTGTTTTTGCCATTTGAAGCGGGTTGATTTCGGTTTCTTTGTGTTTGTGAAAATCATTAAATTAGGTTACCAACCAGATTGTGCAACATTTAACACTCTCATTCGGGGACTTTGTGCTGTTGGTAACCTTGCTAGGGCTATTAAGTTAGTTCATGAAATGCTCGAGAAAGGTTTCCAACCGAATTTAATAACTTACGGAACAATTATTAATGTGTTATGCAAAGTGGGTAACACGAGCGCTGCCCTTGCGCTGCTCCAAAAGATGGATGATATAGAAACTTGCAAACCTGGCGTAGTGGTGTACAACACAATTATTGACAGTCTCTGCAAGGTCAGACGAGCGACTGAGGCTTTAGAGCTCTTTTCAAAAATGATTGCCAAGGGAATCCTACCTGATGTTGTAACTTACAACTGCTTGATTCTAGGTTTCTGTGATCTCGGTCAGTGGAAAGTAGCTATGATGTTGTTGCAGGAAATTTGAGTAAGAAACATCCATCCAAGTGTGAATACCTTTAACATTATAATTGATGCGCTCTGTAAAGAAGGGTTGGTTGCAGAAGCACACAATGTACTTAATCTGATGATTCAAAGAGGCGAGGAGCCCGATACTTTCACTTACAGTTCACTCATGAGTGGATACTGTCTTATTGGCAAAGTTGATGATGGTGCAAATTTACTTGATGTGATGATTAGCCGGGGTGTGGCACCCAATACTTTGTGCTATAACATCTTAATTAATGGAGTAACAAAAGGCTCAAAGAGGATTTGTTCCCGATGTTGTAACATACACCACTCTCATTTGTGGATTATGTCGAATTTGTAGACTTGCGGATGCTCTTGTCCTGTTTGATGAAATGCAGACTCATGGTCAAGTTCCAACTATTGTCACTTACAATACTTTGTTGGATTCCCTGTGTAAAAATAGAAAGCTTGATGGGGCCATAGCACTGTTGAAAACTATGGAAGATAATTGGGTACTTCCAGATATTGTTACATGCAACTGCCTAATAGATGGTATGTGCAAAGCTGGGAAACTTGATGCTGCAAATGCGCTCTTTCACAATCTCTCTGCTAGGGGTTTAAAACATGATCTGTATACTTATAATGTAATGCTGGATGGATATTGTAAGGCCGGTAAACTTAATTAAGCAAATGAGTTGCTCTTCAAAATGAAGGGACTAATGCATGCACTTATAATACCATTTTGAGGGGACTTATCCAATTTGATGAGATTTCAAAGGCTATTCAACTTCTTGAAAGAATGACTGATTTCGCTGCAGATGCAAACACAGCAAAGCTTGTTTATCAACTTGTTAACCACCGACCGTTTAGACAAGTCGTCCAAGGAAGTGCTTCATAAGGTTTTTGGCACTAGTAAATGATTTGGTGCCATGTAGTCGATGTTTTTTCGGTATATCAATATTTGTGGTGGTTGAGTGATACCTGAATGTTTGATTAACTAGGAGACTTCACACTTTGTGAGGGACTCTCAAGGTCACTTTATTTATGTTTCGAGTTCTTTCTATGGTGACAATGCTAACATGTTACGTAAGCGAAGCCTCGTCTTCAGGGCGTGATCTGGTTACAAGATAGTCTTGCTGTTCATACCTGTGATGAGGTGGAAGTGTTACATGATTTTGTCCTTCAAGGAACCAAACCTCCGGGAGTGTTGGTATAGCAACTCACCCTCTTATGAACTTATTTTTTCAGTCATAGGTACAAAGAAGTCAATACAGTGTCAGATGGTCTTGCTAATCATGCCTGTGTTCACGATATTTTTGTTGAATTGTAGCTGACAATAGTGCGTTTCTGGGAGTGCCGTTGATTCTCGCTTTGATATGTTGTTTACTTCACACTAGTCTTCTAGCTTTATTTGTCCACTATCAGTCTCAATCATGGAACCAATTTCTCTGTTTGAACATGTTTCTCAAGTTGATTGATGATTCTATTTCTTAATCATTTCTTGTTTTCACTTGTCTTTCAAGGACATTAGAAGCCTCTGCCTTACTATTTGGGGTTCTCAATCTCCCCCATCTTGATTATGTTTCGTGTCCGTAAATGTTGGCACATGTTATATCATGCACCATAACAGTCAAGAAGGTGCTTCAGGACAATTTGGGATGAGACTTAACCTGAACTCATCCGCTGTATAAACAAGAGTACCATCATAACTTAAAGCACAGTTGTTTCATGGTATTGAAGAGCTTCATTTCCTTGATATTTTATTCTTAATTCTTACACATTCTTTTATAAATTACTATTATTGATTTTCTTTTCTTCCACATTGCAAGCAGTAGAACGAGAAGGATATTAGTGTCGTAACGCAGAGACTTAGTGGATGGAAATATATTTACCTTGTGTAAATGGCAAAATGATCATCCGATCCACGCTAGGTTTATGAGTGATCAAAGTTGGTTAGGTTAGGATATATATGTCCTACTAGGTAAATTATTGAACAATTGTGGATATATATACTCCCTCCGTCCCTAAATTATTGTCTTCCTTTCCTTTTTTGTCCGTCCCAAAATAATTGTCTTGTTTGAAACTTTCCTTTTTAGAACATCACTTTTACTATTTTACCCTTACTTTTTCTTCCTACTTTAATTATGGGCCACATACACATGGACATTAAAGGAAACAACACACTTTTTCAATACTATTCCAATATTAATAAATATCAAGTCAATTGAATTTTCTTAATCCGTGTACCGGGTCAACCCAGACAATAATTTAAGGACGGAGGGAGTATATCATTAGAGAATTGCTATTTACACTCCAAAAATTACTTAGTACACCCAATTATTAAGTACATCCCACCCTAATATTTTCAACCCCTCAAAATACTACGTACACCTCTCACTAATTTCCTATTCTACTCTTACCAATATTTTTTCTAAAATATTAAGTACACCCCACCCCATCCTCCGCCTTCCTGGTACACTCCACCCCCTTCCTCCTCCCTTCCCCGAGCGCCTCTTTCCTCCTCCTTCCCCCCCACCCACCCACCCACCTCACCTCACCTCACCTTTGCTTTGATTTTTTTTTTTTTGAACACCCCCTTTCCTTCCCCTTCCCCCACCTCACCTCCTTCCCCCAACCCCACACACAGCCCGCTCCCTTTTTCATTTTTTTTAAAATAGTTTGTTTGACACTGGGTTACCGAACGCCCATAGTTATGTTCGGCACCCTTACCAAACATTACTATGGGTGTTCGGCACCCCTACTGAACATTACTATGGGTGTTCGGTAGGGGTGCCAAATAGCCTAAAAAAAATGAAAAAAAAGTATTTAGGTCTAAATTTATAATGACGTTTTTGTAATTTTTGTTAGGGGGTGTACTCAGCCATTCTATGGGTGTAAATAGCAATTCTCATATCATTATATCCTATGTGCGTACACCAACTAAAGGGCATGAGTTTATATCATTTTATATCTGAAACATATGGATTTTCCTTGTCTTTAATTGTGATGGGAATAGATCTAGTAAACACCATAGAGATAGAGCTCTTGATCAGTAATATGCGAGCGTTATCACACCTTCAATTTTGCGAAGCTATGGATGACCACCCGGCCGCCCCGCCCCATCGTCCTAAGATTGCACTTAGTTTTTTCCTGCACAATACGGGCCAAGATAATTTATAACCTTATTATTTGCATATATATAGCTAATAGCTTTGCGGGATGATAAGGATTTCATTCGCACTTGATCATATAAACAAAGTTAATATTTAGGGTATTAAATTGAAGAGTAGGTCTTCTGTGAGACCGTATTAGTTCTTACGAATTTTAATTCGTAAGACAGAGCTTTACTCTCTCACAGTTCAACCCACCAACACACGGTGGGTCGGGTCAAGGAGATTTATCTTACAAAAAATACCCGTAATACGATCTTTTTTAAGTTTTTGACTAAATTAAATTGTTTGAATACTGCAAGCTAACAATTAAGTTATCTGAACTCTTCTAGCTTGAAAACCAATTTAATTAGTTACCAAAACAACATAAACCATGTGCAAGCATTGAATGGTTTATTAAAAATCATACTCCCTCCATTTCGTCCAGAGAATTTGTTTTTCATTTTAAAAAGTCAACAGGTAACTAAATCAAATCAAAATTTAACACATTTTAGTTAGGGATAATGACTTTACAAGTCCCTCGACTATGACCGATTCTACCATTAGCCCCTCAATAAAATTTAGTGTAGTTTTCGTCCCTACCACTTCAAATTTACACGCCGGAGCCGTTAGTGATTTGCCGTTAAGTTGTCCATATACCTCCCACATGCGGTTGATCAAAGGCAAAAATGGAATTTTCCTTACCATCTTCTTCACTTTCTTCAACCCCAATCCCCAAAACATGAACTTAAGGAACTTGAGGGACACTAGTTGAGATCTGGTTCGTACCTGAACTGGAGTGGATATGGATTTGGGTTCGAATCTGGATTTGGATGACTTGATTCAAATCTAGTTCAGATCTTGGTTAACAATCTGGATCGGATCGTTGCACAAAGGGCAACTCCAACATCCAAGTCAACGACCGCAACTTCCTCGGTGACGTCAACCCCACCTTCTCCCTCTCCGGCGGCTAAACCAATCACGTCATAGACACCAACCCAGAACACCGACAGTCTGCTGCTCTTGTTTCTCTTTCATCGTTCTGAATTTTGTTTCTGTATTGATTGAATTCGATTTTGAAAATCCAAATCAGGATAAAGCCGAGGTTAATTAGTCCAATTGGATCCTAATTATTGGCTAGTTCTGGCATAAAATTTAGATCCAATCGTGTAAATCTCAGATTTAGGGAAAAAATAGTTGTTCAAAACCTAAATTAAATTTCTTACTATTTTTGTTTGTTTGAAGATCCGTTCATTGTATTTATTTTTATATTTATATGGATATATAATCGGGAAGATAAGTGAAGGAGGAGATAAGTGAGGAGGATTTTGTTAAGCCTCCGGCGGCTGCAGCTGCGGCTGCGGCGGAGGCAAAAGTGGTGGTGGCGGCGGCAGGTTCTGACTCGAAGGAGCAACCTATGATTAATAAACAAGCAATAGCAGCCAATGAAAAGAGGTGCTGGAGAACGGTTCTTTTAAGATGGGCGCACTGGGGATTGGGGTTTGAAGAAGGTGAAGAAAATGATAAGGAAAATTCTATTTTCGCCCTTGGTCAAACTCATGTGGGAGGCACATGGGCAACTTAACGGCAAATTACTAACGACATTCATCAAAAGGATTTTCGGCGTGCAAATTTGAAGTGGTAGGGACGAAAATTGCACGAAATTTTGTTGAGGGACTAATGGTGGAAGCGGCCATAGTCGAGGGACTTGTAAAGTAATTATCCCTTTTAATTATGTTTTAAAAAATAAAATCTTAGTCAATAAAAACTACATTAATAATATTATGAATTATAACTTTGTAGAAACAAATAAATTTATGTAAATCGTTGGTCAAACTTTAATTAAGTTGACTTAAAAAGTGAACTCTTTGGTTGGAACAGAGAATGTACTAGTTAATTGCATTAATTTATTATTATTTTTTTGGTGAAAAATAAAAACTCAATTTTTGTGATCATTAATTATGATGTTAATTCACATGCAACACGTCTGCGCTTCTTGACGATAGAAAAAACGAAGGAGATGACTATGGATAGGTCTTGTTCGATAGTACGTGTTAAAGAGCAATTCCTCCTCGAACCTAACTGTAGTAAAAAAAAATTAATCACTTGAATTATCAACGTTTTAGTTAGTTTTTATAATTAATTAATTAGATTTTTATGATCTAGTACTATAATTATAGTGGTGCGGGTAAGGGTTAATTTAGTGTCATCTCAACAGTACTAACCAATATTGTGCTGTCGAGTGTCGAGTACGTCGAGGTAGGTTCCTTAATTCTGCATTTGTATTGTAGTTGTCATCTAAACCTTAATTTCCAAAATAAATTTTCTAATAAGTTTCTCCATGTCATCATGTGTCATTATTTAATTAGTAATCTAAGAACTCTATTAATAAATTAATAAACAATAAATAAAATTAAAAGCTTTTTGTTTACTAATATATATATATATATATTTTTAAATACTCCAATATTATCGAAAATACTTTAAGTATGTAAAAGCTAATTGTTACGCTGAATGCACCAATACCAACTAACCACACGCGCGGCCATGAAAATAACAATGTGAAATTAAGTTTTAAACAAACAACTAATATGAAATATCATATCATTCATTAAGGGTCCGATCACGCTAAGAAATTACACACACACACACACACACCCCTAAAAATGGAACAAGAAAGTGTAAAATCAAACTCTAGGAGTGGTTTTTGCATTGGCTTGAGCAATTGCTAGGCACTTCACAACAAAAAAACCCAACGCATGGCCAACCACAGCAAAAATGAACACTCCAAGATTTTTGTATGACATGACAGAGAGCATGACCAAGTAGGCAAGTGCCATCCGAAGTGTGTGAATGGATGCTTGATCAGTCAACCCGCCAACAATCGGATTTGTCCCCGGCTTGACTACAGAAGTAGTCGACAAGATCTCGAGGATGGCGGCGAAAACAAAAACTACGTACGACTAGAGCCAATATGTACATGCCAAGGTTGCCATTAGGCCAGTCTTTGAAGAGGATGACCACATCATGCCCCAAAAGAAACTCATTTGCATGACCATGTTCATCATAGTGTCATTGGGCATTGATCCTGCAGAACTGGGTGGAGACATGGGCATGTCATCGTGGTCCATTTTGTCAATTTTCAAGGAGAAAGTTAAGCTGGGGTGGGAGAGAAATTCAAGAGATGAATTGGCTTTGTTAGGTTATTGCTCGTGTGTGTGTGTGTGTGTGTGTGTGAGAGAGAGAGAGAGAGAGAGAGAGAGAGAGAGAGAGAGAGAGAGAGAGAGAGAGAGATGCAAATATTATGCAATGAGGTCGGGGATAATGAATAGAGAAGAGAGTGACGGGTGTTTTACTCTTTCAAGTAATTATTCATTTGCATTAAATTTTTGGCAAGCTTTTTTCCATGTTTTCTTTCGGACGAGCTTAATGTTAACAAATATTTATTACTTCGTTTGTTTCACGAAAAGAGTTCTACTATTTTATTTTGAAATGTTTCACTTAAAAGCTAATTTTGAAAAATTATTCCAACAATTTTCAAAAACTTTCAACTTGACCTTCCATATAGTTATAACCTGAGTTTGCTCGATCATATTTGTAATTATAACCTACTCTAATGACATTTACATATCCATTAATTTTTAGACTTTTCAAACATAAATTATTTTAAATATAATAATTAAAAAAACCAAAAAGTACAGGACCATTCGTGGAGTTTGCCCTATAGTTTAAAACATTGGTTATGTGCCCTTTCCAAATAAATGTACTAGTATGATTTAGTTATAGAATGTTGACTTATGCGTCACACATCTATTCAAACAAATTGTATACTCTAATTATGTCAACAATTAAATTGAACCGGATTTGATTTTGAAAACAATTGAAACCTATTACTACTTTCTTTGATTAATACATCATTTGGTCCTTGAACTTTTCACCATTTTGTGATTAGTTCTAGAACTTTAATATTTCCTAATTTGATACTTACACTGAGCATTTGAGCTCTCAGTTAGTCCCTCAGTTGACTGCCATCAGTTGAGGCGTTAAATTTTCCTTAAAAAGACAAAAATGTCCTTACCTAATGTTGACTGGCATTCCATATGGACAATAATGCTGAGGTGGAAATTTTGGGTAAAGGGAAAATATAAAAAAGAAAAGAAAATGAATTAAAAGAATTATTCAGTTTATTTTACAACTGTTTTTTACTACTTGAATGAATATATTTTTCCCTTTATTTTCTTTTCCATCTTCTAAATTATATTTGATTTTCTCTTTATTTAATTTAAAGTTTTTTAACTTATCTTTCCTTCTTCTGAATTTTTAGTTAACCTCATTTTTACAAATTAAATCATACCTCTACCCATAATTTATTTATTAATTACTTCACTTCTTTTTTGTTTGTTAATTACTGATAAATTATGAGATAATAAGCTAAAAAAATAATTAACGAATTTACACACTTCCATTTTCATTAAAAATTTACTAGTCATAATTTAATATTACCCATTTATCCAAGTTCACATTCTCCTTCCTCCTTAACCAATCAAATGTACTAATATCATTGCCATCAATGCCGCCACACCACCACCACGACCACCACCAACATTGACACCCCTATTACAAATCAAAGTCAAATAAAATTAAAATTAAACAATGAAAAGAAAAAAGAAAATATATAATTTATATCTCTTGATGGATGTTTACATAGGTGAATGTTCCTATTTTAAAAATGTTGTCATAGTAAAAAAAATTGGTGTATATATGGTTGAATGTTCCCTACTAGATTTCCTTGGGGGGGGGGTGTTCATCATTTTTACTTAATTTTTTCATCCATTGAACTACCACCAAATCACATCTATACCTCTACAATAATTTGCTATAAAATCCAGCAACCTTGTTCCTTTGTCAGGAGCCCTAGAAACCAACCCTTCATTGGGTGGTGATGCCAACTCCAATAAATCCTCCCCTTGGCGGCGAAAGCAAGGGAGATGTTGATCAATTGCAGCGCGGACTTGGTGGACCTCATCAATGAACTTAACGGAGTAGATCTAAGGTTCATAGGGCAAAGGAAACCATTGAAATTGCCCAGTGAAACCCAAAAAAATCCATTGTTTTCTATATATTTCGACATCCTCTCGATCCACCACCACAACACTCTGGTGCATACTCACTTTACAGATTTGAAATCACGGACAGCACCGTCGTCACCGGATAAGGGGGTCTCCAATTAATGTGGGTTTAGTTGCCGGAGAAAATGATGTAGTCTGTTGGTTGTTTTAGAACTGGTTGGGAGAGTGAGAGAGAGTAGATGAAGACAGAATGAAAAGGGCATGAGAGGTGACTGCTCATGTAACGAGCAAAGGATTTTATTATTTTACTTTAAGAAATAAGAAATGAAAAATAAAAATAAAAATAAAGAATAACCCCATCTCAACATTATTTTCCTTTTCTTCCCGCCAAAATAATTCCGTCGCAACATTATTCTCCACGTGGATTTCGAGTAATAAAGGAATAAGAGCATTTTGGTCTTTTCAATTAAAATTTAATGTTTTTGTTAACTGCTATCGGTTGATGGACTAACTGAGAGCCCAAATATTCAGTTCAAGTACCAAAATAAAAAATATCAAAGTTCTAAGACCTAATCACCAAATAGTGAAAAGTTCAGGGACCAAATGATGTATTAATCCTACTTTCTTCTCGAGCTATAATAGACTTACGTTTGTAAATCCATAACGGTTATAATGTGATATTCTACAACAAAAACGTAAAATCAGATACAATTCCAAGAAATAAAAAGACAACCTAGCTAGGTTCAAAATGTGAGAATGTGCCCTGCTTTATATTGGACAGAGGGCAAAATATTAGGGTATTAATAAAGAGAGTTGCTATTTACATCCACGATTTCATTAAGTACACCCCTGCATATATTACTAAAATGCCATTATAAATTTAGACCTAAATGCCCTTAGTGTTACTAAGTACACCTCTTTTTTCATATCATCTCAATTGTATTAAGTACAGTACCCCACAAGATTTTTGAGTACACCCTATCTCTATCAACAATTTCATTCCATCATTCATCTTCTTCCAAACCCATCATCTTTCAAGTTCCATCAAACTTCAAACCCTAAATCTCCAAAAATACATCTACATTGATGTTAATGGAGCAAAAACAAGTGAAATGGACCAATTAAGTAAGTATTTCATTTCATGGCTTAAATTTCATTTTTCTTCAATTTTTTCGAAGCACAGATGGAATAAATTGGGTTATCGTGTTCGGCAATGGATTACTGAACATCTTTAGTGCTGTTCGGTTGGGGGTGTGGAACAACAGAAGGACCGTTAATTTGGCATTACCCTGCCGAACACTCTGAGCACTGTTCGATGGTGTACTTAGTTTTTCACTTTTTTGAGAGGTTGAAAATATTGGAGGGGGGGGTGTACTTTGTAAAATCGGGGGTGTAAATAGCAACTCTCAATAATAAATCAATTAGGATGAAAATCTTTGAGTAATGTTATAGCCATAAAAGAAAACCATAAAATTTTTGTATGAAATTGTAGTTAACAACTGTTGATTGATCAAATATCTTAGATTAGATCGTATTATGCATGCAGTGCCGAGATTTACAAATTACATAATCAATCATAATATATGATAGGACGTACGTACGTCAACTAAAATAAATAAATAAATTTACCACATGGTTTAGTACTAATTAATTAAGGTGCATATATATATATATATATATATATATATATATATATATATATATTATGTTTGCAGATTCCTCCATGCATCTTAATTCCTAGTGACTCTCCCTAGCCTCAATTGCAAGTTGTAGATAAACCAGTCATATTTGGTAGGCAGGCAGGCAGGAATGGAATGAGGATAATTTGGTCATCTGTTGCGATTTCCATTGACGATCTTACATGAAACTACGACTTCATAATTTCATTCCCACTAATTCAGTTCAGTCGATATATATATATATATATATATATATATATATGCATGCCCACTGATTTTATAATTTCTATATCAAATTAATTACATACTCCTATGAAAATAAATTTACATTCACCATTCCATTAATCTTTTCATTTTATTCCAACAAACCATACGTCTGACTAAATTCATATCTTTGCTAGCTAGCTTGTTGCATCATGCATGCATGCATGGATGGATGGATGGATTATTATTATAGCCTAATATTAGGGGGTGGGGTTTGGGTCAAACTCAATGCATGTTAGTAGTATACTCTCCGTTTATTGTCTGTTTTTTTTGTCAAACAGGCATTAAACGCAATTTGACGTATATTTTTTACTTTTTCAAAATCATAAAACATGTAATTTGTAGTACTACGAATTACATGTTTTATGAAAAAAAGTAAATATACGTCAAATGTCTGTTTGACAAAAAAATCAGGACGGAGGGAGTATATTATTAACACAATGTATTTAATTTATTGCACTAAATATTCAACGTTACTTACGTACGTGCGGCATGCCTGCCTGCCTTTGGTCATTCTACTTCCTTTTGCAGTACTACGAACAACAATATATATTCGCAACTACAATTTCTGTGTGCGGCATGCCTTGCTTTTAGTTGAATGTCATCGTTATAATCCCACCCTTTTTAAATAATGACTTAAATATCAAACTCTACTTTCACCCAAAATTATTTATTATTTTTTTTACACTTTAATCATTCTACTTGGACTATTTGTGATTCTCCAGTCCAAGTAGAGTGTTTAAAGTATAAAAAAGAATGTACAGTCAGCTTAATAAATTTTGGTGGGTGAAAGTTGAGTGACCAAATCGGTATTTAAGCTTTAAATAATCATCCTTGTTAGGCATAACAAAAAACTTGGTAGTTCTTGAATCATATACTCCCTCCTCCCTAAATTATTGTTTGTTTTCATTTTTTGTCCGTCACTAAATAATTGTCTTGTTGAAACTTTCTTTTTTAGGACATCATTTTTACCATTTTACCCTTACTTTTTCTCCATACTTTAATTATGGTTCACATACACATGGAAGAAAACTATATACTATACCAATATTAATAATCAAGTTAATTGTTTTTTTCTTAACCGTGTGCCGGGTAAAATAAGACAATAATTTAGCAAGAATGGAGTATTTTTTACAAAAAAGTAACTAAGGAAAAGATGTTTTTTGAATGTCATATATATAATTAAAACGTCTTCTCCATTCCACTCAAAAGATTATATTTAAATTTTTGATAATCTTACGTATAATTTTACTCCATACTAAGTATTAAATTTACGTACATAACAAGAAACGGCACACCTAGTACCACCATTATTACTGTTGTGAGACAGCGGAAGCAAACAAACAATAAATTGAGCAATAATCAATTATCAAACAATTGGAAATTGGAAGAGATGAGGGTATTTGGGGTTTTAAGACTGATGAAAATTGATATTCCAACCTTATACACATTTTAAGATTACAACCTATATATAGAATACAAGATCTAGCCCTAAATACAATACAAATAAGGAAAACTCATACAGTTGAAGTCGTTGCGGGGCGACCTCCTCGAGCTATCCATTCTAACAACCACCGCTAGCAACAAGCTTTGGAATCTTTAGTATGAAGCCTTAACTCATAAACACTGACATTGTAAAGAATCAAGACTTTATCAAAAGATACTGTCCATTGATGGAATTTTGTTGAAGTTTATCCTCGACCCTCATTTTGCAAAGGGGGCAATTGGTGAAGAAAGTACTACATTTGTATTAAAGGTAGAACTTAACAAGATAAAAACGACCAGTGAAAATCATTCCCTGCAGCCTCTCTCTGATGTGCATTCCAGGTATATAGCCATCAAAAGAGTGAGAATCCCAGGTTTCATCTTCAGATATGATTAGTAACCTTCATGATGTGTCTACCAATACGAGATGCTGCAAGAACAAGTGTCTTATCGAGTCCCAGGAGCACAACTAATTGGCATAATATTCCTCACCTTGTATTTGATGATGTTTCTCGGAATTCAATGAGAAACCAACCATCAGTAACATTAATAAGGAGAATCGACCAAATTGTATCAGCTCATCGTCGACCAATCATCAAGTTCTCCCTCTCTATAATCCCACGTAGACATGAGGACACATAATGTCTGAGAAGCGCTTCTTCTTTGATGCAGATGCAGCTTGACATGCTGCATTTCCGCCATATGCTTCTGCTCTTCCGGCAGGGGTCTTCTCCTCCACACATATTGCACGGCACAGAGCAGATTCCGTATACCACGTGCGCCTTGTGTTCCATCTAGCTCATAATTAAACCCAATCAGATCACTTTTGAAATAAGCAAACTCAATATATCTCTTCAGGAAAGATAAAACATATCTCTTCAGGAAAGATAAGCAATCAACCATGAACAAAGAATATAAGCAACACTTTGTGTTTTATAACTACAGAATCGTAAATGTAATAAAGGAAAGCACAACCCCATTTACTAAAGCATTGAAAATGGCAAAAGCTCTAAAACCACAATACTACTAATGGATGTTCTTCCTTCACCATGCTTGAAGACAATCAATACGGGCAGATAGCTCTCAGATATCACTAGTTCTTTTTAGAGGGCAATTAAGATCAATCAACAAGTACTTACATAAATGGCAATAATAGGATTTCATGCAATACACATAGATTACTATCAAACTGAAAATGACATGAACATAGACACCCTCCCTCTCCCCCTCCCCCTTCCCCTTGACCTAAAGTGCGGACTAGATTCAAGTACGTACATGATAGAACATTTTATCACGGGAATTTAGTATACATTTGATCAATATGCTCAACTTAAAATCAATCGCTCTCACTCTCTGACGTGTATTCCAGAAGCGTAATGAAAATACCATTAACCTGAGCATGCTCGACAATGCAGATACAGATTAGATAACCAAATATTTCCCATTCAATGATAACAAGAATATCTCAGATCTCATGTTGAGAATTTGAGATCCACGCATATGTTCAAACTGTAACCTTCTTACCCGCAGAGATAGAACTCCAAACTTGTGAAATGCCATGAACAACGACCTCATCCCTTTTCCTACAAATTTACCATCTCTAATAATATTTAGATATATAAAAAAAAGAATATATAAAATTTGGAAGGAGATCGTAGAACACACGAAAAAGTACTCACCTGAACTGAACTTTTCTCTCTCTCTTCCTCTCTCTCCCTCTCTCTCATCTTCATTCTCTTCTCCGGCCTCCTTGACTGGACACGGTTGATATTCCTGATGTCCTTGTCATGCTTGTAAGAAGGAAGAAATAGTTTGATACAAAGGTACCTTTATATAGGGCAATTCTATCAAGGGTTTTTCTTTCCTGTCCAAAATGATGAGAGTAAATATGGTAGGTTGTTTGGTGATAATTAATGCTTAGAGATAGAATTGCTATATCAGCATGAACCCGATTTCTTGTTCTCTTTCCAGATTTAAAACATTCAATACTGAGAATTTCTGTAATCTTTGTTACTGAACAGTTAACATGTCAATGTTGAAGGGATCACAAGAATCTAATAAATCTTGAATGAGTCCTTAAAATATAAAAAAGTACAAATTCTGATAACCGAGAATGTTTACCAAAAGTTGATATAGATTGTCGAGAAGTTAAAGCATCATGTATCGAGAAAATAATATTTTTAGAGAATGAAAAGGTAAATCAAAGATATTTATATGATCATTTTCACTTGAAAGCACTTGATATTTATTATAGACATAATGGCTTTTTAGATGTGTTGGTAAACTACTGCTATACTTTCTGGGCATATATGAGAAATCATCAAACAGGGAGGGGGAATTGAACCTTCGATGTACTAAGTCTCAAACCATCGAACAGTGAGGGGAAAATTCCACAATTTCGAACCGAATCCTCATTCCTCAGGCGACTTGAAATTCAGAGAAAGTCGATAATGTAATACCCGTATTTATTTTTATTATTTAGTAAATTGTGATAATAACGATTTTTGGCATAACTTCGTTTGGGCCAATAATATCGGTTATTTGGACCAATTATCTTTTAGTAATAAAAATTGTAAAGTTAATCCGATATATTTTGATATTGTAACTTTGGACTTGGCCCGTAAACTAGTCCATCAATTTTAGCTCGAGAGTAAATATAATAATAATAATAATATAATGAGCGGCCGGTTTTGGGGGGGGGGGATAAGGGAGTCGTGGAGTTGTTGTTGGGTTTGCTAGGAGAGTGGAAAAAAATCTTTTGAAAGAATAATACTTGCAAAGAAAATTAGAGAGAAAGAGGGTAAAGAACGGTGCAAGGAGAAGAAGGAGACGACGCACAGAGTTTGATCAGGACGGCGAGGATTGTGAAGGAACAAAGTGAGGTAAGCCTTGTGTTCTCTTCTCCTCCGATCAGAGTAAATACTGTTACCTTACTCTCTATAATACAAGTTTAATTCGTGAGTTGGGTACTGCAATAGACGGAGAATTGAAGCTAATATTTATGAGGTCGTTGTCGTTTGAGTGTTCATTAATGATGTATGTATGTAAGTTAAATTCTCATTCTGCTTCCGGTGTATATGTGGGTTGAGTGTGTGTAGGTTGAGTGTGTGCGTGAGTGGAGTGTGTGGCTTGAATATTTAAAAGGGATAGAAAGGATTGCAGACCCAGGAGGATGGTACGCTGGAAGGGAGATGAAGTGAAGAAGGAGAAAAGAAAAAAGAAAAAGAGAGAGAAAGAAGAGGGAGGGAGGGAGTGAGCGTGTACAGGGGTTAGCAAAGGATGGAGTAGATTGGATTTGGGTTTTTAGTTTTACTCAATTATTATTATATTCTATTGTTGTTTTTCTTGATACATGTCATGTCAGAAGGTTGAGAAGAGGGGTAGGGTCAATTGAGGGAGTATGAGTTTTATGTGTACACTGTTGGTTGCATGTTGAGGTTACTACTCCTTCTCCTCTCGGTATGGACAGAGGGTTTGTTATGACGGAAAAACTGTCATGGGTTTTAGTGTTTGTTTTACAAAGGGGTAATAAACTGTGTATATTATATTTTGTTATAGTTATTGGTAAAATTTAGTATTGTACAATAGACATCACTATTCTATTTTTTTATTTTTTATTCTTAGTCACTAAATTACATACTAGAACATTTAAAGTTTGTAATTAGACTTTATATTTGATCAAGCGTGGGTAACGACTCTATTTTAGCGTACGAGTTATTTGTTTTGCTGCGTTAAAGAGGCAACGAATTTCGCTTCTTTTAGGTTACTTTATAAAACATATTTTTGAAGTTAGGTTCCCATGTCAATTCTTGAATTATCGTTTTGATTGCCATACCCGACCTTTGTCAAAATTTGCTTTGACTCCGTCGATTCACGTTTTGTTATATCATATTCTTCAAAACCTTGTATTATATCTTTGGTATTTGGTGAAATATTTTTACTTTGAAAGTAAATTCGTATGTAACATTTGATAACATTTTTGTTTGGAACTCCGCTACGATCACTAGTTGAAGAACCCGTCATTGGGTATAGAGTGAACCTTTTTAGTCCGTGATTACGAACAACCTGCCACTGGGTATAGAGTGGACCTTTATATTTTTGCACCACCAAACCCTTGGTGCGGTAATCCGGATTTACTTTTATTAGTTACCATTGGGGTAAAATTTCGGTACCCTTCGGGGGCAATTGTGTGACCACATATGTGATCATAACATCTGTGAGTAGTCTGTCGTGACTAGCCGGTATGGGACGGTTGGGTTACTCGACTTCGTACTTTGCATGTTTTCCTTTCTTTGAACTCTTTTTTGTGAAACACTAATTCGTTCACCTTGTTCACTTTCATTGTAAAACATTATATGAACTACAAACAATCTTTTTTGAATATCGTTCACTTTGGTTATTCTTATTGTGGGTCCACCTTTCCTTAGAAATTGGAGGGGCAGCGTTTTAACTTACTGAACATTGTTCGCTCACCCTTCACTATATTCTTCTCCTCAGGTCACAGGTGAGAAGTAAGGTTTTTTGTTGAGGCGTACATACAAGGATGAACTAGAGTTATTTTATTAAGTTTTATGTAATAAATAGATTTCAGGTTTGATGCTAGAATAATTTGGTCAGTCCTGCATGACGATTTATTTTGGGTATAGACTTTGAGGTTGTAAACTTGGGTTATTTTTCCGCTGCGCATTTTCTTGGAACTAATTTTGATATATTGTTGCATTTGATTTAGTTAATTTGGATTGTGAGCTGTGACGTGTTCGGGCTCATACTGTAATTTTGATATATTGTTGCATTTTCTTGGAACTAATGATACTCATACTGTAATTTAGTGACTAATAATAATAAAAAAAGAATAGTAATGTCTATTATACAATACTAAATTTTACCACTAACTATAACAAAATATAATATACACAGTTTATTACCCCTTTGTAAAACAAACACCAAAACCCATGACAATCTTTCCGCCATAACAAACCCTCTGTCCACTACCAAGAGGAGAAGAAGGAGTAGTAACCTCAACATGCAACCCACATTACACACATAAAATTCATACTCCCTCAATTGACCCTACCCCTCTTCTCAACCTTCTGACATGACATGTATCAAGAAAAACAACAATAGAATATAATAATAATTGAGTAAAACCAAAAATCCAAATCCACAGTCTACTCCCTCCTTCCTTTGCTAACCCCTGTACACGCTCATTCCCTAGCTCCCTCTTCTTTCTCTCTCTCTCTTTTTTTTTTTTCTTCTCTTCTCCTTCTCAACTTCATCTCCCTTCAGCGTACCATCCTCCTGGTCTGCAATCCTTTCTATCCCTTTTATATATTCAAGACACACACTCCACTCACATACACACGCACACACTCAACCTACATACACGCACACACTCAACCTACATATACACCGGAAGCAGAATAAAAATTTAACTTACATACATACACCATTAATTAATGAACACCCATACAACAACGACCTCATAAAAATTAGCTTCAATTCTCCGTCTTTTGCAGTACCCAACTCACGAATTAAACTTGTATTATAGAGAGTAAGGTAACAGCATTTACTCTGATCGGAGGAGAAAGGAACACAAGGTTTACCTCACTTTGTTCCTTCGCAATCCTCGCCGTTCCGATCAAACTCCGTGCGTCATCTCCTTCTTCTCCTTGCGCCGTTCTTTACCCTCTCTTTCTCTCTAATTTTCTTTGCAAGTATTATTCTTTCAAAAGAGTTTTTTCCACTCTCCTATCAAACCCAACAACATCTCCACGACTCCCTTATCCCCCCAACCGGCCGCTCCGTTTGCTGCGCATAAGTTCCCTCTCCGTACCACGTCTCCTATTTTGTTATTATCAATTATTATTATTATTATTATATTTACTCTCGAGCTCGAGCTAAAACTGATGGACTAGTTTTCGGGTCAAGACCAAAGTTACAATATCAAAATATATCGGACCCAATTTACAATTTTTATTACTTAAAGATAATTGGCCCAAATAACCGATTTTTATTACAATCGTTTCCTAATTCTCGGTCCCCAACATTGTGGTCCTACAGTTTAGTCACGTCACCATAATCAATATTTATCAAATTAAGCTCTAATAAATATATATATATATATATATATATCATAACAATCTTAAATTTAAGGTAACTCAAACGTCAACTCCAATTATAACTCATAGTAATTATCAATACAAGTCTCACTTCGAAACCAAACTTAATTAATCAGTTCTCTCGTATTACAAAAAATAAATTTATTATTAAAATTTCTTGGCAAGTTCATATATAACCCCTCCGATTTCTAAGGAGGACTTGACTGAAGAAAAACAATTAATCAAAATGATTTATCGATCAAAGGAATGATTCTCCACCATCCGTAACATGAAATAATCTTTGATCAAGGAAGCAAATGTTCAATGCAATATAACAAATATTAATACTACATTTCAAACGAAAAACAAGAGATACAAAATATAGTGAGAGGTCTAGCGACCGCCAACCGTCCCATACTGGTTGGAAGCAAAGGCCAATTCGTGAATACTTCATTATATCATATAAGCAAACAAGAATTCCAAATGAAAGCTAAAGACTGTACAATGACTACGACTCGCAGACACCATGATCACATAAGGGGTCTCAAAACCTTAATTAAACGGTGACTCCGAAGAGTTTTGATGATTCGTATTTAGCCTATATAAATGGTATATCCGAATAACCGCACCACGGGCCAGATGGTGTAAAGTACCCCTGTGGCAGGTTGTTTGACTTAGTGATCACAACAAGATTTTCAATAAAGTACATCATAGATTCGAAATTGAGCGATATAACGATTGAATGGTTTTCATAAAAAAATATTTCTCATAAGACAAAGATTCGTACATAGGATTAACGATAAGATATAATATGAATTGAGAATGAAACAGTGCGACGGAATTCAAAACAACTACCGGCACAAGTGCCAGACATAGCGTAAACAATGACGTTTAATAATAACAAAATACAGCGGAAGCTTAGCAAATAACCTGTTACCTCGATAAGTATAATCTGTACGCGGATAGAGATCGTCACACGCGCTCATCCAACCCTAAAATCAAAGCATAAATATTAATCACTATACTATGATCGTGCTAAACGGTTCATTAAATAATACTAAATTTCCTTGAAAATATTAATTCAGTAATTACGGCCTCGAATATCGATCAGTTAAACTCGTCTTGATTTATACTCAAAGTAATATTGTATACTAATCTGTGTACCATATATATATATATATATATATATATTATTACATAACACACACTAAACACACACACAAGGCACATGCACACATACTGACTATTTCCTTCCAAGCTTGTTATTACATAAAAACTACATGTTCCACCCATCACGTGCATACACAATTAAGACAAAAATCATTCTTTTTTTTTTCCCACATCATTCCCTTCTCTTTCTTTTTCTTTTCTTCCTTCTCAGCGCCTTCCTCTCCCCTCATACCCATTCCAACTACGCGCACACACAACACACACAGAATACACGCCCAGCACACACACAACGCTGGCACATGCACTCACACACTCACCGAAAACCCACAGATTATACCCTCTCTCTCCTCAGCCATCAATCTCCTTTACCTCCCTCACAGATTTCTGTATCAATATTTTTATATATACATTAACTTATTATGCACTTCCATCCACAAGTGTAGTATTAATCGAATTCTAAAATAATGCGCTAATGATACGTAGGGGTCGACAAACCTCGAGAAATCTTCTTAGTCCGGCTCATTCTTTCTCTCAACACTAGCGTCTATCTCTCTTTCATCACTACCGTCGTCTTCTCTACCTTTGCAGCCGTCGCCTCACCGTTTCTATGTCTCTTTTCTTTTTCTTTCTTTTGTACGTAACCCTATTCTAAAGTGCCCTTTCACATTATTTATACTTACTACTTAGGGTTTCTAACTCTAACCGAGAACCGGCCAAAATATGGTAGCGATTAATACAGTATTATTATTAATGCTATTAATATAAAGGTGGCCCAAGCCCAACCCTCATAAATAGAGTTATCTATTTAAACCCTAGTTTTCTTTTATTCAGAAATAATTTAATGTTATAATATATTGATGTAATATAATAATTATTAAATTTAGTGGGTATTACAGTTTCGTAGATAAAAGAGATAACAGAGTTGTGTTTTGAACTAGTAAGTGCTTTGCATAGTCTGCAGGAAAACTTTCCCAAAGCCACGCATTCATTCCTGGCTTTTGAAGCTTCATCAAAACCATTTAAGGCTACAGAAAGACCTGATGACAGCATATTCTATAGAAAGAAGAAGCAATAGGAAATTGGGAAGTACATTTATTACATTTAGTCATCAAAAAAGAGTTGGTTCATTATAACAAGCAGGATTTGCCTAACTATGATGAAGAAATTAATTAATGTGATAACCCAAAAGAAGTTCGAACTGCATGGATTAACTAAAGATGCTACTATGAAGAATCGCTACACTACATATATACTTAAATTAAACAAGTTGCATTCAGGACTGAATTATTTGCTGGCGTTTAGTTTCAACACTCGAAATCTGTACAGTAGTACTACTAATTAAGGTGTTGATATGTTCCTCTCTCTCTCAGTCTAAAGTCAGTCCAGACTCCATGAGCAAGATAAAACACAAAAATCAATCTGTTAGGTAAATAATTATACCTTCTAGGAGATTACATCTGGAGGAATAGACTGTACAAGAAGTTAAAGTGGTACACCAATTATGTTTGCTAGAATACATATGAAAATTGATTGCATAAATGCACCAACTCCACTTCAATCTTATCTATAATCTTCAGGGCATATATTAGAAGAAAAACTCAAAATGGGCCGATGAAAATTGAAAAGAGTTGGATTTCGGATCGGGGTTCCCTAGTTCCAGTCATTACTTGAAGGCCAAGAATTCATGACAATACACTTTATCGATCTGCTTTTGTCTCGGGAATGTAACCCAAAATTAGGGAGGCGATGCCACCAAAGCATCGGCGCCCTCCAGCAACACTTGGTGACAGCATCAATAGGAAATTGGGAAGTACATTCATTACACTTAGTCATCAAGAAAGAGTTAGTTCAATACAACAAGCAGGATCTGCTATGAAAAAATGTGATAACCCAAAAGAAGTTCGAACTGCATTGACTAAAAGTGCTTCTAATACGTTCAATAGAAGTTAAGCAACTTCAGTAAAATATCATACAAGGGAACAATGTGTAGCGACAAGTAGTGATGCCCAAATGGCACGAAAACTAGCGAATGTATAAAGAACCAAGATGTTAATTTTATGGACCTATTGAAAGATAATGGGCATGGATGGAACTCGCTGAAGTTTATGTTTCCAGTTTCAACCCTCTTGTACACAGAGGGATAATCAGAGAAGAAAGTACTGAGGTGTTGATGGATTTTCCATTCATATATAGGTGAAGCAGAGATTGCACCTTTCTGCACATAACCCCACTCCATACAGAATAAGAAGTAATGTAAAACAACATCCTACACAACATTTACACATACAAGTAGTAAATAAGATACGGATAAGACCAGGAGAAATTTTCCAAGTCTAAAGTTAGTCAGGACTTCATGAGGAAGATAAAGGACAAAATTCAATCTATTAGGTAAATAAAGCTTGTAGGAGAGTACAAGAAGGAATTGAAAGTAAAAGAGTCAAAGTAGTACACCGGTTAAGTTTTACATTACATACAAAAGTTGCAAATACCAGGAAAATTGACTGCAGGAATGCTCCTAATCCAGTTCTATCTTATCTATACTCTGCGGGGCTTGTATTAGAAGAAAAACTCGTTGTGGCCCGATAATCTTTGGCTCGAAAATTGAGAGATCTTGCTGAAATATTGGATTGATCATGGTGTCAACTAGCAGAGTTGAAATTGGATAAGAAGGAAGATGACATCACGGTCCTAACGTAGTTCTCCACTGCTCTCTCTCTCTCCCCTTCTCACTCCCTCTTTTCTCTAGTTTTTTTTATTTATTATTTTTTCTTTCCCGTGCATAGCTATCAAAAGAGTTATCATAAATGGAGAACCCCCAGGCATCCTCTTCCGATATGATTAGCAACCTTCATTATGTCTCATCCAATACGAGATGCTGCAAGAACAAGTGTCTTGTCCAGTCGCTGGAGCGCAACTTGGCATAATATTCCTCACCTTGATTTTTGATGATTTTTTTCCGGAATTCAATGAGAAATCAACCGTCAGAGACATTAATAGTGACAATCGACCAAATTGTATCAGCTCATCGTCGACCAATCCTCAGGATCTCCCTCAACAGAATCCCAGGTAGACATGAGACGGACACAATGACAGAGAAGCTTTTCTTGTTTGATGCAGATGCAGCTTGGCATGCTGCATTTGCCTTTTTGAAGGCCATATGCTTCTGCTCTTTTGCAATGGGTCTTTCTCCTCCAACATACTGCACAGCAGCGCAGACTCCTAATATTACTTGTGCCTCAAGTGCCATCTAGCATAAAAGTAAATTCAATAAGATCACTGTTTGAAATAAGCAAACTCAACATCTCTTTCTTCAGGAAAGGTAAGCAATCAATTTTAAACAAAGTATATAAGCAACACTTTGTGTTTTAATTTTAATTTCAAAATTAAATCAATCAACAGCTAAGCAAGATAAAATGTCCAATAAGTATTATAACTACAGAATCATAAACGTATCAAGGAGAAGCACAAACGCATCTACTAAAGCATTCAAAATGGCAAAAGCTCTAAAACCATAATATCACCAGTTTTTTTAGGGGGCAATTGAGATCAAGCATCAAGTACTTACATAAATGGCAATAAGGATTTCATACCTAAAGCGCGAACTAGCTTCAATTACATACATGATAGAGCATCTTAATTATCACAGGCATTTAGTATACATGTAATCAATATGCTCAACTTTAAATCAATCTCTCTCAAGCTCTAATGTGCATTCCGGGAGTGCAATTAAACTACCATTAAACTGAGCATGCTCGACAACGCAGATACAGATTACATAGCTAAATATTTCCCATTCAATGATAACAAGAATAGCTCAGATCATGCTGAGAATTTGAGATCCACACATATATCTTCAAACAGTAACCTTCTTACCCACAGAGATAGAACTCCAAACTTGTGAAATGCCATGAACAACGACCTCATCCCTAATCCTACAAATTTACCATCTTTAATAATATTTAGATGTATAAAAAAGAATAAAGTTTGGAAGGATATCGTAGAACACACAGAAAAATACTCACCAGAACTGAACTTTTTCTCTCTCTTCCTCTCTCTCATCTTCATTCTCTTCTCCTCCTTGGCTGGACACAGTTGATATTCTTGATGTCTTTGTCATGTTTGTAAGAATGAGGAATTAGTTTGATACAAAGGTACCTTTATCTAGAGCGATTCCTGTCAAGGGGTTTCTTTCCTTCCCAAAATGATGATAGTAAATATGGTAGCTTGTTAATTTGGTGATAATAAATGCTTAGGGATAGAATTGCTACCTCAGCATTAACCTAGATGCTTATTCTTTTTCCAGATTTACTGAGAATCTTTCTTCAATCTTTGTTACTTAACTGTCAACATGTCAATGTTGAAGAGATCACAAGAATCTAATAAATCTTGAGTCCTTAAAGTAGTAATGCACAAATTCTTCCTACAAAGGGTAAGAATATTAAAGGTGTTGATTCAAGACCATAATTCCATAGCTGCTTTATTACAAGTCATGCCAATATACTTATTCACTTTATGTTGCTGCTGCTGCTTGAAATGCCTGGATGCACAATAAGTGGCATGCCAATCGCTAAACTTAATCTCCAGTAGGTTTTGGCTCTGTTCAAAAAGGAACTCCCAGTTCTAATAGGAAATAGCTGTTGTAAAGGTATCAAAGTTTCTTGAGAGAATGTCGAACCCTGATGATATATTATGTCTAACAGGGTCCCAAAATATAATGCTCATTTCAGGTTAAAAAACAACGTCACATCCGAAATGGACACCCTAAAAGAGTATAAAAACAAAGTTATAGTCAGCCACTTTGCCAGAACTTACTAAACTGTTCATACCTAACAAGGGATATCGATGATTTAACATAATATTCATCTAATACATCCAACAAGACAAATGAGCTTAGCTTTAGAATCAGAATTAATGATACACTAGTATATATTTGTAAGCTTGCAAAAAACAGAATGAGTCGATGCAATTAAGTTGATTATTGAAGGATCCAAAAATATACACCCCAAAAGTATACTCCCAAATATCCCGAAAAAAGTACGAAACGGACCCACACACGCGAAGTGTGTCCAAGAAGCTTCGTCACCCTATAAATAGGGGGCTCCCCCCACATAAAATGGATGGCTGAGTCCTTAAGCTTCCTTTTCTCTCTCTCTCTTCACACACATATAAACTGACATTTATTATCTCTATATATCCTGTCTATATATCCTTAGACACTGATTCTTACACCGGAGAGTTTTGGCGGGGAAAATTCCCTGCCGTCTCACGGTTGTTTATTCTCGCAGATATCTTACCACGACGACGACAATAGACACGTACTTAACCAACACTTTCGGCACCCCCGGTATGGTGATTATTTTGGCGTCATCAATTATGTGAAACATAAATAAGTATTATCTTGACTTAAACTTGTCAAATTCCCGACGTGTTACATCAAGTCACAACTTCATTCACATTATGGAAGGGGTGATCAGAAAATGAAATACTATAATTTATTAACTAATACAATTTATAAGCTAATACATAAACATAATGTATTAAATACACTGATTAAGTGACCAAATGGTCTGACAAATTGTTCAAAATTGAAAGGGACACCTAGAAGAATTTAAAACAAAAAAAGATCATTTTCTGCCATCTATCAAGTAAAATAATCAGCGTATATATCAGGCTCCAGCACTAAAATTAATCACAATTTCTTGATCTTCTTCCTGTTTACATTTGCTCAAAATTATGGGTTTTTGGCTTCCTATAGCATGTTCATCTTACTTTCTCTCTTATGTTATCATTTACATGCCGTTGACCACCTCATTTGGTTTCACAAGTGAGACAGACAGGCAAGCTTTGCTTGCCATAAAGAAAGATATAGTCCAGGAAGATCCGTTCCAGGCTCTTAGCTCATGGAACGATTCTCTTCACTTCTGCAGTTGGAGCGGAGTCACATGCGGTCTTCGCCATCAAAGGGTGACGGTCCTTAATCTGTCGTCCCTTCAATTGACAGGTACCTTGTCACCTTACATAGGCAACCTCACATTCCTCAAGGAGATCAATTTACAGGACAATAGATTCCAGGCCACAATCCCAGAGGAAATTGGAAAATTAGTCCGCCTTCAATACCTTCGTTTGGCTAATAACTCCTTCCAAGGTAACCTTCCTGTAAATCTGACCCGATGTTCAGACCTTCAAATCCTCGATTTTAGGGGAAACCAACTTGAAGGAAACATTCCTGCTGAGTTTAGCAGTTTTTCCAAGCTCTATGCCATGAGTCTTTCCAGAAACAATTTTACTGGAAACATCCCCCCATCGTTAGGGAACCTCTCCTCTCTTCGTATACTTAGCCTATCTAAAAACCATCTGTACGGTAATATTCCTCTCGATCTTGGACAGCTTTCCAACTTACAGGTCTTTGAAATCTCTTCAAATAAATTGTCTGGTGTATTTCCTTCACAGTTCTACAACATTTCCACAATCCAAACACTTTCCATCACAAATAACCATTTGACCGGAACATTTCCACCTAATTTAGGCCTCACTCTCCCAAATCTTAAATTATTTTTAGCTGATTTGAATGGATTTTCTGGATCCATTCCACCATCACTAGCTAATGCTTCAGGACTAGTTAAAATCAGCATCGGAGACAATTCTTTGACAGGTTCCATACCGATGAATTTAGGAAGCCTTCAACAGTTACAAGTCTTACATTTTGGCCATAACCCACTAGATAAAACCAATGACATCAACTTTCTGTCTACGTTAATTAATTGCACTAGCCTGATAATACTGAGTTTATCTAGAATTCAGATCGGAGGTGTTTTGCCAGACTCCATTGCAAATCTCTCCGCAACTCTTACACGGGTATGGCTGGATCAGAATTACATCTCAGGAACCATACCTGTCAGAGTTGGAAACCTTGCCAGCCTAAGCTACTTGACAATAGATACTAATATGCTTAGGGGTAACATTCCAGATTCCTTTGGAAAACTATCCAAGTTGCAAGAACTCTACCTTTTCACAAACAACATTACGGGAGAAATTCCATTCTCCATTGGCAACCTTACTGCGCTAAACATTCTTGATTTTCACGAGAATATGCTAGAAGGAAGCATACCTGTTTCTTTAGGTAATTGCCGCAACTTGGAAGGGCTGTCTCTCATGCAGAATCATCTCTCTGGTGCCATACCTGAACAAGTCATTGGTCTTCAGTCCCTCTCACTTGGCCTCATCTTAGCTGAAAACTACTTAACTGGATCATTATCTTCACAGGTAGGTAACTTGACAAATCTTGCCAGTCTGGATATTTCGGAGAACAATCTGTCGGGTGAAATTCCAAACAATATTGGCAACTGTCTTATGTTAGACTCGCTCCATATGCAAGGTAATTTTTTCAAAGGAGCTATTCCTTCATCTTTGGGACTACTAAAAAGCATTCAAGTCATAGATCTTTCTCGAAACAATTTCTCCGGGCAGATTCCAAAGTCTATTGGAAAGCTGCAGTTACTTAGGAATCTAAATCTCTCCTTTAATATGCTTGAGGGTGAAGTTCCAAGTGAAGGAGTTTTTGCAAACATCAGCGAGTTTTCAGTTCAAAGAAATAAGAATCTTTGTGGAGGGATTAACCAGTTAATGCTGCACGCATGTCCAACAAATATCTCAAAGAAACAGAGGAAGTTCTCTGCTCGTACAATAATTATCCTTGCAATTACCATCCCTCTCTCAGTTTTACTACTAGCATGTGTTTATGTTATTTTTTGGAGAAGAAGAGTCAGACAACCCCAGTCACCAGCTGCAACAAAGGAGAGTCATCATCCGAAAATTTCTTATGCTGAATTAGCTCAATCGACCAACGGGTTCTCTTCAGAAAACTTGATTGGTGAAGGAAGATATGGTTATGTTTACAAAGGATATTTCAGCTCGAGACAGCAAACTGTAGCTATTAAGGTGCTTAGACTTGAAGAGCATGGAGCAGACAAGAGCTTCTTAGCAGAATGTGAAGCATTAAGGAACATCCGTCATCGGAACCTTGTCAAGATCATCACATCTTGCTCAAGCATAGATTCAGAGGGACATGATTTCAAAGCTTTGGTGTATGAGTTCATGCCAAATGGGAACTTAGATTTCCATTTGCATCCAAATACATCCGCACAACACGACACAAAAAAGTTGAGCTTAACGCAAAGGCTGAACATCGCAATTGATGTTGCATCCGCACTGGATTATCTACATTACGATTGTGGGACGCCAATTGTTCACTGTGATATTAAGCCAAACAATGTTCTTCTTGACAATGATTTATGTGCCCATCTAAGTGATTTTGGCCTCGCGAGGTTTCTTTCAGCCACAAATAACAGCAGATACAGTGATGCACAATCAAGTTCAACTGGAATCAGAGGAACAATTGGGTATGTACCGCCAGGTAAGCTTATCAACTAATGAACATGAATATTCTCTTCTAAAACAATAGGTATTTTTTTTAAAAAAAAAAAAATCTTTAGCTCTGTATTAGGCATCTTTGATATAACATCAGTTTACTTAACCATGTTGAGCTAAATCATTAATAGTCGTAAATATTTTCACTGCCATGTGGTCTCCATACGAGAGAGAGAGGAGAGAGACAAAAAAGAAAAAGAAAAAAAAGAAGGCGGTAGTTAGCGACATGAGAGTCTTGTTTTCATTCTCCATCTGCTCTGTATGTTTCAGAATACGGCATGGGAGGAGAGATCTCAGCTCAAGGCGATGTGTACAGCTATGGAATCCTATTGCTGGAACTTTTTACTGGTAAAAGACCGACAAACGGCATGCTTACAGAAAGTTACAGTCTCCATAATTATGTTAAGATGGCTCTACCACATCGAGTGATGGAAACCATTGATTCACAAATGCAGCTCGAAGAAGAGGAATATGGGTGGACTAACACCTGGCAAAGTAAAAGAAGTAAGAGAGTCCAGATAGAAGAATGCTTGGAGTCAATCCTCCAAATTGGGGTTTCATGCTGTGCCGAAATGCCAAAAGAGCGCATGAACATTAAAGATGTTGTCAAGAAACTGCGCCAAATAAGGAATACAGTTGGAGTTACTTATATGTGACAGCCAAGGAACGGGAAGGAGTGATTGTACATACTTAGCTGCTCCCTTTGATTGTAGTTTGTATGTATGCTTCCTATAGATTCCATTCCTTCTCTTATAATTTCAGTACAATTTTTTTGCTTGTGTGGATATGTAAAGAAAAAATAAATAATAATGTCAACACTTGTGGCTTTGTAAACTTTTCAAAAGTTTGTGACAAAGTTTTCCTTGAAACATACTACTTCTTACAAGATAATTTACAAGCTTGAGGCACTGTTTCCTTTTTGAAACTTGAGTAATGACTATTTACTAGCCTATTTTCACCAATCACAGAGATTAAATAACACACATATGATCCTCTCTCTGTTCCTTAATGTTGATCACTTGATCATGGAAGAGCTTAAACATAAGTTTCAGGCTGTCACACGTACGGTTTCCTTTTCTGTGACTTGTCATTGAACATTGGAACACAAGGACTTGAACAATCAATAATTCATTCAAAGATTCCACGCCTCAAAAAGCCATATTGCAGTGCAGGGACAGCTTTACTTACTATGTCCCATATTAAAGACTTGAGGTTAAGACAACAGTGAACTAAGCTAAGCATTCTCTTGATTATCAAACCCAAAGATCCTACAAGTATAAAGCAATAATTATTATAAAAACGTCGGATTTTATCTCATGGAGTTGTTCTCTTCGGTTCCATTAATTGAGCCGTTACTGTTACAAACATTTGATTTGAAATGGCATAAATGGGAAGATGCGTAATGATTCAACAAAAAAAAGCAGAGGCAAATGTGTTTGTTTGAACACATGGCTGAACATACACAGCCAAAAACTTTTATTATTAACTCACTTGTCCAAAATTGGACTTTCCTTTGTCATTAGCAACCCACCATTTATTTATAAGGGGCCTGGGAAGGTTCCATTCTCCCTTTGCTCATTCCATCTCTCAACCTGCATCATATGGGACGAAATTCAAACAAATTATAAAACAAACTTCAGGATGCCCTAAATTTCATTTACACAATTTCTACTAGGCTAAATCTCATTAGTTTAAAACCAATTATAAGGTAAGTCTCACAACATAAAACAACACATACCCATTCACTCGGGCAAAGAGAACGGTAGTACTTCGCAAACTTGTCACACTCAGGAGCACCTTCTCCCTTTGCAGCTATGCACCTGATAAGGTGAAACCAGTCAATAGTCAGTCACCAAAAAGAGTACCAAGTCCCGTACTTCCGTCGTTATGATAGTTTACAAAACAAATTAGAAATAGGAAATAGAGACGGATCAACTCACCTGTGGTACTCGACATATCGGGTAAAGCAGTGCCTGCTTTGATTTGTGGTAGGAAAGCGAAAATCTGCAGGTGCCGTCTCAAGCTGATAGCCAACCAATACACAAAAATAAAATGCATAAGAACTAATAGCCCTAGCGTTAACGGAAAGGAGTCAGAAGTAGTGGTAACCAGTAAAAAGGATAACAGTTACTCCAGTCAAGCGAACCTTAATCTCTGGTTTCTCTTCAACAGCTTCTTGATCATCTGAATTCTCTTGCTCAGTATTTTCACTGACATCTTCGCCAGCTGAGGCGGTTTCCGTGACATCTTTACTGGCACTGGGAGTTACTTCCTTGTTTTCTTCAGTGGTAGCATCAGACCCTTCACTACTTTCTGCGATAACTGGGGTTTCCTCGGCTTTTGGAGCAACAACTTCCTCAGGGGCAGCAATAACTGGACTTTCTACCTCGCTCTCCTGTGCAGGTTTTGTACTCACACCCACCTTTTCTTCATTACCCTTTAGTAGGTATTGCTGCATGTAAAAATCACACTAAAAGCTCAGTACTTAATAAAACATCACTGGGCAATCTACATACTGAGATGTTTTGACACTTCTTTACTTGCACTGTAAAATATCTTCAGTATTATTTACCCAATGGTCAATGTCATCCGCAAATAAATTTTAACAAGTGATCAGCCCTATTCTTGAAGTGTCGAAGCAACCTATTTCAGTTAGTCAACTTCTTATCCAGCGGGTTGTCATGGAAAGGCTTGAGCAGAGCCCAAGACGCATTCCACTGCGGACACGTAACTATCCAAGGTTGAAGAAGAGGGATCAGGATTTGTGACAAATTGGTGATGGGATGCAGGTGCTTATCAGGCCCTTCTGTGCATTTTCCATCGTGGATTGGCCAGATGGGTCCTCGATGAAGAGGGTGGAGCGCTTGGTGCAGTCAGAGAAGGCTTAAACTTTAGAGAGAAATTGGGTCAAAATCTTCAGATGAGGAAGCAAAGCTACAACGGGCCAACTGAGTAGCGGGAGTAGAGAAAGAAAGAGGTTGTGCCTGACCCAAGGTGGCTTTCGGATTTTGAATGGGCTTGGAAGAATGCTTGGGCTGGTCACGATTATGAGTAAGGGGGCAAAACAGTCGCAGTGGCCAAAAAAAGACTTCTTAAATAGAGGCTCCAGTGGTTGAATCCGGCCATCATTCTGTACCCATGGCCTGGAAAAGTAGCACTCACTGCAGGAATTGACACCACCACTACTGTAATGCTTGCTATAAATAACTAAGGCAAAAGTGGTTGACTCATCAAGCTAAGGGCGCGGGGGGCTTGTCAATGTCGAAAGGGCACCTTCTATTTCTTGCTTTCTATGATTCTTTCCCCGGCTGCTAAGGATGGTCCACGCTAACGGCTTTCTATGCACCAACTCACTACTCCTTTTCAATGTTCTAAAAATCGCTAGACGGGCGCTAGGCGCCAGAGCAGGGCCTAGCGCCTAGGGGGTCTAGTCAGGGCCTAGAAATCGAGACATAATTACACATTAAATCCATACCAAACCTAGTGCAACAATAGTAAATAGCTAAATATGACCAAATAAACTAAAAGTAATGATTACATTACAAGATTAAAAGTTAAAATTAAAAATTAAAATCAAATTCTCCATCATTTCAAAGTGGAGGGAAGAAGGGAATACCATAATAACTTGAGGGGGGAGGGAAATATTTTAATAACTTGAGGGGGGAGGGGAAATACTTTAATAACTTGAGGAGGGGGGTTGTCATTTTGAAAAGTGAATTAAAACCCTAAAACTAAAAGCTGACCGCCTGTCTCTCTCTCACAATTCACAAAGTTTTTACAGACGCCTATCCCTCTCTCTCACTATGAGATAGATGACGAGATTTCGACACCAAAGACAATCTCTCGCTCTCTCTTTCTCTCTTGCTCTCTTTCTCTCTCACTCTCGCTCTCTCTTAATTTCTCTCACTCTCACTCTCTCTTTCACCTTTTCATCAGCATATCGTCTCCTTTCCCACCGTAATCAATCCAGCCATTTCGACTACTTCCAAGCTATGGATCTCAGTCACGTTGACTCCCCCTCCTTCGACGCCAAACTTATCTAAGCCCTAGCTGTCCAGAAAATTGGGGACGTCATTCATCGCATCGTCGTGCGTCGCTCTGCCCCTGATTGACTCCCCTTCCTCTCAGGTTCCTCATACTGGGTCCCTCCTCGAGAAAACGCGTACGACATCGCTCAAATCTGCTGGGTGTTAGGCGGCGCCTAGGCTGAGTAAGCGGCAATTTTCATGGTGGCAATTTTTTGTCCGATTTGGCCCTAGTCGAGATGTTTGGGGGGCGCCTAGAGCCTAGTCACGGCGTTTGGAGGGCGCCTAGAGCCTAGTCACGGCATTTGGAGGGCGCCTAGAACCTAGTCGCGGCGTTTGGGGGGGTCTAGTGCCTAGGCGGGCGCCTAGATCCTAGTCGCGGCGTTCTGGGGGGGGGGGGCTAGCACCTAGGCGGGCGCCTAGAACGATTTTTCGAACACTGCTCCTTTTTGGCCTACTTACCTCGTGGTGTTAATTAGAGGAAAGATAATCAATGGTCACAGGAGTTATACCCTTGATTAAATACTCCCTTCCGCTCAACAGGTTCCCGTTTGAAAGTAAGACACTTTAAGGGTTAACAGACTTGGTCATATATCTCCCCCTGTAATGCATAAAATTCCTAGTGTGTAGTAAAACATCTTGTGAAATTCATTTGTGTAAAATATGTCCTTTAGCTAAAGAACATGTGCTTCCCTTTCCACACAGTACCTCACATTGTTCTGTTCCTTTTGAAATGATTCATCATGACAGTTGGGGGGGGGAGGGGTTATAGTCGTGCTACTTTGAATGGATATAGATATTTCCTTACAATAGTTGATGACTTCTCCAGAGCCACATGGACTTTCCTTAAACCATGAAGTTACACCTTTCCTTAATTCTTGAATGGTTCATCAAAGTTCTTGTAAGAGGACTCCCCAACAAAATAGAGTTGTTGAAAGAAAACACCAACAACTTTTGAACATATCTAGAGCCTTAAGATTCCAATCACGTCTGCCAATTTCTTTTTGGGGACACTCCCTGCAACTTATCTTATCAATCTTATTACCACCAGTGGTATCAATTTTCAAATTCCTTTCAAACTTCTTTATAACAAAGACCCTTACTATGATGTGTTCTAAAAATTGCTTGGCACGCAATTTTTTGGCCGATTTACCTAATTTCTAGGCGCCTCCTGAGTAGAGCCTAGCGCCTAGGCCAATTTTTAGAACACTAATGACACTTAAACAGGCTTCAAGGCAGTTGTTTCTTTTTCTAAGTTTACTGATGCCCTATTGCAGCTTGGTTACACACAATCTCATGTTGATTACTCGCTGTTTAACAAATGGATCTGAATAATGCTTTTTTGCATGATGACCTCAATGAGAAAGTTTATATGTAAATTCCAAAGGGTTATGGTAATCATGTAGACCCTAATATGGTCTGCAAATTGACTGAGTCATTCTACAGCCTTAAACAGGCTTCAAGGCAGTTGTTTCTTTTTCTAAGCCTAATAAGCTTACTGATGCTCTATTGCAGCTTGGTTACACACAATCTCATGTTGATTACTCTGTTTACCCATAAGACTTCTGGTTCTTTTACTGTTGCTTTGATTTATGTGGATGACTTAGTCCTGGCAGGCACTTCTCTTGATCTCATCAATCAACTCAAGGCTTTTCTAGATCTAAATGTAGCATTAAAGATCTTGGTGATATTAAGTACTGTTTGGGCATAGAAATTTTGAGATCAGTTGATGGTTTCCACCTAAGTCAGAGAAAAAAATGCTCTTGATTAACTAAAGGAGGCTAATCCTTTTGATGCTACACCAATTATATTACCTCTTGATCCCAAAGTTAAATTGAGATCATCTGAAGGTGACTTGTTGACGGATCCTTCCCATTACAGAAAATTGGTAGGCAAGCTTTTGTATTTGACAGTTACAAGGCCTAAACTGGCCTTTGCAGTTCAATTGTTAAGCCAGTTTGTTCAAGCTCCTAGAGTGCCTCATTTGCAGGCTGTGCAAAGGTTGTTGAGATATGTCAAGGCTTCTCCAGGTCACGGACTCTATATCCAGTAAATAATGATCTCTTTGCAAGGGTGGTTTTGTGATAGTGATTGGGGGAGCAATCCTGATACATGAAGTCTACTACTGGTTTTTGTCTTTTCTTAGGGACTTCCTTAATCTCTTGGCATGCTAAGAAGCAGAGTGTAATATCCAGATCCTTAGCTGAATCTGAATGCAGAGCCCTTGCCACAAAGTACTTTGGATACACAGTCAACTTCAAGATCTTCAGGTTCCTACTTTTGTTCCATCAAGGTGCCAATTAGCAGATATTTTTATTAAGTCTCTTCCAAAAGGACTCCACTGGGAATTTCTTCACAAGATAAGGTTTTTAAGTCATTATAGCTATTGTACAGCTAGGCTACTGGCTAATCAGGAGCTTGGTAAGTGGGCCAGTTAGAAGTTAGTGGAGGTTAGACCAGTAGTTAGAAGAAGGTATTATTAGTCAGGTGGTTAGTATAGTCAGACAAGCTTTTCATTCAATTTTGTACTTCAATTTTCCTTTGTACTGCAGCATTGATCAATGGATGAATTTTGATCTTCATTGCCATTCTCAATAAATAATAAATTTAAGATCTTGTAACATCAACATTTCAATAGCTCACTCACACTTAAGACTTTGGGAACACTTAAGACTTTGGGACAATATAATGTTCAATTCGGACCAGCGAAACATGTACTCCCATCATTTTTTCACAATAAGGGAAATCGGACCATAAGAAATTATCCGTACCAAATTCAAAATCCAACAGTACTATTATTGTTCGAGTTAAAGTCAAATATACGAGAATTGAATATAAATTCAAACAAAACCAAATCGTAACTTCAAAGCAGTCAATTTTCATTATGGAATTGAGAAATGTGAGTATACGAGATAACAAACAAACAAAATTTAGATAGCGGTAAGCGATACCTCGGATAAGGTTAGGGTTTTTGGGGTCTCCGCCATTGACTGAGATTCAGTTGAAGCCCAAACTTGAGCTGCGATGGACGGCCAATTAGATCACCAACCAAGCCAGAGAAAGATGGAAAGTTGGGTTTTTAGGTATTGGAAAGATTCCCAAAATTACACACACACACACATATATATATATATATACGCAAGTGGAGAGGAGCGAGTTAAATTCAGAGTTACTGAAGAAACATCGGCGATGGAAGAATTCTCTAGCCACACGTAGGTTGCGACGTGTCAACTTTTTCGGGCCTTAGCCCTTAGGCTTGTTGATTGAAAGCTGATGGGCCTGCCCCCTATAATGGATTGGAAATGAATTTTATTTTGGGCCTAATTTGGACGACATATTTGACTGAGATATCGTTACCGACTGGTTACCATTGAATTTGAATCATTGAGTGAGAAGGTACACTCGTTTCGAACTACTTTTTTTTTTTTTAAATAAGCCAATTTGAAAATAAATTGAGTAATACTTCGAAAAATAGAGATTTTTTTTTTTCCTTTCTTGTTATAAACTTGAAATATCTTCTTTCCTCCGTAAAATGTGATAAATTATACGATTGGTGTGATAATTTGTATGAATTTCATAATTTTTAGATGTATTTAATTAATGTGACTAAATTCAGCAGCATTTTACAACTTCTCCACCAAAGCAACAGCTCAAGGCAAGTTACAACAAATGCTTACAAGCAATTAGATCAACTACCTTGGCTAGCTAGACTTGACAGTTGGAGAGAATCTTTTCCTATTTCAACAACTTGCAAGTTGTTGTGTTCTTCCTGTAGTATGTATGTATATATAGGAATAGCTAGCAACTTATAATTCATTTGATCAATAATGAGAGAGTTTGTAATATGCAGTTTCCTTTGTGTAATGAGAATAATTCTTGATCTCCATCTTAATAGTATTTCCTTTGATCTAAAAAAAAAATAATCTCATTTAAGACAATATGAAATAAATATTTATTATGCATTTTCTATGTCTTATGTAATGAAATTTTAATTATTGAAATAATTTTAAGAATAATACTCCCTTCGTTCCATCTAAAGAGTCTATGTTTAAAAAAATATCTATTAACTAAGGGATATATAAATGTCATTAAAGTTGGTTATAATTACAAAAATATTTGACTAAATTCAAGATTTTATACTATCACATATGAAGGGTAAGTTGAAAAGTTTTTTGGAGATTATAGACATAATTTTTGAAAGTAAAATTTTTAAGTAAAACATCTCAAAATAGAATTATAGACTCAATGCCCGGTATAGATGAAGTTTTAAAAACTATTTCTAGAATTTTGGTAAAATTTTATAAATCTTGGTCAAAGTTTTTTTTTTTTAAAATTTTTTTCCTTTTGGAGGAACTAGGAAGGGAGTGACACAATTATTTTTACATTTTCCATTCATTGGTTAAGTAAGTACTGCATTAGTATGACTAACAATGTCTTGATAACTTAAAAAGTAGTCAATTAAGCTTGCATTTCATTACTCAAAATGATACTAAAATGCATAGAGTATGATCGATCGGAGAATTTGTATGATCATTATTTTCGTTCTTAAATAAAACATGGACCCAAAAACAAAAATAAAACTTGAAGACGACGAAGTCGTAGCTAATTCATCGATCTATTTGTCCATCCATATGATGCATCGGATACTTTTCCCTTGAAGAAGTAAATCAAAAGCCTGATTAATATCCTCGAAGTTGACTTGATGTGATACAAAACCATCCAAATGAAGCTCCTGCATGCCCACATAATCACCAATCAAACAATACAATACGTACAATCATTTTGTATCATATATATATATATATATATCATATTGAGTTTGGTGTACTCACTAGCAGTAATCACTCGATCAAATGACTACAACTTATTGCTAGTCATGATATCATATACTTAATTGCAAGGAACAACAACAACTTACTTTGTCTATAAATTTTTGGGCAAGTATAGGGATATCGGATTTGGCTTTAATCCCTCCAAACAACGATCCAACGATGCTCCTACCCTTAAGCATCTCGTAAGGATTTAGACTTAATTGCGTCCCGTTCATCTCCATTCCGAGTACCACCGTCTTTCCCCAACCCTAAGATCAATAGATACCCCAAAGTTAGTTCATGAAAATGATCGCACAAATTGTAGCATATACTACTATAAATCTAACAGGGAAAGTGAAGAGAGGAAGGAGATCAGCTAGACCGGGTGAGAACTATGGAAAGCATCTTCCATTAAGGACGCTAATCCAATACACTCGAAGCAATAGTCAGCACCCCCTTCTGTCATTTCTTTTATAACCTGCTAATTACATAACATACAATTAATTAAGATAAATGGATCCTAAATCGTAAGACGGAGCTTTACTCTCACATAGCTCAGCCCACCAACCATGACACACGGTTGTTTAGTTTCAGTTGCCAGCTAATCTGTCTTGGATTTATTGAGTCTATATTACGAACCTACCTACCTCTCTCACGGATGTCTCCCCACATGATGTAGGATTAATAAAATCAGTCACTCCAAATCTTTTCCCTGCCATGATCAATAAAACAAGTTATTCTTTGGCTATGAAGTTTAGTCAAATTCAATCTTATTAGAATAACGCTAGCTAAATCTGGCCAGAAACAAAGTCAAGAAAGAAAAGAAAATAATGATAATTAAACAAGAGCTACATTTTAGCAACAAAAAAGAAAAAAAAATTTACCAATTTTGTATTTGTCAGGATTCAGATCAACACCTATGATTCTCGAGGCTCCGCAAAGTCTTGCTCCCTCTGCTACCTGTTAATTGGATTTTAGTTAGTTCTTATCAATTTACTGTATGAATGCATATTAACTAACTCTAAGGTTTCACTATTTCTGAAAATAACATTGACTGTCTGTCGAATAAAAGGGTAATTAATCTGTCAGAAGTGAAGATCAAGAAGAAGAATGAATTAGTCGAGCAAAAATGTTGAGGAAAAACAGATATTACCGCAAGTCCTACAGCACCAAGGCCAAAGATGGCCACTGTAGAGCCCTCTTCCACTTGTGCTACTTTCCACGTTGCACCGATTCCTGCACTTATACCATAGTAAATCAACCATCGTTTGAAGCTTGAACGATCTTTGATATTCTACATTTATATTTAGTGACAAAATAATTAAGGTACTCGATCGACGATAATCACTCACTCACTCACTCACCAGTGGTCACTCCACAGCCGAGCAACAAGGCCTTGTTCAGTGGAATCTCACTGCTAATCTTGACAACGTGTGTGATGTCCACCACCGTATATTCTGTGAAGCTTGATACTGCTAGGAAATGGGATAAGGTTTCTCCATTGGAATCCTTAAACCTGCTACTTCCGTCCCTTGGCATCCCAAAATAGAACTCAGTAGGAAAAGTCGTGCAAGAATTTCCCTTACTAGACTTGCAAGCCCTGCACTCCTCACAATTCCTAGAAAACACCGGCAAAACTGTGTCCCCTTGTTTTACCTCCTTTACATGCTCTCCTACACTTTCCACAACTCTGACAATTACACCAAACACTGGATCACAAACTAAATAATACTTAAATGATAATGTTAACTTTGAATGCTAAATTAATTCGTCATTGTCGTCAAATTAGTAATGCGCAATATAATATGCAAGTAATAAAGTGTTGGGAATGCCATCCAAGTTCTTCTATATACTTTTTTTCACCTGGGAGGAGTACAAATTAAAAGGGTAAAAGGACATTACCCAACTGCTTCATGGCCCAAAATCCTCGGAAACTTTGAAGCTGGTCCCTAAGATAAGTTATACGAGAAAGATAAATCAGAACAAACTCGCTTCATTCAAATTTTATACAATACATATATGTCATGAGTTGTGGAGATTTGTAAAACTATCAATGCAAGATTTTCTTGTTATTACACATTAAATTTGAGTAAGTTAATTAAACTTTGCGGAGATGTTAGTTCAGGCCGGAACAATTGTTTTAAAGGACTGACTCACCATTAACTTCCAGAAGGTAACATCAGTGTGACAGAGGGATGTGCAGAGTACTTTGACTCGAACCTCCCAAGATTTTGGTGGATCAACATCAATCTCCTCTATAATAAGAGCCTCTCCTGCTTTTCTAGCTATTGCAGCTGTTCAATCCCCAAAAATCTAATGATCAAATTACAATCACTATATTATGACTTCATAAAGAATATATATATATATATATATATATATATATATATAATTTCAAAATGGAACCAACCTTTGCATCTTATGGGCTTTCCTGCAGTCTCTGATATGCATAATTTGTTCTCCATGCCTAACTCTCCCTCTCTCTGTGGTAAGAAAATGAGTGAAATTAAGGAATTTAAGTCAACGGTAGGTGGAATTAACAATATGAGTGAGCTCAGCGCCTCCCACCGAAAAAAGAAAAGAGAAAAAACTCCCACAAAAGTGTTATCCTTTCTGAAAGACGATGGACCTCTTACGTAGACATGCTCAAACGGTTCGAAATTGGTAGTTCGAATTGAAATCGAGCCGTTTAAAAAATTGCATAAATCGGAACCGTGAGGAACCGGAACCGTCCTTGAACCGAAACCGCCGGTTACACGGTTCGGTTTCGGTTTCCAATTTCTCAAAACCGTGAACTGCTGGTTTGGAATCTGGAACCGGAACCGCCGGTTCCAAACCGTAAAAAGTCGTCAAAATTTAAATTTTTTATTTTGAAATTGCCTTGTTTACTCTATAATTTCAAAAATAAAAAATTTACAAAGTTTCAAAAATTCAAAAAATGCTTTGTACAAAGTTTTAAGATAAAATCTTTTTTAAAAAAAATTATAAGAAAATATTTAAAAAATAATTAAAAATTACGGTTTAGAACCGGAATTGGAACCGGCTTAGCTGGTTCGAAACCGGAACTGTAACCGTAATTTTTCGGTTTCGGTTACGATTTGTTGTCGGCAATTTTTGGAACCGACGATTCAGAACCGAAACTGACGATTCGAACCATTTGGACATGTCTACTCTTATGTTTCGAAACTGTTGATTAATCTTATAACCATATAGATTACATCATTTTGTAGCCTTTATAACCAATAAATAGTTACCTACTACTTTTGTGCTAAAAAGTTTGTTTGTGGTCGTAGCACTACTCCTTTGCTTTGGTGTCAATATTTGGGTGAATAACTTTTAAGCTCACTAAACTTAGTTTTAATTTGTAATTGAGTCGCTAAACAAATTAGTTTCACAATCAGGTTTTTGTACGCATATTTTGTTGCAATTGAATCATTCCTATAACGGTTCGTCCAAAATATATAATGGACTATGCTCACGTGACCTCCCATGCTACAACTGTAATGACTTAGTTACTGACTCAAACAAGAACTTGAAAAATGAAGGTCAACAAACAAAAAAAATACTCGCTTAAAGACCCTCATGTCTTGCACTTGATCTCAAGATGAGGGTTTAAGCTGGTATTTTTTTGCTTGTTGACCTTCATTTTCTAAATCATCGCCCAAATTATTAACTAATCACTATCACGTGTGGTCATGTGACCCTGGTCGGTTATTTATTTTGGATGCATATTAATAGAGTGATTCAATTACAAACAAATTGATAATACAATAACTCGATTACAAAATAATTTGTTTGGTAACCCAATTGTAAATTAGGGCAAAAATTTAATGACTACTAAAACTTTTGACCCCAAACATTTTTTTGTAGATTTGCCATTGAAGTTCGACATCTCACCAATTTTACTAGCTAGTTAAGTAATCAATATATGATCCAGCGCTAACTAAGGGTTGAAATGCAGTGTAGGATCTAACATGTACTCAGATATTACTTGAGTTAGTATATGATGTAACACTTTAACCCATTACATGTTTGATACCTAGAAATTTGTATAATAATATTGGTATCCTTATCATTTTTTCAGTGCTAAACAGATTTTAAAATGAACAAAAAAATTGAGCCAAATTTATAGGGTGAATACCACAATACACCTCAGCTCTTAACAACATGGTTAGTCTGTGCTGTAATTGGGTTTACTCCTCAAGTTATTTACCTGGGTTTTGATTCATAGTCCGAGCGTAGGTGCGACTTTAGACTCGTCTGCAGAAATGAATTAAGTTGAGGTACACGCAAGTTAGCCCGAACAACTTACTTATTAATAAATATAGGTGCGCAAAATACAACACCCCCTTAGAAAATTACCATTTTGCCCCTCATTTTATGTAAAATGAGTATTTACATCAAAACCCCCTCAATTTTATATTTAGTGCAAATGGACCCCCTAAGTGTGAAATTTGGGATGGCCGCTTATGGGTGGCGGTTCTACCCATGATGGCCGCCTATGGGTGGTGGTTCTACCCATGATGGCCGCCTAGGGGTGGCGGTTCTACAAACTTCCATTAAAATTTTAACGATTTCGTTAACTTTTTAACATAAATGTTAACTTTAAGAGTTGAAAGTGTAAAAAAAAAATGACGAAATAATAGATGGAAATGGATATCCGCCTAGGGGTGGTGGATGTTTGGAATATGGCCACCTAGGGGTGACGGCCTTGTCAAATTTTCCAATTTTTTAAAAAAATTGCAATTTTCTCCAAAAAAATATATATATGGGCAAAATTTTAAATTTGTCGAGGGGCGTTATATTTAACGCTTTTGGGTGTTGTATTTAACACAAGTCAATAAATAAACACATACAACAACTCTCAAATGTCATTGAATCAATTGATGTGGATAAAAAAAGGACAGGTGAGAACCTGCTTGTAGGTTGGTCAATCCCTTTCACATTATATTAAAGAGTTGGTACTTTACTATCATTGTTACTACAACAAAGTCATACCAACCACTAGAGATAAATTAAAGACATTAAAGAAAAAAAATATATCAAGTCAAAAAATTTAGTAAAGCCCATAATAAATCAACTAGGAACACCTTTTTTTAGACGAATGGAGAAATTAAAGTCTATTTTAAGAGAATTCTTTTCTTAACTTTATAGCAAAAAGTTTTAATAAATAAAAATTACTAATTAATGAGGAATACAACAAAAAAAACTAAGATACAATCGTACAATGATTGCATCACTTAAAAAAAATTTGGTCAAGACAATTTTTTTTAAACAGATCGAAAAAGTTTTAAAAGTAGTTTAGGATTTGCTCAGTGACTGAGTGTGAATTAGAAAAATAATTTATATTTGGAATATTTGTGGGTCAGCACTTTTTGAAGGAATTTTCAATCACTTTAGGGCACAATATTTGTTTTCAACTGTTTAAGTTCATATATTTTATAATTTAACTAATTGTTTCAAAACTACCCCCGTAACAATCTATCACATTTTATAAGTTGTGTCTTCTTTGATTTACTTTTATAACGCTTTTCTTTCTTTTCATTGCGATTTCTTACCAAAATTTCCATCCATATCATATTCGATTTTCTGCTCATTCGATTTGGTTTTTTAAGTTTTTTCAAGTTGCTATAATCATTTTCACTGTAAAATCGAAATCAATTGATCATTCAATGGAAACTGTTGTCATGTTGTTATTGAAATTCAGAGAAGATATCATTATTTCGAAAGTTTCAGACAAAATTTTTTTTATCTGAGTTGATCGAATGCATTAGAGGTAAATATTGTAATTTTTAATCGGATAATTGAACTTAAAATACATTGTAAGATCACACAACAATTGTTGTTTAACCAACGAAGAAGATTTAGAGAACATGGTGTCATTGACCTAAATTTTATCAGCTTGCATTATAATTGTTAATTTTTTAAAACTGATAATGGTTTGATTTATAGGATTAATAAAGAAGGCAAACATTTAGATGAGATTGCAAAGAACGCACCGATGCAATAGTTATTACAGACGATGCGCAAGACTTGTATCGCGATGCACAAAGCTTGCATCATAATGCACAACCCTTGCATCGCGATGCACAAAACTTGGACAAAGGTTAAGCAACAGTTGTGCATCACAATGCATCAATTTTAATGTGTGATGCACTGCAATGTAATGAGCATAACAGTCAAAGTAAGTGTAACAATTCTGTAAGTTTTGAAAGTGATGTTGAAAGTGTGTCTTGTTACGACACGTGTCATATTCAAACACCAAAGAAAATTTTAAATTCTTATTGGGCATCTCTTATTACTGGTGTTGGTCAAACATTTAAATGTGGAATGGAAGATTTTCGTATGCAACTTATAAAGTATTCATTCAAAATTGGATTCGATTTATTTTTATTAAGAACCACAAAAAGAGGATTAGCGTTGCATGTGCGAAGAAATACAGTGATGATTGTAATTGGTTCATCAATGCATCTTCATCTGTTGATGAATCAGTATGCATATACAAGTGTAACCTTTCACACAGTTGTCATCTTACCATGATTGACGATAATAACTAAAAAAGAATGCATTGTGGCATAATTACACACTTGATTTTTGAAAATGTTTGCAGTCGACCAAGCTATTCGCCGATTGATGTAATTGATCACATGAGGACTAATTATGACATTGTGATATCATACTATTAGGCATGGAGGAGCGTCTAGAAAGTTCGAAAGAAGATTTTTGGTTGTTATGACAAATATTTTCAGGAGCTACAATGATACGTGAAAGTGTTGCATAAGAGTAATATGGGTTGTATTTAATAAAATAATACAGTCAGTACATTTGTGTGCATCGAAAATAAAAGTTGTGCATCGCGATGCATAAAAACAGTACTTTGTAGTACACTTTTGTGCATCGCAATGCACACTATTATGCATCGCAAATGTTATGTTGTTAGTTCAGTAAAATATTGTGTATCGAAATAAAAAAGTGTGTATCGCGATCCATAAAAATACTATTTTTTTCAGTACAAGTATGTGCATCGCGATGCACACTTTGATGCATCGCAAAGGTAATTTGCAATTGGTACAAGAAAAAACAGAAAAAATGAAAACTGCAATAATCGGAATTTTATTAATTCCTATTGTTATTACAAAAGTTATCGAGAATACAATCCATAGCACACAATTGACATCCTATCGAATTTGGTGGTATGGAATAGGGAAACCTTATCTATAGACATGGGGTGAATCTTGCCAAAATTATGGGCGTGGCGCCCATTTTGAACTTTTAAGGAAATTTCATACATCGCGATGTAAAATTATGCACACTTTGAAATACAATGTATCAATTTTATTTTGCGATGCATAGCGTCCATGTTTCGTGTTTTTTATGGGCATAAACGACATTTTGCAACAAAAGTGTCATTTTTTTGTTAAAACAAATATAGGGGACTAAAACGATTGAAAACTCATTAAAAGGTATCGATCCGAATTTCTCCCATGTAACCATCATTTGAGGACTACTACATTTCACCAACCATTTAATTTGAATGCAACCAAGCCAGCCCATTTGGCTGGGACTGGCTGGCCTCATAAACTTATTTAGGCCCAAGTCTCTTACTTTTCATTCTTCTAGTCCAACGTAAACTCCCCCACTCAAAAATTAATAGAAATAAATTTGGGCCGCGCCCTTTTACACAATTTTCAACCGCTTTAATCCACTATAATTGTTTCAAATCGAAAAAAGACACTTTTGTTACGAAATGTCGTCTATGCCCTTAAAAAACAGGGAACAGACATGCTATGCATCGCGATGCACAAAAAGTAGTATTTGTGCATTACACTAGATGCACGTTTTAGATTGCAGATCTCTATACATCTCTCGTCCCAGACGGCTAATCAAGTATGGAAATCTATCATCCTTAGCTAAAGAAAGAACTATTGGTGAAACTCGCATCACTATTGGTATATCGAAAGATGATCCAACGAATAAGTAAGCGATGTTAGGTATGTACAATACCATATAGAATGTATGTCCCATCCCTTGGTATGCTCGTAACCTTTTAGGTAAACAACTGATTTCACCCATCTTAAAAAATGAAGACAAAATGTCTTTCACCAACACGCCCTTTTTTATCTTTATTCTTTTTTGTTGTCTTTGGTACTTGTCCTGGCGAGGGGAAGCCTCTTTGGTAAAGTTGTTAATCTTATAGTTGAAAAAAGAATTGAATGGATGAGGCTCACGAAGGGGATTCTAGCTCTTCTATTCCTAATCTGCTTCACCAACTATTTCATAGCCTATGGTTTGTGCAATGCATCAAAGTGTGCATCGCGATCCAAAAAATTGTACTAAAAGTACTGTTTTTGTGCATCACGATCACAACATTACACTTGTATCGCGATGCGCAACATTACACTTACATCGCGATGCACAAAATAGTACTATGCACAACATTATACTTGCAATGCATCAAAGTGTGCATCCTGATGCACAAAATTGTACTAAAAAGTACTGATTTTATGTATCGCAACACATAACTTTTATTTCTGATGCACAACTTTTAATCAACATTACATTTGCGATGCATCAAAAATATACATCGCGATGCACAAAATTATAATAAAACATATTGTTTTGTTGCATCGCGATGAATGGAATTTATTTAACAAAAGAAAAAGTGACACAGACTTCAAAGAAAAAAATAGATAACACTAATTTCTTCCATTATATAAAGGGCAAATTTGTAACCATTTATCCCTAACGCCCTGCGATGGAAGCTTTTAAAGCCACTTCAGAAGGGCCCATGATTTGGTTGTCAAGAGATATTCGTCGAGACTATACTCCCACTCAAAAATTAATAGAAATAAATTTGGGCCGCTTCCTTTTACACAATTTCCTTAGAAATATGTAAGGCTCCTTCAATTTAGTTCCTAATTTGTGTTGTTTGTTTAATTTTTAATGATATGATAAATTTGTTATTGTTTATATCAATTTTTGCAAACTGTATACTCCTGCACTTTTCTTCACGCACAATACTGCACTGGGTCTGTCATATCGAGTTTTGGTTTATACTAACTTCTTTAATTTCTCCATCCAGAATAAAGTGAGTGATCACGCCAAAAGAATATTAGTGACCACGTCGGATCCACGTATCCAACTAGTCTTCGGTCAGGATGCTCCGGCTCTTAAAAGGCTTCTTGTGTTGGGACTTGGCTTACACAAGTGAACTAGACCATCAACTGTGTCTAATAAGAAAAGGCACCATTAGGGGTTGTCGGGGGTTTTACCCGACTAGTACCCTGTACCCTCCAGTGTAAGAATCAGTTTGAGTGATAAATATAAGGAAGGAAGTTGGCAAACTGCCTTCTAGTAATCACCAAAGTGGTAATAAATAAGTATGTAGAAGGCAAGTCAGTAAATGTATTTTGACAGCACTTACGTATGTTTGAGAGTAAATGTGACTTAGCCATAAAGGGAAGGAGATTACCTCGCTCATAGCGAATCCAGCTTGGCCTAAAGCTTAAGAAGGTTCATGGCCCCGAGCTCTTTAAAAAGGTCGTCGTTAACACAACGGATAATGATGCCCTGATCGATGGTCACGGCAGGAGAGGACTTATCTATCTAGGAGAGGTTACTCAGTGCCGGAACATCCCCGATGACATCACCTAGCTTGAGCCCTACAGCTAGGGTCTCAGGAAGCTCAAAGTCGCTCCTTAACCATGGGGCAGTACCCTCCTCGAGATCAGCTCGGGCACTATTTATCTGCAGGGGGCTTGAGGGTTTGTGAGAGAAGTCCTCCTCAGTAAGGTCCACAGCTTTGCTGGCAGTGGCTACTGACACCTTCTTTCTTTTGTGGTGAGAAGGGTCGTTGGATTGGGGCTTACTGGAAGAAGGAGTAGACCTTTTGGCAGCCCTGATAGCCTTCTTCTTCTACTGTTTAGTCAGGTGCTGGTTATGCACATCTGCCATTAGAATAGCTGTGGTTTCCCCAGCAGCTTCAATTTGGCCAGGGTGCCAGCAAACTCGGCAATGCAATTTTTGTTGACTTCTTCCAAAGCATTAGGAGAGGCGAGGAAGTCGTCGATCTCTAACATGGCTGCAAAAGAGGAAAAATAGTTAGCCACAAGTCATAAATTGCAGTAAAAAAATAGCAAGCATGATGCAAGACATGTTAGAAGACTATTACTAGGGTCACAGCCCGCTGCAGTTCACTTGGGGCAGTAGATGCAATCATCGCTAAATTGGAGGTCGCGATGAAGGGGCTAACCGGTGAAGCTTTTTACTTTGACCGTGGGATAGATGACCCTCATATCGACAATCGGCTTACTCGACAAACCGACAATTCACAGCAAGGCCTCACTCTTCACAATGGTCGGCCAATCATACAATCGAGCAGATCTTTTGTCCATAAAGCCAAGGTCACCTTCTATAGCGGCCTTCGTCTTTGCCTTGTACTCAATCAGTTCCTTGGACTCGAGGTCAGGGACTTCGAAAGCTTCGTTCGAATGGGGGAAGCACCATCTTTTCCTCGACTCGACGAGGATAACCTTGTCCGCCCAATCGCTAACCTTGCTGGGGGTTTCGGTGAAGAGCTTAATGCCGTAATTTTTGGTTTTGCAATGCAGGCAGTCTTGGGTATTGCTTGTTAGAAAGTAATAGCAAAAGAGGTTAAGTGTTGGCTCATAGCCGTGTGAGCGAGCTACCACGATGAAGCTCAATAAAATTTGTACAGTATTTAGAGAGAGGTCTAAAGGATGGGCTAATATGGTTTTTAAGAAGAGGCAAATAATTGGGTCTAGAGCCAGCCTCAAGCCGACATCGAAATAACTCAAACAAAAATCGACCTTATTGGTCCTTTGCCGAAGATCAGCAAGTCGAGAACCCGATTGAAGAAGAGAAGCTCGAAAGTCATTGGACAAGTATTCAAATTTGGTTCTCTAGATAGACAGATCGGTGGTGGTGGTGGTGGCTTGATTTCCACATTCTTTGCTAGCTCGCTTGGGGGCTTTCTGCCCGATAGGAGCTGGTTGTGCAACTAGAGGTCGGCTTGAGATAGATGTTCCACCCTTACTCCTAGTCATCTACACAGAAGCAGATTTATTAGACGACTTAAATTGGCGAGCAGAAGAAAGACTCGCGACTATTCTCTTATATCTCTTGTGGCCAGAGCGAGCTCTTTCAGCTCTAGTGACCTGGTGAGCTCTCGACCGACCAGATTGAGCTTTTTCAGCCTCCGCGACCTCATGATCTCTTCTCTATCTCTTGGCCTTAATACGTGCTATTACCTTGTCTATGGTGAAATAGTGGTCCCAGAGCTCGTCTACAATTTTATTAGGACGAAATACTTGTATGGGAGTAGGCAGAGGGAGATCAGGAATATTATAAAGGTCATCGGTGACCATATAAAAACTTTCTACCTCGACACCATGACTTATCAGGAATGTCCTCGCTTTGTTGGGGGGTACGAAAACCCAGCGACCTTGGGATTGTTTGTATATGTTCTTGCCAGTGGGTGAGCGAACAAAAACGGCCTTGAAATCTAAGCTCGAGGAATGTTGTATTTTGTATAGATTTGCTTGTATCCATAACCTAAGTCTAAGTCAAGGTGACTAATGGGCCTGCGTGTCTGTTAGAGTGGCAACTTGTACTTAGACAATTACTTTTAATAGCTTAGGATTGCTTCTTGCACTTAGCTTATTCTTCAGAAGAATAGCATGTTGTATATCAACCAAGTTCATATCAACTATCTTCACATCAGCCATGTCTATCAAGTCATCAGCCAAGTTTGTTCCAGCTAAACTTCATCAGCAATGTTGAAGACCTGTAGATTGTCTGATCAAGACTTGTCTGGAGATATGACTTAAGTTATCATCAAAGTCCTTCCTTGACTTTGACATAACGATAACCTGCAAAAATTATTTATTGATTCATTCCTTATTAGGCATTTATCTCAGAAAAGGACATTCTACCAGCATCTATTGTCTACCTATTTTTGGCAAATTGGCATAATATACTCAGTGACAGCCTGGGCTTTGCAGAACTCCCTATCAGATTTGAACAACAAGATTAAAACATTTAATGCCAGTATTTTCAGCATTAAATGCATTTAAATTCAAATTCTCCCAAGGCTGAAGATCTCCAACACCTACAAGAACTTCCTTGAGTATAAATTGAAGACTCTATTGAAGCATTGAAGTGACCTGAATCTACAACTCTGAAATCTTCATCTTCAACACAGCTAGTGCATTCAAAGCTTAAAAGCTAATTCTGTAAAAAAAAATTCTTTGAAGAGCTCCAAACTTAGACGCATAGTCTTTATTGCTCTTCATTGATTGCAATCCTTAGCATTCAAAGCACACGAGAATTATATCTTTGTATATATCAATTCTCCCACAAACACTTGGTCAACTATTTTATGTACACGATCTATTAGTGATCTATCTTGTAAAGATTCTAGTGGAAAAACTTAGTACACGTTTTTTAAATCCAAAGTTGACCACTTTGATTGTGGACGTAGCACTTATTTATAAGTGTGAACCATATTAAATCTCTTGTCTATCTATTTCTTTCACTTGTGATTTATTTATTACTTGTTGATTTTCAGAATTTCCAACAACTCATAAAATAGCTGATCTTGTCCTATCAAGATCTGCCATCTTGAACTTGTCATATACTTCACTCTATTCCGCTGCAAAATATTTTTTAACTCTCTAGTGAAGTAACCTTTTAAAAGAATTTTTTAAAAAAAAAAATTGAACATACGCTATTCATCCCTCTCCCCCCCCCCCTTCTAGCCTATTTGAGCACCTTGAGACCTAACAAGGAAGCCGAGCTCGATGAAGCTATCGAGCTCGAAGACTCAACAGGATTAAAGACAAAATTGACTCCTTCCAGAAATGACATGATAGTATCGATCTCCAGAGTATATTTATTCTCCTTAAGGATAAATCCTTTACAATCGAGGACTCGAGGGGGCTACTCATGGGATCCTCCCAAATACCCCTTCCACGTGTCATCCACAACAACCCTAGGTGGGTCCTAAAATCCCCGATGGCAATGGCAGCCCAGACCTCGGAGTGGCTGAGGTCCTCAGCCAAGCTCGTGGCTGAGGTCCTCAGCCAAGCTCGTAGCCGAGGATTCTGGGAAAGTTCCTCGCCGAGGTTATCAATCGAGGTCTTCAGCAATGGGCATCCTCATCCTCGACAGATGTCAACATCAAGAATTGAATGTTTACTTAAATGCCAAACATTAAGTCAGGAGGAATCAAGTCATTCTCATTGAATGAAGACATTCCTTCCAGGGGAAGTTACGACTGCATTTATGAGCTTCTCTTCTTCCCAAGAAAGAAGCTTATATTATATCTCTTTGGACTGACAGAAGACATGGGTTAATTGATGAACATTTACTCCCAAGCGTCCAGGTGGCTAAGTTCAGACTCCTCTACACGCCACTTTCAGCTATAAATAGCAAGGTATCACCTTCATTTATGACTAAGCCACATTTACTCTCAAACATACGCAAGTGCTGTTAAAATACATTTACTGATTTGCTTTCAACACACTTATTTATTACCACTTTGGTGATTACTAGAAGGAAGTTTGCCAACTACCTTCTTCATATTTATCACTCAAACTGACTCTTACACCGGAGGGTACTAGTCTGGTGGAACCCCCGACAACCCCTAACGGTGCCTTTTTCTTGTTGACAATTGAAGGTCTAGTTTTCTTGTGTTAGCCAAGTCCCAACACGAGAAGCCCTTTTGAGAGCTGGGGCATCCTGACCGAAGACTAGCTGCATACATGGATCTGACGTAGTCACTAATATTCTTTTTGGCGTGATCAGTGAGTGTTTCAATATTTGAAGTACTTGAATTTATTTTAATTGGGTGTAGTCTTTTTAGTCGTTTTCTGAATTTCATGAAAGGTATGTTATTGTGTTTTATAGTCAACTTTTCAACTATTTTAGTTCGTAATATCGCATGTTCTGATGTAATTGAGTTCCCCCTAATCTGGTCAATGATCTGTTTTGCTGTTGCTACACAAATTGAATAGAGAGTGAGAGAGACGAAATTGCCGCACAACATTGGTGACGGAATCAACGAAGAAGAAAAGAGCTCAAGTAGTGTCTGAGAGCAATAAGGAGAAGTCTTTGTGTGTGTGTGTGTGAGAGAGAGAGAGAGAGAGAGAGATTTGAGTTGGTGGTTAGGATTTTATCTCTCTTCAATTAGGGATAGGGAAGATGAAGACAATGGTAAAATTGATATTTTACTTTAATTTAACGGCTAAACTAACGTCTATCCAAAAAATAGGCTCGCTTGCAAGCTAACAATAGTACAATGACAAGAATAACATTTTTGAACTTGTGGTGGTCGGATTACAATTTTTGAACCTAGAACGGAGGGAGTATCATAGTATTTTGGATGTTTTATTTAAAGAGTTTACTTTTAAAAAAATTATGCTCATGATTGTATTTAAGTATTTTTGTAATTATAACTAAATTTAATGACACTAATATTTTTCTTAAAAATTAAACTTTTCAAATATAAATTATTTGTATGGAACATACTTTGACAAGGGGGGCGGGGGGTGGCTTTCTATAATGATTCTCTTCTGGAAAGACGTTAAAGAATATAATTGGCTTTTTACATTCCACTTTGACTGCTATTTGACCGGATTGTTACTGTACAATTTACCCAATTCCAAGATTTGCCGTGATTTCTCGAGTTGGGAGAAAAAGGAAAGCCATTGAAATGCGCACTAACAGCTATTTGCGAGAGTTGTTATTTACCCCTTGAAGATGGTCCGTGACACAGGCTGGACAGAGTTGGACGTGTCGAGCTTAGCCTGGATGCAGTCTGACTGATTTGGACGTATCATTGCTTTGACTGGAGTGCAGCGTCCTGTGCTTGGCCTTTTATGGAAATGAAGCTTTGAAGACCGCAACCACTGTACAGAAGAGGAAATGTCTACTGGATGAACGTGAAGGCGCAGACATCGATGCGTATCTTGGATTTGTCAGACAGATCTTGTAACGGATCTATTTTGACTTGTAGCGAGTTTGAACAACGACCGATGTTTCTCGTGATCTTCCAATTTCTCTGCAGTTGTTCTGATAAGCGACTTGACTGATGATGAGATCTGCCATTTTAGAACTGCTGATTGTAGAGATTATGGGTGATCATGATGTTCCTTTTGTCTTAATCGGCCTCTGCAGTTGTTCGATGAGCGGCTTGGCGATCGAGATCGCCATTATAGAACTGGCGATTTGCGGGGAGAGCTAATAGCGATCATAGCTAAAGGACATGTCTGCTAGTGAGACATTTGCCGATGGTTACGTCAGCTGGCAATTGAAGAGCTAATCCATATGAAAGTTTGTCATCACTTTGGTAGGACAAAGACTCGGATATGTACAAAGACTTCCTAGTCTAATGACCTATGCATTGTTTCAACAAGCTGCCACACTAACCGGTACGCAGCCCTTTTAGCCACTTGTGAAACATGCGTTGTAATGGGAACAAACAAATCACTGTGTTGGAATATGCATACATATATATTAGCTGATTTACAGGCATATTCCTAACAATCTCCTCCTATTTGCTTGGGGCCATTACTACAATTGACTTATACATACAGCTTTTTTAAAGCAGTTGTTCAATCCTTAGTAATAACATGCCACTAATGAGTATTCATTTTATATCAAGGCATGCCCTAGGTTGAACTTACAAGTGATAGCGTATGTATAGTCATCTATTGCTAAGTATTTACAGACTCAATTAATGAAAGAATAAATACAAAGCAATAACTTAAATGGTTTTAGGCAATTGATAATATTGCCTTAAGAATATGATTCTTGCATTGTATGATCTGAAGAATGTTGCTTAAGCAAGAGGTAGAAAATTTACTGTTCTTAATCGAATTGATTAAGCATCTTCATCTGATGATTTTAAAAGTTTGTGAAGGATAGGTAGAGTTTGTAATAGTCAGCGTACTATAATAGTCATATAGTATTTCGCTGTATGGGTAGTTACACAATCTCTCCTCCTTACTAGTTGTCTCCTCCTTACTAGTTGTCCTTTAAAAGTTTGTGAAGGATAGGTAGAGTTTGTAATAGTCAGCGTACTATAATAGTCATATAGTATTTCGCTGTGTGGTGGTTACACAATCTCTCCTCCTTACTAGTTGTCTCCTCCTTACTAGTTGTCCTTTAATCTTTAATCTCTCTTTCTTACTAGTTGGGGTCATTTCTACATCACACATTACTACTTCACAGTCTCTAGTGTGATTCTAAATAGTGTCAATCTTACTACAATTATTTGGGGCCATTACTACTTCACAATTACTTGGGGCCATTACACATTACTACTTCACAATCTCTCCTCCTTAATGGCCACAAGTTTGAATAAAGGATATTGAGTATTGAAAATCGCTACAGATAATGAGGAAAAAGGTCGTTCCTTTATGTCGTCTTTACAGAAATGCTTATTTGATTAGCTTATAGCAATTCTGTTGGGATGTAGCAAGTCATTAATCAGGTTTATTTTGTAATAGGAGGGGCAAATAGGATAAGCTGTTAAGTAGTAAAGCATTCAAAATAGTCTCCTCTTTAAGGTATATCTAGTTAAAACAGGAAAGTATAGTTGAGCCTTATGCTGACTTTTATTGGATGCATGAGATATACATCTAAAGATGACATATAAGATCTGCCCAAGAGGTATGCTGAATTTCATCAAGAAAGTGAGCTGTAGGCATGAACGATTATGCACCAGGACAAATTATGAAGACTTAAATCAAAAGAAAGTGGTAAATGTAGATAAACAGACGTACACAAAGCTAAACAGATTTCACATTTATCATTAATATAGCAAAAGAAAATTAGTTTGATAAAACAGAGACCTAGCTAGTCATCCTAATAAAGTAGAGTTAGAGGATGAAGGTCTGCTGATTTCAATCGGAGGGAACATTGACCGCTGGATTTGACGCAGAATGGGCGTTTGCTGGCTGAAGCTCCTCCTGAGATGTGGGTTGCTCGAGGTGAGCGTTTGAGGTGATGGGAGCAGGTGCAGTAGTAGCGGTAATGTCTCTTGTGGGAATCCATGGGATGAAATTGGATACATTGTTCCTGGGATCTCGAAGGCGATTCCTTACACGACGAGTGATTCGACGAGGTCGTTGAATCATTGGAGGAGGAGTGGCAAGAATAATCATCATACGTTGACGCCATTCAGTGTGGGAAATGGGTCGATGAGGCGGACTAGGCAGATTTGGTGAACACATGATGCAAATGACTGTAATGGTGGAGAAATTTTGAGGTACGCAGAAGTCAGGTGCTGTAGTTGGAGATTGATACCAATTTTATACAACTTTTTGAATTTTTGAGAAGATGAAGAGGTTTCTTGATTAGAGGAATGGGAAAGGACGTTTTGGGGGCTTAAAGAAGTGAGTGCATTTAATGACATAGTAATGATATTCTGATTTGGGATAATGTCATCATGCTTAGTGTAATTATGGCTAATACATAGGCAGTCTAGAAGACATGTATACTCATATTATTTTCAAACAAGAAGTTTAAAATTAATATATAATCAGATTAATTTGATTGCCTTTATTGTGGTATTAATGGGTACAACTGCTGAGTGTTTAAGACAATGATATAGGCTCTTCTAGAGATAATATGAGCTGTTATTGTTAGGTCCAAGGTTGCTCTATATAGGCTAGAAGGGGGGGTTGAATAGCCTATGTCCAATTTTTGAAATTGATTCAAAAATCTTACTTCACTAGGGTTTTATAAATTTTGCAGGCGGAAGACTTGTGAAGCACAGGACAAGTTGAGAATGGCTGATCTTGGCAGGACAAGATCAGCAGTTCTTAACAGATTGGAAATCTGGAAATTTAAAGCAACACAATCAAATCACAATCACACACAAATAGACAGAATATTTAATATGGTTCACACTTATAAATAAGTGCTACGTCCACAACCAAAGTGGTCAACTTTGGATTTGAAAATCGTGTACTAAGTTTTTCCACTAGATGTTTTACAAACTAAATCTCTAATGGATTGTGTACAAAAATTTTGTTGACCAAGTGTATGTGTGGGAGAATTGATATCAATAAGATACAATTCTAGTGAGCTATGAAAAGCTAGGTGTTGCAATCAATGAAGAGCTTTTAATGGACTAGGAGTCTAAGTATGAAGCTCTTCAATGTAAGTATACAGATAGGACGTGTAAGCTTGTAAGAACTTGAAGACTATGAAGATTCAGAAGTTGGGGTTGTTGAAGTGTATGAATGCTGCAATGGATTCTCCTTTTATATGCAGGAGGAAGCTAGGAGCCGTTGGTGGTCTTCTAATTTGAATTTAAGAGCAATTAATGCTCTAATCTGGTTGTTGACTCGATAGGCGTCCTGCGCTCGCGATCTGTCTCGACACTTTGCTAAAAATAGGCGGTGCTTGCAGGAGGAATGTCCTTTTCTGAGTGTATGCCAAGAATGGAAACCTTCATTGAATGCGTTTTGCAGGTTAACGTTGCATCGAAGTCAATGAAGTTCACAAATTAGGACATGTCTTAGGCAGTTCTCTTATCGGACGTTCTTAAGGTTCTTCAACATTGCTGATGAAGCTTGGCCGATATGAGCTTGTCCGATATTCAAACGAAAGACTGCTGATGCATTGTTTGCCTATTGTGCAGAGGACGTCCGATGTCCTATAGGCTATCTTCTTCAAGACTTATACAAATTTGCAACCCTAAACTATTCAAGCTATGCCTAAGTACAAGTTGCCACTCTAACAGACACGCAGGCCCATTAGTCACCTTGTCTTAGACTTAGGTTATGGATTCAAGCAAATCTAGGCTAAGATGCAACAGTTATTTTACTTCAAACGAATTGTTTGAGTAAATTAATCTGAAATAGAACAGCATTGGTTGTTGAAGGACGAGTTGGGGACAAAAATTACTTGTCCAAGCCATATGACACAGTTGTACATGACACATATGTAGGAGTTTTTAGAGGAGTGTGTCTTAAGAGATTGTCTCTCAAAGAGATTTTGAGGGTTTTGATGAGCTTTCAATGAATGTGGATACTATCAGCAGGGTGTATTTGGTATTTGCTAAAGTAGGAACTGCTGATACCAATTGTTGTATCCATTATTGGCAGTGTGTTTAATATCAGCTAAGGTAAGAACAGCTGATACCGATTGATAGACTCTATTTATAATGGACATCAATCTATTTAAGATTAATAAGGCTTAGTAAGAATATTAAATAGATCAAGTAAGTGAGATATTGAATGTGTACCTGAAGTGATGTCCGTTCTTCTTTCTGTTCAACAGATCTAGGCATTCTATAGCAAGGGAAGAGATCGCGGACATTTGTTCGAAGAGAGTGAGACGTAGCCTATATACGGCGGGGGCTATATCGGTACATTCACTCTGAGGAAAACTTAATATTTGAGAATATCAGTCTTCCTAAGAATTCTTGAGGTTCTAGCTATCTTGAGGATAGGACGAGTTACTAGAGATATTTAACTACATCCTTTTGACAAAGAATCACATGATAAGGTGTATCAGAATGTTTTGAATTCAATCTGTATACCAATTAGCTGTTGAGCCATTATAATGGGAACAACTAATCAAGCTTTTATAACTACAATCTCATAGGGTACACAAGGTTTAGTAGTTGTCATAACTATGAACACAAAGTGCTGTTGTACTATCTTGAAAGATGTAAGCTTTTGATGTTTGGAAATTTTAACAACTGGGATTTTTAAAAATCCCATTTTGGAAAATTCAAAAGCCTTTGATTTTATTTTGATTCAGCAAACAGCTTGGTTCAAAGCAGATTTACTAATAATCTTGATCGTTTGAGCATGAAAGATAGAGATTGAGTAATAGCAGATTCCTTGATAGGTTGACATGAAGGTCATGAAACTGCAGTCTGCTTATTGTTGAGTGACTATAGGTATCGGCAGCTGTTGAATTTAATCATTGTGAAACAATTAAATTCAGAAAGGCAATTATCAGGGAGTCTAAGGATGAGAGTTAAGCAGTAGTAAGAAATCATAACTCGATATAGCAGTCGTTCAAGAATGGTTTGCTGATGGGGTATCAGCAGAGTTTGTGTCTAGGCAGTGTGACCATTTCATTAAGGACAATTCTTTGATCATTAGAAGAGAATGGAGATCATAAAGAATAATAAGTAAGTTTGATCAACACACTTAAGACACATTAGTTCATGCTATCAAAGGAATGCAGACAAGTAGATAAGCATGAGGAAGAGTTACAGAACTTGTATTCAATAATCCAAATAGTTTTACACAGTATGTTGCAAGGATCAGCTGATTACAAGAACAATACAACTGGAATTTTGACTGAACTGCAGATTACATGAGAAAGATACATAATGATTCAATTTACAGTATGAGATACATGTTACAAGTTTGTGTCCAAGAAGTTCAGATCCTCGGTATTTGATGAAGGGTCATCAGCCAAGGATTCTGGAGGAGATCAAGATGGCGGTGTTCTTTTTGATTTCCTCCAACTCTCGGGGGAGGCAGAACATATTCACTTCTTCGGGTCATTATGAAGGCACCGAAGAGTGATGGCCACTGAGGATGTGCTGCTTTGACCATGAATCCCCTTTGATAAACTCAGGGATGGATGGTGGCGGTTAACAGTTCGTCATCCTCATCAATTCCATATTAGCTACTTAATTCAGCAGATCTGAATTATCTGCATCGGCCATCTTTGAGATGATGGTCGACATACCTACATCTAACCAGAAGACTTGTTGCACATGGCAATATATCAAATGTTTTCCATACATTTGATACTTCTTTTCTGGGATCTTTTCTGTGAAGTTCACGTATGCAAGCAGACTTCCAAAGGTGGAATAAGTATGTGCTAATTGATTTTCACAGTGATTCATCTGTAAACATTTTAGAGTATCAATGAAATTGATAACTAAAAGTTAGAAGAGAGAATGAAGTCACTCTTGCTGGCATTAATTGATGGCTTTCTATCTTACCTTTTAAACTAATTGACTAAGAATGTTCTTAAGTGTTCTGACAACCATGGTTTGCAGCATATAAATCATGCTTGACAAAGAAACTTCTATGATTATCGGACGAGACAAAGAAGATTTCTTTATCAATTGTTTCTCAACAAGATTGTGGAACCATAATTAATGATTTCGGTACACAAGAATTGATCCATTTTTCTCATGTTTGGTAACTGTGTTTTAGAAAAGATTTTGAAAATGATTTTCACGACTTATGAATGATTTTGAAAATACATTATTGAGAGAAATTTAGATCGCTCTTGTGAAGTAACAAATAAAATCGAAACAACTCGAATGAATATGAAGAGATCATACCCCGTTGTTGAGGAATTGACTTGATCGATTCTTAGGTCTTAAACTTAGTAACATTTTGAGAGATTTTGAATCATGGTATTGTATCTAGTGTAATCGATAAGCAGCTTGTGAGTTTATTCATAGTAGAGATTGGATGAAGAAGGAGCTCTACTTATACTCACGGGGTTAGGCGAAGGGTACTCAATAATGGAGCTTTACTTGTTGAGTTGTCCTTCGATCACGCCTTGGCGAGGATAGGTCGTGAAGTCTAGATACTCTCAAGATTCTTGGAAAGGATTAATAATGACTGTTTTGTCGTTTTCCAAGATTTTGAAAGTACTTTTCACTTTAATCGAAGCAGTCAAACTTCGAAAAGTGTGCCTCCACCTTTAATAGACTTGAGAGAGTAGGTCATTAAAGGATTTTTACTCCTATAAGTCAGCACATAAAAGCGAGCTTATGAAGTGTTGGTTGCGAGATATGGAAATTCACCGTATGGTTTTAGAAAACGTTTGAAATCACCGATAAGAAAAATGCCGATTAGTTTTTGAAAAACCATTTGCATAAGGCAAGTCATACAATCAATACAGATATATCAATAAAAGTGCAGTATGACAGGTTATTATGCATTATGTCTGATAATATGTATGAGCATATCAATTCAGCAGACATGAGCACAGGTCATTGGAAAGCAAATAGCTGACCTGTTTTGTGTATGCATGAGAGGTCTTTATCAACTCCTTTGGACTTATCAGCAGATTATCTGCATAGTAGTTCGAAGTCCCGGTGAGGATTGGACCTTGAGTGAGTTAAAGGACATGAGTGAATTCTCATGAGCGATCGTGATCCTTCATGAATCGCGCCATGATGCTATCTGCCGATGGAGAGAGATGTTGCATATTTGACTCTTTCTGTCATATGAGTTCCTGCCTAAAGTACTCATAGAGAAATTGTTAGCAACATTTATGAGCCAAAAAAAATAGCTCTAGAAATCCAATAATACAAATGAGACTTAATAAGCATGACAAATGAATAATCATTCAAAATACAGCTTATAAGTGTAACCCAAGATGTTAAGAGATTAGGAGCTGGGGTTACTTCCTCATTAAACTCTTTGAACGCGTCTGCTCATAGTTGTTGAAGCACCAGTTCTAATATTGAGCATAGGTTCTTTGAGTGTATTCTTGCCCGGCTGAAGCTTTTCATTGAAGGAAGACAAATTCATCATTGATGTCCTCAGGCCAAGAACTTATTATTTCAGTGATTTTGGAGATGACATAACTTTGATTTCCTTTGAATTTCCTTTGAAGCTCTTCTTATTCTAATTGCTGTAAACTTTTATAAAAAGTTTTCTTGAGAAGGTGTTGGATTGAAGCAATCGTTAGCCTTATGTCAAGAAAGCAAATTTTTAGAAGTGAATCTAAGCAATTCATCCATCATGTATGAGTTTAACCCATCTGCTATAGGATATACTAAGGTTTAAAAGATAGATTTATGAGGTATGCATAATCCTTAGCAAGTCAACCTCCACTATAATACTTCTCTTCATAATATCAATGTAATTCTGATATATGATAGATTTTCTTATAGTGATCACATTGTCATCACAATATTCTTTCTCACGTGTTTTTGAAAACAAAATTTGTTTTGATTTGGAGAAGGTTTTCAAAAGGCTTCTAGGTTTCTCAGTCAAAAAGGTTTTTGTGAATAAGAGATTTTAAAAAAATTCTTTTTGACTATGCATCTAATCTGAGCAGCAGGATCTAAACTCTCAGGTTGTTAAGCCTGGAATTAAGTTTACAGAGTACTAGCTCTGATACCAATTGTTAGGTCCAAGGGTTGCTCAGTGAATAGGCTAGAGGGGGGGTGAATAGCCTATACATGATGTATTAAAAATTTCATCCAATTTTTATATTTAATAAGACGAATGGATGAGATGATTAATACAATTAGGTTATCTTCCTCATACTAACTGCTTAGCCGAAGTTAGAGTGATCGGACATCCTAGATCAGCAGATGTAGATCATGGACATCTGAATCGCGAGATATGAAACATGCAGTTGGAAGATATATGTTGAACTTAGCTGATGAAAATAAGATTTAGCAGCGAAAGAACAAACAGCATAAGTCAAACAATTTAGATTAAAGTAACTGTAAAGATTTTATATGAAAGAGAGATTAACAGTTGACTAAAATCTGTATTAGATACATCATTTGCTTTCCTTAAACAGATTGCACATGATAAGACAAATTATACAAGAAAGAGAAATCAAGGCTGAATGTAATAAACATATATATTATATTAAAATTCAGCAGAGGTTTGCTCAAAGGCAAACATGCTTAGTACATCAACCTAGACTCTCTATCCTAGCAATCTCCTTAGGAAAAAGAAGGAGAAATGAAGAAAGCGAAATCAAATATATCGAAAATACATTAGAAGATGTACTTAATATTTATTAAGTTATCTTCTGTAGTTTCAACTTGATATATTTGTTGTGAGAAAAGAATATTAGGAGTTGTTCAAATAGCAAGTATTTGAACAAGCGAGCTAAGCACTCGACCAAATATGATGACAACTTATTGCACAATCGGCACGACTTATAATGTAGTATAAGTCTGCCGATATGAATGCAATCTGGACATGTAAGTTACGGCTCTTCATCGGACATCTTCAAGCTTGGTCGGCTTCAACGATCGTAAGATGCTTGGTCTCTTTCTTGGATAATGGAGTTGAGGCCCCGAAGAGCGAGTTCTTCGAAGGAAGAAGGACTCAAATCAACAACAAGGTTGTTGATCAAGCGAGCTTCTCGGCCTTTGGATTTTCTTCTCTCTCTCTCAAAGTGTTTGTTCTTACACTTGTGATTTCTCACTCTGAAGGAGTGGTTCGGATTGAAGAAATGAAGATCAATACCACAACCTTTCTCAAGCATAAGTATACACTTGTTGCTCTCTCCCTTATCTTTGTGGAAATGAGGATGAGAGTCTTCTTATATAGAGAGAAGAAGAGGTGACCGTTGGTGTATTGAATAGGTTTAAGCCCGTTGGTGATCGAATTTCGTAATGTAGCAGTACATTTTGGATCTGTTGGGCAAAGACCTTGGTTAGGTTTGAGTCTTGAAGATGGTCCGTGACACAGTGGACGAGTTGGACGTGTCGAGCTTAGCTGGATGCGGTCGGCGATTTGGACGTATCATTGCTTTGGGGAGTGCGGCGTCCGTGCTTGGCCTTTTATGGAAATGAAGCTTTGAAGACCGCAACCACCGTATGCGAAGAGGAAATGTCTCTTGGATGAACGTGAAGGCGCAGACATCGATGCGTATCTTGGATTTGTCGACAGATCTTGTAACGGATCTATTTTGACTTGTAGCGAGTTTGAACAACGACCGATGTTTCTCGTGATCTTCCAATTTCTCTGCAGTTGTTCGATAAGCGACTTGGCCGATGATGAGATCGCCATTTTAGAAGCTGGCGATTGTAGAGATTATGGGTGATCATGATGTTCCTTTTGTCTTAATCGCTCTGCGGTTGTTCGATGAGCGGCTTGGGCGATCTTGAGATCGCCATTATAGAACTGCTGATTTGCAGGGAGAGCTAATAGGCAGTCATAGCTAAAGGACATGTCTGCTAGTGAGACATTTGCCGATGGTTACGTCAGCTGGCAATTGAAGAGCTAATCCATATGAAAGTTTGTCATCACTTTGGTAGGACAAAGACTCGGATATGTACAAAGACTTCCTAGTCTAATGACCTATGCATTGTTTCAACAAGCTGCCACACTAACCGGTACGCAGCCCTTTTAGCCACTTGTGAAACATGCGTTGTAATGGGAACAAGCAAATCACTGTGTTGGAATATGCATACATATATATTAGCTGATTTACAGGCATATTCCTAACTCTACCTTAGTCTGTCATCACCATCACTGCCATTACCATCGATAACTTTCAACAGACAATCACTCTATTTACTACTCTTTTCATCCCTAAATTATTGTGTGATTGATCCGATACACTGATTAACAAAAATACATTTGACTCGATTATTAATATTGTTATTTGTGTAATTTTTTATTTTTGCTCCTAAAAAAAGTTATTTTTTTAAATTTGAAATCATGATTACTAGATTTATCTTCAATAATTTTGAAACTTGAAATATGTATAATAGCTTAACGGTGGGTCTCATAAATTAAAGTATAGAAATTATAAGGGCAAAATGTTAAAAATAGTTTCCTAAAAAAACAGTTACAAACAAGATAATTTTTTTTGGACAAACGAAAAAGAAAAAGAAGACAATAATTTTGGGACGAAGAGAGTACTAGTTACATTACCACTTCCATCACCACCCAGTGTCAACACCCAACACCCAAAGAAAAGCTCGATGAACGATAGTCTACTACCCAGTTGCCATTTGTCCTCCTTGCAAGCTGCAAAAAGACTTCTAGATCATGGATGTCGTTGACAATGTCATAAGGATATCAATCTGTCTCATAATTTCAAATCTCAAATCTGCAAATCATGGCAATAACTCACATCAATGAACTCCGGTGAAGATGATGAATTCAACGAGACTGTCGATAAAGGATTTCTGACGAAAAATAAAATAAGAGATAGAGCTTATTGGGTTGATGCAATTAGAGAGAAGAGAGAGAGACTGCATGCATTGTGAGAAAACGAGAGGCGTGGGAACTCAATCGATTGACCTAAGGACTTGATCACTATATAGTGATAGTGTGGAGCAATTTGTTTAGCGAATATTCAGTATTCGATTCTCACTAAATACAAATTTTTATTCGATCCCCACCGGATAAAATTTCCTTGACTAGCATGGAGCAATCCATTTAGCGAATATTCCACGTTCGACTTACACAGGTTACAATTTTTTTTGGGCTAACGACATGCTCATTACCGCAGGCACGAGCATTTGGGGAGTGGGTTTGAATAATGGGGAAGGATCAGAAAATAAAGAAAAAACGAAAAAGAGGATGTCAAATTACTAAAACACTATCATGTGAATGGCGCATGGTAACTTCTGTTAGATTTAATAACATCTGTTTAGGTCGGGGTTTAGTTTGAGACAAATTTAAACATAGGATGTCGTGCTGGAAAAATATCTAGTGGGTCGGGGTTTGATTTGAGGCAAATTTAAACATAGGATGTGGTACTAAGAAAAATATAAATTGTGGGGGCGAGCAATTTGAGACTTGGTAAGCACTTGAGAAATTTTTTAATTTTTGGATCTTATTAATTGTGTGTTCTAATGACATATATTAATGAGCATTAATTAAGGAAATTAGTGGTGAAAATTTATAAAAATAGACATTAATTTGGATAGTTGGTATTGAAAATTTGTGAGAGTAAGCATTAATTGGGATGTTAATGTAAAAGTTGCACTAACTACTCTAATTAATGTTCCTTTAACATATGTACTTAAAGCATAAATTAACAAGACTCTTAATTTTTTAGCCTAAATCTTTTATTAAAAGTGTTATTAATTACATTTTCCAACTAACCATTAAATCTTAGCCATCGATTTTTAATCTAATAGTTAATAATAATAGTAACCAATGGTTAGTGAGATAAAGTAACCATTGAATACTCCCTCATATATATTATTAGGGTAAATTACAAATAATGCCCCTCAACTATAGGTTGGATTTGAATTGCTCCCCTCAGCTATCAGTTGAAGCAATGTGCGCCCCTCAACTATAGTGTTTTCATTAATCTCAGCTTCTACTTAGGCACTGTCATTTGAGTTAACGAAAATGCCCACCTAAAACTCACATGGTCAACTTTAGGTGTGATTTTATCATAATACTCTTTTGGTGTTTCAAATGACTATTGTACTATTTCTTATTGCTCTAAAACCCTCTTTATACCTAAAGATAGTCGAAAAAATAATTGCTTATCTTTTATTTTAAATATTTACGTTATGATGGTCACATGAATTTTAGGTAGGCAAATTCTGTCAATTCAAACGGTAGTTACTAAATAGAAGGTGTGATTTAAATTAATGTTATAGTTGAGGGTGAACTTGACCCATAGTTGAGGGAGGTTATTTATAAATTTACCATATACTTTACTATTAATTACACTAAAAGTTTAGAGACGATAATGATTAATTGACTGTAAGCCACATGATTATCTTGCTTAATTCTTAGGGCCCGCTTTCTATTGTTTGGACTTTGGATTCGTCACAGTCTTTTTCTAGATTAAAACAAAGAAAAAATTACGGGTCGGTACTTTTTGTAGGATATTTAATCGCTTAAATTTACTATATTATTTTTATTCACTTAAAAAAATTTAAATGATAAATTAATTATTTATTCTAAAAATCTCCCGTATCAACATATGATACTTTTAAATGTATTTTATGCATCGTCATATATGTAAAATGTGCATCGTCAATTCCAATTTATCTCTCTAACACTATAACTATCCCATTCATTTCAAAAAAAAAAAGGAATATCAAAGGTCCCGTTCTATTGAGTGAATTGATCTGGGCTATGTGATTCCTCATTTCCAAGCTTTGATGATGATGATATTATGCTGGTAAAACTAACCTCGTCTTCGGATGATTCTGAAGGACTTGGAGATGATGATGATACCATGATGCCTTCTGGAAAAACCCTTGGGATGCTATTGCTAAACAAGTAAACAGCCCACAAATTATATAGAGCGAGCCAAGGGAGCCCAAGAGTCCTTTAGATAGCTTCCATGGGAAAGAAAAGAAGCACTTTTAAATCCGGATAGAAGGCTTCAAGCCCTCTTTAAGATCATTGTGCGAAATACTTGAATGAAGTTCTCCTTTTTTTTTTTTTTTTTGGTGGTTAATTTTGTTGATTTTAAAAAATTTGATGTGATGCATAAAATTTGTGCATTGCGATGTACAATGTGTTACTCCCTCTTTTCCAGACAAAGAGTCCACTTTCCTTTTATAGAAGTCAACATAAGATTAAATCAAATAAAAAATTTACATACTTTGCTTATGTTTTAAAAATTAAAATTTCATTAATTAAAAACTATTTTAATAATATTATGAATTATAACTTTAATAGCTTTGTAAAAATCACTAAATTTATATTAATTATTGGTCAAACTTTAGCTTAGTTAACCAAAAAAAGTTAAAAATAGACTCTTTGCCTGAAACGGAGGGAGTATTTTTTATTTTTTAAAGACATAAATAATATTTGGCAACCAAAATATCTTTTTTTTAGTAAAAATAATTGTCATATCCTTAAATAGTTAATTAAAAATTCTCTAAAAAGGACCGTCCAAATTTCTTCCTTAAAACAAATTAGCAGACGTAACCTCTAATCTAACAAACAGCTTTCACACCCATCGGCATCACCATCATTATCGTTTGCAACTACTTTTCATGTTTATAGGCATTAACAACAATTCTTATTTAATAATTAAAAATATATATTAATATTATTAAAATTAATCATAATTGTAAAAATAATCAAGTATGGAGAGGATGCTTATAGTTATAACATATATAGAAACTAGAGCTGAAAGAATATAAAAATTAAAGACATAATTTTTAAATATCTTGAAGTGAAATATTTTAAATAGAATAATAGACTTTTTTAATAAAATGTAAGGAGTAATTTCCAGGGGAATGTCACGTCCAACATTTATTAATGTTATTTTGTATAGTTCTTTTTTTTAGGCTGAAGGCAGTGCTAGCGTTTTACTTTTTCTTATAAGGATGAAGACAGTTTCAAAAAAATATGGGCAAAATTCGAGTCGACTCCCTTTAAATAATTTTTAATTATTTAAGAATACGATAATTATTTTTAATTATAAAAGAATATTTTTATTATAAAATATTATTTATGTCCTTTAAAAATACGAAATAGTACACGATATGCATTGCAAAAATAAAAAATAATGCATTGCAACATAACACGATGCACATAAAATACGGAACGATAAACTGTGCATCGCAAAATAAAAAATGATGCATCGTAACACAAGACGATGCACAATTTATCTTTTTTCCACTTGTGATGCACAAAAAAAGTTTTGCATCGCTTCGCATTCTTCAAACACGCAGACATTGCAACGACTTTCAGACTACGAAAACAAACTACCCATCTTCACTTCAAACACAAAATAATATTCACTTCAAACGGAGCAAAAAAATCTTAAAACCCTTCAAAAATTTTATAAAATTTTTTGAAAACATTATCGTAAGTTACTATCAAATATAAAAAAAAAATGTATTCCCAACTACAAAAGAGCACCGATAAGAAAGCAACAACCACCAGAACCAACAAAAATGAAGCATCAAGCTAGTATTGATGAATATATTTTAGGGTTTCAAAAACAAAGTATAAATGTTCCCGAATATCGTTTGTAGGGTTACAAATTTGCATATAAAACTGAATATAAAACACCATTTGTACGATTTTTTTCATCACGATGCACAAATTTTATGCATCGTATTGCAAACTTTTTTTTATGCATAGTAATGTATTATTTAATGAATCGCATTCACTGAAAATATTAATATACCGTTTTGTTTTGGATTCAAGATTTATGCGTCACGATAAAAATGTTGTGCATCCTGATGCACAAATTGTCCATCACGATGTAAAAGCACACAATTTTTTAGTATTGTTATAATTGATTATACACAAATTTATACTTGACAATGCACAAAATTATACTTGACGATCCACATTTCTTAACACAAATTCAAAAAATTATATTGACGATGCACATTTTATACTTGACGATACACATTTTATACTTTACGATGCATAATCAAATCTAACAAATATACTTGTTATATAGGTGTGAGGAATAGAACAGTATACAGGTCAAGTATGCAATCCCTAATTGACCAAATGAAAAGTATTAGTTTTAGGTAAAATCATATAACGGTGTTGAAAAAGACACCCTTCTGGTACATAATAGAGAGCATCATGGGCGAAAATGTACCCCGCGATCATTGTAAGAAGGATGACGACAAGTTGGAGGAGATCATAAACTATGATCTATTAATATTCCCAATAAACACACGGGGGCAGGGTGACGTGCAGAGTAGTTGCATGTATTGGACCCTGCTGGTGTTTTATGAGAATAATAATAAATGGGTCATCTACAACTCTTCCATCAACAAAAAAGAAAAAGACTGACACTTGAAAAGGGCTAAAATACTGGTGAGTAATGTACCAATGTCTCTATTACTTCAAAATACAACAAATAATCAATTGATACTTGTTTTTGAATAATTTTCACTACAGACATCATATGTTGAAGAAAAGATGAAGGCATTGAAAGTTGTATCACCATTAAAGTGATACCAACGATTAAGTCAACTACAAGATGTTTACTCAATAAACATATGTGAAACATTACCCTAACAAGTAGTTGGAAGTTGACTGCGAGGTGATTATGTGCATGTTGATGGAAGTGTTGCTACGAGACAAGAAATTGACGCTAGTGAGTGTGTGCAAAGTACATGGTCAAAATGGCTAATGCAATGATTTTGTACAGACAAAATGTTTAAGAAACAATATTTTTTTTATTAATAACATTACATTTTTCGTGTTATTCCTCACTTTTTATGAATCTGTACTGATAAACATTGTGTAATTTCTATCTTTTTTGAAATTAGAGTAGACGATGCATAAAATTATACTTCACAATGCACAAAAAATATATTGAAATATTACTGTTATATTTGATGATGCACAAAATTATACTTGACGATGTACATTTCTTAACACAATAAAAAAAAATTTAATGGTGCACATTTTATACTTGACAATGCAAACGATACACATTTTTTACATAAAATCACAAAATGCATTGACGATGCACATTTCTTACAAAAAATTATATTGAAAAACAGTATTGTTATACTTGACGATGCACAACATTATACTTGACGATGCACATTTATTAACACAAAAATCATAAATTATATTGATGATGCATATTTTCTAACACAAAAACACAAATTACATTGACGATGCACATTTCACACAAATTTATCATATGTTGATACAGGGACAGTTTTGAAACAAATAGACAATTTATCACTTAAAAGAGACTTAAGCAAATGAAAACAAATATAGTGGACTTAAGCGATTGATTATTCTACAAAATGTACTGCCCCGCACTTTTTTCTTTCTTATTTGTTTTTTAACTAGGAATAATTGCGGACCGGTCAACTTTCTGGGATTTTCAAACCCTTAAGTCCACTATAATTGTTCAAGCTAAAGCTCACTCTCGGTTGGAAAGAAGAATAGACTAATAGTAAGACCTCGACTTTGCCTTCTTCACTCCGTCACTTCTCTTTCTATCCAGGAAAAGGCGTAGCGGTAACAAAGAATACAAACTGAAAACGGTAATTGGAGGGATTATTTTGTACTTATCCATCTTCTTTTTTTTCTTCTAGGTGGTTGATTTTGTTGAATTTTGTGCATTGCGATGAACAAAATTTGTGCATCGCGATATTTTTTAAGGACATAGATGACATTTTGCAACAAAAGTGTTATTTTCTGATTTGAAATATTTATAGTGAATTTTAAAGGTTGAAAATTGTCAAAAGGAACCGACCCAAATTTTACCCTTTTAACTATACAAACTAACAACAAAATGTTTGAGTTTGTTCCACAGTCCAACATTTTTGAATTCTTCTAGAATTGTTAGATTTTTTCGGTGAATTTATTTTCTTCTTATCTATATAACATAATAGTAAAAAATAGGGTGAATTATAGGCTGGTCCCTTTTAAATAATTTGAATTTGCTACAGTACCATATGTTTATTTTTTAACCGAAAAAAGATATTTTTGAGGCGAAAAGACGATTATGTTATTAATGAAAGAAAAACACGCGCACATCAATAACTTAAAGACATCCCGATGCCCAAATTAAGGCATCCCGATGCCCAATTTAAGGCATCCCGATGCCCAAAATTCAGCATCCAGGCATCCCGATGCCTAAAATTCTTGCCCTTAAATACTCAGGCATCCCGATAACAGTATGGTATTGACTTCCTATAACAGTATGATATTGATATTATACAAAATCTAAACTCAAATCATTGATTAAAGTCCCAAAATCAGTCCAAGAACATCTCCCTCTGTTTTCGGACAGCACACTGCCAAGCTCGATTTAGAGCCTGAAAATAGTTTTTTTTTTTGTAGAAAAATTGTGTCCAAATGTATTACTAAGTTAGTATAACAATATGAGATTGATTTTAAACAAATTCGAAGTTTAAAACATAGATTAAAGTGGCCAAAACAACCCAAGAACAAGAAAAAACGGGATGAACTCAAAAAATTTGAATTTGATCAAATTCGTGTTCTCCATGAATTGATCCCCAAACATGAGGGAAAACTATATTAACAACATAAAATTATTTATACATCAATTCGAACATCAAATCTAAAGCAATGTGGGCATTTTAGGAAGAAAATTATCAAAGTGTAATTTAGCGATTTACAAAAAAAAAAAAAAGTACGGACTTTAGAGAACAAGCAATTATGAAAGTGGACTTGAACACAATTTTTCGTAAAAAATAGGAGAAATTGCTAGCTGGTTCACTTTTCCAAACTTTTTTCTCTTCAATCCACCTTTTTTTTTTTTTTTGTAAACCGCTAAAAGGCACTTTGAAAAATTTCTTCCTAAAATGCCCTCAACAACATCGTTGCTTCAGATTTGAGGTTCGAATTGATGTATAAATGATTTCATGTTGTTAATATAGTCTTCCATCATGTTTGTGTATCAATTTTCATGCATAGAACACGAATTTGATCACAATTTGATCAAATTCGAATTTTTTGAGTTCAGCCCGTTTTTCTTTGTTCTTGGGCCATTTTGGCCACTTTAATCTATGTTTTAAGCTTCGAATTTGTTTAAAATCAATCTCATATTGTTATCCTAACTTAGTACTACACTTGTGCACAATTTTTCTACCAAAAAAAAATACTATTTTCGATATTCAAATCGAGCTTGACAGTGTGCTGTCCGAAAATAAAGGGAGATGTTCATAAACTGATTTTGGGACTTTAATCAATGATTTACCAATCGCAGTATGCTGGGCAACGAATTTGATTTACCAATCATTGATTAAAATCTCAAAATCAGTCTAAGAACATCTCCCTCTGTTTTCGGACAGCACACTGCCAAGCTCGATTTGGATCTCGAAAATAGTATTTTTTGGTAAAAAAATTGTGCACAAATATAGTACTAAGTTAGGATAACAATATGAGATTGATTTTAAATAAATTTGAAGCTTAAAACATAGATTAAAGTGGCCAAAACAGCCCAAGAACAAAAAAAAAAAAATGGAATGAACTCAAAAAATTTAAATTTGATCAAATTCGTGTTCTATGTATGAAAATTGATACTCAAATATGAGGGAAGACTATATTAACAACATGAAATTATTTATACATCAATTTGAACCTTAAATCTGAAGCAACGATGTTGTTGAGGGCATTTTAGGAAAAAAATTCTAAAAGTGTCTTTTAACGATTTAAAAAAAAAAAGGGGTGGACTGGAGAGAAATTTTTTTTAAAAAGTGGACCGACCAGCAATTTCCTGAAACAAAAATACATATACAAGTAGTATTTTCTTAGTACTGCTCTAAAATCAATTTAGAAGATTTGGCACTGTTTGAGTAGATGGTATATCTTGTGTTTTGTGATTTCTTTTATTTTAAAATTTAATTAGAATGTAAGAGATTGGCGAGAAAAATCGTGCGACAACGATTATATTAGGATATAATATCAAAAAATTTTAATATCTTAAGCCAAATTATATTAGGATATAATATTGTAAATTAAAAAATTAATTTAATAGTAAAATTATATTAGGATATAATATCGTTAAATTTTTAATATTTTTTGCTTACCTATAACAATTGATTCTAAATTTTAAAATTTTGAATTTTATTAAAACTTATAATTAATTAAATGCCTACCATATTGCTATTATTGAATTGATTTTTAAAAATAATATTTCTTAAATTAGATTAATTTTTTAATTTTAATAATAAAATATCACATAATTTCTAAAATTTTGATTGATAAATACTTTTATGATTTTTTGATAATGAAGCATGAAATGACTGATAAGCACAATTATGAAAACATATTAATTAAAACTAAATATAAATAGAAAAAACAAAATCACCTTGCTTGTTGATATGTTCAGAATTAAAAAGTAATTTAAAAATAAGAAATATATTATTCAATTTTAAATATGAGCTGCGCTAAACGCAGCCCCCCCTAATGCGCTAAACGCAGCCCCCCCCCGGTGAAATTACTAACCTGCCCTTTTCTCTATTTTATTTTTAAAATTTTTAAAAACTAAATTTTAAATATAGTTTCCCTTAATTTTAGAACATTTAAAATTGACCCCTAAACTATTAGTTTTTACCCCCCTATAACTTAGCCTTTAGATAAGTTACCGCCCCTAAACTTTCGTTTTATCACCGCCCCTACAACTTAGGCTCCCAAAAATTATATAATAGCCCCCCTAAATTATACATTTAGACCCCTCAATTTTTTTTTAAAAAGGAACGGATGAAATTTTTTTTTTCATCTTTTCATCCACAATCTATCTCTCTCTCTCTTTCTCTCTCAAGACTTTAAATTTTTTTTGTCCAAATGTCTAATAATTCGGCTAATAACTCGGAAGGGGAATCCAGTTCAGACAATTCAGAGGTAATTTTGTTTAAATTATTCGTTAATATGTATGTTTTTACTTTGTGTTAATTAAATTAAGTGCTTTGCGTTATTTGATTCGAAAGTGTATATTTTTTGGATTAATTATTTCTGTTAAATAGACAAAAAAAAAAAAAAAAAAAGCCTAGATGCGCCAGTACCATGCGCATGTACAGGATGCCATGCGCATGGTACAAGCGCATGTTGCACGGTTTATAGCATTTTTATTTAAAAAAAAAAAGGCTACATGCGCCTGTACCCGGCGCATAAAATGCTGTACATGCGCATGGTATGGGCGCATGTACAGTGTTTTATGCGCCTGGTACAGGCGCATGTAGCACAAATTTTTTTTTCACTTTAACCCTTGTATTTGTCTATTTTTGAAACTATTGCAGTTCACCCCCTGAGTTTGTTAGTTTCGTTAAATTGTTTGTATATTTGCATTTTACCCCTTGAGATTGTTAATTTTGTTAAATTGAATTAAAATATGCAATTTACCCCCTGAGTTTGTTAATTAAGTTAGAATTTTGAGGTTTATGAAAATGTTACTCTTTCAATAACATTATGATTAAATATTTATTAATATCTTAATATTTAATTTTTATTTGATTTCTTAATAAATGAACCACTTTTACTCATTGCATTATTAAGTAATTTAGCTTAAATTTTTTTTTATGTGATTTATTAAATGTTACACTTTGTTTTTTTGTATTGCATTGTGCATTATGCTTAAATAATTATTTTCCCTCTTAATTTAACTTTGTTAACTTTTATGTTACATAATTATTAGTTTTCGGTCTATTAAATGAATTAATATAGTTGTATTATTTACATTTTGTTAATTACTATGAAATGTTGATTGTAATTGCTTAAACAATAATTATTTGTGGCCTATGTTATTTGTTTGGGCCGATTAATTGAATTAATTTTAATATTAAATTTTGCTTACACACGGTTAAATAATTACGGATTGTTCCCTATAGATGAAACAACAATTTATCCGGATGTTAGCGGGTGCTTTGTTACGAAACAATATTCCGAGTTTAGTACAAGTGGGGAATGGATTCGCACGGCATCTCAATAACATGCATATGATGATTAAGCGGCACGAAGTAGAAATGAAAGGAAAATTGTTTGTTTTGGATGCGAAAGAAGTGGGACTCCCAGTAAGCGGAGATCCGAGGCCACCAAAGAAAAACGCGGTTCAAAGAAAATAAGATGTCCATTTGAGGTTACCGCAGTTCAGCAACTTGGTGGTAATCTTTGGAAAGTGCACGTTGGTGAGAATCGTCGACACAACCACCCACTTACTAAGTATGGGCGTGGCACGATCGAGAACGTCACCGAAAGACGATTATGGAGTCGTTAAAGAACTTACACAAGACAATATGAAGCCGAAGCAAATTCTCAACCATCTGCATAATACGATCCCGATAATGTTAGCTCGCTCGTCAAGTGCGAATTTGGTACGTAAAAAAAAAGGGATGGCATGGGTGAAGCAACACCAATGCAACATTTCTTCAAACGATGTATGACAATGGCTACCACCATTGGGAAGAATTTCAAGATGATGATGTTACTCGAAACATGTCATGTTAATGCACCCAACATCGGTGATTCTTTACAAAAGTTTCCTCAAGTTATCATTTTGGACTCAACGTACAAAACAAATAAGTATAACTTGCCGTTGTTGGAGATCATAGGGGTGGCATCGACCGGAAAAATTTCCACATTGCTTTCGCCTTCATTCATGACGAGACCACCGATTCTTTCATGTGGGTGTTGGGTACGCCGCAGCTTGTTTGCACTTTTGGAGATTTATCCAAAGCTTTTCATCACGACAGAGTTGGCTTTGATGAAAGCCATTCAGCATTTCTTTCCGGTGCCCAACATATGTTGTGTAAACGACATATTTCGAAGAATGTGGAGAAGCATGTGGTTCGGCGCACGAAGACTAAAGAGTTTTCTCCAAGATTTATGTCTAGGTGGCATAAAATGGTTGATGCACGAACAGAGGAGAAATTTGAAGGACATCCGTGCGTTGGTACAGTATGGGCTAACAAGTTTGGGTTAGTGAATTACGTGATGAGAGAATGGTGAACCCATACAAGAAGAAATTTCATTGTGCGTGGACCAAAGATATTTTACATTTTGGGAATACTACGACAAACGGGTATTATATTTGATTTATATAAACCGAAATGAATTTTTCTTTATTAGAATATAAACTATATTATACATTTTTATCATCTCATATTAATAAATGTGTCCAATATTTTGTCATCTAGGGTCGAGAGTACGCATTCGCGGCTAAAGAGATGGTTAGGCTCGGCCATCGGGGTTTCGACACAATATTCCCGGCTACACAATATTGAGTTACTGGTGAACGAGCTAAAGGCTCAATTCGAGCAATCGCGCACGTTGTCCATACTTTAACCGAAAAAGCTTCGTGTTTCGACAACTTTCGTGCAATGTATCTCATAAGGCTTTCGAGTTGATGGACGAGGAGTGGATTAAGCTAGAGACACTAAAGGAGGCTAACAAACTCGAAGGATATGGCATCGATCGATGCATTCTGCGATCGTCCCACGGCTTGCCATGTCTTCATGAGATGTTTGCGGCGCAACAAAACCTAATCCCGTTTGATCCCACGGATATCAATATTTTTGGAGGACGTTAGATATGGAGGCGCGAGGAATTATCCACGACGAGACGCGTGGTGATGATTTACTCGAGATCTCTTGTCGATATCGGTCCACAATCGATGTTGACAAGGTCGTGCTTTCTACCGGGATAGGGAATGTCATTCGTAGACACGCGTCCGAGTTGGGGAGCATGCTACGGATAAGAAACACAAAGGGCGCCTCCCAACAGAAGTCAACGAAGAGGGACCCATCCGATTGGGAATATGTCGACAAGCAATTCTCGGGTAGTCGGCGATCGGATCCGGATATCATGTCATTATCCTTTCCAAAGACAAAGTGAAGGACAAGCTCGCCGATCTACGAGTACCGATGACGGAGGTACGTTTATCACCGATTTTCCATACCCAACCGACGTTCCACATTGGATTCTAAAGTACATAATCGGCTATACTAACGTAAAGGGAGATGGGCATTGTGGTTTTAGATGTATTGCCCTTTGTGTGTATGGCGACGATGAACCGTGGGACTTGGTGAGACGCGAGCTAGTTCAAGAGATGTTCGAAAATTGGGAACTTTATTGGAGAGCTTTGACAAAAGATGTACTTATGAGAGCTGTTCGCATATGTGACTACCACGAGGCTACGGCTCCACGACATTGGTTGTGTTTGACCGATCTAGGATCGGTGGTTGCAACGCGGTATCAACGAATCTTACGGTGCTTTTCAATATCGTCCGGTGCTCTCATTTCTTGCCTCTACACCACGTCTTGGTGGACAAACGCCAACCGATACTATTACCCTTCGCGGTTCATGGTGCATCTCATTTTATTAAAATTGATTTGAGGCCTGCATGCCGATGCCACCCGGTGGCCGGGTGGCAAAGGATTTGTGATCCAAACATCCAAGTGGGAACATATGGATTCCTCAAAAGATCTCTATTGGTTTGAGTTGAGTCAAACCGTATGATATTTTGTTTGTTTGTTAATGCAATCTGTTTAAAGTCATATTTTGTTAAGTAGTTTTTTTTTTCTTAAATAAACTTCATTAGATACAATAAAGGAAGTCCTTAAACTAGAATATTACATCAATCCTAACATTTTAAATATAACTACATCCAATCACGGAGGTGGTGGCATATATCTACGATAGCTTGATCGAACTCTTCCTCATCGTAATTCGGTCACGCCGCACGCGAGGCATCAAGTCCGTTGAGCCTGGTTACCTAAATATTGCATTCGCTGCAATACAAAAGTAGAAAAAATAGTCAAAACAAATATAAATAACAATAAATAATAAATACGCCATGAATATCTTGAAGATTTTAATACTCACAATGCTAGAGGCAACCGACTAGGTGACGGAGGTCCTTCATCAACGACATTCTTTGGAATCAGTCCGACAACCCGAGGATGAGATCGGGCCCTAAACCACCGCATATACCCGGCATCGTATCACTAGAATTAATACACCTAAATGACCCAAAACGTTCGGCGAAATGCGGTGGGCTTGCCACATATCCCAATTTCTCTGTTTGGATCGTGCTCCACCACATATAACTTTGGGTTCAAACCCAAATATACCTTAGTAGGGACTTGAGGAGCAGCGGGATTGTCCGAACATACCCGAATTGTCGTAAACACCGCTCGGGCATGTATGCCTCCGTAATAGTCCGATAGTGTATGATACCGCAAAACAGACTAATCGGGATGGTAACTATCGGGTCATGGTGATACGGAAGCCATACAACCCGTATTAATAACATAACATTTTGAATAAAATAAATTAACATCTTAATAAATAAAATAACTATATATTAACATAATCAAAAAATAAGAAACTCAATAATTTTAAATTGTATAGGGGTATTTTATCTTACCTCCTCGAAGATATCGATCAAGTCGTCTTCGGTACATATCCAAAGTACCGATGGGCTCCTGTTTCGACGTAGCCGTGCGCCAACGAGCTACGTATGGACTTGCGGTTGTCCGTTTTCAACATGCCCGGATCGAACTCGGGAAGTACTCATATATCCAACCCTAAATCGCAAACATTTTAATAAATAATAAATTAAAATAAATACAAATGATTCCAAATTAATAAATTAAACCAACAAGTAAAACTTACTTCCAACAGAGTCGACATCCACCATCTGCGTTGTATCTCGACGAGATGCTATACCGAGCCGACGGTATAGATATGCTAACGCACTGTGCCCCAAGCATAGTTGGGCACCTCCTCCAATGGGTCCAAGAACGGCGAAGTTGTGAGGTGAGAAGTTTTTGATTTGTCGACGAAGAGTGACGCACCCAACGTCCACAACAAATATGCGCCGCTGTTCTGGACCGACCATTGGCCCGCCCGTACCACACTCTCTTTGAATGGTGTTGAGCTTGATCAAGTGAGTCTTGAATTCAGCATCCACTTGGTCAGCCGTCCACCCTAATAGACCCCCTATCCTCGGCCTCAGCTCAGAAAGGCTGCTTTCTCCCATAACAGGGAACCCAGCTACAGGTATCTGTAAAAGATACCAGACATCGTGGAGAGTGATCGTCATCTCCCCAAATGGAAGATGAAAACTGTTGGTCTCGGGATACCATCTTTCCACGAAAGCAGAAATCAAAGGCATGTTCACGTTTGGAAACATGCATTTCTGCAAATGCGCCAAGCCCGTTGCTTCAAACTTTTCTGTGGCCCTGAAATTGTTTAAACTCCACTTATACATCCGATCGCCACCGTGGAGTCCGAGTAGAGGAGGTCTATTCTGTTAAACATAAAAAAACAAAAAAAGTACGTAAATACATAGACGCATCAATAAACATATAATTTCTATGTAATGACAAATATAATTCGAATTAAGTAAAAATTAGATATAGTAAAGATTACCATATGTCCGGTCCATAAAGCACATGCGATATGCCCAAGATAACCAATAATAAGTCGATGATTGGGGGCCTCCTTCTTGTGGCTCCTCAACCTCCAATCGTCGGGCCGCCGATTCCACTACTAGTGCCACCCTACTAGGGTTAGGGCGACGACGACGACCACGACCACGAGGAGCCGGTTCGGTGCGGCAATATCCGGCTCAATATCGTCGTCCAACCGCTGAATAAAAGCTTCGTTACGACGTTCTTCCTCATTGGTCGTTGCGGGAGAATGTGAGTGATGTTCACCACGGCCGAATCTCCCACCGAGGAGGTTGCATCAAAACCTACCCCAAACGGAACCGAGTAGGCCGATATCCGTGCCACCGAACAGGGTGGGGTAAGTACGCCAGCGGGACGGGCGTCTCATCCATCGTAGCCTGTCGTGCTTTGCTGCGGAGGTCCTCTCGCTCGTGCCGATGCAAAAACACGGCGATCTTTCGCCCGCCCTTCGTAGTCCAAACTATGCTCCATGACCCTCTTTCCACGGTCATCGCCCATCTACATGAACAAAAAATTGATTTTAAATATATATTTATATATATATATATATCATATTTATAATATTCGCATAATAATAATATAAGCATAATGCAATTGGGAAAAAGTGTAACATTTAATAAATCGCAAAAAAATTTAATATTATCAATTAATAATATTTAAATATTAATAAAGTGTAACATTTAATAATAATTAAGATATTATTTATTAATAATTATTTAAGCATAATGCAATAATTAGGAATAAAGTGTAACATCTAATAAATCACATAAAAATTTAATATTAAGATATTAATAATTATTTAACCATATAATTTATCCAAAGTGTAACATTTTCATATACCTCAAAGTTTTAACTAAATTAACAAATTCAGGGGTAAAATTGCATAATCATAATCATAATAATAATAATAATAATCATAATAATCATAATAATAATCATAATAATCATAATAATAATCATAATAATCATAATAATAATAATCATAATAATCATAATAATAATAATCATAATAATAATCATAATAGTAATAATCATAATAATAATCATAATAATAATCATAATAATAATAATAATAATAATAATAATAATAATAATAATAATAATAATAATAATAATAATAATCATAATAATAATCATAATAATAACCATAATAATAATAATCATAATAATAATCATAATAATAATCATAATAATAACCATAATAATAATAATAATCATAATAATAATCATAATAGTAATAATCATAATAATAATCATAATAATAATAATCATAATAATAATAATAATAATAATCATAATAATAATAATAATCATAATAATAATCATAATAATAATAATAATAATCATAATAATAATAATAATCATAATAATAATAATCATAATAATAATAATAATAATAATAATAATAATAATAATAATAATCATAATCATAATAATAATAATAATAATAATAATAATAATAATCATAATAATAATAATAATAATAATAATAATCATAATAATAATCATAATAATAATAATAATAATCATCATAATAATAATAAATTCGGGGGTAAAATTGCATATTTTCATTCAATTTAATGAAACTAACAATCTCAAGGGGCAAAATGCAAAATTTCATAAATATTTAACGAAACTAACAAACTCGGGGTGAAATGAAACAATTTTAAAAAATTACAAATACAAGGGGTTAAAGTGCAAAAATATCAAATATTAAAATTGTGCACCATGCGCACACACGCGCATGAAGGCTTGTACATGCGCCTGCACCATGCGCATGTACAAGCCTTCATGCGCTGTGCAGCGCATGGTGCATGAAAATTTTTTTTTAATTTTTAATTAAATCGTGCAATATGCGCTTGTACCATGCGCATGACATACTGTACATGCGCATGGTACAGCGCATATACCCCAAAAAAAAATTTTTTGTTCTAAATGGTACATTATAACACAACAATAACAACACAAAATTCATATTTAACACAAAAATATTCGACAAACATATATATTCAAAACAAAAACTAAATAACAAATTTATTTAATACAAAGTATACGAAAAACATACCTTTAATGTAGAAAAATAGAGCGAGAGATGAAGAAATTTCTAGAGAGATAGAATATGTTGAGTTTAGAGAGATGAACCGAAACTTGTTAGGTTAGAAGTCCTTTCTATATATAGAAAAATTAAGGGCAATTTAGTAATTTTCTCGAAAAAGCAAGGACAATTTAGTAATTTTTCGAGGTTGAATAGTGGGGGGGCTGTAAGTTTCAAAAAGTCCAGGGGCGTTTTAAATTTTCTAAAATTAGGGAAACTGTAATTTAAAATTTAGTTTTTAAATATTTTAAAAATAAAATACGGAAAAGGGCAGTTAGTAATTTCGCCGGGGTGCGTTTAGCGCATTAGGGGGTGCGTTTAGCGCGTATGTTTTAAATAACAAGTAGTAATTAATCAAGGAATAATTTTATACAAATATATATTAATTTAAAATTATAATTAATAATGTAATAGATAAAAAAAATAGTAAAAATAGCCGAATCTTACTCTATCAATTTATTAAATTATTATTATATTGAACTTTTTTGAGTCATCAACTTTTAATTATAATATGTCAAGTTCCTAGACCAACCAATATTTTCCCCACAGGCACGGTCACAGTCACAGTCACAGTCACAGTCACAGTCATAGCCATACAACTATACAAGGGGGAGAAAAGAAAAGAAAAGAAGAGCAGACAAACAGACAAACAGATTCTCTTTTATTTTACTCCTTTTAAAGCTCTTTCCTCCCAGTCCCTGTATCAGGTTTGAAACGTATCTATCTCTATTCACTCCTCCCTATGTCCTCCTATTATTGTATCTATTGTCCCCATTATAATATAATACTTTTTTCATTCTGAATAAATATTTTTAATAGATAAAATATTAAAATTAAAAAAATATAATTAATAATAAGTTATAAAATATATTCTAATAATAATATTTATGAATATTAATTAAATTTAATTATTTTAAATAATTATTTTTTTTGAAACGTATTATATTAAATAAAATTATATTAGAAAGAATAATAATAAATAAATAAATCAATAATCTTTAAAAATATTACTTAAAATATTTTAAAATAAAAAATAAAAATATTTATTCGGGACAGAGGAAATACGGTGTTTTCCTGATAAAATCTACTACTTTAATTTATACTCCAAAGTACCCTCTCTCTCTCTCTCTCTCTCTCTCTCTCTCTCTCTCTCTCTCTCTCTCTCATAAACTCTACTACTTTAATTTATACTCCAAAGTAACCCCCTCTCTCTCCCTCTCTCTCTATATATATATATATATATAAAATTTATTCAATAAACACTTTATCTCTATATTAATAATTATTGTTATATCAATTATTTAATTAAAAATTAAAATTTGAAATTAATTATATTAAATAATTTATATTAATTGTATTTTTCAACTAAGTCATCAAATTTTAATTTAATGAATAATAATAATAATTAAAAAGATGTAATAACTATTAAAAATCAACTATTTATATATATATATATATATATATATATTTGTGTATCCCACTCGAGTCAAGATAATAAGAAGAAAAAAAGGCTTTTCCAGTAACCCCCACATACACATATAGGATGATGATACATATAGAGAGAGAAAGTAAGAGTGGGTGGGTTTTTGTTTACATTATACTTGCTCCGTAGATTATTATAGATCCAGAGAGAGAGAGATAGAAAAACAGAGAAGTGGGTTGGCGTTTGTGTGATGGATAAAAGCAGCTGTCCTTTAACTGGGGACTCTCTTCCTAATTCTAATCCTATTCCTACTAGTAATAACAGTAATACGAATACCGGTGGCGGTGGTGGTGGTGGTGGTGGTGGTGGTGGCGGCAACAAGGATCATCACTACCTCAATCAACTCAACAAGTTCTCTCACAAGATTTCTAAACCCCCTATTCGAAAACCCCTTCCTCCTTTTGATCATCTTCCCCTTTCCCATCATCAATCGCTTCTCCTAGATGACTCTCATTCACAGCCGTCCACTCAACAGCAACAGCAACAGCATCAGCCCCCCGTCTACAATATCAACAAAAATGACTTTCGCGACGTCGTTCAGAAGCTCACTGGCTCACCTGCTCACGACCGCCTCTCCGCGCCTCCTCCTATTCAGCCCCCCAAACCCCCCAGCTCCCGCCTCCAGAGGATCCGCCCTCCACCCCTCGAGCATCTTAGCCCCCGTCCCCCTCCCCTGCTGAACGAACCCGTCTTGCCTCAAAACTCTAACTCCGCCGTTGAGACTGGCAGCTTCTTCGGCAGTCAACGGCAGCTGCAGCCTCTCTCCCCGCTCCCACCGTTCCCGTCGGTGCATGCGGCGGCGGAATCTCCGATCTCCGCCTACATGCGGTACCTTCAGACCTCATCCTCCACCGTGGATTCCGATCCCAAGAGATTCCCCGGACCCTCGCCGCGGTGGAGCGGCTTCGCTCAGCCTCCGGCGTTCCCGTCGCCGACCTCGGGTGCCGTGCCGCCTTTACATTTTCCGAACACTTCTTCGCCGCTGCCGTTTGGATGCTTGCCATCTCCAAGGTCTCCGTATCCGCTACTATCTCCAAGCTCGCTGTTTTCAGCAACGAATCAGTTTGGCTTTCAACAGTTCCCTCTTTCACCGACACCTCCGGTACCGAGTCCACGATGGAAAAGTCATTGAAATTCTCCAATCACATCATGCTTTGCTCCAAAAAGGTAAAGATATGTTTTTAAAGATTAGGAGTTAACTATTATTTAAAAATTAGGGTTTCTCGATTCTGGGGATTTATACAAACACAGGTGATATGCATATGTATATGTTCAAGTTCATGTTAAATTGACTGGTAATGTACATGAATGTTGAGAAGACGTGTAAAAAGAATAGACGACTAGGGTTTGCATTTTTGTTACTTTAGTCTGGATTGCTTTGCTTAATAGGGATTTTGAAACACACAACATTTAGTAGTGTTTATTGTTCTTAGTGTGGAAATGTTTTTGGTCTATTAATTTAATTTATTTTGTAATTTCTGTATTTCACCCCTTCCCTTTTATGATAAATTGTTACTACTAAAATTGTAACCTTTTTTTTTTTTTTTCGTTTCCTTCTGGGCACTGAGCTAACTTCCCCTCCCCCACTCCTGAGATGACCAAGAATCAGCTGGCAGTTAGGGATGAAGCTCCAAACTTGATCTCAAGCTCGATACAGTAGCTAGTCAAACTTGATTTACTTCACGTGATATATACTAGTTTCTTGGTCTTTACTAATTTGTCCCAAGTATACGGAGTAGTGAGATATATGGCTGGCATTGAGACTAAAACGGGTATGATCAGTGTTACTTCCTATTTGGTATTATAGTTGGCAAATTCCAAAGTGATAGTGATATGGAGAAAAAGTTCTTGGAGTATTGTTTGTACGCGTACTTCATTTGGGGAAAAAAAAAATGCTCTCTTTGCTATGAAGGGAGAAATTTGAAATGCCTTGTATTGTTTTGTAAAAAAAAAAAAGAACAAAAAAATGTTCTGGATACCTATACTAGGGACCCAAAGCTTGGAATGTACAATAACTTCGTGAATTCTTATCGATACGAAATTTACTTGGATAGAATAGAGTCCTGGTTGAGATTTATACCTCTTTTAGATTTTCCTAACTGCACCAGGATATTCTATATTGCCATTTCTCCTCATTTTGCTGTCCATATTTCACTTGGTCAATTTGGACTCACAAGTTCATTAAAGCGAGTGTCTTCTTGCAGAGAAACATATGGTGTATGGTTAACTACTCTAGCTGCATTAAAATATTTATTTACTTTAGCAGGTTGATATAATTTCAGGCTACTGTGGTTATAACAGATCATTAAGCGCGTGCTCAAGATCGACCTAGTCAATAGACGAGTCAAATCAAAACTTTGATTTCGAGCTCGATACAGCACCAATCCAAGTTTGAGCAGCTTAACATGATCTTCGTTCTACCTGTCTGCTCCCTTTTTCACATGCCATATAATATGAGGACTAATTAACATGTTTACTTTCGCTTGGAAATTTCTGCTCTATTTGCCCTTTATTTGAGAAACAGAAGATATTGTAGAATATAAATATTTGTCTGTCCGGAGTAACAGGAAAGAAGGCAAGGCAGTGGAAAAGAGCAAGATATCTTCTCAGTGAAGGACAATCTTTAACCCTGTGAACATCTGTAATCTGAATGTATGTAATGCTCTGAAAGGTGAACAATGAGGAGACAGAGATCTTCACTAAGAGTTCTCTGTTCAAAACCACAGATGCCATCCTCTTAATAATAAGTTCTATGCGAAGTTAGAATTGAGATAGATTTGGATTATTAGTTACCATGTTCGAAGCTGGTTTCAGCTTCACGCTAGATGTTCTTAAGGAAAATTTCGTTGTGTATGCTTTAGGAGTGCTCATTTGTTTTAGCTCATTAGACTTTTCTAATGGCTGACCATCTCATCAAAGGTTATTGCAGCATGTAACTATTGGTGAGTGCAATTGAATGGAACATTAATGTGTTCTTTCACTGATTATAAAGAGAAGGTACAAGTTGTGCTAAGGAAGCTGCTGTAGGTAAGACTTCAAACAAATTGCAGCTCTTTTACTATATTTATCGATGCGCGTCTATGAGAGAGAGGGAGACAGAGATCTAATCATTCGATCCTGGCAGAATTGCCACGAAAACCTCAGTTGTACAAGATCCAGTCTTGCTTACATAGTATTTTGTTAAGTGAGGATTCCTTTTGGCATTTTGGAGTTCTTTGTTGGCAGTTTTAGCCTTTGATATAACGTCAGACTATGCCAGGTGGAAACTTAGGAGAAGAGAAGATGCAGGTTCTCCCAACTTCGGTTGAACAAGAAAGTAGAGGAAAGAATTGCTGCGTCTGTTGTCTTATTGTTATCAGAGTGGAGAAGTGTAACTCTTTACCTTTTGGGTGTAATGGACATAGTGGGAAGAAAGGGTAGAGGCATCCGTCCTATATGCTGTTACCTCATTTTCTACCTGATATGGATCGCACCTACTGTCTCCTCCCCAGTCTGGTATGCTGTGGAGTTTGGGGAGAAGGAAAATGGTCAGGAATAGTATACTCGCATATTGCGAGTCGAGTACTGGAGAGGAAGAAAGGACACAGGATCACCATCTTACTGGTGTTTAGAAATAATGAAGTTATAGTTTCTTTCTCTTCTTTTTGTTTTTGATTTGTAAAGAACTTACTATAATGTTCAGAACAGCCAGCAAGGAAGAAATAAAGGCGCATTGTCCCCTTCATTCCTTCCCATGAAGAGCAGATTGAGTGCTTTAATTGGAACACATTACAAGGTTGAGTAACAGAAGATTACATTGCGAATGTTTTGCCTCTTGTTTCGTGGCCATTGTGATTTCATTCTTCAATGGACATCCATTTAATCATTTTGCTTCTTGTTTCATCGAAATCTCAATTGCACTCCCCACCAATAACCATAAGTGGGAATAATACTCGGTTTAAATGGGAGACTCTACGTCCTTGTTTGATCAGTTGTTGGGTGGCCATTATGATTTTGTTCCTCAGTAGACATCTATTCAATCCTTTTGCTTCATGTTTGAGGATATGTCAATGGCACTGTGGGACTTAAGCGGGACATGGTTTTTGATTTCAGCTTCCTCCTCAACTTGTTTGACATAAAGGAGCTATGGAAGCTTGAGAGGAAGCAAGAAGGAATTTCAAAGTTCCGTAGAGAAACTAACGGTTGCTCACTGATGGATTTCATAAAAACTCCGGTAAATTAATATGAATTCAGGGTCTGGAGATTGAAAGCTCCTCTAAGAAAGTATATTGCTGTCATGCTTTGTACACATATACGAAAGGGGCCAAGTCAAAATAGTTGGGAGTGCTCTCTCTGGAGCTTCTGGTTGAATCTCATGGATTGGGTTTGAGGGGAGTTAATTGGGGACGAAGGAACTTCTTTTGATGGGCCAAGAAAAACGGAAAGAGTGAAAGCTCCATCATAAAGCAAGGGAACAGTATTTCAACTCAAAAGATAGAACTAGGAGCCACAAACCACATAACTAGAGAGAAGAGACTGACGGACATTGTAACAGAGTATCGTTTCGAGTGGGTTGTTTCGAGTGTTGAAGGGTATGAAGTGGGTTTATGTCGAAGGGTATGAAGTGGGTTTACGATGGTAACAACTAACAATTCAAGATTTACAGTTGAAGGTACCGGTACTTGGGAGCACAAGATTTGCTGTTGAAGAAGGCTCTGGTACTTGCTAGCTGGATGTACGAGGTGGCATAACGTTGTTGTTGTTGCATGATGTTCTTTAGGCAGCCACCCAATATTCGATAGAAAATTATGTCTGTTACCGTTCTTCTTAAGTTAGGATTTGCTTGTAAATTCCGTGGAAACTCTGTAGACATTTGCCGTTGTTCAGAGCACATCTAGTTGATGGTTTTTTGGTTTTAGATATTGAACATATGGTTGGTTAATGGTAGTAGTTATTTTTCCTTAATGGCATCTTTTAGTAGAGCATCAAATATTGATGTGTTTGCATGGCATGCTCGTTTAGGATTTAATGGACACGATAAAATGAATAATAGGTTGGGTTAAGGAAGGGCGAGCAACTAGAAAACCAATTGGAAATGCAGTAAGGGCGAGAGCATTCCATTATTATAGTTAATTCATTCTAACGTTTATAGATCAGCCAGCGAATGTAAGAATGAGACACAAAGTTTCACTTTTTTTTTTTTTTTATCATCCATCAAACTTTGCTCAAGGGTCCAAAATTCCTATTGATATAATTTTTGTATATACAAATTCTATTGACGTTTTAGAAAAAGTATCAAAAATCATCCCGTTGGATTTCCATCCAAAAATTACACTGATAGGTTTTCTGGACCCATAAGCAAAGTTCTCTCAAGTTCAAGAGGAGGTTAAATAGTAATTAACCCACATTTCATCACATTCATAGATGATGATTATACATATTTAGGTCATGTCTATTTGAATTCTCGCAAGTCTGAAGGCTCTATGTGATGGTTAAAGGAATTGATAGTCAGTTGACTATTCCAAAGACTCCAGTAAAACTGACTTGCTGAAAGGAGGAATATGAACATTGTTAGACATGGTTAGGTAGGTCTACTACGATGCCACCCACCGCATACTAATCTACCCATAATTTTTTTTTGGGAGTTGCTTCAATAATCTGGCTTGCTTCCTACCCCATACAAATTGTGTGACTGGCAAATCATTTTGTTATAACACTTTATCCCTCTATATTTAGTATAAATTGCGGGAATTTATTTTGTTCTTCTAACTCCAAATCGAAGGCGCTTGGAATTGAGTTGCCGAACATACCACTCCCATTTATGCGTGTCTAGGATGTTGGCGTTGCATTTGCAAGCAACTATATATACATCCATCCATCTGCCGTGGATGATTAGATGCTTATATTTATTTTGAACTTGTTAAGTTGAACTAGCAATGGTGAATAAATTTGGATACCGAATTGCAGATGTGGAGAATTTTCAGCTACCATTCAGAAGTGCACGAAATGGAAAACCACCTGATAAAGCCTTAAGATTCAGAACACATAAGAAATGAACCAATAACACCTAAACATATACTGAAAAAAGAATATAGAAAACTAAAGGCAATCAACCATCTTCTCCTAATTAAAACAATCAGAGGAGTAGATGAGTCTTAATTTGATGGTGCCAATCCTCACTGTTGTTGTTCATCATCACGCTTGGGAGCTTCCTTAATCTCGTCTGCCCCCTCATCCTGTTACAGAAATAAAGAAACCGTTCATGAATCTGAAAAACCACATAAGACGCATGTTGCAATCCGAAAAGCTGCAGTGCATTTAATAGGTTAATTTGTATTCAAATGCAGCTTGCCATGTTTAATGGAAGTCTAAAAATGTTGGAAGTAGAGAAGTGGCATATAACATTGCATTATGAAAGACAAGGGATGAGAATAAAGATGGCAGCAAGTTGATTAAGATCACAATTTTTTACCTGCATATCAGAGGTCCAGAGCGTTAGATTGTCGCGAAGAAGTTGCATGATCAAAGTGCTGTCCTTGTAGGACTCCTCGCCTAAGGTATCCAATTCTGCAATTGCTTCATCAAAGGCCTGAGAAGACAAGTTAAATAGACCCATAACACATTTTAGCCATGGATATGATCATTTAAAATCAACAACTTAGCCTAACTAAGAAAGAGTTCGGTTTATCAAGGTTCGAATCTCGCACATGTTTTGCTAGATTGCAAGCGCGGTCGGGAGAGTTCAGAATCTCATAGTAAAACACAGAGAAGTTAAGAGCCAGCCCAAGGCGGATTGGGTGCGTTGGGGCAAGTTCAGTATTTGCAATATCCTGCAAACACAAACAGGAAAAATATAAATTGGACTTGCAAGATTATTGGAAGTTAAATTTTTCATACACCACTTAGACTATCATTAAAGATAATAGGTTAAGCACCAGGCAACCTAGAAACATATGATTGCAAGAGATAACTAATGTTATCACTTACAAAAATCACCCGCAAAACTCGACAGAGAACCAATTGAAACAATGTTCTTCATAATGATTTCATACATTGTGAATTGTGACTAATACTTCACCTTCAATAACCAAGAAACATTTTATCTTTTTTATTCTGTTAGGTTAGTTAAAAGATAATCATAACTTGCTTGTCTATTCCCCTAGTAAACGAAAGATCCAGTCCTAGCAAGAAAAAACTGTAGAGAAATTTATAGCTTTGTTACAAGTAAATTTAACCAAAAAAAAAAAACTCATCTTATAGCTCAAAGGCTTCATTGCTTTTAACTTCTTCCCAAAATTATGTTAACAAGCCATTCACTGTAAGAGGACCATATAATCACACAATTATTAATTATCGCAACTTTGCAGATCATGAACTTTGTTTAGCCTGCCAAGGTTTCTACACGTTGGTATGGGACGCACTAAATACAACACCCAATTTATGCTAAATACAATAGACCCGGAAAAATTAATATTATGCCCTCATGGAAATATTACCCTCCAATTATATGAAAATATAAAATGTTATTCACTCAGTTAAAGAGTCAAGTATATTATTTTGAAACGTTTTAATCAATGAGTTCCCCTTTAAAAAATTATGCATTTATGCTTACAACTTTACACTCCATTTAGATTGCACTTAAAGCATTTTTGTAATTATAATATATCCTTTGATAATTAGACTTTTCAAACATGGATGGTTGAGACAGAGGGAGTATAACGGACAAATAATTAGTATTACTATTATTAAAATGAGAATGGAATAGAACCGAACCTGGGCAGCTTTGTAGGCACTAAGCGTGCTCTCTGCAGCCTCCTTACGTTCACCACCGGTCTTAAACTCAGCCAGGTACCGATGATAATCTCCCTTCATCTTCAGGTAAAACACTTTGGAGTCGCCAGCAGAAGCCGACGGAATGAGCCGAGAGTCGAGTAATTTGAGTATGCCGTCGCAAATGTTGGAAAGCTCCGACTCGATCTTAGATCTGTAGTCCTTGATCACGGTGACGTGGTCCTCATTCCCGCGGCTCTCCTCCTTCTGCTCGATGGAGGAGATGATGCGCCAGGAGGCTCGTCTAGCGCCGATCACGTTCTTGTAGGCAACGGATAGGAGGTTGCGTTCCTCAACGGTGAGTTCCTCGGAGTCGGAGAGGGAGGCGGAGACTTTTTCCATGAACTCGACCATTTCTTCGTATCGTTCGGCTTGTTCGGCTAGTTTAGCCATGTAGACGTTCTCCTCCCGAGCCGATGGTGCTGCCGCCATAGTTAGAAGCGGTTTCGGTTGCTTGAGGAGGTTGTATGTGTGAGTGTGAGTGCGAGTGCGTGAGAGAGGAGGAGATCTAAGTTTGAGGGAATTTGGTTTGAAAAATATTGTAATTTTGGGGACAGAGAAGGCGAAGGTGAATTTTAGAGAGAGAAAGTATGGGAGGAGGAGAGAGAGAGGCGGGGGTTCTGACTTTCTCTTGGGTCGTGCAGAGCTATGATCGCGTTGGCAGTGATGGTCCTGATGGATTTGTGAGAGTTGATTTCAGCCGTTGGATTTTGTTAGGCAGTAGGACAGATGGAATTGGGGTGCTGGGTTATAGTAAAACCCAAATACGCCCCATAAATATTAGTCCCTCCCGTCTAAAAAACCTATAAATTTTATACGTAGTTTAAGAAAGATTTAAATAATTTTTTTGATCCCTTGATTTTGACGTAATTTTTTTGCGTGGTCCTACAATTTTAAAACATATTCATATAATTTACATGCATTTTCTTGTTAGATTTTCCCTCTTCCATTAACGTTAGAATTTTCGTTTATTATTTTTAAAATGTCAATTACCTTTATTGTAAGGGTAAATGTTAAAGCACAGAAAAATTAACAAAAATACCCTTAGCTACTCACTTTATCCATTATAACTAATAGGACATTCTAGTAATTGCCCATTCCATCAAAAAAGGAAAACAAAAATCAAAATTCAAGAACAAGAAACTTAAATTGAATCTTGAAAAATCAACCAACTTAATCCCTCACAAAAATTTTCACTGGGCAATTCAAAAAAAATTTAACACTACCAAACATAACCCAGGTGAACTCTGATGAGTTCGTCGGACATTACAACTCCAAATTCGATCCAAATAACCACTACCCAACATAATCCAGGCAAGTATAGATCGTGAACTCCAACAAGGTTGAAGTGGCAGTGGTAGTGGGAGAGGTGGTTAGTGGTGAGGGGCGGCAGTGGTTGTTGCTACTAGTGGTGTTGGTGGCGGCGTTGTTGGTGGTGAGTATTCATCCAGGTTTGATGAAATCATCTGGGTTTATTGATCGAGTCTTCGAGTATTCATCTGGGTTTGATGTCTGGGCTTATTAATCAAGTCTTCGAGTATTCATCTGGGTTTGATGAAATCATCTGGATTTATTAGTCGAGTCTTCGAGTATTCATATAGGTTTGATGAAATCATTTGGATCCAAACAAACAACCTCCGACATCTTCAATTAATTGAATTCGTCCATTTCACAAATCCACATCTACCTAATCACTCCACTAGAACGAGAGGATTCTCAGCGGCATATAAAGAAGACGTTACAAGTCAAATAACAGGTTGAAATGGAAGTCAGGGAAATGAGATCTATACATATTCAAAATTTGTCAAATCCCATAAATGTACAATTTAGTGCAAGGTTATGAATGAATTCTTTTCCTTCTTCCTAGCTAGAAAGGATTTGAAAAACAATTCCTTTACTGATCTAAGACCATGATAAGTTGTGTCGAGCTATATTGTTGATACTAAGAAGAGCCATTTGCACTGTCATTTGTTGGATATTCAACTTCAAAGTACAATCCACAATATCCCAATGATAATCTACAGAATGGAGATTTAAAGTTGATAAAAAGAAATTGTGGAAACAGTGCTTGCATATTGTAATCATCGAGTGGAAGATGCTATAGAGAAAATGTAAAGTTAGAACACGTGCACAATTTCCAATAGAAAAACTACTTCTACAATTAATTTCGACGGCAACTTCATCCATCTCTGACCAAGCCCCCATTAATTCCGGCAAAGCTCCTCTACACTGCTCCCTCCGTTCATCGCCCTAAGTCATCCCGCCACAGCACCTCCACTTTCTCTCTGGCCCTCGTCTCTTGCTTCTAATACAGCAAGCTCCAATACAGCTCATCAATGGTTTGGTATCAAGTCTCATCTACTTGTGATTCATTCATAAAGGTGCAAAGAAAAAGCAACCAAGAACAAAGACGTATTAAGGGGTAATTTAGGCATTTCAACATGGTAATAGATGAAGATTCTAATTAACGCTAACGAGGGAGAAGGAGTCTAATAAGAAAATGCAAAATGTAGGACCATATGAATAGATTTTAAAATGATAGGACCAAACAAAAAATTAAGACAAAGTCAAGGGACCAAAAAATTATTTAATTCTTTAAGAAAATAGTTCATTTTATTTAATTTTTTATACTTCCTCCTCCGTTTCACCTAAATAGTCTACGTTTGAAAAGTCTAATTATTAAGAGATATATTAGTGTCATTGGAGTTGGTCATAATTACAAAAATATTTAAGCACAACCAAGATGATTACAATCCAAGTGAAGGGTAAAGATGAAAAATTATGGAAATTGTAAATATAACTTTTTGAAAGTGGACTATTTAAGTGAAATATACCAAAATAGTATGATGAACTCTTTGCCTGAAACGGAGGAGTACTATTTTTGAAATGTTTTGTATGGTATCAAATTAATAAGGATATAACAAACATTTTATTTAAGGTATCCTTCTACAAATAGAAAGGGAATATTTTTAGCCGTCTCAAATTTTTTTAATTACTTACAAGTTCAATGCACATTAATTATTTACTTTCTCATTATATCTCTAATAAAGTTAAGTATTTACAAGGTAAACAATGCACATTAATTAACGAAATAAATGATATAAATGAAAATCCAAAAAATAGTGTAGTTGTGGAGCATTTATTAAAAAGTTTAAAACGGTGAGCTTCTGTCAGCTGACCAATATAAATGAGATATATGGAGTATTTTTGAACGTTTCAAAGTAGAATATGGAACACTTATTTTAAACACAAGGTAAAATATACAATTGGGCCACTATACTTTGGGGAAGGTTGCAATTCGGTCACTGATTGTTTGAAAATGTTATTTAGGCCACTGTATTTCAGTTATCTTGCAAGCGAGCCCACCAAAACGTTAATTTTAAATAAAATCTCTATTTTACATCTGTCTTCGTCCTCACCTCTCTTAATGAAGACATGGGTAAAGTAGAAATTTCATTTAAAATTAACGTGCTGGTGGGCTCGCCTTCAAGATAACTGAAGTACAATAGCTTAAATAACATTTTCAAATAATTAGTGCCGAATTATAACTTTTCCAAAAATTACAATGACCCGATTACGTATTTTCCTTAAAACAAAGAGAGTAACTTTCAGACTTTTTTTGTTAGTTGTGAGTAGTAGATCAGTATTCTTTGTTTGAAGGGATATAAGATTAACATTCTATTTTAAACAAAGACACTTCAAATTATAATGTAAAAAAATATTATGAGTAAAATAAAGGCTCTCTTTACTTCTTCTGTCCTAAAAAAATAAAGTTATATTTTTTGTTTAGTTTGTCTTAATAAGAGTTGTAGTTCTAAAATTTAAGTATTAAATCTTTATAATTTTAAATTTTTGTCTTTATTAACGTACATATGATATTTATTTTACTTGTCATGCAAAAAAAAAGTTGTAATTTTAAAAAATATTAAAAGTTAAAAGTACTATCATATTCTAAAGTAATTTAGAAAATACGGCTATATGTACTGTGTAATAAAACAAAATGAAGTGTTTTGATTAAAAAAGAAAAAGAAAGAATAACGGTGCTATAATTTAAGAAATTATAATGGGGTTGTCAATACAATAATTGCTTCATTCACCTATGATATCTTAGCCAAGGTTGTACCAATGATTAGGAAAGGGGATAGTGATCGGCCTTGGTTGTTTGTTTGTGTGCTTTAATACAAAAATCCCTCCCCAAGTATTCACTAAATTTGATAATGGTACTTAAAATGAAATATTTTTCACCTAAACTTACGATGTTACCAATTATTTCAATTTTTTCCTAGCCCTTGGTGTCAATTATAAAATTCACGTTAAAGTGCACGTAAACATTTTCGTCATTTCCACTGTGGTCAAAATACCCTTGCTGACCCATATTAATGTAATGACCAATATTTGTTTAATTAGTCATTTATTTTTTTAACAAAACCCAAATCATTGCCTCCTCAGTCATGGTGACGGGAAGCCCATTATCGTCGTCGTCTTTGACCACTGAAGATACTAAAATGTCCAGCCTTCACGTGGCACTAGCAGGACACGTGGCCAAGCTTATCTGAAGCTTGGAAGAAAGGAATTCTCGACCCCAAGCTTGGACTATAGCCCGGGACCTGGGTACGAATACCCTCCGTCTCGTCGAGACCTCCCCGAGGAGCTCGGGATAGCCAGAGACGCCTTCCACTTCGAACATAAAGAGCTCGCGAGGTCCTTATCCCGAGCTACAACACTGAGACCCCGAGGTCTCCACCCCGGGGAAGTAAAGAAAGTCAACAAAAGCTGCCGCATTCAATGCCTACGTGCTACTACGTCATCCCGGGGCCACCATCCAGTACTTCATTGGATGAAATAGTTGCTTGCTCTCTAAGTAAAGCTGCATCTAGAAGATCAATTTCACTTCCAGAGAAGTTCTATCTTCTGCATCAATGCATGTCACTTCCTCATTAAAGCTCATCAATGCAAATTGCGGCTACCATAAATGGGCACATGGGTGCTTACCCCAGGTCGACACCTGGCAGTCCCACTTGTCTCAAACCAGCATTCCTCCAGTATAAATACAAGGTGATGGCCTTCATTTAAGACCTAAGTTCAAATTAACACACACAACTACCAAATCTCCAAAGCATTCAGTGCATTCACTCTCAAAGAGCAGTCTGAATCCTCACCGGAGACCATTAACCTCACCATATACTGATTCTCTTACCGGAGGGCTCTAGCTGGACCAACGTCCAGTTCCCTAACGGTGCTTCCTTTCATCACATGTATCTACCGGAGGACAAGTCCCACTAACACTTGTGCCTTTTGAGAGTCGGAGCATCCTGACCATAGACTAGCTGCATACGTGGACATCGACAGATCACCAGAGCACTTTTTGGCGTGATCAACCACCGTTAAAGATTCGTTCGCAACCGCCCAGTAATGGGTCCATTCAACTCTCTCCTTTTCAACCCAATCCTCTCTCTTTCTCTCTCTCGATATAGTGGGATTAAATGATCAAGTATGATTTTTTAGAGTTTTAATTTACGCAATCTGTTTTTATAGGATCGCTGAATGAGCAAGCACCAGTACTATGTCATGTAATGATAGGGGGCACAAGGTCTTCATTTGGGTTTTGTTAAAAATTGGGGTGGTTGTTCTTGCAGATTATGGTGGTTGGTTTGAGGTAGACAAGGGTTTTTTTTTTCTTCTTGGAAGGATACAATTGAAAATTTGCCTTTAGCAAATCTTGGGTCTATTGAGGTTTAGGCTCTTTTTTCAAATTTTAATCTTTTTGGTCAATTAAGGTCCTACTGAAAATTTGGTTTTGTGGATTGGTTTGCTTAGATCTAGGGATTCAACTTTTTCTTGTTTTTCAATCTTGAATTCTTCATTTATGTGTGTGTGTGTGTGTGTGTGTGTGTGAGAGAGAGAGAGAGAGAGAGAGAGAGAGAGAGAGAGAGAGAGAGAGATGAAGAGAGATATGAAATGGGTATGAATTTATTTTCAATATTTTTTATTTCTTTCGATTTGATTCTGGTAAGGGTAAGGGAGATAATGGTGGATTCGGTGGTGGTGGTGATTGGCGAAAATGGGCAGTGGCCATCTAAAAGTCAATAGGGGTGTGTGTGTGTTGAGGAATAGTCGCCTGGTCGGGAAGGTCATTAGGGTTAGTAGGTGAAATACATAGAATCCTGTATTGTAGTCCACAGGAGGTGGACAATGTTTCACTCCAGTGACGACGATTTCCCCCGGCGATGACCAACCTTGTTGCTGTTATCGAGGAGGTATGCACAAATCTAAGACCTACGAAATGAGAGGGTAAGAGAGGGAGGAAGCCAGATGTGGGTTAAATAAATAATACACCAAATTTCACTTAGCACACTCAATTCAAATGACCAAAATAGCCTTCACGTGACATACACATGCCAATTTCCGTTATTATTTCTAACGCACGTTACGATCGGGTGACAAATTGGGATAATTGGTAACATCGTGAGTTCAGGTCAAAAATATTTCATTTTTAGTACCATTATGAGATTGGGTAGATATTTCGGGTGTATTTTTGTATTAAAGCCTTTGTTTGTGGGTGTGCTTTTATAGCTAGACATATTCCTGGTTTTATTGTATGTATTTATTACTTCCTCCGTTCCAGGCAAACAATCCACTATATTATTTTGAGACATTTTATTTAGGGGTGCTCACGGTCCGATTTAGTCAATTTTTTGCCAAAAAATAGAGAACCAGAACTAACCAGACCAATACATTGGTTCATAAAAAATTCGGAATCAGAACCAAACCAAGATGTATGAGAACCAATACTTTAGTCCGGTTCTAATTGGTTCGGTCTTACACATTTTTCGGTTTTAAGGGAATAAACCCTTTTTATTTTTGAACTGGAAAACAAATAATAAATCCTAATATTTCATACGATAATTAAAAAACATTCAATAATGATAAAACATTGAAAATACAAACAATGTCACAAAAGAAAAAAAGAAAGATATACATTGATCATTCAACAATAAAAAATGTTTGAGCCATATATTACAATCAAGGTCATGCAATATAAACTAAAATTAAAAAAAAGTAGGTTCGGCAACATCAAGTCTGTTTTTGTGTATAAACTGCAAAGATAAATATCACTCAATATTATTTTATACCTGGGGTTTGGATTAGGGTTAGAAAATAACAATTATATTTTTTAAATATTAATTTATTAATATATATATATATATAAATTATATAATTATATTATATATGTAAAATACATTGGTCCGATCCGGTTCACAACCAATCCATAATTTTTAATACTGGGATCAAATCAAATGATCGGTTCTACTAAAAATCAGAACCTGAACCAAACCAAAAGTTTTGGTTTGATCCACTTTTTTTTGGTTCGGTCCAGTTTTAAAAGAAATCTGCTCACCCCTAGTTTCACTTAAAAAGTCTACTTTCAAAAAATTATGCTTACAATTTTCATAATTTTTCACTTGGTTATGTTTAAGTATTTTTATAATTATGACTAAATTAAATGACACTAAGATATTCCTTAATAATTAAAATTTTCAAACGTTGACTATTTGGCTGAAAAAGAGGGAGTATGAAATTTAAAATTTATACTCCAGCATGGAACAATAACATACAGCTTCCAATAAAATGCCATTTACCACGGAACCAACGCTAAAAACCAAAGGAGGCTAACATCTTTTGGAAAAAGACTAGAAATTAGAAAAGAGATAGAGTTTTAATATGGTTACAATTAGACCATAACACTTAGTTAGAGCAATTAATTTACGTATTTTATATTACTTTCGTCTCAAAATAATTATCGTTTTATCAAAAAAAAATTTGTCTTAAAATAATTATTGTTATAGGATTTCAAGGACCATTTATCCATATTCTACCAAAACTGTCCTTATTTATTATTCTTATTAAACAGAGTTGTGAAGAGGAAATAAAAATTAATACTCATGCAACTTATCTATAATTAATGAACTTAAATAAGTGTAGATCAATTTTTATGAAAACTTTCTTAATATGTGTGCAAATTGCTAAAACGATAATTATTTTGAAACGGAGATAATAGTTTTTAAAAAATATAAAAAAATTGTCTAAAACAAGAACTGTTATTTTATTTTATTTTTTTGAAACCAAACAAGAAAAGTTATTTCGAACGGGAAAGTATTAACTCGAATAGCTAAAAACAAAAAAGTCATGTACTGTAATACTATCTTATCCCAAAACAATTATCGTTTTAACAATTTAAACAGATTAAGGAAGTTTTTAAAAAAAATTGATTTACCCTTATTTAAGTTTAATTATTGTAGATAATTAAACGTGGACTATTTGGGTGGAACGGTGGAGTATTATGGTATTCCATCCGTCCCGAATAAATATTCTTACTTTCTATTTTGAGATGTCCCAACTAATGTTTTTAAACACTTTTAATCTACATATTTTTTACTATTCTTTCTGATATACTCTTAAAGTTTTATTTAATATAATATATCTCAAAAAAATCTAATTATTTAAAATAGTTAAAATTAATTAATATTTATAAATATTATTATCAAAATACATTTTATAATATATTATTAATATTAATTATATTTCTTAATCTATGTATTTTATTCGCTAAAAGATTATCAAATTAAGTTGCGAATTGGTGGGCCATCTCCGCAGCCTTCCTGGGATCCGAGAAGTTGATTAGTTGGAGAAGTAAGGGGTAGGCTGTAGGCTGTAGCCCATCACAATAGCAGCTGTTGATGGGATAAAACAAAACAGTCAGTCCACTCCAGTTGGGTCCCCCAATCAATCAATCAATAGGGAGTACTCCTTGCTCATCCCAAACGTACTTTCCAATTGGGATAACTACACCGGTCGTTCATACACTATGCAAACGTTCGTTCGTTCGTTCGTTCGTTCATGTACAATGCAAAAGTTTACGAAAAAAATCACAGTACAAAGTAAATGTACATCATTAACTAATGAATGTATTTTTCTTTTTTTTGAACACAAGTAATCCTGACCCAAACTCCGGCAGCCGAAGTGCCATTAAATGAGCACATTTGCATCATCTGAATTTTTTTTTAGGACAAAATTTCCATATGAGATTTTTTTTTTTTTTTCCTTCGTCTTCAACCTTTAACATCACTTAACCCCTTCACCCACCTCCACCATCGTTACTGCCATAACCACCCACCATTTTCAGCTGTAAACCCCATTCCACCGTAACACAACATAGCAAACACACACATACTCTCTCTCACTCTCCAAACTCCATCCCAAATTCCAAAGAAGATAAAATTTTTCCATGAAAAAAACGAGACTCAATCTACATGAAAGACAAACATATTATCTCACTTTCTCTCTCTAGATCTCAATCTTAATTACACACAAGCACTAAACAACTTTCTTTTTCCCCATTTTTAATCCTCCACCCAAAATTGATATGTTTGTTTGTTGTTTTTTGTTGTTGAATCAATAGATCTAGGATAACAATTTTTTTATTTTTGTTCAGCAAATCAATAAATCTAAAGGAAAAACTCATTTTAATTTTTGATTAATAGATAGTATATGATTCTTTATATATATTAGTGTACTAAGATTTATTTTCCTCTTTTTAATATCGATTTCTATTTCGGCTTTACTCTTGAATTTAGTTTTTTTTTTCTTTTTTATTATTGATTCGTAAAATTCATAAGAATTTCAATCTTTCGTCTTCGAAGGTACACCTTGAATTGAAATCGATCTCTTCCGGCAATGATGTGATTTTTGTTGTTGATGCGAAAATCTGTGATTCTGTGAGGTGGGTTTCTATTTGTAAAGCTGGTGGTGGAGTATTTGAACTAGGTTCTATAAATCCAGTTGTCGCCGCCGCCGTTGGGGGGGAGGTGAAATCGTTCTTGTCGATGGCTTTTTTTAACCTGCTGCTTTTGCTTGTGTGCTCTTTCCCCTATCTGATAGATCTATTAACTCTCTCACGAACTCTTTTTTTGGTTGATTGTTGAGGGACGTGGGGGTGGGGTGTTGATCTGAACATGAGGTTCAAGAAGATGGAGATAGTGAGACATGGGTGGTTTGTTGATCTATTTTTTTGCGACAAAAAAAGGTGGGTGGAAGGGTTATAGTGATGTTAAGGTTCAAGATGAAGGGAAGATACATCTCTCCTATTAAAAATGACTTCTTTAACCTAGAAAGCATTTACATACATACATGCTCATTTAACGTCACTTCAACTCACTCACGGAGTTAGGATCAGCGACTGACTGACTACTGTTGTTTGAAATATCTATTTTTGGGTCAATGGTGGTGTGCATTTGCTAATGCTTTGTAATTGTGGACTTTTGCTGCTAATGCTTTGTAATTGTGGACTTTTGCATATAATAGAATAGGGGCTACTGACTTGACTACCCGTGCAGTTATCCCTTTCCAATTTTGCCAGTAGGAAATAACGGCTCGACAAAGTTGACACGTGTGTTGCCCACCCCATTTCCAACGCACATTCACACACTCTCTCTCAAACACCACCAGAGTTTTTCGGTGGAAAAGTCAGTCAGACAATACATATTATTGTCATATACTCACTCCAGTCAATATAAAGCCAAAGTGGTCATAGTGTGGAGTCGAGTCCCTATCTATCATCAACCCCCGCCCAATGGCGATGGACTACTTGTTTCTGTTTACGTGTTTGTTGAACACAAAACTAGTACTACTGTTGGAGTATTAAAGAAAGAAGAAATTAAAAACAGGGAGCTTTGAGAATATATTGAGAGTAGTAATATGGAGAGGTATGAGATAGTGAAAGATATTGGGTCTGGTAATTTTGGGGTTGCCAAGCTTGTTAGAGATAACATCACCCAACACCTCTTTGCTGTCAAATTCATTGAGCGCGGCCACAAGGTATGTAGGTCTTCTAATTTCTTTCATCTTTTCCTCCTGCTTCTTCAATTTTCTTTCTTTTGGGGAAAAAAAAAAAAAAAAAAAAAAGAAGCTGAAGCTGATTAATTGGCTGTGTTCTTCAACTACATGTGTGCTACTCCTAATTAAGCAGATTGATGAGCATGTACAGAGGGAAATCATCAATCACCGATTACTCAACCACCCTAATATTATCCGCTTCAAAGAGGTTATTTCTTCTCTTATATAAATTTACCATCTTTATTCATATCTTAGATTTTTCAGTTATGGGTGTTTACTCTAAGTCGGTCAATAAACACATAAATGGAGGTTGCTTACCCCTTTTAAGCTAGATTAGTACTATTGGACGACCAACATATCAACTGGAGTTAATTCAATGTGAAATTCTTGATGAAGATTGGTTTTGGATGTCAATTTGATTAACCTAACCTAGACTGGGGCTAACAGTAAAATTAATTGAAAATTGAATTGCTTAGTTGTTTTACTGGAAATGTGACTTTTTTCTTTTGGTGGTCTTTCAGGTCTTGTTAACACCCACCCATCTAGCAATAGTCATGGAGTATGCTGCCGGTGGAGAACTTTTCCAGAGGATATCTAATGCCGGTAGATTCAGCGAGGATGAGGCTAGTTCCCCCTTCCTTCAGTTTTTGTGCAATACTTATTTCAGATCTTGTTCTTTTCACAACAAAAACGGTGGAACACAAACCGAGGGACTTCAAGTGTTAGACATTGTCTTTCATAAGCAAATGCATATACTCAGTCTCTGTACTCAAACATATTAGTGGTTACTTCTGTTTATTTGGATCAGGCAAGGTTTTTCTTCCAACAGCTGATATCAGGAGTCAATTATTGTCATTCAATGGTATAAATTTCCATCCATCCTTCTTGATCGGTTAACTCTATCATCTGTGTTTTTCAGTGTTTAACTGATCCATATGGCAGGAAATTTGTCACAGAGATCTTAAGCTGGAAAATACACTATTAGATGGAAGCGTGGCACCACGTGTCAAAATATGTGATTTTGGTTACTCCAAGGTAATCAACTCATATATTATTTCACTGTGTAGTCTGGAATCCTATGAGTTAGATGAAGTTCTGATTACCGATTGGTTGGTGGAGGGGGGTGGGGGGTTTGGTTATTTTGCAGTCATCTATCTTTCATTCCCAACCTAAGTCGGCAGTTGGAACACCAGCTTACATTGCACCCGAAGTCTTCTCCCGAAAAGAATACGACGGGAAGGTGCTATTTTTTGGTATTTTATTACGCACACAAGTAATCTATACCATATTTAAATAAATATCTGTACCTAAATTTTGCTTATCTAACCATCAACAACTATAGCTTGCAGATGTTTGGTCTTGTGGGGTCACTCTGTACGTGATGGTGGTCGGGGCTTATCCTTTTGGAGATCCAAATGATCCTAAAAACTTCAGAACAACTATATGTGTGAGTCATACAAGAACGTTATCAATGTTAGAAGAAAAAATGAAGCTTTCCTTGTGAAATCATAATATGGAATTTAATTGAATTAATTTAATTTGTGACAGCGGATACTCAGTGTCAATTACTCAATTCCAGATTCTATTCAAATTTCAGTGGAATGTAGACATCTTCTAAATAAGATATTTGTTGCAAACCCCGAAAAGGTAATCTTGTTTCTCGTCTGGCGTGAATACTAGTTAACGTTAATGTTCTATCTACACCAACTTTTCTATTGAAACGTATTCTTTCAACAATCTAGTAGCCAAAACCCAATCAGGAGATCCAAGTCTGCACACGAGCAACTACAAGTTATAGACCTCGACCAAGTTGTTATCACTTTTATCTTGAGCACTGCTCAAGCATGAAAACCAGATTCATGTTGTGAGTATCTGTTCTGTATATTTGGACCATGGACTAACCTTGGTCCAAGGATAAGGATATATACTCCAATATGACCTAGGGGTAATGGGTTCATACCTAGGAAACAACCACTTCTGAAAAATTTCTTCTGCTATCGTTAGTTTTATGAAGATCAACTTTCGCTAGCTAAAAACTAAAACCTTACTACTTTACTCCCGTCTGTTTTAAGTATTTCTTTCTAAAATTTATGATTTTTCTCCATATTGCAGTAAACTGCAAATATTAACATATAAATTTCTACTTCAATTATAACATTCCTTCCTTTGGTAAAAGTTGTAACTTCCATCTGAGACAAGTTACCATAGGGAGGGGGCTAGAAGCCTTGCACAGTGCAGAGTCTTCTTTTATTTTATTTTTATTTTTAATGTATTTAAAGAAGCCTAGTCAACAGATCCTGCATACATATGGTTGGATTAAGCTGAGTAAATTTTTCTTTGTTTGCAGAGAATAACCATTCCAGAGATTAAAAAGCATCCGTGGTTCTTGAAAAACTTGCCTATAGACTTGGAGGAGGGAGGAGGCTCTCATAGCTCTGATGTAAACAACACATCCCAAAGTATTGGTGAAATATTGTCGATAGTACAAGAAGCAAGAGCACATCCTGAGGGGCTCACTGTTGGCTCTCAGACAGTGGGTGATAGTATGGACTTTGATGATCTAGATGATGCAGATATCGGAGACATAGAAGCAAGTGGTGAATTTGTTTGCCCAATGTAAATATGCACAGACTTCACTTTCTTGAGGTATTGTTTCCTCTTATCATCTTATCGTGCAGATAAACGGCCATGATAGAAAAATCTGTAATTTGTTATTAGAATTGTTATCTTACATTTATATGTTGCAATGAAATCTAATTAACCTGTACCCATAAAAAAAAAATCTATTTAACTATAAATTCATTGCTGATCAATATCATGAACTGTTGTGAAATCATGTAAAATGCCGATTGCTACAGCATTATACAGTATGGTGATGTAAGAGAATGTACTTAATTCTGGTAACTGCAGTTGAATGTTGTTGATATTTGATCACTTGCTCAATCTATAGGGCTGTTTCCTGCACCACTATAAATAAAGATGTGATAGTATTAATATAAGCCATCAAACAATGATTTATTCTGCAAAATACTACGTTTCTCATCATAGAAGAATTGGAACCTCAGCAGTAGAACATAAAGGACTGGTTTGAATCAAAGTTTGTCAAACAAGAACTTCAGATGAGAACATATAATACTTTTGTGATTTGAGTTTTCTGACCAGGGAAATGTGGATCTTCTTGTTGCAGACGAATAAAGGAACCATGTTTCCTCTCTTCTCATCTCTATAACAATAACACTTGAAGGGCCCACAATATCTTCTTTCTTGATACTATTGTTATAAAGAAAATTTTGCATAGTAAAAGAGAAGTTTTATTACTCTTAAGAATCATTTTATGTGATATGTTTCATGAACTCTAGAAAGCAAAGATTATCAGGATTATCCAATGAGGAAGTCTTGAGATATATTAAGTAACCAACTCATCTAATTGCTTAAGTTGCTAGATATAGGCCCAATGATGTATATCATGCTTCAAAGCTCTCCTCACGAGTTCCCATATGGAGGGGAAAAAAAAAGAAGAGGTGCATTACAAATCAAGCACAATACCATTAACAATACTAAGTAAAACAAATGCAAGCGGGATGACTTTACCTAACCATAGCTCTATTTCCGTGTCAAGTAGTCAATTCGTTTAAAAGTTTAATGAATGCATATCATGCTTTAACAAGGTAAATTCTTTCATCAGCCCCCCAAGTTTCTCTTTACGTCATTCATCCTAGGCCTTTTCCTGCCCTCCAGATTTGTGCAGAGTTTTGCAAGCTCAGCAACTCCTTTGATTTGCTTGGCATGTCCACCTTTCCTCACTTGATCATCAAGAATTTTGATCAAGCAGTTCTCCTCCACTGCAGAAGCAAAATAGGTTGCTCAAACCATATAACTCTCAGTTCTGTCCTAAGAAAATACCTTCTCCCCAATAAACAGCTCGATAAGAACAATCCCGAAACTATACACATCACTCTTCTCAGTTAAGATTCCAGAGCGGAAGTACTTGGGGTCTATATATCCTAGTGTACTGTTGACCATTGTGGATGAATGGGTTTTATTCAGAGGACCAAATCTTGAAATCCTAAAATCCGATACTTTTGCATTGTAGTCATCAGTCAACAATATGATTGAAGATTTAACATTTCTGTGCATAATTTGAGTTGTAGAATGCTTATGAGCAAGAGCTTCCACAGTTTTTGTTGCAATATTTAGAAGCATCTCCAAATTCATTGATGGAGAGTCTTGTTCATGTAGGTGGTGGAAGAGGGTTTTGTTGGTTATAAATTCATATACGAGCAAAGGAGCATGAGTCTCTATCTAGGCAGCAACCCAGGAGTTTTACAATACTTGGATGACTAATTTGTGATAGAATGATCACCTCATTGACAAATTACTCAATTTGGCAGTCGTCAATTACTTTAGACTTCTTAGCTACCAATACATTATTTACTAAACTTCCTTTATAAACTGTACCATAACCTCCTTGACCAATGATATTGCTCTTATTGAAGTGGTTGGTTCCCTTCTTGAGCTCTTCCTCGGTGAAAATTTTGGCTATCTGGGTTGAGTCTCGGCAGTCAAAAAGCAGCTTTTTCAGCATCATACCACCAAATTGCTTAAAGAACTTCTCTGTGCGTTTCATGATCTGACTTTGCTTAGTTGCGCAACTTATGAAAATTGATATCACGAATGAAACTGCAATGCCCATTACGATTCCTACATAAAATGATTTTTGAGGTTTCATAAGTTTCCAGGTTTTATGTACTAATTAGAAAGCAAGCTATTATATTACCCACAAATGGCCAAATTGAACCAATGTATATCAGGATTGCCCAAAAATTCAATATAATAGGAGTATCAACAAGCTTACACTCTAGGCATGCTCATGCTAGCATATCCCTAGTAGAAATATTTGAAACAGGTTATATGTTTACTCACCCACATAGACCCCCTGCCCTTGTAATTTATTGCAACCCTTACCACCCTTTTTACCATCCCCATCATGCCCTTTGGGGTACAGACAAGTATAACCACCGGCTGTGTTGCTACAGTCTTGTAAGCAGTCATGTAGGCTATCATCTGTCACACTTATTAATATCTGATAAAAATGAAGATAGGAAAAACGATCGTTTCTGGTGAGAAATTGATTTTAACTACATTATTGTTGGGTGCAATCACGTATAGATATCATCTAAAACAATTATCTTGACAACCATTTAGAAGGTTAGGATTTCCCTGGTAACCCTTAGAGCAGATGCAGCGGTACTCCAGATCGTGTTCAGCATCATGACACACGCTGTTCTCTTGACAAACGTGAGTCTCATTGTTCTTTTGTGCTTCACAGTTTTGAATCCCTAACCCACCAGTCAAGCACCACTGGAAAAGACTTGTTCTGTGTGTTGTCAAAATCAATTGGAGAGAAATTATACTGACCTTCCTCTACAATGAAGCCAAAACTACAATTATGGTACTCCGACTTTCATAAAAGATTGTCATCGTTGCTCTGGCCTTGGATTCAAAATCTTGCTACTTTCTCAGGGAAGGGGTCCTGGCTAAAGCCTGGCCCTGTGCATGACCCACTAATTACCACTTCACATCTTCAAGACATCGTCAGACACCCTGTTATGTAGTCTTCGCCTGAGTATGCAGAGTAGCTTTTGATAGTATCACAGCCAACGGCAGTAACATGGTTCCTTTCACTTGAAATGGGGAACTGGACAAGTTAATCCTGGGTTCCCTGCTCAAAGACTTAGAAGGCTTATTGTAACAAGTATATGTCATTGGTAACAAAGCTCGCAGCTGACCCGTGAGTGATATGCTTAGGACTCTAACATTGGTGGTATTCATATACTTGGTCCCACGGAGCCATTACTACAGTTAACGAGGTAGGACTTATTGATGTAGCAGCATTCTTGTGTTCCAAAAGGGTTAAGGAATGGTAATGTACCACATTTATCTAATGTACCACATTTATCTGGGAATCCAGGATTGGCTTGAGATATAGCAGGTGTTGTTTCTGTTTCTGATACCCTTAACAACATGAAGTGCTGAAGCAGTTTATGTGGTCCCACAACCATTTCCTCTGATTTACCCCAATTAGAGTCATCTTTGTATTTTGCTTTGATCTTTATCTATATAACGGATTGGACAAGGAATTTACTGAACAGAAGTAAATTTACTCCAGGTGACCCTGCTGGCAACTTCTTGGAATCTAAGAAAACATATTGTGAATCCCTTCAGTCTATGTGAATCTTGTCACCAACTGTTTGGCTGGTTCGTTTCTCTTGATGCACAAGATGGATCATTTTGTTAAAGGGACACTGAAGGGGACAAATGCAGTTATTTTTTTTTTATTCGTTTCCCTTTCTCTAACATATTAAATATGTAACTGAACTATTTGATTTGAATTTGATCTCATAGCAGATAGTGCTAAAATAAGTAGTCATGATTCATGACGGCCGAGTTTACCTGATTATGGTGGTGATCTTGAATTTAAATACATGTATTCCTAGAATGCTGCATATAAGACAACTTGAATCTTTCTCATTGTTGTTATTCTCTGCTTATTAAATGGACTTAACAATTAGAATTTCTTTTTGGGTTTTCAGTAAGGATTTATGTTATACATATTCATAAGTGAACTATTAAAAGTTACTTGAATCCCTTGGAATTTCACTTTTGTCAGAGACAAATCCTCGTTTGTGTCATCATCACTTCATGGCTCAAGAACAAACTTCTTTCTCTCTTTACTTTGATTCTTATCTTCCATTTTTCATGCTCCATTATTCTGAGAGAAGCATCTTTACCAATTCTTACCATTTGTTATCATACTTTCAGCTCTACTCAATTTTGTCATTGTAAAGGGAGATGCTATATTCATCATAAGCCATCACAGAGGGGTTTTTTTATTTCTCAGTGAGAAACAGTAAATGCACTTAGAACCTTAGCCATGATTACATTAAAGACCGAGTTATGCTGATTAAGTGAAGCAAGACCTTCAGTGAAATCCAGCATTTGGCTAAAGTAAGGCCAAGCTTCTTTGGAAACTTCAGTGTTGGCTAACCAGTAAATGGATTCATGCTATGTAGTCTAGAAAAACCTTAGCTTGTAGTGTCAGAATTATCCTTAATTATGCTGGAAATGAGTGAATCCATCTGAAAAATAGGTACCAAACACCTCTGAAGAGAGGTAAGGACTAGAAGACCACCTTGAGGCTCCCTGTAATCTTTCAGTGGAGTCTAAAGCTGTGTAAATTAGTGTGTTATAGCATGTAATTTTTCCACGATCACATTTCTTCAGTCCAAATATTGACCGCAGTTTATGAATGTGCTTAAAATAATTTGCGAGGTGCTACATCTGTTACATACTCTTGAGCCAGCTAAGATTTCAATATTACCAAAAACAGAACTTGATCCAAACTAGGTCAAAACTCTATAACAACCTTGGCCTAGCTAATAAGAAAAGCTATTTCAGTGCTTGAAACTGTACTGTTTCATGTTTGGCAGTTTTGGTAGTCTCAATGCCTGACAGTTCTCAGTCTTGAAAGGCACGCGGTACTTGATTATGTTCGAAAGGTAGTCAGGACAAACCTCCTGGCTTCATTGCATCCCGGGGAACAGTTTTCTGCACCCCAATTGTTCTAAATCATAGAATAGTTTGGGTGAATTATATCTAAGAAAAGCAACACTGTAAATGGCCTTGATGCCTTCCTTATTCATATGTTTCCCAATGAATTTCTCCAACAGAGCATAAAATGCTGATTTATCTAAAAGTATGTCATCTATATTTTGATCTTGAGAACATACAGTGCCTATGTTATTAGATTATTTTCCTGAGAAATGTGAAGCTTCCTCTTGTGGACCAACACACCAATATCATATGAAATCCTTTGCTTAAACCCCACATTCCACATAGTTGTAAATAACAACATAATTTATTCCCATTAAGAAAGACTTTAGGTGGTTTTTCCACAAAAACAAAAATTCTGATAAGAGAGGTCAGTCAGGGATAGTGATTTTCATTTTCGTGGAGATTCGAGACCTATCGAGGTAAAATAGTATGTCAGTGCCTCAAGCTCCTGTTTCACTTCCTTCATCTGAGGCCTTTTCTTGCCCTTGAGCTACAGGCAACTTTTTCCAGCTCAGCAACTCCCCTGACTTGCATAGTATACCCGTCTTTCTTCACTTGCTCATCAAAAAGTTTGAGTCAAGCAGTCCCCATTCAGTGAAGAAACAAAATTTGCTGCCAGACCCATATCGTTCTTCGGTATGTCCAAAGAATAGGCCTTCTTACCTGTGAGTAGCTCCACAAGGACAACCCCAAAGCTATAACCATTACTCTTTTCAGTTAAAATTCCAGAATGAAAATACTATGGGTCTATATATCCGACTGTCCCACGGACCAATGTTGATAAATGGGTTCTATCCGGAGGAGCAAACCTTGAAATTCCGATATCAGAAACTTTTGCAGTGTAGTTATCGTTCAACAGTATATTTGCAGATTTGACATCTCTATGAATGATACGAGTAGTGGAGTGCATATAAGCAAGAGCATTCGTGGTTTCTGTTGCTACCCTTAGGTGCATTTCCAATGTCATTGAAGATACATAGTCTAATTTGTGTAGGTTCTCAAAGAGGCTCTGGTTAGTTATACATTCATTCACGTAGAGGAACACATGACTCTAGGCGACAGTCTAGGAGCTTTACCACATTTGGATGATTGATTGCGATAGAATTATCACTTTGTTAATGAATTGCTCAATTTGGGATCGATCAATTCCTTTAGATTTCTTGATGTGTGTTATTTGGTAAAATTCCTTGGTAAATAGTACCATAACCTCCTTGACCAACAATATAGCATTGATTGAAGTTACCAGTTACCTTCTTTAGCTCTTCTTTAGTGAATATTTTGGCAATCTGAGTATAGTCTTTAGAATCAAGTTGAAAAAGCAGCTTCTGCAACATCATACCACCATTTTGTTCATAGAACTTCTCTCTCCTTTTCAGTATGTGCCAATGCTTAACCCCGCAATATATGAAAATCACCAGTAGTGGAAGTGCAACGCCCATGATGTTGCCCACATAAACCTCACGCTCTTCTGATTTGTCTGCTTCTTCTTAACAGCCTTTTCCACCTGTCCTGCCTTCCCCAAAGTGTCCCTTGGGGCAAAAACAAGTATGAATACCAGCCGTGCTACTACAACTATATGAGTAAGCATTTGCCTCATGAACATTGGGAACCCATATAAGTGGTCTACCAGAAAGAGTCCTGCATCATACGAAGTTGGCTTTATTTAGATGACAGCCAATCTCTGCTCCGTAGAGGAAATGAAGTGTAATGTTGTCATATTTATCTGGGAGGGTATCCAGGCTTGGCTAGGGCTGTTCCTGGTGTTGCTTCTGTTTTTGGTATTATCACCAACAACAGGAATGGCATAAGCATTTTATATAATGTCAGAGATATTTCTGTTCTGGAATCACTTGAAATTATCCTGTGTATGTATTTGATCCGCGCATTGGACCAGAAAAGAAACTCACTGTACAGGAAAAGATATAGAACAAAATTATTTAGCCGCCTACCTTGGTTTCTGAGAAATATTTGTCGTGAAGTCCTTGGAATCCTATGAAATGTAAATCCTCTCAACAATGTGTGCTTCTTGGTCTAGTCACCCTTGGAAGAATGGCGGTTGATATGGAAAATAAACAGGATATAATATAGTGATGGAGACTGGTTTGGATGTTGGCTCTGAAACAAGTGCATGAATCAACCGTAAGATGCTCCATCCTCTTTCTTAATGCAGTATACACACTATATATATCCATGTTTTACAGAATTTAACGTTTCATTTTGTTTTTTCTAGTAAAAACTCCTTGGGATTATCACTTTGTCATTGTAATTTAGTTTAATTTCTTTATAGATATAAGGATTTGGTAATTTTTGCTTTAATTGAATGTCAATAATGAAAGTCTATACTTCATACGTACTAATTGTTACTTCCTCCCTCTAAAAACAAAAAATATATCACCAGATGATATCAAATACCATTCGCGTCATGAAACCTTGTCAGTTGATGTTGAGACATTTACTTTTGTTGTATGCAAAGATGATTTTATAACCATACCTACTTGTTAAAATTGAACTGTTGGATTTATTTGATTCTCTTCCAATTATCAATCTTGATGCTGAAACTCTGCTTTCATATCTCTTTAGGTATTATATATCAATCTTGATGCTGAAACTCTACTTTCATCTCTCTTTTGGTATTATATATTGTAAAAGTTTTCAAGAGCTGTTAGAAACTTAGAACTATTGTATATATAGTTTTCATGCTAGTGTTAGCTGTTATATAGTGTCATGTCTACTATTTAACAGATGTACGAAAAACTGAATATCAAAGATATCACTAAGACGTTTGTCGGTCCATTTTGGGAAATAAATTTATCTGCATTTAGGGGATAAATTCTTGTAAAATAATTGGACAGCAGAGACAAACCCCATCTAAGTTAATCATTTTGATTTCTTTGTAAAAGAATCTGGCAAACTGAAAACACTTCTTAGTGCCATGAGCTTCTCTCTCACTACTTTCATCGAAGGCCGCTTCTTGCCCTCCATCTCGAGGCAGAGTTTTGCAAGCTCAGCTACTGCTTGGAGCTCCTCACTATCCCCATGTTTCCTAATTTGATCATCGAGTACTTGAATCAAGCTGTTCGTTTCCAGTGCACAAAGAAAATACACTGCTAGACCCCTGTTGCTCTCTGGCCTGTCAAAAGAATGCACTATCTCCCCCGTGAGCAGCTCCACAAGAACAACCCCAAAACTATAAACATCGCTCTTCTCAGTTAAGAGACCAGAGCGGAAGTACTCTGGGTCTATATATCCAAGTGTCCCTTGTACTGCTGTGGATACATGGGTCTTCTCCCGAGGAACAAACCTTGAAATTCCAAAATCAGATACTTTTGCAGTGTAATCTTCATTCAATAGTATATTTGAAGATTTAACGTCTCTATGGATGATTTGGGTAGTTGAATGCATATGATCAAGAGCTTCTGCAGTTTCTGCCGCTATCTTTAGCCGCATGTCCCATGTCATTGAAGACCTGAAGTCTTTACCGTGTAGATGGTGGAGCAGAGTCTTGTTGCTTATGAATTCATACACTAGTAAAGGAACATGTGTCTCTAGGCAACAACCAAGGATCTTTACAACATTCGGATGATTGATTTGGGACAGAATGACAACCTCATTAACAAACTGTTCTATTTGGCATCGATCAATTACTTTAGACTTCTTGATCGCCACCACCGTGTTATCTGCCAGTGTTCCTTTATAAACTGTACCGCATCCTCCTTGACCAAGAACATTATCGTGATTGAAGTTATTGGTCGCCTTCTTGAGTTCTTCTTCTGTGAAAATTTTAACAAACTGGGCAGAGTCTTCAAACTCGGAAAGTAGCTTCTGGAACATTATACCACCATTTTGCCCAAAGAACTTCTCTCTTCGCTTAACAATGCGTCTTTGGTTTACTCCAAGATATATACAAATCATCGTCACTGATGTGATTGTTATGCCCATGCTGATGCCTGCATGCAATCTATAGTGTCAATCTCAAAAGTGATAGAAGTCAAACATATATAGCAAGAACTTCTCTACAATGAGCAAGCTCACTGAGCTCACTCATTATGGCATTTTCAAGAAGTTTCTGAAACTATTCATCAGTTTGTGTACTTACCTGAGTAGAGTCCAAGCTTTTGTAAGGCACCTTCAACTCTTGTGCAACGTGTTCCAGTCTTTCTGCCGTCCCCAGAGTAACCCTTGGGGCACGAACAAGTATAACTTCCATTTGTGTTGTGACATTCATTTGTGCAGTCATTTTGGCCAGTGTTGCACTCGTTGATATCTGATCAAAAGAAAACGAGGAAACAAATTTATTAGAAGCTAACATCAACTAAACTGTAGGGTTCCCAACCAAAGTCAAGTCAGGAAGCTATGACATATTAATTTACCAAAGCAATTACCTTGGCAACCATCTTTGAGGTAAGGATTTCCTTGGAAACCCTCGGAGCAGTTGCAACGATACCCCAGAACATTAGCAACATCATAACAGTAGCTATTCTCCTGACATGCATAAGTGCCTTTGTCTTTTTGAGCTACTTCACATCTTGTATTGCCAACTGTCCAGTCAAGCCTCATCTTAAAAGACTTGAGGTTTCGCTCCTTGTAGAAATCAGCTCTGGAGAAGTTATATTGACCTTCTCCAAGAATAAAAGCATAACTGCAATTGTTGAATCCACTCTTCCCCACATTTCCATCATTACTGACTACACGAAGACGAAACTGTGTCAAGTTTAGTTTCGTTAAGTTTGAAGGCTCTATTGGGTTTTGACAGCAGCCCTTGCCTGAACAAGACCCATTGATTACTTCACACTCTCCAGACATCGTGGTGCACCCTACTATGTAATCATTGTGAAGTTTCATGTTTCCTCGGGTGCCACAACCGACCGTAGTGAACTGGTTCTTTGCAAGAGAGAGGGGGAACCTCGCTAATCTTACTGTAGGATAACTTTTGGAATGCAACCTACCTTGCTTCTTGTAACAAGCAAAGGCTAGTGGTGACATAACTTGCAGATAACCTGCAGGTGATATGCCTAAGAGAGGAACACTGGTTAGGTGTATCTGTGCTCTGGTGCCATTATTGGTACAATTTACAAGGTAGGCCTTCGTCATGTAACAGCCTTTTCGTAACCCGAAAGGAAAAGGAATGGTAATGTTGCCACACTTTTCTGGGCACCCAGGCCTAGCCTGAATCATATGTGATGTTGCTTCTGTTTTTGATAAGATTATGCTTAAGAATGCAAAAAGCTGGAGCAGTTTATGCTGTCCCATGGCTATTTTCTCTAGCTTACCACTAGTCTTTGTATAGAGCTGTGATTTATGTACTTGACCAAATAAGAAAGTTGGAACAGAAGAGGATACTAGGCCGGCTACCTTGGTGGACAACTTCAAGAAAAGGTTGTAAAGTCCTTCAAATGACTCTACTAGTATTGTCACTGGCTGTTGGTTCTATAGCAAACACTAGATACTGCATTCTTTTGAAACGGTGCGGAAGACAAAGACAGTTCCTAAACAGCTAGCCTGTTTTTTAGTTGTTGATAATGAGGGTTTAACTCTTCCACTAGCTTGCGGAGTAGAGGTTAAATCAAGAAAGAGACGTGGCCGAGGCTAGCCGCTAATGTGCCTTTCTATGAAAATATTATTGGGATAAATTATTAGATTAAATTTTTCACTTTTTTTTTACCACCCAATTTGGCTGGTCATTTGGTGCTAAAGCAGTGCTTTATGCCCTAGAGTAGAGACGACTAAAATGCTGACACTTATTAGAAAAGCCCAAGACTTCTCCACCAACTTGCCGCGCGAAACTTATGTCTATTTATACGATTGTTGTTGTGTTGGGTGGGGATGCGGTGGTGTGGTGAGCAAGAGAATCCCAACCAAAAATATTACTCCAATTCTAAGTCGAAACAATTGCAGTAAGTATACTCCCTCCATCCGAAAATGGGTAGTAGTTTGCCTCTCAATTCTTTCATTCTGTTTTTCACTAGTTCTGGCTAATTTACCATGTTCATTATGTCAATCCGTTTTGTAAGTTACAATGAGATGCAAAATGCTTACTTTATAGGCAATCAAACAATGAGTTTTTTATTTTTGGATTATTTGGTCTTGTTTAAGTTACTTGCTTTACTGACCTCTTCTTTAGTAAAAAAAAAGGGCAAACTATACAAATGGTTCCTGTAGTTTTATGATTTTTTGCATTTTGTCCCTGTACAAAAAAAATTTTTGCCAGTCATCTTTGTACCTACCAATTGAACGCAATTAGTCCTTCCATCTAGTTCCGTTATATTTTGTCCGTTAAGTCTTTACACGTGCTTTTCACGTGAATTTGGGCTAGGAAAAAATTGTCATTTCACCCATGAAAGTACATGGACCAACCATAAAATATTAAAATTTTGCATAATATTAGAAACTCGGGGTCCAATTGAAATTTTTTTTGCATTGCCTTCACAATCCGCCGGCCATTGTTGTCTTCTCCGGCGACGGTGACCTCGGCTTACACTTTTGTTTCAAATTCGATTTTGAAAATCCAAACCAAAGCAAATCCCAAGTTAAGTAATCTAATTGAATACTTTTTTACCTGACTTTGACATAAATTCAAGAGACCAAATTTAAGAAGTATAAGTTAAAAGACTTCAATTGATTTATCTAAAAGTTGCATAAACGATTTAGGACAAAAAAAAAAAGAATTATTGAAGATGTGGAAGAAGGTAAGAAAACTAATAGGCAATTTAAATCAATTTGCACTAACAAATCAAAATCTGGGAAGGTGGGCTTTTGATGTGGGTTTTGATTCCTCTCTTTCGCTCTCTCTCTCTCTCTCTCTTCACGAAATTTTGGTCAAATTTTTTATTTGGGTTTTGATTCCCCTCTTTCTATTCAAAATTTTTAGGGTGTGCAAAGTGAGGATTAAGCCTAGATAAACTTAGTAATTTTAACTGCGCATTGAAATTCTTGGTAAAATAGCTCGGGTTTGAGTACTGCTTGTGTGGTACATGAAACTGAAATTTCGCTCCCCCAGCTTGAATGGCATTTACGCCTATAGTGTTGGTCAGTTTGGGCAGAGTGGTTGTCGAAATGGTCGCAGTTGATACTAGCTAAAGAAAAAGTGTGGTATATGCCAAGTCTTTTACTTGAAGGTTGTTTGGCTTCACGAAGTTGTTTGTGGCCTTTCAATATTTATACTACCTCCGACTCTAAATTATTGTTTTGTTTAATCCTGAATACGGATTAAAAAAAATAATTGACTTAATTATTAATATTGATATAGTGTGAGTTTCCTTTAATGCTCTTGTATATGTGGCCCATAATTAAAGTAGAGAGAAAAAGTAATGATATAATGGTAAAAGTAATGTCCTAAAAAAGAAAGTTTCAAATAAGACAATTATTTAGGGACGGACAAAAAAGGAAAGCAAAACAATAATTTAGGGACTGAGGAAGTACTATTTAGAGCATCATCAATGTAACCGTGGATTTGATCTTACGTGGCTGTAGGTAATTAACAAACTCAATCACATGTGGCATTTTTTTATCTCTTCTTTCACATTCAATTAGAAGAGGCCTCTCCAATGCAAATGTGAATTTGATCCTATGTAACATGGGTCCTACAACTAAAGTGAAGAGAGAGATGAAATCTAGTTATTTTAAATTCAAAAAATGATGAGTAGGATGTCTCCACACCCTCAACTAGAATGTGAAAAATTCACATTCACATCTACAATGTGAAAAAAATTTGTTGTCATGTCATATTCACAAGGTTTCTTCACATTTACATTGGAAATATTTTTTTTCCAAATAAGATGCCAATCCTAGGTGGCACCTATTTTTTTTTACATTCACATTGGCATTGGAGATGCTCTTAGCTATTCTTACTGCTTTTACGAGTTGATTTCTCTGGAGTTTTTCCCTTTCAGTGATGTGGCACAACACCCCTGATATTTCCATTGATATTTCTCTTACTTGGTGGCTGTGGCAGCAATGATGGTAGTAATGATTGGGGGTGTTGTGGTGGTAGTTCTTCGGGTACCGGTGAGCATTGAAAGAAGGAATAGTGGTTAGAAAAGGATGCGGGCAATTCTGGGTGAGGTGGGGGTCCAAGAAAAGTTCCACACAATCGCAAGGAGGTAACGGTGGAATATGGTCGAGAAATGGTGGTAGTTGGTGACTCCACGGAGATGTTCAGCAAGCCCAATGGATTTAGTGTTTTTGATTTGATAACAACGATTGCCATGGTGATGGTGGGGTTTGTGGTGAGTGAGTGGGGGAGAGCATGTCTAAGGTTGAAGAAGAAGCTTGTATTTTTTATTATATATTTTTTTCATTTTGCACTTATTATAGAAATGACTATTTTACCCTCTCCCAAACGCACATGCGGATCACTTGGTGAGGCGACCTGCGAGGATTCGGCAATGTCGGGGTTAGCTATGCCGGGCTCCGAGGGTGGTTGAGATGAGGTCACGGGAGGAGCATCAGTCAGGTCGCTGCAAGGAGAAGCTGCCGATGATATGTATGAAGCCGCGAGGATGTCATGGGGTGGTAACCAGGAAGTGTGGGTTGACTCGTCAAGTCGGGGAAGATTCAGCTCGATTTGAGACATGGGAAACTCAGACTCAACAAACTGAACGTGGCGGGATACAAAGAGTTTTCCGCTGGTCGGGTCATAACAGATATAGGCACTCTGAGTGAGGGAGTACCCGAGGAAGACATAGGGAGTCGAGCGAGGATCAAGCTTGGTCGCAGCCAAGGATAATAGAGACATCCAAATGCTCGAAGTTTTAAGTAGTTGGGGGCTAACCTGAAGAGTTTGTGGCAGGGAGAGAGCATCTGAAGTATGGGGGTGGGAAGGTTATTTATGAGATAGGTGGCTGTAAGGAAGGCATACGACCAGAAGGTAAGGGGAAGAGCGGCTTTGGATAATAAAGAGAGACTGGTTTCGACAATGTGTCGATGTCGTCGTTCAGAGAAGCCATTGTGCTCGAGCGTGGGGGGGGGGCGAGGTGAGGTGTGAGATGCCATTAGTGGCGAGGTATGTGGCCAGGCCGGTGGTTTTGACAAGACCAGTGTACTCGCCACCATTGTCTGAGTATAAGGTGATGATCTTGTGTTTGAAGTGGTTTTCGACCAGGGAAAGATAAAAGCAACATCGAACTTCCTTTTTAGAAGGTAGAGCCAGATGTAATGTGTGTAGTGATCGACGAAGATCACATAGTATTTGATGCCATCAAATGAGTGAATAGGCGAGGTCCAAACATTAGAATAAATAATTTGAAGGGGGTGGGTGGACACAATCGTAGATAAAGTAAAAGGAAGTTTGTGACTTTTATTGCTTAAACACGCATTACAAAGGAATGACTTATTTCGAGAATGCTCGAGAGCAAAACTAGACTTTATATGACTTTGGATTTGGGCAGAGGGATGACCAAGTCTATGGTGCCACTCAGGAGCGGACACTCTTGAACTCGCAAAGGCAATGGGGTGACACGGTGGAATTGAGCTCGGCCATTCATACACACCATCCTTAGATTGTCCTTCTAGCAACGAGGTCCCTGTCTGTAGATCCTTCACACGAAAAGAAGTGGGTAAGAATTCAATAGATGCATTATTAGATGTGCGAAATTGAGAGATAAAGATGAGGTTTCTTTGCATGCTAGGGACAAATAGAACATTATGTAATTGAAAGGTGTGTGAGGGTGTGTAGAGAGAGGTAGAACCAGTATTGGCAATGTGTAACCCAGTGCCATCACCAATAACCATGTCGTCAGGGCCCGAGTACGGAGTGTGGAGAGAGAGATTGCCGAGGTCAGTCGTGACATGGTAGGAAGCACCAATGTCGAGGAGCCAGCTCGGAGTGGTGTTGCCCGAGGTTGTGGCTATGTTTGCGCGTGGTTGCCATTTGTTACCCACAGACGAGGAGTGAGGTGAACTGGATGGCGAGGCCGGAACAAGCTGAAAGCTGGGGCATTGAGTGACCGTGTGACCTTGCTGACGGCAACCTTAACATTTGCCGAGGTAAGGTCGCTGTTGGCGAGGACCAAAGTTGCCCGACTGTGGATGCTGAGGAGGCTGTACGGGCTGGTGGTGGCGAGGATACTGAGGAGACCTATTATGCCTGGTCGTCACGGTATTAGCCGTGGCGGGGTGAAGAGTGGAGGCGGGGTGGGATTGCTTCAGCACTAGCTCGCGGGTGATGAGCTTCTCATGGAGCTCATCAAAAGGGATGGGAGTATCACGTCCTTCAACTACATTAGCGACATGTCAATAGTCATCAACCAGGCCGCCGAACACAGTTTCTATGAGGTCCTCATGGTCGAGGGGTTTACCGAAGGCAGCGAGCTCATAAAATTTGCTCTTGATGAACTGCATGTACTCGGAGATCGACTGGGAGCCTTTGGTAGCTCGCTTGAGCTGGTCTTTGATTTGCTTAATATGCCCACGTGTAGGGCGAGCATATGTGTTGACCAGTATGACCCAAGCCTCCTGAGCGGTAGCCGCTTGCTGAATAAGCGGAACTAGGTTTGTGGAGAGGAAGCCGACAAGGGCACCAAACAGAAGTTTGTCTTGTCGGATCCATGGGAGGTGGGTTGGGTTAGGTGTTTGGACGTTGTTGACGGTGAGGGTGGATGGCGGGCAGACCGAGGTACCATCAACAAACTTGTAAAGATCAAGCCAACGAGCATGGATTCAACTTGAAGTTTCCATGCGAGGTAAGTGGTAGGGGTGAGCTTGGTGATATTTTGGTTGGAGATGTTGATGAGTTGGTAGGTTTTGGAGGAGTCTGTAGGATCTTGGACGGTGATCATGTTAGAAGCCATGGTTGCTTAGAGGGGAAGGAGGAGGTGGTGGGCAGCGGTGTTTTGGTTGCGAAAGATTGGTGGTTTAGGGTTTGTGGAATCAAATTAAGCTCTGATACCATGTAGGAAATAATAATTCTTGTGAATAATGGTATAACATTTTTCATTGATTGGAACACATATTTATAGGGTTTATAAGTTAACCTAATACAATAATGATTAGGAGAAGAGTTACAATACAAGGTAACTAGGAGACCTAACTAATAGCGAAGAATATACCAAATATAATTACACATATATGGTAACAAAGATACAATAATATGGAAGGGGTATTATTCCCTTATACAACGGACACGCATACACAAAAAAAAGAAAGGAAACATGAAATGATGCAAATCTCGAGGAGAAGAAGATGAGCACCACTCTATTATGAAGACAGTTAGAGAGATTACCCGTTTGGTCAACTGTGTATCTTCGCAACCTTTACCATCTCTTCTGTCAACAACCTGATTCCCCTTGGAGCAGAAACAAGTATAACTCTCAGGAGTGTTACTGCAGCTGTGTACATTTGCAATCATTTAGGAAAGGCTTTTCACCCTTCGTTAATATTTGATAAAGAAGAAAAATTATATAAAGATAAAAGGATTTTCTTTGGAAGACTAATGTTAGCATGTATGGGGTCTAAGAAAATGGCGGCTCTATTTCTAAGTTTGTCTTGGCTCGGGACCATTAAAAACATGCATATATTGAAAGTCATGTACCTTGCTAACCCTTTAGGAGGTAAGGGTGTTCCCAGATAACTCTTGGAACATTTGCAGCGATGCCAGTCGCCACTATCAGCATCATAGCTCTACATTTTCCTTCACATGGATATGGTTATTTGTTCTTTTGAGGTTCTTAGTTCGTGTGCATTACGTCCAACCAAGAACCATTGGAACAGACTTCACACCTGTCGTGTTGTTGAGATCAGCTGAAGAGAACTCGTATGCATGATCTTCTTCAACAATGAATGCATAATCAAACTTACTGTAACTCCAGGCCCACGTAATCCTGTGCCCACTTGTGATCTTCCTCTGGGGATGGAGATCTGGTAACAACTATTCCCCAGCGCATTCCACTGGAAACATCTTGGTATGAGTAGAAATGTGGAGCACCTCGTTGTATACTTTAGTGTCAGAACCAATGGCAGTGAAGTTGTTTCATGTACTTGAGACGGGATACCTGAACTCGTAGCTGAACTAATTAAAACTGATATATGCTTGGGAGTTGGGACATCTAAATTAGACTGCTGCCTACATAGTCACTTCAAACATTCATGCATTCTACTTGGTAGGATCATCTAGATAGGAAACCTTCTCAAATTCCATAAGGGCAACTGGCAAGGCAGGGTGATGAATTGCCGCAATGGTCAGGGCCATCCAGGTAGGCGAGCTATTATGGATGTTGGTTTTGTTTTTACTGTCTTTTATTACAAATAACAACAATTGAAGAAGTATTCAATGCAATTCCCATGGTCTTTCCATTTGTTTCACTTATCACGTGACCCTATTCTTTTGTACATAGCATTTGATCTTATATACATGAGCTGAACAAGAAACTCAACTTTATGGTATGTTCCGATGATATGTTACAAAATGTCTTGCATGGCTATCATAGTTTCCAAGGGAAGCCTTGGAAGCCATATGCGCACATTTGTCCATATTGTTCTTTACTTGGTATAAACTTATCAACTACTACGAGCCAAGATCACATTCTTCTGTGACTAAGTTTCAGAAAGGAGCAATATATATTAGTCTGTTTCCTCAGTGAAATTCATTTTATTACAAAACTGGAGGTCGTAAATTCTTCCATTTGCTTAGGTCAAGAAACTCTACCAAACTTTGTTTCTGTTGGACAGTAATATACTTAAACTTATATTTTATCTAAGCCATTAGATATGCTGAGAGGTAGAGTCCGACGACAGACTTTCAAATCCTTGCTTCCTTCGACATGGTTTTCAGCAGTGGGATGGAATTTTAGTAGATAAGAAAAGTTACTGATGTGCATGGTTTAGCAGCGAAGGCTGTGCTTTAACAACAACAACAAAAAATAAAAAATAAACTCCATTGTTGTTGACAGTAAATGGACAGGAGAATACACAATTATAAATCTTAATAGGGTGGAAACATTCATTGTTCACGTGGTGCATACAATTCACAATGTTCATTCGAAAAGTATCAAAATAAGATTTTGAGTTTTATTTGATCCGATATCCTAATCTCAGATATTCAAACTGTTTCTTTCTCATGTTCCCTTTTGTGCCAAGCTTTCTTTTGGCTACAGTGTTCACCATCACTACAGAGGTGGGGCAGGAAACCCTGAAGGCAGATGGCTCGGGTCGGGGGCATGGGCCACATGTCCGTGTTCTTTTTGTTGCTGAGCTTTCAGGTACCAGGTCGATAAAATGAACAAATGCTGTATCAATGTAAAAAATTAAGTTTATTAATTGCAGATATTGATGGATTTCCCTAGAAAATATTTATATTCGCATCCACTATTTAACTAAACCCAGTTTTTAGACTAAAATCTTTAACACTTCATTCTAGGAATTAACAGATTGATGCAGCAAACACTCGGACAATACATTTTCCTTGGGAACATAGTTAAACTAGAGAAGACTTGAGAGCCATCTTGGCCATCAATGTCAACAATTCAATTTCTAACGAACTGAAATGATATATTCTAGCAATGCCTCGAGTTGTTCTTTTACTTCTTTCAAAGTAGGCCTTTTCTCAACCTCTAGTTCGAAGCGTTTTTTTGCAAGCTCAGCAGCTCCTTTGACTGGTTCAACACACCCGTTTTCTTTAACTGGTGGTGATCAAGAACTTGAAGTAAATAATCTTCTTTTATTAACAAAATGAAATGCACCAAAACCCCTGTATATTTCCAGCATGTCCATTGAATTCACCTTCTCTTGGGTGATCAACTCCACAAGGACAACCCCAAAACCAACCATACACAAACGTGGACCCTGAGTAGTTCCGTTAATTTTTTAGTACTCAGGGTCAACGTAACCAATAGTTCCTTGCACCATGGATAAAAATGTGTTTGTCAAGAGGAACAAACCTTGAAATCCTAAAATCAGACACCTTTGATGTGAAATCTCGGTAGAGTGCATATGAGCAAGAGCTTCTGCGGTTTCTGAAGCTATCTTTAGGCGCATTTCCAATGTCATTGAGGATACGTATTCTTGTTCATGTAGAGGGTGCATGTTGGAGATTCTTATTGGTTATGTATGTATTCATATACCAGTAAGGGAACACGTACGTACGTGTCTCTAGGCAACATCTCGATCAGGAGCTTAAATTTACGACGTCTGGAAGATTGATTTTTGATTGAATAATCACTTCGTTCATGAACTGCTCAACTTGGTGCTAGTCAATTACTCTTGACTTCTTAATTGCTAACGTTTGTTGTTTGCTAAAGTTCCTTGGTAGACAGTAGTCAGTACCATAACCCTCTTCGCCAATAACTTTGCCCTCATTCAAGTTATCTGTTGCCTTCTTTAAGTAATATTCAGTGAATATTTCTATAACATCACACCACCATTTTTGCTTAAAGATTGTGTCCCTGCATTAGATTGTGCGCCTTTGTTCAGAACAGCGAAATCATCATCACGAGTGTGATTGCAATACCCATACTGATGCCCATGACTGATCTTCAAGTTTTAGGGTTCAACAAGAGTTACTAAAATTTGGTCATCTACCAAAATAATTTGACATTAAATTTTTTTTAAAAAAAAATATAGAAAAGCATATTTCTTCTCACCTCCAAACACTCGAACTGCTTGTGATTCTGATGCTATGCATCTTTCTCCAAGTGTAGTTACCCGGGCGTTATTGCAGTTATGTTGTAGTCATTCATGCTGGATCTATACTTTTGATGAGTCGTCAGCATGACACGTTAACAACTGACTAAGAGTTCTTAACAGGAGTTAGTCACGTGGCCTCAAATGATTAACTTCCGTTAGATAATTAACAGTTCCGTCCAAGATGTGCGAACATTCTAAAAAATTAATCACATGGATGACCAAAATCGAATATACTTTTAATGAGTGACCACATTGGAAATTGGTGAAAAGTTGGGCGCCCATTTTATAATTTTGGCCCTAGTGCTTTGTCCAAGTAATCAGATTTAGACCACACTTTCTTGCAGGGCCAAAGAATTTCAGTTTGCATTATTAGATGTGACCAAATTCCAAGTTTTGGATTTGGAATAATAATTTAAAAAAAAAATTAGATCCAGGAATTTAATTTGCTCTTTTCAATTCCAATATGAAGGCTTGGAACTAAGTTGTCAATTGTCAAACATAACATAAGTGATCCTAGATGAGCTGCAATTTTGTCTAGCCGTCCTTCATGGTCAAACCGGTGAAGTCCTGGGGTAGGTTAGGGGAGGAGTGGGGTGGGGTGGGTTGTGTTGTGGTGGAAGGAATATTTGTAGTGATTGCTAGTGAGTTTTATATGGATTATGATATTTACAGGGTTAAGTAACTTGCTTGTTGGAAGGGAACCCGTTTTCCCTTACCTTTCTCTTCTCTAAAAATCTTAATTAAAGCGTTTACTCTTGTCTCATATCATAGTTATGCTAATGGTCCAGATTCAATTTTGTCCTTCTTTTAATGAGATAATGTTATGCGTGGTGCTAAATATCACCCCCCAAAATGCTAAATACCATGTCACACCTTAACCCGAACCCCATATAGGGAGCCCCGAACTAGGACGTGAACCCAACATATAACACATATGAACCTGGTTATCCACGAGCTAAACCTGCTCAGAAAAACCACAGTACCCATAAACAACCACAACAAAACCACCTCGACAGCTGTAATCTAAGCCAGAGAACAACAATACAACCACACACCTCAACAAGCAAAATAGCTCAGAGCCAAATAATAAGAACCACACCATCGAGCTACACTGTTCAGTACCAATAAGCATAACCACAACGAATATACATCACTATACTGATAGCCATTCTAACACACCTTGACATCACGTGTTGGGATACAATACCACAACTATATATTGATAAGATACAACCCAACCGAGAGTCTACATAAATATTCAACATCTTCGCTTATAAATTACAACTAATATCTCAAGGTAAAAGAGTACTAATTAGTTCCTAGGTATACCTTTCCAACCTCGTGACTACTACTATTCGGTTCCTGCACAATTCAGTTCATATATAAAGTAATGTCAACATAAATGATTCTCTGTGACAAACAACATATAACAAGTAGCATGTCATAACCAGTCAATCCTATACTTCACGAGAGGCTCAGCTGCCGACAACCGTCCCATACCGGTTAAAAACTGCGACCAACTCGCTCATATAAGGAGCACATAATGAACTGTAAAGTAAACACATATAAAAGGATACGGGGTCGAGGTACACCTCCGTCCAACTTCCGACCTTTTACTCCTTTCAATATATCAACATATAAGTACGGTACCGATTTGGATGAACTGTATAGTAAAGCGCACGCACATGGACCTACGTGAGCCCAATCCCTTACGACCTGGGAAGATCACGCAGTCCGACTCCATCTCGGGCTAGCAACAGATGTGTCAAGCCGCGCTATGGCGAATAGTAAGGGATTCAGGCTGAACCGTAGCTCAATAACGACGTTTCACTTGCACTTCGTCCTCATGAAATGTCGGTGATGCTAGGATGCCCTGTGATTTGGTTCTTTATTCTTTATTGACTGTATTACAACATATCAGATTTCATGTAGAGATTACTCTACCCACATGGGCCACATATTCATAATCACATAACCAAACCATATGACCACATATATCTTATCAATTCTTACTACTAAATAAGTAGGGGAGATAAGTATACCATTATGTAATTCCTAGAAACGTTGGACTCCGTAGAGTCCATTATGACATTTGGTAGTTCAATAGCTCAACAATATTTCACATTCACAACATGAATTCCAATTTGTTTATAGGATACGGAACTACACATGTAGCTACATATATTACCAACATTAATTTCGGTCTTCGTAGAGTCAATCAGTCAAATACCACCATTTCTACGAATTAAACCACTTAATATTATCGATATCAATTTTGGACTCCGTAGAGTCAAATAACACTATTTTCACAAATTAAGCCACCCAATCAATTACCCAAATTTTCCAACATATTTAGTGTCGTAGGGTTAAGCCACATAATGACATACATATATCTCGTATCAAATTCGGACTCCGTGGAGTCAAACAAGACATTTCGTAATTTGGTAGCTTAACACATATTTCACATATATAACAAGAATCTCAAACCATTTAGCTACTAACCACGTAAAAGAATTGAACTATTATCACATAACACCACTTTACAGTACTATTTGCTTCTACCCGTCAAATATTCAATTTTACGGCATACCGACATGAAATACGTGCTTTACAGCATGAATAGATTTTAATAACAAGAATTAAAGGTAGTAAATTATTCCAATACCAAAACTCCATCGATAAAACTAAGATTTCTTCGGGTAGAAACCTTCTTCTAGTCGAGCTCATCGCATCCACAGTGTCGGATCGTCAAGACGAGCCTCAGATCTCTCAGGATCTAGGGTTTCTCTCTCTAAAAACCCTTATCTTTCTCTCTCTCTAAACTTCGTGGGATGGAAAACAAATGAAATTGAAGTCTCTAACCTTTCCTAGGCTGAAACCCATTTATTCATGTGGTCAAGGAGTTAACAAATGCCAAGAACTACTCAATTTTCAGTCAAAATTCGCAAAATAGTCAAAGCTAGAAATGGCTTGGTACGGCCGCGCTTAGGCCTTGGCGCGAGCACACCTAATGCTGTGCTTTTGGCTTTCTTGCTTCGTTGATGCACGATCGCTCTTCCATTTTGGCGCGAGCGCACCTAGATCTGGATGCTCAACACTTGGAAATTGTCTAGGCTTGACCCTAAGGTTCCCAAATCAACTTAGGTTGGTCCCAACATCATTCTAAAGTGTTAACACAAGGAAAACAACCCTGAAACACCCGATTAGGGCACTCGAACGTATGCTCGATACCTCTCAACCCACGCTCGAATACTTCACAATATGAACATGCTAATATCAAATAGAACACACACAACCATAGCTAGGTATTAAGGACAGGTTATAAATGTGTTAAAGGGAACTCAACCTAAGACGAATACACGAGAGAATGAATACGACAATACTAAGCATGCCGGGTTATTGGGGTCTTACATACCACCCCTCCTCGATGAAATGACCATATTGCCCTTAAAGAAAGTGACACTTTGCCCCTTCTCAGATTTTAGTTTTTGAAAAAAATATCAATTTTTTCTGGGGGTGGCGACAACATGGGTTGTCTCTCTCTAAAGAATGGTGCCATGTTGGGCTGCTTGTATGAATTTTTTTTTTTTTTGACTGAATATTGAAGACTCAATAAATAATATAAACAGAATCATGCTAACATGCAAATGCAAGACAGTCTGGTGGTAACGTGCAACTATAAGTATACAAGATACTAGAGCTTAATTCTTATCATCAGAAAAAAATTTAAACATTTTGAACTTGAGCTGATGGGTGGCACCAACATGGTATCGTCTCTTTATTTTTGCTAAACTTTTGATACAAACAATATAATATTTAAGTTTGCGTTGCTTTATTGTTTAGAAAAAAAAAATTTGAGGCATGGATTTTAACTATGGTTGGTAACATAAGATTATATGGGGGTGTTGGTTACGAATTATAAGAACCGTTTGGAATATTTTCGATAATAGAAAGAGTGTTTAGGGGGTTTTTAAAGTTAAGAATGTGACGACCCCGACCCGGATCTCTATACGAAATCCCAAGGTCGGGTCGCCAAAACAACTAAACAAGAAGAGCACGTGGTGTAACCACTCGTACTTACGACGAAATATAACAGATAAAATAAAACCTGATTAAATATAAATAAGTCTTCGGCAACACTGCAGCCGGAACCCAACAACTAAACCACAAGTCCTAGACTTGGGAATAAAAACAACAACAACAACATCGGCCACAACATGCAAGAATATAAACATAAACCACGAGCCACAACATGCTCGAGAAAGGAACTAAGCCATAGCAAGATATATACACAAGCGCGACTTACACAAGTCGGCTACCAAAAGAATAAACAAGGTTTTACAAATCAACCAAGTACTACCCAAGTGAAGTTTTTATAACTTTACATAACCAACGTCCTCACCAAAAGAAATACTACGAAACAACATCAAGCTTCAAGAGCTACTAAACCAAAATACAACTTGCTAGCGAACCGCAACCTCACCGAGAACCGCTAGGCTGGCTGGGATCTAAGGAAAAACAATAAACAACAAACGGGGTGAGTCGAAACTCAATAAGTTACTAAATGCAACTACATGACATGACATAATACTCAAGCTGTAAACATATCATGGTACTAATATTTATATACCACAACTGAAAATATATCATCATCGTTGATATACCAAACACATATCTCATATAGCACCTTGATATTCATATAAGTGCTCGTAAATAAACCACGTTACAAAGGATATCATTTATCTTCCTCCATCTTTGTGTAGCTCCTGCAATACACAAAACAACCAACGTGTATCGATACTCATGTGTGATGTATCGTCTATTCTGAAAAAATCCACCGGGTCCCCCGACAAAATCCATCAGATTCTTCTAGCAAGCCAAAGTCATGCGTATTGTTACAACAATGGGGCTACTTTCCAACTATGGCCAACAGATGAGGGGTGTGTGAAATCTGGTACGGCAACTTATAGCGATCACGAAACAAATTCATAAAGACTATAGGTCGTCCCACCTGATATATATAACAACAATGTCAGCTGGACTCTATGCAATGCACAAGTTGGTATAATACTCATCTTATACAAATAACCACTAAGTACAAAAGTAGTGAACTTGATACATGTCAAGTAGATTATTTTATTCTACCAAGAATTATCATCAAACATATTGTTTCGACAACTTTAAACAACCACTATATAGCTAATTTACAAGTCTTTAACATACCAGTATCAAATACTCGGAGGACCAAAATCCATATTGAATGAACTCTAAATGTCGTAGGATTTAAATATGGTGTTCGGTAATTGTTACTCTAATTAAATATCAATTCTTTAGAGTCACTACAACACTTCTAAAAATCTGTGTATAATTGCTATATGCAAAATTTCCCAATTAAGTCTCTAACTTGTTCTTGAGTCAAATTTCATAGTTGAGTGCTTAAATTCAACATGCAACATCATCCAAACTCCACACTTAACACATAAACATGTTATACCTCTCATCATATCATTCAAACATGAAATCATCAAGAAATCAACATATCTCAAATATGCAGCAAATTCTTAAGCATACATAGGGGTTAGTAACTTACCTTAATGCACAATCAACCAAGGAAAACAAGATCAAAGCCTTGCTAAGTAGTCTACTAGTCTTCCTCTACACATGCATGGTCTTGGATTGAGAATCAAATGGCTAAATCTTGGTTTTGTTGAAGAACACACACCAATCTCACCTTCCAGTACACACAATCACTCTCTCAAATTATCTAGGCTGAAATGGGGGATAATGAGGGTGTAAACTTACTCCCTAAGGTTTTAAAGGGCTGGTAGGAGGTGTTGACTGGGGTCAAAAGTTGTGGGAGTAAGTTGGCTGAAGAAAGGTTTAATTTAAAAGTGAAACAGCAATTTTCAGAAAAACAGAGTTAACATTCTGTTGACAGGGCTATCGCTCTGGGGTGAACCAGGGTGATCGCCTTGTTTCCAGAAAACAAAGCGATCGCTTAGGGTGCGATCGCTCCGTCCCCAGTTTTGAAATCTTTGATAAAAATACTCCAAATCTACTCCAAAATGATACCAATTAATATACAATTGATTCTAACTCCTAAACATAATCAAAATATCCCAACAAGACTCCAAATAGGTCGAGAACATGGCTAGAACATAATACAAAGATTATAAGATTGAAATACAACTCAAACATGGCAACTTAGCAAATGTAACATGTTATAATTGCGAAAGCTATATTGTTGAAACACAATCAAGGCAGACTAGCATGAAGGACAATATATAATTGTATGCTAAAACATGCATCAACAATATGTTATTCAAATGAGTCCATCGAGCAAAGCAAAACCCAAGGTATTACAAAGAATGACCCATTTTTGGAATAAATTATGTACTATATGGTAGTATGAAGGAGGTAGAGTTAGGCAAGGGACAAGTGGCTCATTTTCTCACTTCTTTCTGAGATATGTATATTGGAAGAATCAGTTTTAGCATTCCAAATTTTAAATACTAGAAAACAACAAGCACATTTATACTTTATGTTAGTGGAGTATTAGATTAGGTGATCATATATCGGAGATTTTAAAGAAAACAATTGAATGCATTGAAGACTTGAAGTGGAAGGGATGAGTAGAAAATTGATGATGTTTAAATTAATTAATTTTGACCTAGTAATTCGTGAAGGCTGAGTTTAAAAATTGACATGGAGGGAGGATAGACATGCACATACGGTTCAAACCACCGGTTCTGGTTCGGAACCGTCGGTTCCCCAAACTAGGAATCGCCCGTAACCGAACTGTGGATAGCCGGTTCTGGTTCCAGTTATCCTTTTTTTTATTTAAATAAAAATTCTCATAAAGTCTACAAAAGTGTTATATTTTTTTTAAATTTTTGCAGAAGTTATAAATTTTAAGAACTTTATTACTTTAGTTATCAAAAGTTATAAATTAAAAATTGTAAATACTTTAGTTATGAAAAATTACAAAGTAGTAATGATTAACAAAAGTTTGAGAACTCAAAATAATTTACAATAAAAGTTTTGAAAGTGAAAAAAATAAGTAAATAAAAAATAACTGTGGCAGTACCCTGACCAATTTTATTAATCATAATAAAAAAAATACAAGGAGGGGGATAACCAATTAAAGGAGCCTTACCTTTATTTTACAATTTGTTCAATAAATAAAAAATTCTAATCTATAAATTTACAATCTATAGATAAAAAATTCTAATCTACAATTTATAAATAAAAAGTCTAATTTACAAATTACAATTAATTTACCTTATGGAGCGGCGTAGTTCAATCGCTCCCTGACCAAGGCAATTTTGAAATTTAAAATTTAAATTTTGGCGATTTTTCACTGTTTTTGACGGTTTAATCCGATTTGGAACCGGCGGCTCTGGTTCCCGGTTCCAAATCGGCGGTTCACAGTTTTGAGAAATTAGAAATCGAAACCGAACAGTGAAACCTGCGGTTTCGATTCTTGGCAGTTTTTTGGCCGGTTCGGTTCAGGTTCGAACCGCTGGTTCTGAATCGTTTGTGCATGTCTAAGGGAGGGAGGGTTAAACAGCAAAATGAGTATTAAGTTGTAGGTTGTCGTCATCAAACCTCTACCGAGTTGTCATTTCTCATGGTAGGACTTAAAAGTTGTACTTGCCCCCAAACCTTGAACTCTCTTTAGTTTTACAGGCCTTAATTTATGTTGTCTGAGCTACTCAATGGTAGGTCGCGCCAACAAGGGATGTCTGCCTCTCTCTAAAGAGTGACGCCATGTTGGGCTGCCTGTATAGTTTTATTTTAATTTTTTTTTTGCTAAATATTTGAATAAATAATATAAACAGAACTATTCTGACATGTAAAGGTTCCGAACCGTTTGTGCATGTCTAAGGGAGGGAAGGTTAAACGCCAAAATGAGTATTAAGTTGTAGGTTGTCGTCATCAAACCTCTACCGGGTTGTCATTTCACATGGTAGGACTTAAAAGTTGTACTTGCGCCCAAACCATGAACTCTCTTTAGTTTTACAGGCCTTAATTTATGGTGTCTGAGCTACTCAATGGTGGGTTGTGCCAACAAGGGATGTCTGCCTCTCTATAAAGAGTGGCGCCATGTTGGGCTACCTGTATAGTTTTATTTAAAATTTTTTTTTTGCTAAATATTTGAATAAATAATAAAAACAGAACTATTCTGACATGTAAAGGTTTCGAACCGTTTGTACATGTCTAAGGGAGGGAGGGTTAAACGCCAAAATGAGTATTAAGTTGTAGGTTGTCGTCATCAAACCTCTACCGAGTTGTCATTTCACATGGTAGGACTTAAAAGTTGTACTTGCGCCCAAACCCTAAACTCTCTTTAGTTTTACAGGCCTTAATTTATGGTGTCTGAGCTACTCAATGGTGGGTTGTGCCAACAAGGGATGTCTGCCTCTCTATAAAGAGTGGCGCCATGTTGGGCTGCCTGTATAGTTTTATTTTAATCTTATTTTTTCTAAATATTTGAATAAATAATGTAAACAAAACTATTTTGACATGTAAAGGCAAGTTAGCTTAGTGGTAATGTGCACCACCAAAGGTACAATTTACTAAAGCTTGATTCCTATTAGCAAAAAAATTTTAAACAATTTAAACTTAGGCTGGGGGTGGCGCCAACATGGGCTGCCTCTCTCCAAAGATTGGCGCCATGTTGGGTTGCCTCTACAAATTTTAGTTTTTGCTAAATATCAATCGCAAAAGAGGAAAAAAATTGTGGGGGCGGGTGGCGCCAACCCTAGGCGCCTGTGTATGTTTTGTATATTTTTTTTCTGTTAAATAAGAGAGAATGTCAAAAAATGTAAAAGAATGATTGAATTTGAAACATTCTATATAAAATGTCAGGGGCAAAATTGTCTTTTCACTGGGAAGGGGGGGTGGTATTTAGTTTTTTTTTTTGGGGGGGGGGTGGTTTTTAACACCTTTGTTTTTGTGTTTTGCAGATGATGACTTGTTAATCAAAATTTACATAGACATTTGTAATAAAGAATGATATAAATGAGTGTGGCTTGTGTGATGATCTTATATTGGATTGAACAAAATGGCAAAAACAATTCATGTAAGCAACCCCAAATAATTGTGAAAAACTTAGTAGAGTTGATTGAGTAGATGATGACTTGTTTCTGGCCACTTCCCTTAGGCCTGGGGCTGCTGTGAATAATTCCAAGATTTTTAGTCAGAGTTGGTGATAATTAATACTCTCCTTTGTTTCCAACAAGTTCTTTTCAACGGATGGATCTTAGAGGTGGCAATTACAACGCATACTCATTTACTCGTTCAGACTGTCTCCACATAAGTGGGTATGTGCACATATTTCTTTATTAATGGGTTATAATGAGCGAGATCATTTTTAGTTCACTAATTTCGTGAGGGGCTTACATGGTCACCAACCAAATTAAAATTATAATACAATTATGTACATGCTATGAAAAGTTATATGTTAATTTATTTCTTACATTTAATGGCCCATTTATTGCCCGCCCATTTATGCATATGTTATCACCTGTTGCCCTTTTGAGACCGCAACCCATATAAGCGCTGTCCATATTCACCTAACCGGCCTGTTTGCCACCTCTAATGGATCTAGACTCTGTGGCATTATAATTGGTACGTACGTCTTATGTTGATTGCAAAACTCTTATGGAGGTGAAATATTGAACTTTCTAAGCTCTCGCATATAAATTCGATGGATGCAGATCCTTTATTTTTGTTCATGATCATGAACAAATATATACACTCATTTCGGGACGAAGGGAGCACATTGTTTCACCTTATCACTAACAACTTAATCTTTTTGATGGTTGGTAATTTAGTAATCGAATTTGTTCCCTATGTTGAGTAATATCCAAATTGATTAGTACAAAATTTTAGACTCCCTGGAAAATCGAGATGGAAATGATTAAGGAGCTAAAAAGCATGGTCTGAACGAATCACCTTACCGACATGATATAAATAAATAAAAGAAAGAAAAAAAAAAGGAAAGGTAGGGTTGAGGAGGGAATTAGGCATCAAAAGGAAGGACGAGTGGAATAATGCTCTATTGTGTAGGAGTGTATGCACGACAATATAAAAGATATAATGGTGCCATACACAAATCATATACTACTATAAAACATGGAAAAAGTTATACCAACCGCCTCATCCACATAATGTATTAATCACATGCATTAGTGGCAGGGATGGATCTATAGGGTGAGTGGGGCTCCAGCCCACCTTAAAATTTGCAAAAAAAATAAATTATGTAACCCAAACTTACACGTCAACCCCCTCACTCACTCCTATCTCCGCCCTCTCTCTCCATCAATCACCAACTAATTCTCTAAGAAATCCTTGCAGTACTCATCCAAAATCTCTCTCTCCCTCCTTCACTCGGTAGTTGGTGTGACGGTGACATCTCTTATCTCCTACCAAATTATCAAAAGTAACAACAAACATTTACATTTCTCATCTCTGATCTCTCCTTCACTCGGTATATTTTCTAACTCTTGTAGTTTAATAGTTTAACTCTTCAACTTTCTAGGCTTTGATAGTTTGATTTAAGCGTGTCAGTTTCAACCCATTACCCATGAACCCACCCAACCTAACCCGTTAATTATCCAATCCAACCCAATCCATTAATAAAGTAAGTTATATCGGGTTTCCCATTACAACCCAATAAAATTTGTGGGTAAAGTCGGGTTAAACATGTAAACCCGCTTCAACCTGCATATTGCCCCTAACGCCACACTCTCACAGACTCACACACACGCACACTCTTCACTCAGTCTTTCTCTTTCTCCAACAATGCCCCCATCCCCCCAGCGCTGCCGTTCCCCACTCCGGCCTCCTTCTCCGACAACTCCGGTAAACTTCTCACTCAGTTCGCAATCTCTCCTGAAATTCTTTCACTCTAGTGCCCACCGTCGATCTCTCTCTCCTCAACAACAACAACGCCAAGCTCATGGTACCCAAGCCTAATTTTTCAATGTTCATACCAATCGATTTGAAATCTGAATTTGGGGTTTGATTTGACTTCTTATTACGTTTCTCTATTTCTTATGGAATCATCGTCCATTATTGTTTCAGTTCCATGTTTCCATTTCGTCAATGATAATGTAATCTGTGTTGGTTTTGATTTTATGACTTTTCAATTAAATTGGAGTTTGAAATTGGGGTTTGATTTTATGACTTTTCACTTAAATTGGGTTTGAACCCTAAATTTTCAATGCATTATTGTTTTGTTCTTTCAAAAAAAAAAGTTACTATATTTGAAGAGAAGGTCTGTTATTGTTAATGTGTGTCTGTGTCTGTGTAAAATTATGAATTTAATAAAAAAAAATAGGAATGTAGTTTAAGGAATTCAAAGTGTCTGTTTGTGTTATTAATGTGTGTTGTGTGTGAAATGTGTGGGGGTTTATGGATTTAAAAATGAAAAAGTAGGTACAACGTGTTGGTTTTATATGACACTGCCATTTGTTTGTAGATATTTAAGATAATGGGACCTTAAACATCAGCTACTAAATTTGTTTTGGGGATGATAATCCAGTGGTTAATTCTTGATACGAGACTGATAGAGTGTTTGCGCTTTACTCGGTTTAAAAATGCTCAAATGTACGTTTTTAAGGTCTGCTGAATCAAGGAAATACTACTAAATATTTTATTGTATATAGCTCATACTTTAGCAATTAGCAATCTTGATAGTGAGTTAAGTCACAATAATCTAAATGTAAACAAATACATCAGAATGTTAAGTTACAATAATCTAAACATAGTTGTCTAAACGGGATACGTATCGTGTATCAAAATTTTATCTCTATGATACATATCGGGATACACATCGCGCCTCGTAAGATATGCTATTTATATATATATATATATATATATATATAATATGACTATTATGCAATAATTAATAAGAATATGTTATTCAATGATTAAGGTTAAACTTCATATTGTAACTTGCTATTAAGAATTTTAAAAAATAAGTCTTAAACAACCGAACTATCCCAAAAAAAAAAAAAAGACAAGCAACTATAGATAATAAACTCAATTTCAAGTTCTAACAAGAAGAAGAAGAGGAAGAGAAGTAAAGAGTAAATATTTTGAAAGCTTGATATTAAGTTATTAACCCAAAAAAAAAAAACGAGAAAAAGAAAATAGATCAAAACAGAAAATATTCACAATTAAATAAACTTTTAAGCTTAAAAACTATCAAATTATTTCGATTTTTTGTATGGGGAATTGAAGCTAGTGATCTTTGTTACGAGTTTGTCTGGAGAGGCAACGTAAACATTAGCACTGTGATAGAAGGGCACTTGAAACCTACCTACCTTACCATGTATTCAGACATTTTAAAATGTTTTCACTTTTTAAACTAACCACACATTTGTAAGAAAAGTTGTTCACTCGATAAATCAACTTTTTAGGAAAAAGTTAACTTCTGAAAAGTTCTATTACAAAACAGTTGCACTTGACCAGACCAAATCATAGTACAAGGAGCATCGTGTATAAATAAAATAAAATACTCCCTCCATCTCTAAATTATTATTTTATTTGATTCAGTACACAGATTAAAAAAATAATTAATTTAATTATTAATATTAGTATAGTGTGTTGTTTTTTTTAATGTTCATGTGTATGTGGCCCATAATTAAAGTAGAAAGAAAAAGCAAGAGTAAAATAATAAAAATGATGTCTTAAAAAAAGTTTCAAACAAAATAATTATTTAAAGACGGATAAAAAAGGAAAGGAAAACAATAATTTAGGGACGGAGGAAGTAGTAATTAAAGTTGTTTGTGCTAAAAATAAAAGTGCTAATAATATAGCTCTGGATAGCCCTAAAATACGTACATTATGAGTTGACTCTCAGACTTTTTTTCCCAACTATTTTCATTATCGTTAGCCGTATCAGGGTGTCGAATTCGATTGTTGTTCGTCTGCTTGTTAAATTGTTCAGTGATTCCTTCGTTGTAATCTTCGGAAATCTAGCGGTTTATCGATCTGTCTAAAGGGAAGAAACCGCGAGAGTGGCGGGGAGGTTTTCCTTGCCATATCCCTCTGGCGTGTTTCTCCCCTCCGGTGTGTTTCTCAGTATACTATTGGCCATGAGAGAAGAGAGAAAATCTGTTTATTGTATTCTCAAAAGTGGTCTACCTCTGGTTGAAAAAGGAAGAAGCTATATATACTTGAATGGACCATTGTTCATTGAGAGCTTACTAGGTTGAGTGAGGCCCGTAGAGTCCACTTGCTTGGTGAGTACACTTTATGACGGGTCCAAAATATGCACGTCAATAAGAAAAAGGAAATGGGACAGGGCATTGTTGATATATTCCTTAAAATTTTAGAGCCTCTATCATTACTCAAACATGACATCTAAATTTGGTTTTTGGAAGACTTGGACGTAGGCCTATCAATGAATTAAATTTGGATCAGATATGTCAAATCTAAATCTTTAAGAAATTATCAGATTTGGATTGGATCGGATTATCTTTCAGATATTTCAAAGCTCAATCCATATCCTAAATTTTCAGATTCGAATTAGATTCAAATTTTTTCGAATTGTATTCGAGCCTCATTAAAGTATTGAATAAAAATAATATCAATGTATCTTTTACTCAATCAAATATAAAGCAACAAATAAAAAATCAGGTTCCCAGCTTACACAAATATGAATGACAATGTTAGTAGGATACTATAGTGCGCAGAATAATTTATATTTAGTTGAAATAGTAGTATTATTGATTAAAGCTCAACACAAGTAACTTTTGGATGTATGATATTATCATATTTTTTATATCGGATCAGATGGAGTTGTTAATGGATTGAATCACCCTTAATATAAATTCGATTTGTTAAGCTATCTGATTATCGAACTTGAATTACAATCGGGTAATCGAATTAAAAAACTCAATTCATATCCTAAAAATAACATTAGATTTGGATCAAAATTCGATCCATTGACAGCCTTACTTGGACGAGGGAGATGTGAAAGTATATGGTGCATAATGTTATTTCTTAAAATGGTGGAACTGTAAAGTGAAACTAAGACTAGGCATTAAGGGTGTCAAGTGTAATTGAAACTCCACCAGAGTATATAATCACTCGAGAACAGAGAGACCACAGTGAAGAAACCCTAAACAGAGGCGCATCCCTACATTTGCAAACAGCCGTCGCGTCCCGTCCCCCTCGGCCTCGCAGCGCAGCAAGCGTCGACCCAGCATGAAGGTTCAGTTGATCTCTCACATTAATTGTTTCCATCTCTACATTTTTCTCTAAATCTCGATTTCTAATAATTCATAACATAACGATATGAATTAATTTGTGTTTTTTTTTTGATGTTTTGTAGCTCAATATTGCGAATCCCACCTCTGGATGCCAGAAGAAGCTCGAGATTGATGATGACCAGAAGCTGTGAGTTCCCTTTTCTTTGCTGATTTTTTTTTTAACTATTCGTAATTTGATTCTTTTTTAAGTTTTCAAGTATTTTAATTGACCTTTTGAGAAATTGTTATGAAAATTTAGGTCATTTTTTAAGCTGCTGTGTTAGTATATATGTTGGGTGAGTTGGTGTTACTTGGATTACTAGGACTTAGGGAGGTATTTGTAGTCGCGAGCAATATCATGTTCTATGATACAATTTTGTTATTCTATTATATGTATACACACATAGGTTAGATGAAATAAGTGTGTTTATCCCGGTGTATGAATTGAATTGGTGGATTGCTTTCTTTGGTTTTCTAGTCATGTTGTTGGTAGCCATGCTTTGGAAATCTGAAGGTGTTGATTTGAATGAGAAAATGGGAGGATGCGTGGATTTATGATGTAAAACTCATGTTAATGTCATTTCTAGATAAAGGAATATGATGTCTGTGAAGTTTCTTTAAAACCCTACTTGCTTAGCTCCATGTTACCTTGCTTAAAACCTTCATAAGTGACTTGGGAGTTTTTATCTGCGAGGAATGTAGAGCTGGTATGCTATTAGAATGTAGTAATATATACCTTTGGGTAGCTAAAAGTGTTCTATGAGCAATGCCATGATTCAGCGCCATGGTATTGTTTGACACAATGCCTATGTACTCTTTATTTCTGTGGTGAAATTGCCCAACCCAATGAAATCAGTAATATCTTACTACCGGATATTTACATGTGTGATCTTATTCAACTCAACATTTATAGACATCGCCGGATGGATTAAGAGCAAGTGTAAATGTCCATCATCGAATCCACATAGATAGATGATCCCAATCTTGAATAAATTTGATGCCTAATCATCAAGATTTACCACAGTAAAATTACTCCTGTAAGGATTCAAAATTCCGAGTGATTTAAGTTAGCTTGTTGATATCCCAAGCCTTTCATTGGTTTGCCATGGAGCACTTGCATACCATTGTGATTATTATGCTTGTATTTAACATTATAAATAATGACTGAATGACCAAGTATTAATTGTTTACGATCTTTAGAAATGATTTTGAAATTTGGATTTATCTTGCGAGAACAATTAAAAGTTTCCAGTACTGAACTCTACAATTGTAACTGTCTTCTCGTTAAACTGTCAGTACAACTTACAGAACGGGATTCTCACACTTTGTGCTCTGTGGTTTAATCACTTGATGTTTCTTTTTTCATTTTCTTTGATATTTTTTGAGTTCCCCATTCCATTTATTGTACAGTCGAGCCTTCTATGACAAGAGGATCTCACAGGAAGTGAGTGGAGATGTGCTTGGAGAGGTATGCATTTTCTATTTCCTTCTTGTGCTGTGATGACTTGGTTCTCATTTTATTTGTGCAATAATTCCAAGGATTTTTCTCCTTTTTCCGTACTTTGGTAGGAATTCAAAGGTTACGTTTTCAAAATCATGGGAGGCTGTGACAAACAAGGTTTCCCAATGAAACAGGGAGTTTTAACTCCTGGACGTGTTCGTCTCTTGCTAACAAGAGGTATATGCATAAGTTATTTAGTTTTGCATAACCATTTTGATGAAAGCACTGACTCCTACCATTTTCAACTTTATCACAAGCATTTATAGATAATGATACTTGTTTGACTGTCCTATCTGCCAAATTGTTCAACAGGAACACCCTGCTTCCGTGGGCACGGTAGGAGGAATGGAGAGCGAAGGAGGAAGTCTGTGCGTGGGTGCATTGTAAGCCAAGACCTTTCTGTACTGAACTTGGTCATTGTGAAGAAGGGTGATAATGATCTTCCTGGGCTGACCGATACCGAGAAACCTAGAATGAGAGGTCCAAAGAGGGCTTCAAAAATCCGTAAACTCTTCAATCTCTCCAAGGAAGATGATGTCCGGAAGTACGTCAACACATACCGCAGAAATTTCACAACCAAAACTGGTAGGGACTTTCATTTTCTGCCCACTAGTTTCTGTTTTCATGGTTATAAATGAAACATGATTGTCTTATTTTGACATGGAAGAAATAGTAGTCCAGAGTCACCATCATCCTTCTAGTCATTTATTTGCAATTTAATATGCTCAAAATGATGCTTTTAAGTTTGACTTGTATTGGTTGATTTCATGGTTCTCATGTTGAAGAAATTAAGGATGGTTGCTTTGCTCTCCTGAATGGATTTCCTGTTAAAAGTTCCACATTGCATGCCAAGTTCACTGCTTCCACCTTAAGCACTCTTTTCTTGATTGTTTTAACAAGAATATATGATGAATCTATGCAATAAAGTCTGATATGCGAGAATCTGGTTTGGTCCAAGTAAATTCCTTGGGTATTGGAACATGTATCATCAACGCTGATCTTTTTGACATTGTAAAATATAAAACAAACAGAGATTCTGATTTTTGTGGTCTAAACAGGGAAGAAGGCAAGTAAAGCTCCCAAGATACAGAGATTGGTCACTCCACTGACTTTACAGAGGAAACGAGCAAGAATTTCTGACAAGAAGAAGAGAATTGCCAAGGCCAAGTCTGAGGCAGCTGACTACCAGAAGCTCCTTGCTTCCAGGTTGAAGGAGCAGAGAGAGAGGCGCAGTGAGAGCTTAGCAAAGAAAAGGTCAAGGCTCTCTGCCGCATCCAAGCCATCTATTGCAGCATAGGCTCGTGGTCTGGAATAAACTCCTAGTTTTGGTTAAGATTTTATGTGGTCAATTTATTATGTTTTAATTTCTCAAATGTTCTGTGGTAACAACTTTGGATAGACTTGATAATTCAGTGGGTTATTTTGTGATGACATTTTGAAGTTTTGCTCAAGATTATATTACTATTGTAGCTAGTTTTCAGTTCTATACACGGCACTAAGTCTCGCCTAATGTTTCAGTTTCTGTGGAAGGATATGAATTATGAAATGGATCAACTTTCACACCTAAATGTTCTTCCATAGGTTTTTATCATCCATTGACTTGTCAAGACATTGCTATACCATAGATTGATTTGGTTGGTTTTAGATTGTTTCTAATTTGAATGTGTATGTCTCATACCTTGAGACTTTCAGTGAAGACTAACCATTTACAGGATAATTTGGAGTTTTTTTTTGTATCACTTGGGCCCTTTTATCCAAGGAAAAATAAAGACTTGCGCAGAACAATTTTGAGAAAACATTTTCATGAAGTTGATTCTGTAAAATCCAGCCATTCGCTGGTGCTTAGGAACCAACTGAAGGTATCGTTGGAAAATTGTACCATGTGTAAAAAGAATTGCACAAATTTTGTAAGGGCATTTACATCATAATGGGTTTAGCACATGGGGTAAATATTTTATAAAGTAGAGCAAATATTTCTAAGATTTTCAGATTGAAATCAGACAGAGGCAGGATAAAATCGACCTTGATCAGTAAAGATTCTAAATCCCGGCGAAGGAAGTAGATCCATCTTCTGCTAGTCAATAAATCTAAGTCCCAGAAAAAGCTGCTTAAAAATCAAAGTGGGACATTACAGAAAATCAACAATCCAGATTATCCATGGTGAAACTATGATTTTAGGAGAGAAGCAGTGAAGATGGAGAGAGAATCCGTGAATATTTCGAAGTGAAAAAAAAAAAAAAAATTAAGTAGCTGCCAAGAATAAGTAAAGTCGATTCGGTGCATATGAAAAACAATTTGCCCACTAGTGCTTCCATTTAACCATCCAACGGGATGTATTGAAACCAATGGTATGATTCAACTTACAATTAATCATTACCAAAACAGTTTGCCCACGAGTTCTTCCATTTTTATTGTTGCAGTCTCAAGAAACATATAAAAAGAACTACTAATCAATATAATGTGATAAATTATCGTCCAAGTTTCATGAAGAATCCCTCATTCCACGGGAAAATGGTTTCAAGTTTTCTGAAGTATTAAGAATGTGATTACATGTTACGACACGGCAGGGCGGCCCAACAGCAACAAGAGAGTGGCCTAATCAACAGATGCCCGTGTAGTTATTCAACTCTCCCCACACTGCTTCCTCTACTTCCTCCCACGATTTGGCTGTCCTCAATTCTTTCCACATACCGAAGATAGCTCCCAAGATATTGTCCTCATGTACAATACAGTAGCACCTGTAAATAAATGAATACATCCGGTTAACTTCAATATCAACCGTTGATATTTCATGCCACAGAATCACGAGTGAATTATATTATCACGATGAAAATCACATGAGTAAATTGTATTATCAACTCCAGGTCCTTGGTTAGCAACCACCACACTTCTGAAATGCTACTAATGGGTGCTGTTAAACTCACAAATTTTCCAAATACTAAACCATTTAATATTGTAATACCCACATCCCACATTGATAGTTGTGGGAAATTTGTGTGCCTTATAAGTGGTCACCCACTACCACTAGACATCAACATCATCCATGGACTTTTAGGTGGGCCATTAGTGGACAGGAATTTCGGGCTCGGGGCTTATTCCTCATAAATTTGTTCCCGTCCCCCACACTTGTATCAAGATCTAATTCTTTTCATCAATTAGCTTGGATAGTTGAGGACTTGATGCAATGTTTAAAACCATTTTGGTTCAATGGTTTTAGGCTGCAATTCACTAGGTAGTTAATCAAGATGGTGGCAAATGATGATGATACTAGGTGCTTGAGGTTTCATTGCTTCAGTGGGAGTTGGACTGCCAAAGTGGAGGCATGTAGTGGAAAGACGCAGCTATAGCTGAGATGGCAGAACGAGTAGTTTATGAGAGATCAGAGAGTGAAAAACAGGATCTCGAGAGAAAGAGAAAAATGCGCTGTGAGAGAGAGAGAGAGAGAGAAGCTGAAGGCAAGGGGATGATGAGGAAGAACGCGGTTTTTTTTTTTTTTTCTTTCTATTGAAGATTGACAGAAGGTTATCAAGTCTTCTTCCTCTGGTTTTAAGGTTGATCACATTCAGTAATGATTCAACTTTCAAAGCAGCAAAAAGCCTTTCTCAGCCAATTGATTGAAGGGAGACCCTTTCAATTGTGAGCTTTTGTCTCGACACATAAGTAAATTGACAAATGCCAATATGCCGAAAAGTCTAATAAGAAAAATGAGACAGAAAAGAACAAGATTTCAAAAGAATGCGTGCTAATGCTTACATGGCTCGGTAAGAGATTTGCTGGTGCTTATATCCTTTATCGACTGGTTTGTTCTGTGATATTTTTCTTCCCAAAGGAAGTCCATAGCTTTCCATAAAATGCTTCAGGAGCTGGGGATCTCCTCGAAATACGTCTAGATGGATGGGAATTAGGTCCAAAACTGGGTCACCTGCAAAAGAGAAAAGTTAACTTTAATATTAGGCATTAAAAATGAACTCCAAGAAAAGATGTTTTACCAAAATATGCCAATCTCAAGCCAAGCTACAGTTATTCAAAGCATCTCACAAGATACTCCAATATGGGCCAGAGACAAGACTTGGACATCTGAGGACCAACAAAAGCTACACTGTACAAATCTAAAAAAGAAAAATGTATCTCTTTTCACAAAATACATCAGGAACAAAAAGAATCATACAAATCTTGAACTTGCTAATTCTTAAGGGTGACAACCTATGCCATCATACACAAGTCACTTGTGTAAATATGATCAATGATTTAAATGAATAGTTGTCAAGGAGTAATTTCTACGTCACTGTGTCAGGTGAACAAAGTAATCCGACACAAATTATGAAACCTGTGATCTACAATTACGCAAATATGCAAGCTAGTTCCCTTGACCTCTGAAAAGAAGTAATTTGTAAGAATGTAAACCTGTCTATACCAACCACACTTACCCATGACCTCCTCTACTTTGAGTACCAGCGATAGAAGAATGGCTGTGACAACTACTAATGACCACCTAAATTTGCTGTTTTCACTAATAATTACCTTGCTCTAGCTCTATTGCTTGCAGAACATTGATATGCAGGACAAAATTTAGTTTAAGCAAATTACTGTTTAACTCACCTATGGCCAGACCAAGCCGAATAATTACTGATAGGCCCCAGAACAGATTTGCAACAATGTGTTTTGTCTTATAGGAAAACGGGGGCACACATGAGTTCAGTCCTTAAAACTGAATCTAACAACAAATAAATGAAACACTAATTTCTCAACAACCACTAAACTAACCCCCTCAAACCAATAGGAGGCACTATAACACACCATATCAACTCTTCACTCTAACCATAGCCCCAAGTTCAACCAAAATCTAGAGGGCACGTTTGGCTTGAGGATTTTGAGATTTTTCTGCAGTGATTGAAGAAAAAGTAAGAAAGAGATATAGAGAAAGATGGTGGGACCAAAGAAGAAGCCCGAATCCAAAAAAAAAAAAGACCCTAACTCCTAATGCCAAACACGGCCAAACACTATTGCTAACACCAAGCTCCCGTGGCAAGCATCACCACAGCTGGCATCTAACCAGCACTGCACACCACTTCTTCTAACCTCCACAAGTTTTTGGACCCCAACTGCTGTTGAGTCAAACTAAAAGTCCACCAGACAAAGATAATTGTATTCAAGCACAAGCATCCCAAAATACAAGGTAAGCAGCACTTCAACTGTAACGAGGAATTATGGAACAACGACGTGCTGTAGACATGGAACACATTGCCTCATGGACACAAACAGCAGAGGTCGAGAGAACCTCAAACACTCCCTCCCATCCATTACAAGAGCTCACATTAACAATTTCAAGAAGTCATACTACATGTTGATTGCAAGTATGAGAGAGAGAGAGAAGAGAATAATCAAATTACTGCTAATGCTGGTGATATATCATATGTCATCATTCCTTCAATGCTCAACATTTTAAGTGCCTGTTTTAGGAATCAAGTTTCAGTGATCATAATTGATACTCCCATCTGAACTTCTTATTGGAACTTGATTCCTTATAATCCACTTCATTTTCAACAAATTCTGTCCATTGTTCAATGGAATGCAAAGCCTTCAAATTCCTTCACAATATTCAGTGACTATAGATCGAGTTGTTGCAATTTCTTTTGCCTCGTTTATTATCATAACATTCTGTTTTTGACTGATTCCTGCTGCCAGAATTAACTTCCTTCCGAGCTCTGGTTCCCGGTAGTGGAAGGTGGCAGTGAGTGGCTGGTCTTGGTAGTTTCGTATTCTGTTCTGTGTTATACTATAGTTTCATGTAGTAAGTAAATTTGTTAGCTTAAATTTTCCACATCATGCTATTTGACAGGAACGTCCTAAATAGAAAGGTGGACTCTTTGCTGAAGTTGAGGGCGTATGACATGAAACACAAACAAATGAAAATAACAAGGGCATCAGAAAAGTGGAGAAACATGATTATTATTTCCCATATAGGTACAGTTTCTGCATAATCTACATATGTGATGCAAATGGAGCATGTCGAAGAATGGTAATGCTATTTAGCAATCCCTTACATGGACATTCTTGTGAATATAGAAACAAGTAAACAGCGAAGTTAACCAGCCTATGTGCCACTCCCTCTACCGAATTAGAGCAAAATGATGACCGGTTGCAATGAGTAGTCAAAATGTTGTCATCTTTCTTTAACTTCAGTCCTCTTTCTATTCAATCTCTTTTGTTCTATCACAGTAATGGAAAATACTCGAAACAAATTGTTGGCCGTGGTTACATATCTATCTGAAAGTCAGCACCAAGAAATTTCTACTTTGGGGTAAACGTGCATGTGTGTCTTCATAGTTGAGCATGTTTAGCATGAAGCAAACCAATAGACAGTACTTCAAAGATAAATGATTCAAGAACAACTCTCACCTAGAGACAAATTACTGAAATCAAGGATGTAGCTAGGACACCATGACGTCACCACCCTACTATCGGAGCCATTCTGATAACTATTATTTACCATGGCAGCATCAGAACATGGTTCCATATGGATATTGTCATCCATTACATCAGAATGTATCCAGGAGCACAAATTAGACATTTCCAGCAGACCCTTGTCATCCTAAAACAAAAAGTAGAGAAATCCACAAAGTTGATATACGATATCATAAACACAAATACTCCCTCCGTTCCAAAAAAAGAATGACATTCTTTTGAGTTTGTCCCAAAAAATGAGTCGCATTTCCAAATTTAAGCTATAAATTTCATTATTCTTCAATTTCATTCTTTCTTCTCAAAAGCATGATATTTCTCTAACGTGTCAGAAAAGAAAAATATAATTTTAGTGCAATTTGAAGGAAATAAATAGAAATAAAAATATCATTTAAAAAAGTTTGACTCATGTAACTTTTTTGGGACATAGGGAGTATGAGTAATCATAATGTCAGGAAAAGAATTACTGTAGTTACAAGAGAACTGCAATTGACCTTAAACATATCAAGCCATTCTGCAAAGTCAGTTGGGAGGTAGTCATCAACTTTCTCAATCAGTGTGCTAGGAATTGGATCACCCCTACAAATTAGCATATACAGTGTTAAAACACAAAGGGAGCTCAATATTCACATTTATATAACTGTGAGACTGTCATATCAACATTAATAATGTAGACAAAGAATGACTAAAACAAAACTCAGCAGGATACAACATTCATCTGGAGAAATAGAAAGACTAGAAGTGAATGGCTTGACTTATTAAATAAGGATTGGTTCACATGCTTGAACCCGGCTTCCTAGCCAAAATGGGGAAAGTTAAGAAAAACTCAAATGAGCTCAGTTTCTCATAATGGAGTTAATAAGCATTTCTTTGAATTCTAACAACCATTCTATCCTAACAATCCAAAGACCCACAAGAGACGAGGTTGCTGTTTGTAGAAACTGAAGCTTCACCTGCATCATCCTTTTCCCATCTTCTCAAAACCCCACCCAAAGAATCCAACATGCCCAACATTCCTTTTCTTAAACTAAGACCACCAGAAAATAATGGCAGGCACACCATCTTGTGTATCTGTACTGCATATGATCTCTTATTTTCTTTGTTGTGTAGGGAAAGTCAGGTGAGCACATGCCATGTTCACAAAAAGCGTAAAGATTTTTTCTTTTTTGGTAAAAGAATTTTTTAAATTGAAGTTGACGTCGAGAACTTAATCATGCAAGACAACTCGTGCCTACATAACAATGTACGAGGCATAGTGTCCGTGCTTTAAGTTTTAATGGGTACAACACCTTCATCAACAAGGCTTCTCTACTATATTTACCTAAGTTAAGAATTATCATCTGAATGAACTGACAAAGGACCATTTAAAATAAGAGAGCAAGTAACAAGTAGCAACTAGGGTACCACAACTGAAATTGATCTCATAAATTAACCATGCCAAACCGCTCAGTAATGGGCCTGTGTTCATCATCAAAACAGGTATCCAAATAACCAAACGTATGTACTGAATTTCGTTAACCAAAATCGTTCAAAGGTGGTGGACATAAACCCCTGAACTACTATGAAGGTTGCAGTGTCCACCGCAAAAGTGTGTGGTCTACTTATTTCGTTTTAAAAAAACCTAGTCTCTGCCAAAGGTGATGTCATCCAATGTAGACAATTGAACTATGTAAGATGTTTTTCTCAAAAATAGGTACATTTCATTTAAAACAGTCTATCTTTATCTTCATAACCAACAGGGTCGGAAGAGTATGGAGGGGCTCTGACCTCTATAAAAACTTTTGAGCTATGTTACCTGGACTTGGCTACCAGGATCAGATACGGGTGTGGGTCCGGGAGTCGGATCAGTCAAAATTTTAAGATTTTGCACTAATTTAGCGTAAAACTGTCAGACCCCCACCCACATCGTATCCTGTCGACATTGGTATTTTGGCAAAAATGAAAGATCCAGGTAACATAGCTTTTGAGAAAATTCGGTGGACTACTATTAGTACCTATAGCCCCTTTTACTCCTTTGGTGCTGAAGGAATAATCTAAACAAACACAAAGAAGGTGATGGGAGTTCACTAAGCATAGAACTCCCTTAGAATAAGGAAAAAAGGTCCCTACCTCTCTCTCTCTCTCTCTCTCTCTCTCTCTCTGTAAATAATAATCAGGGGAATATTTAGATGGCACTTAGCACACAATAAAATAATTTAAGCCACTGGCTCTGTCCCTGCTAACTATCTGTCAATAGAATTAAGGGTAACAGACGTGGACATACCATTTAGTCAAGCGGTTACATGCATCCTTCTTCTTCCTGTTTAGTGTGCCCAGGAAAAGTTCCCATTCCGCTGGAATACTCATTTTCCCAGTAGCATTCTCCAGAAAATCATTATCAGGGGCATTCTCAAATTTCTTATTGCCATGTGAGAATGTCACATCTTTCAAATGTGGAACAGGCAAAAGATGGAGGTTACGCAATTGTTCCCCTAAAAATGAAGCTAAATTTAGAATGTCTCTCCATGAGAGGGTATCCCTTCTGCAAAAGAACAGGAACAGGATCAAGGTCACTTGAAGAACTGCAACATAATTCTACTAGGCTACTAGCATATCAAAGAGATACTGGGACGAAACAGAAATAGGACATACGGAACTTACAACTCGGCAAAAATCTTCCCTTTGCATCTTTTTGTTACAACATAGGGCCATATCCTTGAGCATCCACCATAACTGAATGGCTCATATAATGACATCCCAGCTTTTCGATATTCAAATTGTCTTTTGCTCCATATGCCAAATGGATAATCAACCTCCATACAACTTTCCTGAACAAGATTACATCTTGCAATTACATCAGGAACCCCTTTGCCATCCCAGGGCATAACTGTATATGACCCATTATCCAGGAAAATAATCCCACTTGCCAAAACACTAGGGATGTGATGTTTAAGTGTAGACTCCAGTTTGCTCAGTAGGCTGTAAAACTCAAGCTGTAATAAAGATGCAATACAGAGTTAGTATGATTACTGCAAGTAAAACGTACTAGTGCTTGAGACAGGAAGAGATCTAAGGTAATACCTCCGAAACTAAAGCATGAAGAGTAGCTTCCAACCCTTCTTCCACATATATTTTAATTACATTGTCACCAACGAGATAAACCTGTTAAAAATATGATTAAGAACTGGATACAAGTTTCCATGAACAGAATCAGTTGTTGGGTTATTGTTTTCAACGAATTCACGTATGAGATATTTTATTGATAACCACATCTTCTAGTTCCCACAATTTTGAAAAGAATTTTTTTTTAACTCATCTTGTAGAATATCTCTAACCAATTAGACTTTCATTAAGAACACAAATCCAGTGTCTAACAATCTGCAAAGAAACAGGGAGGCGGCAGAACAGATTCCAAAACTGTTCTGGTTCAAATGGCTACAGCACTCCTGAAATGTTGACTACGAATGTATAAAAAGATGGTAAGGAAAGGGATCCCATGTTCATGAAATATGCAGTTGAACTTGTTAATCTTGAACAAATGACTGAAAAACGTTATAAGCACTTACAGGATTGCTACCAGTGCCAACCGGAAGCTTCTCAACATCTGCAGGTAAAGGAATCTCATGGAAGGCACAGATTTCTTCCATGCATGTTGACCATTTGCTAGCGTTCAATGCAAGACATGCTCCCTGGATATTGCAGACACAAGCAATTCAAATTACTGCTTTAAAAATTTGGAAAAGACTACCATACACTTAAAACACGAGGATGCTCATGAGCAACAAGCATCCCCATCTTAGATGTCAAATCGTCAATCAAACACATATAAAGCAGGGAGTACAGGTGGATGGGTTCAAGGGCCAAGGGGTTAAGGGTGCAAAGGATCTCCACAAGTTCCCCTTATCTTTTTGGCATATATGCCAACCCCTCTTACTCATACACAGGAACTGACACAATGATTGGGAACTAAAACAGACTGTATAGACTGCACAAGTTGGATAACCAGCTGAGGCGAAAATAAAGAGAAGCCGGGGGGGGGGGGATCCTCTAACCCCACCTTCCCCTGGCACGTGCCAAACGATTAAAGGAAAATTGCTCTAAAAGGTAAACAAAATGTGGCCACAAAATTCCAGGCTCCATATTGGATACCATTTGACTTCTTCCAATCAAATGTGAGCAAGCTCAAGCTACTCTGACTCCTTATTATAACATTCTCTTTGTAAATTGAGGTTAAAGGAAAATGCATGCCCTAAGAACGAATCCCTCCTTATTTTTGGCATCAAAGTAAAAATTCTACACGAAGTTATTCTGTCATAAAGAGGAAATATTAAAAAAAGATTTGAGTAACTAGGAAAATACACTACAACATAAAGCTAGTCCATGATAGAATTTAAGAATGGTACAAGTGAACTCGAATCTGTTGAGATTCCTTCAGGTAAATTAACATAAAGTCAGATAATTCATAAAGAACACTACATTTAGAGTGGAAGCTCCAGTAATATTACACTACATTTAGAGTGGAAGCTCCAGTAATATTTTCCTACGGACTATCAGCACTTAGCTACCCTCAAGAAGGGGAGAAGAGGCAAAAGCCAAATATATCCAGTCAAGACCAAGAGGACGTTTAAGGTCCCCAAGGAAATATGGCGCTCATATTAATCACAGCGCTGATGTGGATTACGGCTGATGGAATTCTTAATTGATAAAGTTTTTCTCGTTAAGCCTCATGAACTACCAAATCAACAACTAACAAGTAATAAAGGAAGCTAAAAGGAAAAGTAGTACCTTCCATATCAAATCTCTCAGTCCCGGTTTTCTGATCCAAAGCTTCCATAGCCAGTCTCTCATCTCTCTCTGTCCAATACAGTTCCCTGAGCTCCATAAAGAATTGTAGTGATCTTTTTCTTTATCCAAAAACATTGCCAAGAAGTTTATATCATAAGAAAATTCTAAACTCGACATAGTACAACTCTCAGAGGCACCATTTGTAGCATTTTCAATGTTTGGATCCTCTTGTGTTTCACAAATTCTGACTCTCTTCTCTTTCCTAGTCAGGTCTGAGTACCTCAAATTATCTTCCAAGAACGATGCATTCTTTTCCATAGCCTCAAAACAGCCTTCATCAAGTGCAAGCAATCCAGCACGGCAAACTCCTTTATGCTGATAACCAGGAGCCAAATCCAGACATACAAATTCAAAGTTATTGGAATTTACAAAATTTTGTGTTACAGCGACAGTTGTCTCCAGGTTTAGCACACAGTGCCACCATCCACTCGGCACAAAAATTGTCTCACCAGGTAATTGGGTACACTCTATTGGCTTGTCTTCATCAGCGAGAAGTGGGTAAAAGTCTAACCACCACTATTGACACAGAAATGAATGTGTTAGAAGGTTAAAATCACATGAACAAATGCACTACAAATAACCAAGTGACACCATGTATTAATATGATTAGATGAGCTTTTGTATGTCTGCATCAGAATACCTGCAATGATGATGGAGTGTCAATGTTGACATCACCATCCTCGTCATTTACGTGTACTGTCACACCTGCAGGTACTCTTCCTGGAGGATACATTGCCCACCTATTGAATTAACATTGGAGCAAAGGCTTCAAGACATCAGTTCCAGTATTATATTGAGAATCAAAACTACAAACAGAAAAAAATCTTTGTAACCAGCACTACAGACAGCTTGTATTACGTAATGCCACTGTAGAAAATTAACATTATGATATCAGGTGAAAGGTCTAACATCAATCCAAACTGTAGATCATACATATTGAAGTTTCAAGTCTGATGTAAATTACATTTGCTTAGCTTCCTTTTCTGGTTTGGACACCAGCGACCAGAGGAACAAAACAGGGAGGGGGAAAATAGAGTCTTGAAGGTTGCAATAAGGACAAAAAAGGTTGGAAGCTATTAACTTGTTCGCAACTGTTTCAACCTCTGCACAAATTCTAAGAGAGGGCTTCTTTTCTTGGGTAATGTAGTAGTGTTGGAAATTTGATTTTTCAAGTATTCTCTTTACTGAAAATTCACTCGTTACTGCTTCAAAAAATTAGAGGATGGGATCTACACTACATTTTAGCATTTTGGACTCTGGATATAACCAAAGACCAATGAGGTTAGAAATGTCATTTTGTAAGAAACTAAGCATTCATGTCACAGTTTTGCCACTAAAATAGGACATATGTCACATACCCAAATGGAAACTTTACACTCATTTTCGGGATGGGCGAGTATTGGGATTTGTACTACCAATATTTCACGACAATATTATTAGCACAACATTGACATCTTTGTTCATTGATGACATTTTTTTCCATTGATGACATTAGTTGTCTTAGTTCTACCTTCCTTAAAAGACAAGTTCTGAACAGTTCGACCACACTGTCACCACAAAGTAATCAAAGTGAACAAATCAACAAAGATCTTCTTGTATGTTTCTTTTGGTGGACAAGTCCTTAATTCCAGCTCTAATATGGCTTCCTGAACAAGGTAGGCCAGAGGACACGTGGATTTGAGTTGTAGCTCAATCAAAATCCAGACTACCTAAAACTACAATAAGTTCCTAATTAGATGAGCCACACAGGCACCTTTTTGAGCTAAAGATAATCCAGCAGGGTTTCAAAGCTCAGTATGCCCTATATACTGTCCAGGACTAGGCTTTTTTGTTCTTTCCACTTCTTTATAGTACTGCATTTTTTAATCAAGCTTTTCCTTTATCAAATCCCAAATACTAATAATGTGCAACTTCATAATGAACTTCCTCAAAGGGGGAAAAAAACTATGTTTTCGTCCCTTAGCCATGATTTTGAAAAGTGCTTCAACAAAGACTTGACTGAAGAAATGTAACAAGGACAAGATATTTCTTGAACATATCTGGCTAATGAACTTCATTTTCAGTGTCTTGACTATGAAAAAACATGTCTCCCGGAACTAAAAATGATCACCTAGTTTTACAAAACAGCATCAACAAATTCAGCAATGACGCACCTATGATGAGAACGTGCAAAGGGAAGTAAACTCATAAAACGATAAAACAATTGCAGTATTCTGTAGTTAAGAGTTGAAAATAAAGCTTGCAGTCTTGAGCTAGCTTCAACTAGAGGTAGGCAAGTACATGAACCGAGCTTAAACAATTAGGATGGAAAGAACATATAAGCTGGCTCAACTGCCCTCAATAATCTTGATTAGTTCATATTATATATAACTGGACATTATGCATATTTTATTTGTTCCAATAGCATTTTACCATAAAGCTCGTCAGTTAACTCAAGATCAACTCAACTCGTGATGAAAATGAGCCGAACTTGGGCATAGGATTCTGAATTCCAGTCAAGCTGGAGCTCGGCTCAAGATTGTATTAAAGATCAAGCCGAAAATGAGATCTCAAAGCTTGATTCAGCTCGGCTCATTTACACCCTCATTTTGCTTTTTCCTGGTAACTAAGACAATAAAGCTTGAGCGACCACCAGAACATAAAACAGTAACATTGCACAAGAATACTAGATTAGGGTGGACTAATGCATACAAAGATAGTATCATTTCATAAAGGTCCACTTGTTCTACCTTTTACGGCCACATAGAAGAGTATTCCAAGCACTAGTAAGAGCTGGATCAACATGCCAAGAAGCACCAGACCTCTCTGGCCCAATAATAAGCCATCTAAAAGCAGGTCGTTGATCTCTATCCAAAACATCAAAGTAGTCCTCTTGGAATAGATGCGGCACACTGTAATCCTTCAGTAAGTCTGGTTCAACTTCCCCAAACTGCATAGTTGAAATTTAGTAGTTAAAAAACTAAAAATAGACAGAAAGAATGCTAGTACATATAAGCCATATTGTCATCACTTTCCTTTTCTAATAAGTACCTTGTCATCAAATATATAAAGGGGATCCTCATCATGCTGCATTTTCATATAGGAGACATAATCCTCAAACTTCATAGTTACTTTCCGAGCACTCCTCTGAGAAATTTTGAATGTTGTACCTCCATACTTAGCCAATAGCTGATCTGGAGTCCATGTACTCCTTGCTCTCCAAGTGTCAGCTAATCCAGAGATTAAAACCTGGTGTTGAGTATTTCAGCAATAACCCACGTGAGCAATGTAACAGCATAGTGATTGGGAAGAATCATACTAACGAATGAAAATCTGCTCGACATTTAAAATAGCAAATAATCATATTAATTGGACTTTGAATTTTATCAACTTTCAATATTTGGTGTACAAATGAGATTGCCACAAAACTACTTGAAAATCATAAATACACCAAAAAGGCCTCATATAAAAGAGAAAATCTAAATACGATTGATTTTCAATTAGTAGTCAGCAGTTGAGAAAGGGAGATATATGACAAGGGGAATGAAAAGGAAAGGGATGATACAACTAATGAAACTTCGCATTCACTCTTGCTTAAATGCAAGTCAAGAGTAAATAGTATACCCAAATATTCATCTCCATTCAGTAAGATCAATAACACCTTACTGATCTTACTATGGCACAATCATATTGCTCATGGCACTCTTCTAATGAATGGTCCACCTTCTTTCCGCATTTCCATCATCAAAGAGAATTACCCAGTTCTAAGCATCCATGTATAAGGAGACACTATTCATGCGAAAGCGGTTTTCATGTATATGACTATTTTAAATAACTAAATGCCATAGGTCAAAAGAAGCTGATAAACGACAAGAAGGGAAACAGAAAAAGAAGGGGCAGCTGAACCCACAAGTAATAATACTTCCTAAATTCCATCTCAATTCAATAGGATCTAAAACTCTTACTGGTTTTCGTCCATCATACTGGCAATGGAACTCTTCCAATGAAAGGTCCGTCTTTCTTTCCACATTTCCATGATCAAAAGAAAATCCATTCAACTGAGCGTAGCACCGATACAATCTTCTATACAGGAATAAAGAGTTGAATCCTGTAAGAGGAAGAATGCCATTAACAATATTAGAAAAAGGAATAACCATAGTGTAGCAGCGAGAAACCAAATAGATAATAGCTCTGTTACCATCAAAATGCAGTGGTTTTCCTGAGGGTCCTTCATATTTACTGAGTACTTGCAGTCTGCATCACAAGGGAAAGAGGTGATGGGAATCGAGCAACTTGTCAGATTCTTCCGACGAGATTATTAACAAGAGATATTAATAACTGAATATAATTGCAAAATGGAATAGTTAAATAAAATTATGGAAAAGAAAGAATCTTTAAACATACTCATGCAGTGTAGTTTTCTTCCAGGAGCCTTTATACTGAAGCTGCCGATTTACATTGTTAAGGCATAAACTCATCCACAATGGTTCTTCATTGCATAATATATACATCACACTGCATATAAGAAAACAAGTCAAAGTGTCAAGTTACCAACTCACCTAAAAGCTTAAGCAGTTAAATAGGGGTCCAACAATGTATGTCAAGCTTAACACTCCCCCTCACGAGGAGAGAGAAACAAACATGCTTCACATGGGGCATCACAAACCAAACAAGATGCTAACATGTGCACTCAAACAATACTCTGAGTAAGAAATGCAAGCGGGATGACTTGAATCCAAGACCTTGTCAAACCAGAGTTTTGATACCAAGTTAATCCAACTCATCTGTTAGAGACGGGCCCAACAATGTAAATCAAGCTTAACACAAAGAAAAGAAGAATGAAAGAAGCAATAAAGCTTTACATGTGGCATGCTAAATAGAAGCAAGCATGTTTTCATATTTTCCTTCAAATACTCTATATCCTCAACTCAGACTTCAAAATTTTCAGTAATTTTGATAAAAAATTAAATAAACCAGCAGAGAGTACCAGTCAAAAGACCAAAACTCAAAGAATGGCCTCCTTGGAAGCAAATCACTAGCTTGCTGGCCAACTTATCTACCTAAATGAATCATTTGCCAAAGTTTTCTCAATTATCTTCCAAGTGCAACAAGCATATATCTATTCCATACATAAGTATGATACTCTCAGGCTAAACATACTATTTATTGTTTCGCAGCCTTCTGATTGGCTATCATGGCCTCTTATTTCAAGCGTCAGTAATAAATATATTTATTTTTCAGTTCCATGATGTAAGGCACATTGGAGGTGGATAATAACATTAACAACATTCTTCTCCCAAGTGTCCCTTACCGATGATGATACTATCTACACATCCTGACATTATAAGGCATTTACGTCTCTCTATTTCAAATTATCTTAGACTCACAAGAAAAATCAAAATATTATTTTTTAAAAGGATCATAATGTCTCCTGCCTTCCAGAAGGTCGTCTTTTACTTCTTAGTTTGCAAAGACACGAGTATTACTTGGTCAAGTGGAACGCTTTGAAAGGAAAAAAACTAGAATTTCTAACTGTTTCAGTGTTCTATCGTACGAAGTCACACCAACCAGCTTGGTCAATACCACAACAACAAAAAAGGCAGTATACTTTCTTAAACTCAACTCAACTTAGCCTTAGTCCCAATCACTTTGGGTCGGCTACATAAATCCTTTTCTGCCATTCAATTCGGTCCAAAGCATGTTAGTTCTGGTCACAATCTTACCTTAACTCAAGCCTGGTTGATATTGGTACAATCACACTTCCTGAGGGGCGCACTATGCGGTCTACATTTTATGTGTTCAAACCATCTTAAGAGATTTTCTCTCATTTTATTTGCCACCAAGGCGACTTTTACTGTCTCACTACGCACGGATACTTAATGTAGTTTAATTCCAAAATTAGATCAATGCACAGTAAACCCTTCCTATCAACTTGAAAAGTCGTATTAATTCTAGGTTTCATCCAAATTACTAGCAGAAGTCATCTCCCAATAGCAACAGTTTGTTGGTGTTCTCAAGAAGTGTTCCCAACAACTGTCACTCCAGCTTTCAATATAATTGATTCTATTTGAAAATTGAAACCACAAAAAAGTAGAATGCATATACAATGTTTTGACTGAATGTTTAATAGTGTCTTGTTGATGTCCCACACAAACGCAAGTGATGTCCCACAGGTTTTTTCAAATGAAATTTTAATAAATTGATTAGGCATTGAATTACTAATGAAAATTGCAATAGTAAAATTTAAATTTCAAATGAAACGTTAGGGATTCCATGTACTTGAACTTAAGTTATGGATAAGCTGGATTTGTCTGATGTAATCCACTACTTTAGGGCTGTTGTAAATTGCAGTTGTCCAGTGCTATCTTAAACGAGTCATCAGGGATGTTGATATGCACTCCCTGCTATTCGACTCAACAGGTCCACAATTAAAAGTCAAACATATTAGGGATTAAAATAGCTTTCCATAAAATACAATTAATCTTAAGGAATAAGGATTAAAACACTTTTCCTAATTGTTGAGTTTAATGCAATAGGGGCACATTTGAGAACTCATAACATTTATTCGCCTAATTTCTCAAATAGGACTCTTTGCATGGAACGTCCCAAAATACAAAAGTAGGATTCTTTGGGTGGTGCAGAGACAGTAATACTTAAACTAGTCAGGTCCAACATAATGCAGGTTTCGGCTATGTCAAGTATATTCATATAATTCACACGAAAAAACGAGAGTAGATTAAGAAATCCTTCTGTGCTTTAGACTTTTTGCTGCTGGATGGAGGGTGCACATCCAAGAATAAAAGATTCTTCTTCCCTTTCATTCTTATATATATTCTTTCCTTTTGCTTCTATGTGCAAACTTGATGAACCTATCTCTTACGCATGTACATCACTTATCTTCATCACAATCTGCTGATCAAAGATTGTTCATTTATTTCACTGACAAAGTAATGATGGAAACCTTGACTTGGTCTTTTTCACCAGATCTGTACCAGTCAGTTTACGACTTGAACAAAATCTATTTGCTTACTATGAAGGAAGCAAGAACAAAGCCTAGATGTGAACTTTCCCAGTCCTTCATAATTGGAACACTTGGCTGTTACAACTACCAAAGCGAAAAGGCGTACTGTGTGCCAACTCTAATCTGACACGAATTACATCACTATGGTCTGAATAGTAGGGCAGTAAATCCACTAACTCGGTAAATACAGCAATCTAATTTCACAAGCACCAATACCTAAAATGGGCTCTCATACCTCATCAAATACAGCATTACAAGACGGTGAGCTTAATTTTGACCGATGAACATTTCTCCCCAATTTGATAAAAGCGGGTTGGAGGTGACGAAGTATATCGCATTATTCCAAATTTTTGGACCATCTCATTCTTCCACTTCCATCAGTTTGGTCTATCAACTTTGTGGTTTAAATGATGTAAAGAGAAGTTGTACATATCATCTTCCTAGGCTAGGTGCGAGTAACCATGAGGGAGGTGCAACAGGTACACACTAGATTCTATCAGAACTCCACTCTAGAATAACAAGTGTTGTGAGCCTGCAACCCCTAGATTAGTTTATACTTTATCGAAGCTTTGCCCACCTAAGAAATGAAAAACACTACATGTGAATGCTTTTTCAAACACAAACTAATGGAGTTTCACACATCTTTAAGAGGTTAACTTGAGAAGGCGATCACCACCACTGCTGGTACTTACATGATTATATCACTTCAATCTCATCTGTTTTGTGAACCTGCAATATTGATTCAATTTTAATGTCGCATCTTTTCTGAACCTCAAATGTCACTGAATTTTAATATAACACACACACAGTGTGTGTGTGTGCGCAAGAAGTTAATTTGTAAGTTTGCAGAAATGCTTCATTTTATTGCTCCCCCTAATTTTACCATTCATCACCTCATTTTGCTCTCTAACTCTAACTTATGTACTCAGCCCGTAACACTCAAGGAACTCCACTCTATAATAACAAGTGTTGTGAGCCTGCAACCCCTAGATTAGTTTATACTTGGTCGAAGCTTTGCCCACCTCAGAAATGAAAAACACTACATGCGAATGCTTTTTCAAACACAAACTAATGGAGTCTCACGCATCCTTAAGAGGTTAACTTGAGAAGGCGTTCGCCTCCACTGCTGGTACTTACATGATTATATCCCTTCTATCTCATCTGTTTTGTGAACCTGCAATATTGATTCAATTTTAATGTCCCATCTTTTCTGAACCTCAAATGTCACTGAATTTTAATATAAAACGCACACACACACACACATATGTGTGTGTGTGTGTGTGCGTGTGCAAGAAGTTAATTTGTAAGTTTGCAGAAATGCTTCATTTTATTGCTCCCCCTAATTTTATCATTCATCACCTCATTTTGCTCTCTAACTCTAACTTATGTACTCAGCCTGTAACACTCAAGGAACTCCACTCTATAATAACAAGCGTTGTGAGCCTGCAACCCCTAGATTAGTTTATACTTGGTCGAAGCTTTGCCCACCTCAGAAATGAAAAACACTACTTGTGAATGCTTTTTCAAAAACAAACTAATGGAGTTTCACGTATCTTTAAGAGGTTAACTTGAGAAGGTGTTCGCCTCCACTGCTGGTACTTACATGATTATATCCCTTCTATCTCATCTGTTTTGTAAACCTGCAATATTGATTCAATTTTAATGTCGCATCTTTTCTGAACCTCAAATGTCACTGAATTTTAATATAACATATATATATATATATATATATATATATATATATATATATATATATAGATGTATATGTGTGTGTGTGTGTGTGTGTGCAAGAAGTTAATTTGTAAGTTTGCAGAAATGCTTCATTTTATTCCTCCCCCTAATTTTACCATTCATCACCTCATTTTGCTCTCTAACTCTAACTTAAGAACTCAGCCCGTAACACTCAAGGAACTGCCCTATGAAAAGTAAAATATGTAAGGGAAACATAACTACACTAAGATGTAACAATTGTGATCAATATTATTTTTTCAACTTGTTTATTCCGAATTTGAGGGATAAATGTCAAATGTCATGAAAATTGCTAGCTCAATTTCAAATAAGACCATCTCAATGCAACGTCCCAGAAAAGAAGGCACAAGTTATAATATGTTTAGTTGTGTATAATAATACGTTTCTCTCCATAACTTTGGTGCAAGTAATCCATGCTGAGCTCTCCATCAATTTCCAAAAGACTAGCAGCTACGATTGAATGACCAAAAATTCTAATATGTCAAAATAATTATATAGCTCAACAAATGATTCAAAGCAACTAAAAGCGAAATGTACATGAAAATTGCGATCAGGACCAATTGAATTCAAACAAAAAAATAAAATTCAACATCTTGTGAAACAAAATGGAAATATAGGATCATAGGATAAAAGAATGAATTAAGAATAAGAAGAAAAATGTAAGAACCTGCTAGCACAAGAAAGACGAGCAACATCGCGAGGAGTGAGATAGACCAATATTGCACATAAGATTTCATCTGGAATCACTCGCAATTCTCCTAGAGCCTCTGCTCTTCTGTCTTTCGGTATAACCATTTCCGATTCAGCGCTCCCGTCAACCGCCATTGATGGCCGCCTCCCTTATTAGCCAACGTTTGATTCTCTCTGTCGTATACTATATGAGAAACAGCGCGGTTTATCCGTAGGCAAACCAGGGTGGCGCGTGAGATTTCTTTTCTTTCTTAATCGCTGTTATACCGTATCTGCTCGACAAGTCAACACGCGACCTCTACACGTTTACTCTTCTCTCCCCTTCTTTTCTTTTATTTTTTTTATTTTTTTTGGCTGTTTTATGTATAATTAGTTAATTACTTCTTAATCATTTGGAGGAAATTACATAAAAGGACTTAATACAAAACATAAAGCGAATGACGTAAAGGTCACGATTTCTGATTTCTTTTTTTTTTTCTTTTGAGAATCGCTATTCACACCCTCGTTTTCTCCAAATACACCCTCTTCTCTAAGTACATCCCCTAAATTGTAAACTTTTTCCATTTTATCCCTCTCTACTTATTTTGAATAAACAACCAAACATTACTAAGTATACCCCTTTCATCATCCAATCACCCTTTGTTGAGACACTTCCAACCTATCATTCCTCTTATAGCTCCTGAGGACAATGAATTAGACTTGCTCATGGGAGGAATTTGATGGTTAACGAAGACATGTCATGGGCAGTGGATTGTTTGTAATATTGGTGATGAAACTCTCATAATCTTTGGGTAATCCAGCAAGTGCTATGGTGACAAAATCTTTTTAGGAGACAGGCTTATGGCAGAAAATTTGTCCGCAAGGAGCTTAATTTTACCCAAGTATACTGTGATAGAATCACTACCTTTCGTGAGTTTTTGCGAATTAAGTTGAAGTTCTTTACAATTTGAGTTAAAAAAAAATTACATTTTAGGTTGAATTTTAAAGTGACCTGGGTCTGTATTGTTCAGAGTTGTTCGGTTGGTACTGACCAAACACTACCAAAGGTATTCAGTCAGTACTGACAGAACATTTTAATGTTATTTTTGTAATAATCCAATAAGGACAAATAGGTCAATTTTTCTAATGGCATTTATGTAATAATTAAAGGGGGTGTATTTGGAGAAAATGGAGTGTGAATAGCAATTCTTTTTTTCTTTTTTGGTTTCTCAAGGGTGTAAACTGTAAAGACTTGACTTTTAATTTGAAACAGAATTATGTTATCATAATGCCCATATTGTCCTTACCTTTACTAAATCAAATAAAATACTACTCATACTTCTTTGGTCTAAAAATAAATATTTATTACTTTTACTGTTTTAGACAAAGAGTCAATTATTTTATTTTGAATATTCCTCTTAAAGACTCAACTTTCAAAAATTATTTTTACAATCTTCGTTAACCTTTCAACTTCACCCTTCACATATGTCATAAATATTTTGACTATGCTAAAATATTTTTGTAATTATGATTAATTTTATTACTACTTATATATCATTTAGTTATTAGACTATTCAAACATAGACTCTTTGGTAGAATATATAGAGTATTTAAAAACCTTTGTTTTAAAATAAATATTTATTTTATTATTAAAATATTAAATTTACATTTAATAAATATCCTGGCCCAAATAAATAGTAGAAGTTATCTCTTGACTCGTTTTGAAGATATTTTGATTTTACAGAAAATAAAGTCTGAAAATCATTTTTGAAAATCATTTTCTTTGAAGAAAATGAAGTCGTATTCAATCTCGTGTACAACAGTTGTTTCCATATTATAAGCATATTCCCGCGCACATTCATAAAGACCCAAACATACTTTTAGTTTTTTCCAATGCATCAACCCCAATTATTAGTTCAAAAAGGAAAAGGGAAAGAAAAAAGAATTGACTTTGAAAATAAAACGAGGAAAGTTGTCCTTTTCTCCATCTACAGAGTCACTTATTACCAATCGGATAACTTCTCCGCCAAATGTTATTAGGCTTTTTTTTTTTTTTTTCCTTTCCTTTCTTTCTCTGGCGAGCTGTCACTGTATTACATTGGTTCTAAAATTAAACTTCACTTGTACTCTAGTGTGATTTGAATACGAGATATCTCGCTAAATAAATTCCTCCACACAGAAACTTAACTATGATCAAACTATTGAACCTATCAATTAAATTAATATTTTTAATATTTTATATTTCAATCCAAATGCTTCATGGTGTGCCTTGATTGAAAGCTATGGTACAATTAGCATTTCTCTTTTTACAATTATAACAAATTTTATCAATAATTTCAATCAAGTAACACTATATATATATATATATATATAAGTAGTATTTTATTTTATCTTTGGTTTAGCTGATAGAGAGATTCCCTCGGATCAACTTGTGCTCACTCCAATTTCAACTATCATATATACCCTACGAGTCGTAACCTAGTGGTTGAAGTGAAATGAGGAATATGGTAAGATACAACCCACATATCACATGGTCGATTCATGTAAACTACGTTTTTGACATTGCCTGAATCAGTTGGTGAGATGCAGTTAGCGGGTTCCCATGTTGGATTTAATTTCATAGTTGGGGTCCAATATAATTAGTTAATAAATATTTTGATCATCTTTTTATAAACAATTTTTGGTAGATACTATATAATCTGCAATCCAGAGTCACTATATGTCTATAGAGTGGCTTAGAAAATTGTTGTGCAATTCTCTTTTAATTTCCATAACGTTGTTATTCTCACTTTAGTTTTCAATCAACATTCTACTGTAAAGAGCAAAAAGTATCACATATCAGTGAATTAAAGCATCACATAAAGTATATCAACTAAGATATGAAGTGGGGATAGCAGTGCCCATTTAACCTAATTTAAATATTTTTTTTCTTTTGATTGTTTGGTTTTGATATTTGCCGGTATAAATATCAGTGTTACAATCTTAGGGAAAAGATGCAAACATCAGAAAATGACAACTCCTATGAAAATTGAAGAGCACACACATATAAAAGTCGCATATAAGATCATCAAACAAGAGAAAATTGAGAAAATATACATCATGACGATTTTAGATCACCGTATCAGCAGCTCAGCTCAGCTCACACATGGGAGGATCCCTACCAATTATTGTTTCGATACCTTTCCATGGGTTCGAAAAATAATGCAAAATATTTTGATATCATCTGTACCCTCCCATTGATTTCATTTTGAACGACCATCACGTTTTATTAGCTCACAGTCACATGGTGGACCACGAATGAATATTGACTGATCAAACGGGATAGAGTTGAACCAATAACTACCAGAACTACATTTTCAAGAAATTTAACCCATTCTCTACTTTAATAGACAGACACAGGCCCCTGGTCCAGTGCAACAAAGTGGGAACTCCAGTGTCCAGACAAATGAGTGAATAAGCTATGGTAGATGCGCATGAGCTTATCAAGAATATATATATATATATATATATATATATATATATACACATACATAATATCGGCATCAAGTGTTGAAGACATAAATTTATGATTTTATTCATCTCTTTCAAAAGTCTCAAACCAACAACACATCCTTCGACCGCAGTATACACAAGCAATACAAACATACTTGTAGATAGAAACCTAAAATGAAAGAAAATGAAAAAGAAAAGAAAAAGAGATCCCAATTAAACTATATTCATACAAGCAACGCTATTAGCTTGGAAGAAGCACAAAGATATAAGAAAGGAGGCCTGGAACGGTTTATTCACCGGCCCTAATATGCCAAAGATTGTTGGGTACCAATCCTCCTCTTTCTTAAGCGTTCTGCAATGATGAAGGCGAGCTCTAGAGATTGAGAAGCATTGAGCCTAGGGTCACAGTGGGTGTGGTAGCGTGATGACAAGTCATCAAATGTCACAGTTCTTGATCCGCCGATGCACTCTGTCACATTCTGGCCCGTCATCTCTAGATGAACTCCTCCTGGATGACTTCCTTCTTGCTCATGCACATCAAAAAATGCTCTCACTTCCGCCTGTCCAAACAAAGCAGGACAATTTTCAGGACATTGGTTTAACCATCACCTTTACAAGCAGTGGCAAAGCTAGGTTTTGACCCTTAGGGGGGCCAAGTTAATAACCCTTAGGGGGGCCAAGTTAATTTCAAGAAAGTAATATGTAAAACTCAAAGAGGACCAAGATATAATAACAAAGGTTATAGTCATAATATAAAGGGTGTAATATGCATATCACTAAAAGTCTAGGGGGGCCATGGCCACCCTTGGTCTAGCTGTGGCTTCGCCACTGTTTACAAGAGACTAGCAAGATTTTCACAAGTCGTGTTCAATATAAATTACATTCAGATTATAATAATAACTAGTTCATGTAACGTGCAAGAGTCTTCCATAATTTTTTTAGCATTGTGGCGAAATCAGAGTCTTCCAAATAAAATTCAAATATGAAAGGGTAACAAATAAAGGCCAAGAGCCTTGACATACAAAGATGATTCTGGGTTAACAAGAGACAAAGATACATATTCAGCCACCTCCCAAAAGTAACTATACTATAATCAGTATCCACCGAGTTAATTTTATTTTAAGGAAGGAGTCTCATTTGAATATTTCAAGTACACAACTCATTTCATGTGATCAATTATTCCTACCACTTATTTTAGGCAACACTAGTCCTACCTACTACATCTTATTTTCATTTTCATTTTCATTTGCACTCGTGCCGCTGGTTGCAAGGAAATGAAAGTGATTTCCATAAGAGACAAGGTACGACTATTCAAGGTAGTTGAACTACTAGAGCCACCTAAGAAAAAGCCAGTTGTTGATAACCAAGCTACTTGAATTACAAAATTATTCCTACGAATAAGACGCTTCCAATAATTATGCAAATGGCTGACACCAAATAATGAAGGGAAAATGTTTTATGGCCCATTTATTTATGATCAAGAGTGCTTCTGTGGCAGAAAAGCATCCGTACAGATCCACCAAGAAAGATTGCAAAGATATAAATAAATAAATCTAAAATAGACTGATCAGTCTTGTTAAAGGTTTATGAACCAAAGCCAATTCAATCAGCATAGTCTTTTAGTTTGTACTCATCTGCCAAGTATTTTAAATAATCGAAATGTTTACTTATAACTTAAAATAGTTTATTTTCATCAAACCTATATAAACATTTATGCTTTGACTACGACTTAATATAACCAGGTTTGCTTACTTCTTCACATTTTCTACAACAGTAATGCAATTATCATATTCTTGTGCAAGAATATCAAGATGAGTATAATGATGAGCACTTTACCCGGATAGCATCAAAGGGGCGAGTTTTGAGTCCATTTGGAGCCTTGATGGTGTTTCCATGCATAGGATCACTGACCCAAGTGACAATTTGACCTTCTCTTCTCACTGCCCTAATAAGATGAGGAAGCTTCACCCTCATGTTCTCTGCTCCCATTCTTGTGATTATCGTAATCCTCCCAGGTTTGTTCTGAGGATTTAATATATCAATGAGCTTGACTAGCTCATTTGGATCCATCTTGTCGCTCACCTGTGGTATAAAAAGGAATAATGTAATGTAAAGCCAACTAATCTTACTCCAATTCTGCATATTTAAATCATATAAATTGGATTTTGGTACAAACATCCAAAGAGTAAGTCGACTATCAAGAGAAAAGAAAAAAACCGGCAGATACAAAAAGTTCTTACCTTAATTCCTAGGGGATTAGCAATCCCTCTCAAGAACTCCACATGGGCGCCATCCAGTTGGCGAGTTCTTTCCCCAGCCCAAAGAAAATGGGCCGAGCAGTCATAGTACAATCCAGAAGTTGAATCCATCCTAGTAAGAGACTGCTCGTAAGGCAAATGCAAGCACTCATGGGATGTCCAGAAGTCAGTGGTTGTCATGATAGGGTGGTCCATAGTAAGTCCAGCAGCAGCCATGAATCCAAGGGCCTCATCAACTCGGCTAGCTAGCTCTCGGTACCTACATGGCACAAGAATCACCATTTATATACTTCACCAAACTATTTTGAGTTGAAACTCTTTACTCTTTTAAAGATTGTTACAGAATTAAAGGAAAAGTTGTCAATGAGATCTCTCGTTTTGAAATCTCCATGTCAATAAATGGATCTTAACTACCTAAAGATCATCAAAACCAATTTCATCAATCTAGAAAATCACAATCTAGCAGCTGAGAAAGCAAAATCATGATGCCTTAGATGAATGACTCACAAGTAAAAAGAACTTCCATTGCACCAGAAAAGGTTAACCTTTTCAAGTAATTCCCTACATATGAACACATGCGTTTGTCCTAGAATAACTCATTAATCTTGATGGTGGCTATTTGTAGGTTTGCTTTAGTTAGACATATGCTAATAAGTATCAAATTAACAAATATTGGATTGAGAGAAAGCTAATAACTCACGAACGGCATGTGCTCTATCAAACTAAAGAAAGCTATGATGTACTTGTCACAAAACATATTTAAAGAACCAACTATACTTCGCTTGACTACGGCAAAAAGCCATTAGATTATATAAATCAAAACTGAATTCAAAAATAGGACAAGCTAAAGTGAATCGGAATCATCATACCTATCGCCCTGTTCACTGTGCTCGGTGAAATCTAAATTCCACTGGGTGACCCTCTGCATAGCTGCATATCCACCGGAAGCGAAAGCCCTCAATAGGTTAAGAGTAGCTGCAGATTGACAATATGCCCTAATCAATCTTTGGGGATCCGGTGTCCTTGACTTCACATCGAAAGCATCCCCATTTACATTGTCCCCTCTGTAAGCTGGTAGCTTCACGCCATTCTTCTCCTCAAAGTTGTCTGATCTGGGTTTCGCAAACTGACCCGCCATTCTTCCTACCTGTTTAATCAATACCCACAATCCAGTTCAGCTTGTCTCTTCATAAGTTCCTCCTCTAACATCACTCAATTTCTTTAACACCGCTATATGAACACATAATTGTCTATCCAAATAAAGTTGACCTACCAGTCAATTACTCACAAATATTGACAATTTCACAGGCTTTTCCATTAATTAAACAACCCTTTGTTTGAGCAAGTAGCACAATTTTGGAAAGCTACAATCTTTGAAAATAATTTAACACCAAAACTACCAAATAAGTCCTGTGTCACAATTAGAAGCCACTTATCCAACTATTAATTTTCCAAATTCGATTCCATCCCATGGGTGATTCATATAACTGGTGAAATAATTATCAGCTAGTGGCAGGCCCTACTGACCTGACAAATTAAATCAACAACATATACATATTAGGTTCGCACTGAATTCGTGATTTAACAGCTGAAAGAAAATTCATTCTTGATTGTATACTATCCATGCAAAGAATCTTATATATTTGGGCATTAAGGTATCCAAAATTAAAGGAATAAACTCGAATCTAACCAAAAAAGGTTAAAGCTAAATCACCAAGAATCTTTATTGAAAAAGGAAAAAAAATGCTACCTTGATGACAGGCATTTGACCGCCAAACATCAAAACGGCACCCATTTGTAGGAGAATCCTAAAAGTGTCACGAATGTTATTAGCATTGAATTCCTTGAAACTCTCAGCACAATCCCCACCTTGCAGCAAGAACGCATTCCCCATGGCCGCCTCCCCAAGTCGCTCCTCAAGACTCCTAGCCTCGCCGGCGAACACAATCGGCGGGAACGTGTCCAGAGTCTGGAGCACAGAATCCAGCTCCCCCTGATCTGGGTACTCGGGAAGTTGTAGGGCCTTCTTGGTTTTCCAGCTCTCGATGCTCCATTTCTTAGAAAGGGAATCGGGGTTGGTTACCGTTAGTGTTGAGGTGGCGGTGGCGGAGGTAGCCGGAGAAACAGGTTTGGGAACAATGGGGGGTTTGGAAGGGTCGGGGGAATGGACGGCGTAGATGGGTTGGATAGATCTGAGGGTCTTGAAACAGGGTTGGTGGGGTTTGGGGGAAGGGAAGAGAGGAGATTGGGGTTGAAAGGATTTGGTGGGAAGGAGGGAGTTGGTGGTGCTGAGAGCCATTGATTTCGGTCAGATTCAGTCGTGGATGAGAGAGGGAAATGGGAATGGGGGAAAAGTGTAGGCTTTATTTATTTGGGAGTGGGGTGGGTGGTTGGTTTTCTTTTCTTTTGTGGTGTGTACCTGAAGAAAAGAGAGAGCGATTTGTAGGGGTTTTATAAGGAAGGGAAGGTTTCTGGTAAGTTTAGAATTAGAATGAACAGTTTGCAAAGTTAGGGGGAGACTGGTAAGGCCCCGTGGTGTTGTGTGGGTGATGCGTGTTAGGTGGAAGGGTATTTTCGGCAACTAACTAATTTCTGCTGAGTGACATTCAATCATAATGAAAGTCAATTAATTTATGGGATCTTTCACCTACTTTTTTTTATTTTCACATATTGACATCATAAATTATTATTTCGGCAACCCATTATTGACAAACTCACTCATATTTAAGTTTTGAAAAATAAATGACAAAATACATAATTGGGTCATTGTATTTTGAAAAAAGTTTTAATTTAGCCACTGATTATTTGAAAATATTATTTGGGTCACTGTACTTCAGTTATCTTGTAAGCGAACACATTAGCACGTTAATTTTAAATAAAATATCTATTTTACACATATCTTCATTAAGGGAGATGAGGACGAAGACAGGGGTAAAATAGAAATTTCATTTAAAATTAACGTTTTGGTGGGCTCGCTTACAAGATAACTGAAGTACAGTAGCTCAAATAACATTTTCAAACAATCAGTGACCGAATTGCAACATTTCTCAAAATATAGTAGCCCCGATTATGTGTTTTGTCAAAATAAAATTAAAAAACTTGCTAAATTAGTAAAGAGCAATGTTATGTGTACCTAAAATATGCACCAAAATTTCAGTTCACACCTTTTAATTAGTTAAATGATTTGTGAGACCTTTCACTTAAAAATCTTTTGACCAACCAAAAAATATCAACAAAGACTTTAGGTGTACATTTGGTGTGCACTTTAGGTACAAGTAGCAATACTCATTAGTAAATTATCAAACTTGTCAAATAGGAGCACTGTTTTGAGCAAATTACAGCAAATCCCCTAATCTACGCACTATTTTGTTTAACAAAACCAAAATTTCGAGACCCTCGACCACCAACTATGTCCGTCGTTCGTCGTCCGTCTCTACACAATTTGTCTCTCTTATTTTTAGTCTTGTCTCTAATTGACGTCTCATCACCTCTTTATATATGTCCTAATTAGAAAAACCTAAACAAATTGGTATTAAGACTCTTAATTCATGTAAATAAAAAAAATCCTTTTACAACTAGTACCAACTTGTTTAACCTTCTCCAATTAACTCTAGGATTAATTAATATAATCCTAATTTGTATAAGATTCCAAAATCTATATGAATTTGAAACATATTTTAACATGATCCATAAGTCAGCCTTCTGTAAGTTGAATGAAATTTGAATTACAATAATACTCTTGATTATGCTAGTAATTACAAAATTTCATTGATTAATTATCAGTAAGATATTTTTATATGATGACCCATTTTCTATATTACTTCATCCGTTCCAAGCAAAAAGTCTGCTATACTATTTTGGGATGTTTCACTCAAAGAGTTCACTTCAAAAAATTATGCCTATAATCTCCATAAAATTTTTAACTTTACCCTCTACATATGATATAAACATCTTAACTATATTAAAATATTTTAATAATTATGACTAATGCTAATACTACTTATATATCCATTAATTATTAGATTTTTTAAACGTAGACTCTGTGTCGAACGGAGAGAGTAGATCTCATTAAGTTATAACTAGTTTTTGATCAAATAATAATTTTAACATCTCAAGTGACACTTTTGATAGTCAATGACGACTACTACTACACATAAACAAACTTTTTGAAATAAAAGCCAAGATAATAGAGTGGATAAAATGAAAGGAAAGGTTATAGTATTGGGTGAATTACATGCCGGTCTATTTTTAAACATTTGTAATCGCTTCAGTCTACTTTTTTTGTTTTAAATCAGAAAAAGATATTTTTGGGGTGAAAAGACGATTATGCCATTAATGAAAAAAAATACGCGCGCGTTAGTAACCCAAGGCATCGCGATAAGTAATCTAAGGCATCGCATGGATTAATCATCGTGATGAGCAATCAAGACATCGCGATGAGCAATCAAGACATCGCGATGAGCAACCAAGGCATCGCGATAAGTAACCAAGGCATCGCGATGAGTAACAATGGCATCGCGATGAGCAACCAAGACATCGCGATGAGTAACCAAGATATAGCGATGAGAAACCAAGGTATCGCGATGAACAACTAAGACACCGTTTGAATTTCAACCGCCGGAGGGGACTTGATTTTCGTTTACCTTTCGGGGGCGTTGCCCCCGAACCCCATTGCGTTGCCCAGCATACTGCGATTGGCGAATTAAAAGCATCCCATTATCCGATTTTAGGCATCTCGATGCCTAATTTAATATAATATCAAAATTAATCAAAATAATTATTTTTGGTTGAAAAATTTACATACAAACATGGTATTAGCTTCCTATAACTGTATGGTAATGATATTATACAAAATTCAAACTCAAATCATTGATTAAAGTCCTAAAATCAGTCCAAGAACATCTTCCTCTGTTTTCGGACAACACACTGTCAAGCTTGATTTTGATCTCGAAAATAGTATTTTTTTTTGTAGAAAAATTGTGCACAAATATAGTACTAAGTTATGATAACAATATGGAATTGATTTTAAACAAATTCGAAGCTTAAAACATAGATTAAAGTGGCCAAAACAGCCCAAGAACAAAGAAAAACGAAATGAACTCAAAAAATTTGAATTTGATTAAATTGTGATCAAATTCATGCTCTATGCATGGAAATTGATACCCAAACATGAGGAAAGACTATATTAACAACATGAAATCATTTATACATTAATTTGCACATCAAATCTGAAGTAACGATGTTGTTGAGGGCATTTTAGGAAGAAAATTCTCAAAATGCCTTTTAGCGATTAAAAAAAAAAGGTGGACTGGAGAGAAAATTGTTTTCAGAAATTAGACTGGCCAGCAATTTACTGTATATTAAATACGAGACTTAGAGCCCTCGGGATGGCCCATAAGTAGGGTTATATAAAATGTAAGGTTTCCAATTTTAATTCTTTTTCATGTTTTAATAAAAAAAAAAAAGTGGAGTCAAAGGCTCAAAGCTTGAGCTCAAGCTCAGCTCCCTATTTAAACAAACTTGAAGTAAACTTTTGTGTTTGACTCGTTTATTTGTCGACTCATGGTCTAGAACGGACCTTTGATCGATCAAATCTCAAGTAGATTGGTTTTTTCATTATGATAAACTTGTGCAGTATGATCTCTTACATTATTGATATGATTCTTGCAAGTTTATCAAGTGAGCGGTAGGTGAGTTCAAATGCGTATCAAGCAAAAGTTAGGTTTAAGTTTGACTTGTTTAGTATATAATTGAATTCAACTTGAGCTCATTGTTGGAATAACTTGAGTTATTTTCAACCATGCTGATCTCATTTCAGTTTAAATGGAAAGTGTCCATAATTTGGAATATTCAAGATTTATTATTATTACTTACTTTCATTCTATTTATTTATTTTCCTAGAAGGGCGTGAAAAGGCATGTTCAAATTTGCCAAACCCATTGTTGTGCAAAGGAGGCAAAAGTTGGATATTATCAAGATTGGGTAGACACACACACTCACACACACACACACACACACATACATATATATATATATATATATATATATATATATATATGGTGATTGCCGGTTTCGGAGGATTTGAATGGACATGGAATTCGCTTCCTTCTAAGTCTAATCTTTAAGCTTGGACCATCCAAATTTTTACAAAATTTGTAAGCTCTATTCATTTTGTAAAAAGTAAATTTATTTCCAGATATGACTAATAGTCGTCATGCGTTTTATAGCTTTACATACTCGCATAAAAGTTGTGCGTGCAACATGTGTTTGATAATTTTCTGAAATGTAAGTTGGAGAGATGCAAGCAAATGAGCCTCTTGGGCCTAAAAGAGACAAATCTTTGACACGAAGACAAGCACAATGTTGGGAGCCCAAAAAAAGAGATCCCCTAAACAACTATAAAAGTAGGTAATGTTGAGAAGTCTAAACTGAATTTTTTGTCCGCAAAAACATTTCCTTAATCCAAGAAGCCAAAATCGTGGATCGAATACCGTCCACACAAAAAAATTATGTCAACCAAGTCATTATTTGACTTCGGTAATCAAAGAAGGAGTTTCAGTAAATATTTTTGAACTCAAATTTGAATGATTCATCCAACTCGGTGAGTCAACTCAGGCAATCAAGAATAACCACTAAGTCAACTCAGGACTCAAAGAAACCCTGACTCGGTGAAAAGGAAATAAAAAAAAAAACTTCAACAGGAATACGATTCTCAACAGACAATCCTAGCCTAATTTTAGGCATTACTTTCAGATTTTCCAAATTTGTAAAGGAAAAGAACATATGTAAAACTTAAATCTACAGATCTAATAGAAAATTTAAAAAGGAAAATGAGAGACAAAAGAGATCAAAGTCAGAACATAAAACTTAGGGTAAAGTCGAAGACGACGGCGAGGGTAGATCTGGAGTTTGCGATCTAAAACTGTGTCTGATCTTCGATTTCATTCGAAGGCATGGTTCTGTCCCGTTGAGATTTTGATTTGAACAACTCGATTTCACCAACAATTATTTGTAGATCTATTCTCGTTTTTCGAATCTGAGAAATTTTGTACTCGGTATTCAAATCGAATCGAGAAGTCTATTCGATGAATTTGATTTTAAGGGTGAATCGAAGAATTCCATATTTGGATTTTGATTTAAAAGATTAGAGTTTGAATTTTCAATCAACAGATCTTTGGGTTTGTGGAAGCGAATATTGAAGAACTCACAACGATTAGATTTACCCCTCTGATACCATGTTAATTTTTATATTGAAAGTATGTGGAAGGTAAGAGATTGCCGGACCACAACCATCGACGATGTTGGCCGGAGATGCAAGAGAAAGCAGAAGAGAGACAAGGTAAAAGAGAGTTACGGGAAAGGGAAAGAATTATTACTTAGAGCTCGTTTGGTGCAGCGTTTATAAAACGCAGTGTTTTAAAACGCAACGTTTTAAAAAGCGCAATGTTTTAAAAACGCAAGTCTTTCCTTATAAATACGTTTGGGATATCACTTCAATACGCAGTTTTTTTTTTTCTAACAGCATTTTTAAACCTGCATTTTGGGAAAAAGCTAGGAATTCCAGTGTTTTAAAACGCAGCTGCGTTTTGAAAACGCAGTTTTTTCTGCCGCAGTATTGAAACACAATTTTTACAAATAAGCTGCATTTTATCTCTGCGTTTTGGCCAAAACGCTCAACCAAACGGGCTATTAAGTATGAGAGAATTCACACTTACATTTACATAAGGTAACTAAAATTTATACTAATGCCCCACATAGGCAAATATGTAAATTCAAAACCAAACTATTACATCCTCAAGAGTTTAGCCCACCCAAGACAAGAACATTAGTAGAAAAAGAGGGCCGAAAATTCTTGAATTATCCTTTAAAATGGAAAAGAATTGGAGTATATAATATATATAATACAGTAACGAATAGCGCAAGTAGTACATAGGTAGTATAAAATCTACTGAATCCACATTTTCATTTTTACAAAAGAAAATCATGGGTTGGTGGCTTGAACCAATATATAATGTGTGCCAAATTAAAGCTATGATGATTGAAAAATATTACTTCCCGATCGAGTGTATTTCGTCAAATTCTTCTTCCTATATATAGTAATAGTGGGGTGGTGTAGGTAAATGCAGACTAATGGAGTACTAATTTAACTAGTACACTACTAGTATATTTTTGACCTTTGACAACAAATAAATAATACTTATAAAAGTGCTTAGTTAGTTGGTAAGGCTAAACGTGCATTTAAATTTTAAAAACAAATGTTTATTGTTTGGTGAAAAGTATTACCTTGGGTGCATATTTAAAAAAAAAAAAAACGTATTACCTTGGCGCCATGTGTTCTATTTGCATTATGACCCTTTTGGCTTGGCTTGAAATCTTCAATCTCCCGAATTATTATTATTATTATTATTATTAGAAAAAATTATTACTGTTAGAAAATTTTATTATTAGAAAAATTATTATTATTATTATTATAGAAAAAATAATTATTATTAGAATTATTATTATTATTATTATTAGAAGAAAAAATTATTATTATTAGAAAAAATTATTATTATTATTATTATTAGAAAAAAATTACAAGAGAACGATTGCATGCTTCGAAATCGATCTAACAACTAGCATCTATGGCTAACCCAATTTATAATACCAACAACGGTAAACATAGAATCAAAATAAATTAACAAAGAAATTTATGGTCAAAATATGTCTTTAAAAAGCTAGTTAAGTTTGGTCTCTCTATTACTATACACGTGATAGCAATGTTAAAAACAACAACAAAAATATGCAATTAATTAAGATTAGGGCAAACTACACAAATGGTCCCTGTAGTATTAGGGATTTTTGCATTTCGTCCCTATACAAAAAAAAAATTTGTCGGTCGTCCTTATACCAACCAATTGAACGCAATTAGTCATTCCGTCTAGTTCCGTTATATTTTGACCGTTAAGTATTGACATGTGCTCCTCACGTGAATTTGGGCAAGGATAAAATTGTCATTTTACCCATAAAAGTATAGGGACCAACCGTGAAATTTGGACCGGCCATTGTCGTCTCCTCCAACAATGGTGACCTTAACTGAAAAAGATTTGAAAAACAGAGACACCCAAAACAAACTACCCTCCTAACATAACATGATCATTTCCTTCAAAAAAAAAAAAAAAAATCAAGTATAGGAATCGTCAATTTAGATCCATTAAACACGAGGCTCCATTTCCAAGGGCCCTAAGTTTAACAACATAAAATACTCCTACTACTATATATGCTGAGATCAAAACCCACTTCCAGTAATGGACAGGGCTGGGGAGGATCCACACATTTGCAGGGACAGAAGGGAAAAACAGAGCCAGCATGTACACTTCAACTTTTGCAGCAACTTTGAGAGGACGATCGAACAGTGAAACAGACTCCGATTGCTACGAAATTTGGAGGGCTTGTTTCTTGTCCTTTTTCTTGATTCTGAACGGTGGGATTTCCATTTGGACGGTTAGATCTTCGAGAATAGGTCGCGGACAGATTTGCTGTGTTTAGGTGATATTGTTCAACAACTCTTTGCATTTTGTTACTATGCATGTTATGGAAATTTTGGAGTTGTACGGTGAACCACCAGATGTTTATGCATATGCTAGCATTATCCATGGGTATTGTAAGTTGAATTAAATTGGATCCGTGATGCAAGTTTTCAATCGCATGAGAAATCGGGGGCTTGCACCTGTTGTGATTTGCTATAATTCCCTGTTGAACATGTTACTGAAAAGTGGGAAAATGAATGTTGCAGAGGAGCTACAGAAAGATATGAGTTTGACAAATCGTGAGCCAGATGGAGCCACATTTAGCATCTTGATGCACTCATTTTGTCAGGTTGGGAAAATGGATGAAGCGATGAGCTTGTTAAAGCTTGCAATGGAAAAGGGAGTGAAACCAACTACTTATTTGATGACTCCATTGATTTCTGGATGGTTGAAAAAGGGAAGGTTGGATATGGCAGTTGTGTGCAAATATAGATCACATGATGTCGCATGGATGTTTGCCTCATTTGACATCATTCAATCACATCTTATCTTTGTTGGGGAAGAAAGGAAGTGTATAATAGGTAGTTTATCTCTTTGAAAAGCTTTTGTATTTAATATTTATATTTCAAGATTGGTTCCTGTACTTTTTAAGATAAAATAACTATTTTGCCCTTCCACAAATGCATGTGAGTGGCACGTGTGTGCACTTAACGGCAAAAAATTAACAGAGTTAGACGAAAGGACCATTTGTGTAAAAAGTCTCGGTACAGAGACCATTTGCGAGGTGTAAGGACGAAATGCAAAAAACACTAAAATTACAGAGACCATTTGTGTAGTTTGCCCTTAAGATTACAACACAATACAATATAACAACAAACAGACCAAACCCAAATCCTGGTGAAAGCAAGCCCTAGGCTGCCAACCCTATGACCAAATAAGGTAAATCAAAATGTAGTCGAACTCACTAAGAGCCATAGGAATCCAAGGAAATAACTGACACACAACCACCACAACCACCACCACCCATGGTAACTCACTAAAACAGGACATTCAAATTGGAAATTTTCAAAACGTTTGAGAATTATAATAATTAATGAATATATAAGTATTAGTAGACTTAGTTAAGATCTCAAAAATGTTTTAGAATAATCAAGATGTTTATATCGGTGGGTAAAATTGATTTTTTTTAAGATTAATCAATGAAAAAAGAAGGTTTTTATTCTGGAAAATGACCTTACCGACCACTACCTCGGCGAGTCATTCTCCAAAACCAAAACATATTAAAAAACAAAGGTTATCAACAATAATGAAACCCCTCCCTGCCAATCCAAGTGAATGATAATAGTAAAAATATAGCTCTTTTTCTTTGAGCATCTCAAATGCTATCATCTATTTTTTCTTACGTGACATGGTTAAATAAGAAGACTTCTTTCTTATGTAACAAAAAAATTTAAAAATAGAGAGTACTCGTTGTAAACGTGCTCCAATAAAAGACTATTTTTAGAATATTCTTTCAGGCGTACCATTGTTTTATAATTGATTACAAAAAAATAAAAATAAAAATTACTCCATACTGTAACTGATTGACGATAAAAAATAAAAACTGAAGGTAAATGAAAAGACATCCTTTAGGCGACCCTCTAAAAGTAGAAGATCACGTAGAGGATGTGTAAATGTCACCTCATCTCCACCTCAGCATAAGAGGTTTGCATTGAAGAAAGATTTTTTTAAAAAAAAATCTATCTTTCGTACGAATCTATCATTTTTTACTAGATAGGTGATTGTATTGGAGAAGCTCTAACACTCCCCCCGTCCCCTATTCCCCGTCCCACCATCTGTATTATCCTTTAATTGAAGAAACTAGCCATTAATCTGTGCCATGCACGAGATGGAATGAAAAAAATATATATTTTAAAAATTTTGAATATCTTTTTAGATAGATTTTGATGTTAACTAAAAAATAATTCTAATGTAAATATTATGAATTAGTTTATTATTTTAAACAAAAAATTAAAAAATAAAGATTAAGAACATATTATATTAATAAATAGTTAAAACGTAAAAATATAAATCATATAAATCGACATCTAAAAATAAAAAAAATCATTACAAATTTTGGAATACTTATTTAAATACAAAATTGTTCGTCGAACATTTAGGATTACTACTACTATCACTATTACTATCACATATCAAGATTCGAAGTCCCTTCAGATTGGTAACTCTAGATAAAGTAACACCATGGCTAAAAACAGGTTTTTTTTCAAAAGGATCCCGACATTAGACATTGATTGACCCTGACTTTTATTTATTGACATTGCATATGACAACATTAGCGAAAATTGTCTTCATTGGAACTTGAAAAGAATTCTTGTGTGTGATCAGAGACATTCTTGGAATAACTTGTCCAGAATTGTCTTCGTTAGACCTTGTGACCAGAATTGTCCTTGGAAAGAACTTGTCCTTCTAAAACATGATTACCAAGCCTTGTGATTATCAATCTTATGTCATTGCATAATTCAAGAGAATGATCTATGTTACGGAGCAACATTACAGGAGTTCCAACATTCAAATTTAAATCATGATTAGGGATTCTAGAACATTTAATTTCATTTAAAAACTCAGGAGTAGGAACATCATTCAAAAGATCAAATTTTTAATATAATTTTTAAAAGCATTCTAATTATAAGGATTTAAATATATAATATTTTTAATAACAAATTTTTAATATAATTTTTAAAACAAAATATAGAATTAATTATATGTGCTCAATATTATTTTATTTTTGTTAGCTGAACAATATACAACTCAAAAATAACGGATTTGTAAATGGATTTGTTTACTAAATAAATAATATCATAATTGAGAAAATAAAAATACTAAATACATAATTGAATAAAAAATCAAAAATAAAACTTTACATTGAGTGATACACTAAGATTTAGCTAAATGTATTTTTTGTTTGGCGTGCGAGAAATACTATAATTAGATCCAATTTTATTTGTCAAATCCACAAAGTTGAGCTATTTGCACTGGTGAACGAAGAAAATCGATACAAATTTTTGTTTGCCGTATTTCATATTGGCGTTATTATTAAAATCATATACAAATAAAATAATAATAATTAAAAAATAAGTCATAAATACTCTATCATTGTACCATTTGTGATATTGATTGAGAAAGAATTGAAGTTGGATATAACCAACTAATAGCAGAACCTCCAACCTTATATTGTTGCGAAGTAACATTCTCTACAAAACAATTTATAAATGACAACTAAAGTTTTTATAACAAATAATTACCAAATTTTGCAGAGGGGACTGTATTTAGCGCCTATGATCTAACGAGTCTTTAATCAGTCTTTAATCAATGTAATTGTTGCCAATGATGAGTATATATATGTGATTTCAAAAGCACATTGAGAAATTCGGGCCTACCACAAAAAAAAAAAAAAAGAAAAAAAAAAAAAAAAAAGGACGAACTTGAATTTATGACGAAATTTGCATTTGTGTGTTTTGTAAGCATGTCTGTTCCTATTATTTTATATATCTGGAGCAAAATTAAAGGCTTGTCCTTATTTAATTACAAAATTTAATATTTATACATAAGTGACTCAAATGATAAATCTAAATTATTATAATAATATTTAATAACATGTTGCAAATGATGACCAAACAGTTTCAAGAATAGAACAATAGCATCCACACAAACACATCACTGGCACCAAAAAAACAAAGCAACAACATATAAATCAATAACAACACAATTTGATAAGAAAATGAGCGAAAGAATATGTACAGAGTAACTAGGTTTCAAGAAAAAACAATGGCCAGCTCTTCAAATTTTTTGTTCAACACTGTGTTCAACCATATATCTGGCATTCAAATACAATCAAAAAATATTAACCCATAGAATATGTTGCAATTGTACCAATTAAATTCTAAATGTTGATTATAACGTATAAGCTAAAAGTCTAAAACTATAAGTTTATAAAGTAAAAGAATAGCAAAAACCCGTTTGTTCTTTTTTTAACTATACAAAATAATAAGGGTAAAATTTGGGCCGGTCCCTTTTAGACAATTTTCATTCGCTAAAGTTCAGTATAATTGTTTTCAGTCGCTAAATAACACTTTTGTTGCGAAATATTATCTATGCCCTTAAAAAACATAGTGGACATTATGCAACACAAAATAATGCACATAAAAATACGGAAGCTCACACTGTGCATCGCAAACAAAAACGATGCACAAATTACTTTTTTCGTTTGATGACGCACCAAGAGGTGTGCTCGACTAGAAAACAAACTAACCCTCCTTCACTTCAAACACACACAACAAAAAAATTCCTCTTCACTTCAAAAACAAAAAGCAAAATTTTTTAAAACCCTTTGAAAATTTTGCAAAAACTTTTGAAAACATTATCGTGAGTTATTATCAAATAGAGATCAAAATTCTGAAAATAATACTGATATACTTGACGATACACAACATTATACTAGACGATGCACAAAATTTATAATAAATAATACTGTTATACATTGATGATGCACATTTCTTCACACAAAAACTGAATTAGTATTGTTATATTTTACGATGCACAAAATTATACATGACGATGTAAATATATTATGATGCACATTTTATACTTGACGTGGCACACGGTGTACAATTTTTAACACAAAAATCACAAAATACATTGACGATGCACATTTCACACACATGATGATGCACAAAATACAATTAAAAGCGTAATATGTTAATACAGGGGCAATTTTGAAATAAATAGCTAATTTATCACTTAAAAGGGACTTAAGCAAATGAAAACAAATATAGTGGATTTAAGCGAATAAATATTCCACAAAAGGTACCGACCCACAATTTTTCCAAAGAATAACAAAATGTTTGGGTTTGTGTCACAGTCCAAAATGTTTGGGCTTGTGTGACAGACTAAAATGTTTGGGTTTGGGTTGTTCCGAAATTGTAAGATTTGGGCTTTTTTTTTACCCATGCAACATTTTTTTTTTTCACCTATACAACATAATAGTTAAAAAATTAAAATTTGGACCTTTTATTGATCTGCGCTGGGCGGGTGCCCTTCCTGAAGGAGGGCCTGTTCGTAAGTCTAGGACATGATTTATTGATGGTAATTCAGATTGTCGAAATCCAAAATAATAAAAAAGTGCAGAAATGAATAAATTTTTCTTCAATTAAAGATAATTTAGGGATGTGGTTGACATAGGAACTTTGAAGTTGATTTTTGTATTTTAAATTTTCTACAATATAAAAATACTTCAAAAACTAAAAAATAAATAAATGTTATAGAGAGAATAGAACTAAAACTCTTTGGTTTATATTATGTTGGACTAGGTTGTACTTATTATTTGAGCCCTATATGGCGGATGGAATGTTTCGGAGTAGGACAGCCTTGTTGACAGAGGCCTTATTTTAATGGGGTTCATGGTTTAGGACTTGGGAGTATGAGTTTATCCTGCTTTCTTGGTTTCAACTTTCAATGCCTAGAGTCGCCCTTAAATAAAAATAAATGTAAATTTCAAAGTCAAAAACTTTGAAAAATCGTCTTACGGGTATTTTCTGTAAAACGAATCTTTTTGACTCGATTCACAGTGTGTTGGTGAACTGAGTTGTGAGAAAGTGGGATTCATCTTACAAATTAGGATCTGTAAGACTGTCTCACTAGTGACCTACTCAACTTCAAAAACCCTTCCTAAACTATGCTCAGTTTTAACCTACTACCCTGAACCTTTGACCCTGGCAGTTCAACCCCTTCTTTGGGTTAGACCAGGATATATCACCACATTAATTATATCTCCGTTAGCTAATTTAACGGAAACATGGTGTGCTTATGTGCTATGCGCATGCCTCACTATTGTCACTTTTCAAGACAAAAAGTCCATCTCTTCTATTGGCTTTCAGTTAGCTCAACGGCAGATTCCGTCTTGTTTGTGCCGATATGCTTTCTTTCTTTTTTCCTTAAAATACGGATTCTGTTAGATCGAATCCTTGTAGAGGTCTTGTAGCCCTATCAACTGCAAGGAAAAGGGAATGAAATTAGCAGCCAGATTTTACCCAATTTATCTTTTGTTTTACTCCCTCCCCTCCGTTTCAAGCAAAAAGTACACTATACTATTTTAAGATATTTTACTTAAAGAGTCTATTTTTAAAAAAATTATGCTTACAATTTTTATAATTTTTCATCTTTATTCTCTATTTGTATTGTAATCATCTTGGCTCTGCTTAAGTAAGCATTTTTGTAATTATGATGATCAACTTCAATGATGTTAATATATATCATAATAAGTAGACTTTTCAAACGTAAACTCTTTAGATGGAACGGGGGAGTATTTCCTTATCTGCTTAAGCTTTATTTCTAATAAACATAAAATCCCAAAAAAAGATACTAGTTCTCAGTTCACAATTAATCCTAGAATTCCAAACAAATAGTCCTCATTCATCAACAATATCGAGACCTTATTGCATGAAAATTTATTGATCTCGAACATAATTCACATGAAAATCAATGATCGAGAACTTCTAAATTTCTTCGAAGAGGGAGATTAATTCCAGGTAGTCATACTTCTACCGCACTCATTCAAGTATTATACTTTGTGTTAGTACATATCTCTACCGCACTTAAGTATTATACTTTGTCTTAATACATATCATGCAGTTCCTCCATCTCAAAATAAGTACTCCTTATTCTATTTTAAAATTTTCTTTATTTTCAGACATCTAAAAAATTATACTATCATTTTCCCTTTTAAGAAAGTCTTTTTAAACCCTATGTAAAGTCAATGAAAAGCTCTTCTTGACACGAGTATAAAGTCAATACAACTCTTATTTTATTTTGGGAGAAAGGGTACTTAATTTTGATACAAAATTATGAGTGTGCTCTCCATTACTACAATTTAGTAACTTCGGATTTGTGACTTTAGAGGTGGCAAATAGGCGAGCTGGACGGGTGTGAGCAGTGCCCATGAGCAACTAGCTTAAATGGGCGGACGTGTAAGTGCCCAATTGATAACATGGGTATAAATGGACGAGTCATAAATGGGCTTCGGCGCCCACTTACCAATTAATATAAAATTCTCAAATAAAAACAAAGCATTACAAAAATTCATTTCAACTAAAACCTTGAATTAAATTTCCACTAATACATATATTTATGTCATTCATTACATACATAAGTCATTAAACTACAAGGACCTTGATCCGGTTTGTAAGTAAAAAATTAAGTTAAACTAAAACATACTCCCTCTGTCCCTAAATTATTTTCTTGTTTTTCTTTTTTATCCCTTCCAAAATAATTGTCTTGTTTGAAAATTTCTTTTTTAGGACAATACTTTTACCATTTTATCCTTACTTTTTCTTCTTACTTTAATTATGGATCACATGCACATGGGCATTAAAGAAAACTACACACTATACCGATATTAATAATCAAGTCAATTATTTTTTCTTCATCCGTGTACCGATTCAAACAGGACAATAATTTGATGACAGAGGGAGTATTATGTTTAGATTGAGCTTATTCTATTAATTCATGAATTTATTGCTACTATAATTATTTTATTAATTCACGAGTTTATTGCTATTATAAATAATCATATTACTTAAGATAGGAGTAACTGAAAAGTTTTTTTTTATAAAGATCGTTAATAAATGAGTCAAATTCATCATCTTGAATACTTAAAATTTTAAGTAATGTAAACTTGAATCAGCTCAGGCTCCTCAGCTTATGTACACGTTTACGAGAGAATTGTTATTAATTAATATTATGGTTTCTTTTGTAGCTTAATTGCATAATTAGTAAGTTGAGTTAATATATAATATATTACCCACAATCTAAGGTTTAATGGAATGACTAAATGCCCACCTGACCATTGTAGAAGAATAATTTGAGTATGATAAGATGGTGGGGTGGGAGTGTAGGGAAAGTTAACGTGAATGTTCAATGTTGTGAGAGGGGATGGAAAATCAGCTCGGGATGGAAAATCAGCTCACGAAGCGGAGGGAAGGGCCAGGCACAGGAAGGTTCGAAAATTACTACTATGTTTTGAATGTTATGCAAATCAAACAAAAGAGTGTTAGATGTGCGCCCACTTTAGCCCTTTTATGCCCATGAAAATTCATGATCATAATAAGCATGTCCATTATAGCCCGTCAACAATTATATTTGTGCCCATACCCATTTATTAGTGGGCGGTCATACGGGCGTGGCATAAATTGCCACCACTACTTTAAACATACATTCACTCTCTTTGGTCCCATAAGCTCTCTCTCTCTCTCTCTCTCTCTCTCTCTCTCTATCTTCAATTATTATTATAAAAAAAATACCAAAATCACATAACTAAAAAAAATACCAAAATCACAAAGCCACACACCCTGTACATGTGCAATTTAATTTAGTGCTACGCTTTGTAACCATGAAGTCCCATTGTTATTAAATATATTAAGATAATAAACAATGCTAAGAAAGGCTAGCAAAAACATACATGATGGAAAGACCACACAAATTCACCGTTCAAACACATACAATACTAGTAGAGATCATATAGAGGAAGTTCCAAGAAGTAGTCCAAGAAACAAGTAGTTTCCATCCAGCCATACTTAGATAAAAGGGATCTGACATCTTTAACTCTACAACAAGGGCCGGCCTCAAGGAGACGGAGGCCAGCCATAACCAGAATCCTCACCGAACCCTTCATAAAACCTCAGCTCTAAGCTCCCAAGCCTTTCCTCCTCGTCATCCCAAATTCCATCCAAGCTCTCATCATCGTAGAACGAGTCGGAGTAATCTGAGCAACTTTCCCAGTCATTTCTTGCAAAATGGTCCACAACGTATGGCCCTAATATCCGCACCTTTGGTGCCTTGTCCTTGATCTCGTCAAGCCTCACTTCCCAACACCCTCTTACATCCAACGACTCAAGCTGCTGGCAGCTCCTTATGATCTCAAGTACACTTGCCGTGTCTATACAAAGGTAAGCCATCTCGAGGTGCTTGAGTTTTGGCATAGTGGTAGCAATGGCATGAGCCTCATCATTCTGTGAAAGCTTTCCCTCCAAATCTGTAGGGTGCATGTTTCGGCGCAGCCCTGCAAGCATCTTGCAGTTTTTTCCGATGGCCTCTAAGGCACGGGCGCCAATTTTACAACAGTAGCTCAAATCAAAGAAAGTAACTGTAGAAAGTCTTCCTGCAACCTGCTCCACAATCAAATCACTCATGTTGCTTCGGGGTAGTTGCAGCATTTGCAGAGAGCGGGCACTAGCAGCAAAATGAGCAGGTGAAAAATAACACAAAAACAGTTCACCATTCCGCATGTAAAATATCATAAAACCATTAATAAATGCATGTGTTAATGGTTCAATTTCCATTTTGTTCAAACAATTACCATGTACTAGTGCAAATTGTATGTCCTCTAAAATGCAAGAATTTCATTATTGGCAAATGTTTGGGATTTCGAGATAATTATCCAAATCATAACAAGTCGATAATAGTCTCCTACATATATAGCTTGAGTTCACACTCCAATCTAAGAAAAATATCTTCTTTTTTCTTTTTCTTCTATAAAAAGAATCCAAACCCAGACTAATAAGCATGCCATATGGGCAATCAGATTTAAATTAGTGGTTCAAATAAGATTCCCTGCCTAAGAACAGAGCAAGTACCAAAGGACACACTGAAGTCTGTAAAAAGAAATGATAAAGTCTAAGCATATGGCAAAGGGAATCAAATAATTTCACTGTCATCCAAAACAAGTAAACAGAAGAATCCCAATTTTATTTGCCAGCCATAAAATTGGGAGAACCAATTAAATCTTTTAATAAGAGATCATTCGGAATGTTGTGCTTACTGCTCAGCAATGAGGGAGAAAACAAGGTCATCTTGGAGGCCGGAAACACTGATCTCACGGAGGGCACCATTGCTTCTGGGGATCAGCGTTCGAAGCATTCGATCAATGATATTGGGGCTGGACCGATAGCTCCATTCCTCAATGTCAATCTTTTGCCAGCAATAAGGCCCCAACACGGCGTGGCTCCATGATTTGCATACCCTGGGAACTACTGTTAGTTTCTCTTGAAGACTTAAATTGCTGAAGATTATCCCAAGTGCATCTGGTAGTAGATCAGCCCAGCATCGAAATTCGGTTCCTTCCATATCTAAATCTTCCTTCCAAAAAATAAGCCCCCCAAAAATTTGAAAATGTGTTAGTCCCAATTCATTATAACAAAAGAGAAATCAAGAGTACCCTTTTCAAAGAAGAAGCCCCCTTTGCCCCCAATTGGCAACAAAAAGTTTTTTTTTTTTTTAATAAATTATATATATTGCATGGCAAAACAATTGATCAAGGAAGACAACAAATCAGAATCTGTTGTGAAAGGGGAAATCATATTTGTCTTTCAAAAGGTAGAACTAACTAAACATTGTGAAGGGGGAGGGAGAGAGAGCATGAGATCTATTGCAAAGAGGAAAACCCAAAAATCCAGAGGGCAATTGACAAACTAAGAGAGAAGGGAGTTCAGATCTTCCCTCTAAAATATCCAAAAGCCATGATTTCTAAAGAGAATTGAGCTAAAGATTGATGTTTAATGAGGAAAACAAAAAACATATCTTTTTTGCAGAAAAAAACACTTAAAGAGTATAGAGCTTGGCAGAAGAGAAACCAAAATATGAAGTTATAAACAAGAAAAGCAAATTCCAAGTTCATTATCATCATTCCACATATCAATTGACAGAACCCTTACTGAATCAAGCGCAAACGCACTTAAACACAAACACACACACACACTCATATCACCAAAAGATTCAAGAAATTGACAAAAACAGAGCAAACTGGGTGAGTTTATATTTAAAACAAATAAATAAATAATAATAACAGATGAAGAAAAATAAGTAGAATACCAACAATTTCATAGAAAAAAAAAGTAAATGAGTACCCCGCAAGGAAAGCAGAGAAATGTGTCTGCTGTTTTCGGTTCACATATGAAAAGATCAAGATTAGCACCGACTAATCCGGCAGAAAGGGTGGGGGGTAAGGTAGAGAGAGAGAAGGAAGTATAGAAAAGAGAAAGAGTGGGAGGGGGAGCTATACCCACCTACCCAGTCCACAGAAGCAAATGCAAGAGGACAGAGAAGCAGCAACAAGAGTAAAGACAAGAGTAAAAGCAGCAGCAGCAGCTACTTCTACTTCTACACGTAATTATCTTCTTCTCCTTGTGACTCTGTGTGTGAGGTTACGCATTTTGCTTTGTGAATATTTGTAATTAACAACAATACATATATGTATGTATGTGAAATGTGTATATATATAGTTGAATAGAATGAGATGTGTGTGTGTGTGAAGACCGAGAAGTAGGTGATGGTGGTTTTATTGTGATACACTCCTCCTAAAGGCTTAAAGGGGTGTGTGTGTGTGTGTGTGTGTGTGTGTGTGTGTGTGTGTGTGTGTGTGAGAGAGAGAGAAAGAGAGAGTCCATAGTTAATAAGTTGAAAAGGTCAGTCAGTTATTGGTTTCAAGGCAAAGAAATTTTGCTGTGTGTGTGTGTGTGTGAATTTAGTGGCAAATTTTGACCGTAAAGCTTGGTTTTTGCTGTTTCTTTAAAGTTTAAACATAGCATTTAATAACAATTTTCATTTACTAGAGTAAAACTTTTTCATTTATTACTATTATAAGTATAGTAACTAAATCTCACATTCCAAATATAAAGCTATTCACATCCTCTACCTTTTTTATTGGGGTCCTTCACTTCACCGTATATTCTACACCCTCCGTTCCTTTTCGGTTGAAAATATTCACATTAATAAATAGTCTATAACCATTATTTTTCTAAAGACATACTACTACTTACTATTTTACGAACTCAGCTGCAACTATTTTGCTTGAAAATATTCACATTAATAAATAGTCTATAATCTAGTCCTACTATTTTTATGTTTTTTTTTAAAATCTTTTTTGTGACTATTTTATTTGAAAGGAAGATATTTTTTGAAGAGTAATATTATGTGTACTTAAAGAGTATTAAATTTTTTGTACTAAATAATGTGACAGCTGATATAGTAAAAAAAAAAATTAAAAATTATAATTAATATATTACATCAATTATTACATTAGCTAACTTATTATTTAATATAAAAATTTTTATGTACATGTAGATACAGCATTACTCTTTTTTGAAAGTAAGGGTTAAATCTTGCTCAGCTGCAACGAAAAGTGGGGTAGAGATTTTTACCGATGGGTCAATCAACCTTTGCGTACTTGTTTCTTTATTTTATTTTATTTTATTTATTTAGTACTTGCTGTCGAGAATTATACGCAAAAGTAGCACTCCCCCACCTTAAATCCCCTCTTTCTTCATATGATTTTGAGCGTACAATTACACAAGTGGAGGTGAAACTTGGCCACTATGTAAACTATTGATCATCTCCTTTTTTAATTTTCATTTGATTAACAGTACTGCAAGAAATTATAAAAATCAAATATCATTTAAGGGATTGAAATTACTTCAAACAAATTTAAACTGTTTTAGGCTTGATTTCTTAATTACAACTTGGGATTATATATAGTTATATTAGTACCGATCGAGGTCCATTACAGCTACCCTCCATCTAAAGGATGTTTAATGTACGTTAATGTGTTTGTTAGACAACGGGCTTTAAACGTGATCATGTAACGACACGAGAGTAGGACTGGGTATGTTTATGTCTTTACCACTGATGACTTGATTTGGTTTTTGTTTAGGGATGTACAAACTATCATCCTTAACCATTTCCCCGAGAGAAGTTCAAATAAATTGATTTAAAAAATAAGTTTGAAGTATTTTGCATAATACAACGCATCTAACATATTATCCTTACTCAAATTAAGAATATAATGAATTTAATTCAATATTAGGATAAAACTGAAGTATATCAAATATGCTCAAAATAATATGATAAGAGTAGGATTTGCATCTAAAAATATTATATATATATGCATGAACTGTGGTTATTAAATCAAGTTGAATAACTAATAATTATTGAAGAGATAAATTTATATTACACTGATGTTAAATAGTACAAGTGTATATAAGATCGAGTAGTTATGAACTGGAAAAAAAAATACTACTGTAAAAGATTGTTAAATTGTGTTTCAAGGGTACTTTTGTTTCTTGACAAAGTACTATGTAAAAAGAAACTACAGTAGAAATAGAATAATGGGCATTCACATTTGATTACCGTTATACGAATTAATTGCTCATACATAAATACTACTACTACTAATCAATACGAGGGATTTCGAAAAATATAGTAATGTACGTAGTGATGAGATCTTTTCAAATACCCATCGTATGTGTCCTTCATGTCAATCTTAAGTGGGTCCCAATATCCACGTTAACGGTGGCAGCCCAGTTCTCGAAGCAGCCGAGGACCTCAACCGAGGTTTCCAGCCAAAGTCTACCATCGATGTTGCTAGTCGAGGTCACCGCATGATCTAGACCTTGACCCAGCTCAACAATGTCCTCGTCAACAACGAGAATTACCTCGGCAGCGATCATACACTTCCTCGGCAAGGGTCAACATCAAGCATTCAATACCTACTACCTATCAGCACGTAACCTGGAAGAGGCAAAATATTCTCATTGGAGGAAGAATTTTCTTCCCAGCGAAGCTACGACAGCATCAATGAGCTCCCCATTTGACCAAGACGGAAACTTCTATTTACATGTTTTATCTTGACTGGGCATTAGCCTCATTAATGAATAGTCAAATCCCAAGAAATCATGTGGATCACAAGTACACGTCACCTTCAGCTATAAATATAAGGTATTATTTTTATTTATGACAAAACTACATTTCTTCCCAAAAACATACCCAAATTCTGTCTATTTGCATTTACTCACTTGTCTTTAATACACTTTCATTTACTCTTTATTTGAGTACTCAGTAGAGAGTTGTTGGCCATAAACTCTTACCACCTTCTCCATATTTATTACGGTACTGACTCCTACGCCTGAGAGTATTTGTCGGATCAAACCTCCGATACCTAATGGTGGTTTTTGTGTTATTAGTTGAAGTCCAGACAATACATACAAGCCTTTTGAGAACTGAAATATCCTACCTAAAAATTAATAGTATATATAGATCTGACGTAATCACTAGTATTCATTTTGGCGCAATGACATAACATTCTGTGTGTGTTTATCCACAAATCTCAATTCTATTCTAACAACAATATTGGATGGAAGTAATATTTTTTCCGTTTTATTTTGTTGAAAATGTGTATGACAAATATCTATTTATGAAAGAAAAGGTTTCTATCTTTATCAATGATATTAATATATGCTGAATATGACTATGTGTGTGTGTGTGTGTGTGTGAGAGAGAGAGAGAGAGAGAGAGAGTTTCCAACAAGTGGCAAGGAGGAAGGATAGAAAGAGGAGGGGTAGGGTAGGGGGACCATAGGCAAATTGTTGGTTGACCCACATGGAAGGAAACCCCATGTGAAAATGGAGTGGGCATGTATTTCAATTTTCCACAAAAACAAATGGGGTTGAGTGTTTGAAATTTAATTTTACAGTATTTTGACTAAAGTTAAAAGGTTAGATTGGGTGGGGGAGTAAGAATTTTGAACCACCTACCTACCTACCTACGTACCTACGTGTTGGTCCCAATGCAAAAGTTTTAATTTAAATTAAGTTTTAAGTTGTAATTAGTGACTGATTTACCTCCTAAAAGCAAAAGGCCACTTACTTTTCCAACTCTGTTGTTAAGTTTTGTTACCCTCCCTCCTTTCCTTCCACATGCAATGGTTGTGAATTGGGTAACAAAAAAGTACTTAAAGAATAAAGATAAAACAAATCTAAGTCCATCCAGCCTCACAATTGTTAGGTCAGTCATATCTTCAACAATTTAGTGTGAAAATCGCACCATCACTTTTGTACCAAATATTTTTTTACCCATTTTACCTTAAATTTTACACTAAAAGGAATATTCTAAATATATTTTTAAAAAACTAATATTTAAACCAAAAAAAGAAAAAGAAAAAGGAAAGGAAATTGATAGCGCAAGGAAGATGATGCGCCAGGTTTAACGAAAGGGTCTTCAAAATGCATGGCGCAAGCTAGGTTTGGAGATGTTGTTGGAGCTGGAAAAGGAAAGATTTGGGTCATGTTTGAAGTTTTGAAGTCCCCCTTCCCTTGGGGATGCTCTAAACTTTGTTATTGTTGCTCATCTCATTCTAATGGCAGCTTTAATTTGCCTCCTCAATCCACATCCTTTATGCCTGTAATTTATAAATGGCAAATTTACACATCATCAGGACATTTGTACCAAAAAGTCAAATTAAGAAATGACATTATATTCTTTTTTGTTTTTTCTAGTATTTATCATCTCTTTGATTGAGGGCAAATGGAATCGATTCTCCATTCAAAAGAAGCGGAAACACGATATCATCCATTCATTCAATTAATTATCTATCACAAATGAATAAAATAGGGGTGAACGCGGTCTAGTTTTGTCCAATTTTTTGTAAAAATAATAGAGAATTAGAATCAAACTAATACTTTGATTTTTAAAAAATTTAAAATCAAAATCAGACCAATATGTAAGAGAATTAATACTTTGGTCCGGTTCTTATTCGTCCGATCCTGAACTTTTTTCGGTTCCGAGGGGTTGAATTCTTTCAAAAAAAAATTTATTCTACTGCAAACAAATAATAAAATCTAATATTTCATACAAATATTAAAAAAATTCAATAATAGTTGAGAATACAAACCAGTTCACAAAAGAAAAAAAAAAGTGTATTCAACAATTAAAAATGTTGACGATCGATGCCAGACGAGGGTTTCAAGGCAAATGTCGATCGCCAAGCGAGGGTTTAAATTCTCTTGAACAAGACTGTATTTGACTTTTGATGGCAGAAAAAAATATCACTTAGGTATTTGTACTTAGGGTTAGATAAGGGGTTAGAAATTAAAATTTTAAATATTATTAATATATACATTATGTAATTATATATATATATATATATATATATATATATATTGGTTCGGTCCGGTTCTGAACCGATTTATAAGTTTTAAAACTGAGACCTCGATTCTACTAAAATTAAGAATCAGAATTAAATCATAAGTATTAGTTCGGTCTGGTTTCAAAAAAAATCTGCTTACCCCTAAAACAAACTCACCTATCAAGATCACAAATACCCATTATTTTTCACAAATTCACCATATGAAAATTGAGAATTGCTATTAACTCTATTTAATAACTGCGACGTTTCGTTACTTGTACTACTAAATATTTTACTTACTGCAATGTATTGTGTTGCAGTTGAAAAACTGAATGCTAATATTGATTTCCTAAATTTTACTACTTTTTTTTTTATATCCTAAATTTATCCTAAATGTACCCTAAAACCCCCAAAGATCCCCAACGAGATTCGACCCTGTGCCAACAACAGGGGGAGTGAGACTCTAACCAGTAGATCAATCACTGAATCTTCTAAATTTTACTACTTAGTGAATATAATGTGGGTGTTTGGTGTTCTTCCAATAGTAAAAATCCCTAAACGAGGATGAGAATCAAGCATGACATATGTGAATCATACGTCAGTTAGGTTATTTACTTCTTAGGACATGGTACACTTCGTAGATCTAACGTTAGTGTTACACTTAAGAGATCGAGGGTTCCAAGTTTAATTGTGGTTTTATGTTGCCGTGTATTTTTTTTTCTAAATTTTACTGACAAACGAGATTGCAAGGAATTAAAGATGATTCGCATTTATCAAGTGGTCTGTAAGGGAAGAAATTAATTATTTACAGAGTCCAACTACTTTCAGACATTGATATTGTTATGGTTATAGGGCATGCATGCACCCTTACTTTTAACATAAACCTAATATCTCTCTCATGTACATTTCATTCCTAAATTATGCCTTTCCTCCATTAAGAATTAATACTACTACATTCCCTAGTCCTGCTTTTAAAAAAAAAATTTGGCTTCGCTTATTTAAAGAGTTTACTTTAAAAAATTATACCTAAAATTTGTGTAACATTTTAAGTTTTACCCTTTATATATAATATAATCTGATCATGCCAAAAATGTGTTCAGGTGATATGTCCAAATCCACATATGCAGCTAGTTTGTAGGTAGGATGCCCCGGCTCTTAATAGACACAAGTGTTGGTGGAACTTATCCTCCGGTAGATACCTGTGATGAAAAGAAGCACCGTTAGGGAGCTGGACGTTGGTCCAGCTAAAACCCTCCGGTGAGAGAATCAGTATATGGTAAGATTTATGGTCTCCGGTGAGGATTCAGGCTGCTCTTTGAGAGTGAGTTCACTGAATGCTTTGGAGACTTGGTAGTGGTGTGTGTTTAATTTGAACTTAGGTCATAAATGAAGGCAATTACCTTGTATTTATACTGGAGGAATGCTGGTTTGAGACAGGTGGACCTGCCAGATGTCAACCTAGGACAGGTAGTCGCATACCCATTTATGGTAGCCGCAATCTGCATTGATGAGCTTTAAAGGATAAAGTAACCTGCATTGATGTAGAAGATAGAACTTCATTGGGAGATGTGCAGATCTTCTAGAGCCAGCTTTACTTAGAGAGCAAGTCACTTTTTCAACCAATGAGAAGCTGGTTTGTGGCCCCGGGATGACGTAATAGCGGGTAGGCCTTGAATGTAGTAGCTTTTGTTAACTATCTTTACTTTCCCGGGGTGGAGACCTTGGGGTCTCAGAGTTTGTAGCCCGGCTTTGGGATAGTGCGAGCTCTCAGGCCCAATGTGGTAGACGCTCTTAGTTATCCCGAGCTCCTCGGGGAGGTCGGGACAAGACGATGGGAAGACATCCTCGTGATCCGGGCTACAGGTAGAGCTCGGGACCGAGGCGAGCTGACCTACGCACCCCAGCTAGGTATGACCACGTGTCTCGCTTTATGCCACGTGGGAAAATGGATATTTTAGCATCTTCACAATTATTTTGATTATACTCAAACATTTTTGTAATAATGACCAACTCTAATGTGATGAATTTTCTATATTTGAGTGGAAGAAGGTTGCCGGACCACCACCATTGATGGTGGTGGCCGGAGGAGAAAAGCGTGCTGTGCAAGAACAAAGAGAGGGAAAGTGTAACGACAAGTCTTGGGTTGGAGAGAAGAGAAAGATTTGTATTAATGTGTGATCATTATCTTGATTACATCATAAGCAATATACTTATACCTAGGGTAGTGCCCAAATGAGCTTACAAACTCTAAAAAAACAAATGAGTCTCTTGGGCTAATACAGATATAAGCTTTAACATTTTAAGTTTTACCATCCATATGTAATATAATCATTTTAATTATATTCAAATATTTTTGTAATAATGACCAACTCTAATGATATTTATATATCTATTAATTATTAGATTTTTAAAATGTGAACTCTTCTAGTGGAAAGAAGGGAGTAATAATGATTCTTCTTCTTCTATTGAATGCCTCCCAGGTTAAACTCAGGTTGGAAAGCTTTTGATTCTTCTTCTTCTTCTTGTTTTGGTTTCAGTATCAAATGGGTGTGGTGATGATGGGAACCAAAAGGTAGCTTAGATTAGTAATTAAACTGAAAGGGCGTTAAGGATGCTTGATTGGGGCTGTCAGGATGTGCAGTGGGTGTCAGGTGGCTAATTAGTTACTGTAAGGAGTAGATGATAAAATGTGGAGTGAAACCCGGCCACGACAAACTGTCCTCACATATTTCTTTTGGCTAGTCTACAAAAGAGACTTATTACACCATTAATCATCATCCTCATTAATACCTGACCATCTTTGCCTATTTTCAAATGTCTGTGTAAGCTGTTAGCAATAAAAAGTTTAGATTACTCTAAAATGTATTAAAAAAAAATTTTAAAATTTTTTTTTATCGCAGTTTAGGATGTGTGTGTCTTCGTAATTTAGATGACTTTAGTTTTTTTTCTTTTATATTTTATTTATAGATTGAAATTTATAAATTTAGTAAAACCAGGTGAGCTTAAAAGCCAGCCCACATTGCTTTGTAATTGGCCTGGGCCTGGGTTTGACAACCCCAAACACTGGGTTGGCTGAAGTTACTCTCAGCCCACTTGCTGAGCATGCTAATGTTTGTTATTTGGATTAATTGCGGCCCAGTACCTTTTTGTAGGATTTCAACCACTTTAGGCCTTCATTTTTGCTTTTAATCGCATAAGTCCATTTTATGTGATGAATTAACAATTGTTCCAAAACTATCCCATAACAACCTAAACAATGTTTTAAGCATATTGTGGATTAGAAATAAAAGTTGTCCATATTCACAACATATTGTGCATCAGAAATAAAAATTGTCCATCGCGATTCATAAATTACATTTTTAGTATTATTTTGTGCATTGCAATACACACTTTGATGTATTACAAATATAATACTGCGTATCACAATACACAAAAATTGTACTTTCTAAAGAAGGTGAAAGAAGTCCGTATGCCCACTCTTCTTTCCAATGATCCTATTTTCTTTCTATCTGATCATCTTTCCTTTCATCTATCTATCACTCTCTAATTTCATCGTTCTATCATTGTCTAACATCTCTTTCCCCATCCCTCTTTGTATTGTCCTTGTCTAGGCTCTTTCTCTTTTCTCTCAATGACTTATTTAGAGTACTTCAAATCACATAAAAGAAGATCGACTCATATGAATGAATATTATACACACTTTGATGCATCGCAAGTGTAATGTTGTACATTAGTATTATTTTGTGCATTGCAATGCACTTTTGATGCATCACAAGTGTAATGTTGTACATCGCGATGCACAAAATAGTACTTTTTGTGCATCGCGATGCAAAAATTTGTGCATCATGATACATTAATTTTGAAGCGGGCGTGAAGACCAAAATTATGGGTGTGACGCCCATTTTTAACTCTTAAGGAAATTTCAAATAATATTTTTTAATACAATTTTGTGCATCACATGCACACTTTAAACTACGATGGATCAATTTGTGTTGCGATGCATAGCGTGCCTATTCCGTATTTTTTAAGGCCATAGACGACATTTCGCAATAAAAAATGATTTTTTCCGGTTAAAAACAATTATAAGGGACTAAAGCAGTTGAAAACCATTAAATGGACCTGAATTTCACCCTTGTTATTTTATTTAGCCTAAAATATCAAATTGATTTTCACATTTTAAACTATTATATCAATTTATTATGCTATCACATTTCAAAAGTGTCTCATATGATAAAATATGTTTATTAAAATTAATAAATTTCAAAGGTCACCCTTCCTGTTAAACTTAAAATTTAGAAAATAATCTCTTAAACTTTGAAAAATTGAGGTTGTGTTAGTCCCACCCAACTTCAAGTACTGAATCTGGAATTGTTAGAATAATTTTGAGTACCGTGAAATTCACAATTATTCTGATCACAATTTCCAAACTTCAAGCAGTTAAACATACCATAAAGCTATTATTGGGTACTATTTTAATTCGTAAAGATACATGAATTTTGAGTGGAACAGACGAAGTACAAATTGATGTACGTCTATCTCTTGGAATAATTGCGATCAAATTTGCACCAAATCTAGATATTAGAAAATGGATTATGTACTCTCTCTATTACACTCAAAAAGAGTACATTTAAAAGGTTTAATAATTATATAGATATATTAGTAATATGAAAATTAGTTTAATTATTAAAATATTTGAGTATAGCCTATATATATGCTTATATAAAGTTGAAAGTTACTCCTTCTGTTTCACCCAAAGAGTTTATTTTTGAAAAATTTAATTATTAATAGATATATTAGTGTCATTGGAGTTGATAATAATTACAAAAATACTTAATCACAACCAAGATGATTACAACACAAGGGGAGAGTAAAGATAAAAGATTATAAAAATTGTAAGGGTTCGTTTGGGTACCCCAATTCCATTGCTTGGAATTGGAATTAGAGTCTCCAAAACCAATTTTGTCGTTTGGGAATACAATTAAAATTTTGAATTGGAATTAAATTGCAATTTCAAATGCCTTAATTCCATAAAACTAATTCTATACTAAAACCTAAAATTTTAAATTCAAAATTTTGTTCCTTTTTTTTTTCTTCCCTCTTTTACTTAACACAATAACAACTCACTCTTCTTTCACCACTACCATCACTGCCGACCGCCACCTTCGACCACCGCCGTTGGCCACCACATTCGGCCGCCACCCCCGACCGTCACCTCTGACAACCACCAATTTTGGTCGCCACAAGTTCCATCGCCACCGGCAACCACATCCGGCCAACACCACCAACCACCACCTCCAGCCAACACCACCAACCACCACCTCCGGCCACTGCATCAGACCATCGCCGCCGGCAGCCATCTCCGACCACCGCAGCGTGCCGCCACCCCTCTGCTGCTAACTCAGGCATCCACCGCCGCCGTTAACCACCACCACTATATGCTATTTATTTTTTAAACTATAAAAAGCTTATATTTTGTTGTTAACAATGTTTCAACCTTTACTATTTGAAATCACTAACCACAACTAGGGGTGTGCACGGGCCCAAAGCCCGCGGGCTTTGGTAAAGCCCGGTATAAGCCCATTTAGTTGCGGGCTTCAATTTCAAAAGCCCAACATAGCGGGCTTTGTGCGGGCTTAAATCAACGGGCTTTTGCGGGCTTTAAACGGGCATTGGGCGGGCTTACAAATTAAATGTTTTATTTTGAAAATTTTATACCTATTAAAGTTTGGGCTTTAAATTATTTTTAGCCCATCAATCCATCTCTGAAAAAAAAACAAAACAAAACAAAACACAAATAAATCATTTAAGACAAAAACAAAAAACAAGACAGTTTACTCAATAATTTATTACTCTCTTTTTCAACTCAAACATTTTATTATGTAATATGAATTATGAAGAACAAAAGAAAAATAAAATAACAGGTCAAATTTCAAGTGTTTCTTCATCCCAATCTAATTGATGGACACAAGTAAAGGTCAAACATACACAATTTATAAATATTTACTCCAAAAATCAAAATCAACTATTGCACCTAACTTATACTTTTTCAAAACTATGCCGATTTAACATTAAAGTGGATCAAAATAATTACAATAAATTAATAAACAGTACCAAAAAAATTTAACTATTGAAACTTTATTATTATAACAACAAAAAATAATTACACTTTATATATACTTACTATAAAACTACGTAGTTTTAGTAAGAGATGGGCCGGGCTGGGCTTAACGGGCAGGAAGGATTGGAGAGCCCAGTCCATGCCCGAGACCGCGGACTTTCACTTATCTAAGGCCCAGCACTATGTACTAGCCCACGGGCACGGGCTTTGCGGGCTGGACATTGACGGGCTCTGCGGGCTTGATGGGCCGATGGGCCGGTCTGCTCACCCCTAACCACAACTACCAGTAGGCTAGACTAAATATTTAACATATTATTGAAATCTTATTTTAACTATAATCTAGAATTCCACACATTATCCAAACCATGAAATTGCTATGATTGAAAGCAAATGTCACATTATTTAAATTATATGGAATTTGAATATTTATAGAATTAAAAAATGAAGTATCCAAACAGACCCTAAACATAATTTTTTGAAAGTAAACTCTTTAATTGAAATATTCTAAAATAATATAGTAGACGTATAAAAATTGAAAACATAATTATCAAAAGTAAAATTTTTAAATAAAATATTAAAAAATAAAATAACGAACTCGTTGTATGAAACGAATAGTAAAAACATTCGAATGCGCTAAAAAGAAATAAACACATTCGAATGCGCTAAAAAGAAATAAACACATAGCACAGTTCTCTGAAACAAAGCAAGCAAATCAATTCAAAACATTCATCAAATTAAGATGTCAAATTATATTTATTTTATATAACTCATTTTTTGTTAGGTTCGTTCCAAAAATCAAGAAATTTTCGTATATCAATATAAGGAAATAGTAAAGGGAAAAATAAAAAAGACTTGGGCAGTTGGCACACTGGTTATTCGATCACACGAGTGCCTTGCAAGTTGATGTCGTTGGGTCCCACATAGCCGGTAACAAATACTTGCGCCCATTTTTTCCTTGGGCATTATAGCTAGCACCCGTCGTCTTGTCAACCAAAACGGTTCCGGGGAATCCTGGGAATGCACCCGACCCGAATATGCCTGTGCAAGCCGAGACGGCTTCTAACGGCGCGCTAGCCGGCCCTTGAAAATAACCACCATCAAACGGGTTCGTCACGTACCGTTCCCGCCAAAACAGTTGCCAAATTGATCACCATCCCGTCGACTCCAGCGTCGCCGTTAGGAGCCACGAGCGGGGGAGTCTGTGGACCAAACAGAGGCTTGTAGAAAGGCCAGGCGCACTGACCGGGACACTGAGTGACCGAGTTACCCACCCAGGCGTACGCAAACTCAGTCTTCTTCACTCTGGTTGACTCGTGGCTCCCGCAGCGACTCATGCAAAACCCTTCAACAGCTACATCAGCGGAAGTCAAAACGACGTTGACAGCGTTGACCTGCCTGGCTCTAGAAGCTAAGGAAATTACATGGGAGTCCTTGAGTGATTTTCCAAGAGAATATTTAGTGTCAAGGACTTGTTTCCCAAGGAGGATGGTGGATGGGCCACGAAGGTAGTTCCGGGTGGTTTGCCACCATGACGCGACGGAGGGTGGTGGGGCAAGGGCGGTGCGATGGGGGCTGAGAGACTGGAGAAAGTCGACGATTACGGAGCGTTGGGCAGGGGAGAATTTGCCGTACCAAATGAGATTGAGGGTGATGTTGCCTTTGAGGAGAGCGCCTTTGTGGTATTTGAGAAGGAGTGGTGGCTGTTTAACGAGTGCGAGTTTGCGTGGGGTGGCGGCTGAACATGAGTCGAGTAAGGTGGTGGCGGTGATTATGAACAAAAGTGGAATAAAACTTGTGGTGGTTTTGGATATAGAAGCCATAGATAGCTATTGTATTTGAATGAAGTTCAGGAAATAGTACGTGCGATTATATATAGACAGCAGTAGGGGTACGGTCTAGCCTTAGCAGCTGGACCACCTTGATTTTGTCTAAATCCTTTAGAGATTTCGTAAGAAAACAAATTAATTTTCATAATTAAAAGATAAATAGGGTAACTAGAATAATCATTTAAAATAATATTATCATTGTCCTACTTGAAAATTTACACTTTAATATCTTTGATCAATTTGATAAGAGTACTACTAGTCCATCCGTGCTAAAATGATGTAATAAGATAGATGGATAGTTAAATTCTCGCAAATATTGATTTAAAATTTGGTTAAGTATACATCTTCAATTTTTTTTTTTCACACAATCAGGAATAATAAATTATAATAAAAAGTAAACATTCAAAATTTGAGAGAACCGTTGTGCTAAAGATCCCAATTTTTTGGTCAATGTTGTAGGAGCAAGAGCAACTTTTGAATAACTCAAGTCAACATTTATTTTTAAATTATGTAATATGTTAGTAGTATTATATTCCAATGTTTATTGCTAATTTTTTTTATTACTTTATTATTACACTACTTGAACTAAAATCTATACATAGTTTAATGCTAAGATTTTTAAGCTTTAATAATCATGTGTTTGTGAAGAAGAAACAGAGTGGTGGGGGAGGTAGAAGCCGAAATAGTGACATGCATGTTGTTGGGAGGGAGCTTCGAAAACGAGATTGCCGCGTTGGTTTGATTCTTTGAATTAGTCTAAAAGCAGATTGTGTCAAAAATAATTAATTAAAAACTGCGGCGGTGGTGGGGTGTTAGAGCATCACCAATGTAATCGTGTATTTGATCTAACGTAACTGTGGGTAATTAACACCCTCAATCACATGTGACATTTTTTATCTGTTCTTTTACATTCAATTAGAAGAGACCTCTCCAATGCAAATGTCAATTTGATCCCATGTAGCATGAGTCTCACAACTAAAATGAAGAGAGAGATGAGATCTAGTTTTTTTTAATTTTAAAAATAATGATTAGGATGTCTCCACACCCTCAACGAGAATGTGAAAAAAATTTGTTGACATGTCATATTCACAAGGCTTTTTTACATTTGCATTGAAAATATTTTTTTTCTAAAAAAAATGTAACACCCATTTTTTTCACATTTATATTAGCATTAGAGATGCTCTTAATTACTTAAAGCTAAGATTTGTTCTTTGCCAGGTTGGTGGTGGCTGGGAGAAGGCGTTTGCTTAGGGAGAACGTACTAAATGGGGTTGACCAAAATCGTGATAGATTCTTACTTGTAGTTAAAATGAAGTACTCCTGGTTGTTTTTATTATGCATAAAAAATCAATTGTGGAGGAGGTACCAAGTTGATTGTTATTCTTCGTGAATTTTAGGATTTCTAGCTAGTATTGTCCAGCAAAAATAGACACCGTGAGAGAAGGGGAAGAATTCCCGCCAAACTCCCGATGTGTCTATCAGTCTTTTTGCTATGAAAGAAAGAGAAGAAATTGTGTAAAAAGTGACTTACCTTAAGCTAAGGGATTGCTATGAAAGAAAGAGAAGAAATTGCGTAAAAAGTGACTTACCTTAGGCTGAGGGACGAAGTGGTTATATATACTCCGTACTACTATTTTTTGGGAGCTCATTTGCTTGAATGAGATCCGGTGCACTTGGACTAGCTTGTCTAGAATTGTACATCAATAGCCCTCACTCCTTATTGCTCGAGATGAATGTCAAGGGCGAGAAGTACCATTTTTCTTTAGAAAATAGACAATTTTTTTTAGACAAATCAAAGAGAATTAAGGGATTTTTTTTTTTGACGGAGAGAGTATATGTGGTGCAACATCAGCAATTTTAAGGAATAAGTCTTTGTTCCCGTGTCTATGACATGATATCAGTATGATACCAAATCAATGTATGCTCGAAGTTTTGTAGCGACCGAATTTTAAACTATTTTTTTTACTTTTTTTTTTCAGTTTGATTAAAAAATAAAAAAATAAAAAAAATAAGAAAAATGAAGTATACATGTGGGGAGAGAAAAAAAAAAGAAAGAAAGAAAAAAAAGGATAACTACTTCACACATATGAAGGTAATATTATATCCTAACAATAGAATAAAAATTGAGCAGATAATGAAATCCTTGGCAATAGTTAGTTTTAGTTAATTGTGAAAGTGGGAAAAGAGTTGTATTGTAATACTGATGTTGAATAAGGATGTGCGCTGATAATTGATTTGATGCTTGATAAATTATATAGACTTAGAGTTAAAGTCTGACATTTTTTTTTTAAAATTTTAAATTTGTAAAGTCTACATCATTAATACTCCGTATTACTTTAATTTCAATATAAAACTTGATCAAGACAGTTATGCTTGTTATATATTCTCTAAACTATTGTTGTTACTAAACGGGGGGCATTAGAAATAAAATAAGGGCAAAATTTGGTCATTACCTTTTAATTAATTTTTAATTGTTTTAGTCTCTTATAATTATTTTAAATTGAAAAAAGATATTTTTGTTGCGAAATATCGTCTGTATCCTTAAAAACACGGAACGGACACGTTATGAATCGCAAAATTAAATTGATGCATCGTAGTTCAAAGTGTGCATCACGATGCACATATTGTACTAAAATTACTGTTTTGCTGCATCGCGATGAATGTAATTTTCTAAAGAGTTCAATATGGGGGCCACGCCCATAATATTTGCCTTCATGCCCGTTTCAAAATTGATGCATCACAATGTACAAAATTAATGCATCGCGATAGACAACATTATATTAAAAATATTTTTTTTGTGCATCGCAATGCACAACTTTTATTTCTGATGCACAACTTTAAATCGACATTACACTCACGATACATCAAAAGTGTGCATCGCGATGCACAAAGTAATATTAAAAAGTACTATTTTTATGCACCGTGATGCACAACTTAATTTTCGGTGCACAACTTATATTTCCGGTGCACAACTTTTAATCAACATTACATTTGCGATGCATCAAAAGTGTGCATCGCGATGCACAAAATTATACTAAAACGTACTATTTTGTTGCATCGCGATGCATGAAATTTATTTTTGGATTAAAAGAAAAGAAAGGAAGAAGGCGCACAACAGAAGAAAAGAGACACAAACTTGAAAGAAAATAATAGAAAACAAAAAAGAAATCTCAATATACCTTGGTTGGACGTATTTTCTTCCATTATATACATTAGGAGATACAAAATTTCACTGAATGAATTAATCAATCAATTTAAGCCTACTGATTGCACTTACCAATTTACATTGAATATATTTGCCAAGAATATTACATGGAGTAAATTAAAGGAAAATAAGACTAATTGTATACAATGAAATTGAACTACACAAAATAAAACTAACTAAGATAAGTAATAAATCATTTGTTCACTATGTATAAGGTTAATATTCAAGTAATATATTTATTAGTGTGAGAAAAATATTAAATTAATAAACTAAATAATTAAAAGACACAGCTTGAGATTTAATTAAGAATATTAAAAATTAAGAATATTTAATAAGGCTAAGAAATCACAATGAAAGTAAAGTCGAGATTTATAACAATAAATCAAGGAATAAACAAGTTTAAATGTGCTTTAGGTTGTTACGTGAATAGTTTTGAAACAATTGATCAATTTATTATTTAAAATAAACTTAAATAATTAAAAATTCTATAAAAAGTACCGATGTACAATTATTCCATAAAATAAGGTATTAAATTAAAAATTAGTCCTAACTAGGCACACTCCACTGGGCCAAAGTAATAAGTAGTCAAAATGATGGGTGTGCTCGGCAGCAACATTCCAACCTATTTTGGCCTAAGTTGCACATTTGATGACATTTTGGCCACGTTAAGGGTTGACATGGCTGGAAAGTGGGTCCGATATATATTTTTTATTGTGTATATGGCATCAATTTATTGGTTTGCAATCTAATAGGGACCCATTCAAGACAAAATATATCAAAATAAAATGAGAAGTGACATTGACCAAACTCAAATTTTTTTTAATTTGAGACTTTCAAGATAACACCGAAATGTAAAGAGCCCAACCAAAATAAGACGTTCAAATGGGGCCGAAGTATACTAGACAGACAGACAGACAGCTACTTGTCCCCCATGACCCTTAATGTAGCCATGGATGACTATGAAGATGATGTATTAGCAAACGTATGGAATGAGTGATCATTTGAAAATGTATTGTAGGTGTACGTACGTACTTGTATTTTTCTTCTTCGTCATTTCAACCTAGCTAGTTTTTTTTATTCTTAATTCTTGAACCGATCAGTCAAAATTACATTTTCACTTGCCAAATGTTAAATAATTACCTGCCTGTGCATATTAAGTCTAGCTTTCAAGTGTTTAGCATTTCATGGCATTGTAAGTGACATATATGGAGTACTTTTACTGAAGTCACTTAATTAATTAAGAGTTGAGTTGTAGCATTTTTTTTTTTTTCATTAAGAGTAATACCAGAGCTACGAAATGTGTATCAAATTTTGTACTTTACCTAAACTTTTTATCAAATCATCATGCATCAACATGGAATTTGTTTTGTTGTTGTAGCAAATGAGAGATTTTTCAGGATACAATTCCACTTAATCCAATCCAGGCAGACATTGCTTGGATTAAGATTTGGCATCCCAAAGTCAATCATTTCATTTGGAAATTGACAAGCCTCCCAACAGCTAATATATATAGTATTTTGCAAGAAATGTATCTTAAATTCTCCTCTCGATGCCAAACCACAGGAAACTCCATCGCTCATCTCATCAATGTGCAGAATCTATCAACTTAGACAATATATTTCAATTATATCACAACTAGCTAGTCTACGTAAGCAAGAATTCCGCCCGCATTGGTTGGTAATACCAACTTAGACAATTAATATTTCAATTATATCCTTTGATCCTGTTAAAATCAAAGCTGATGGATAGGACTTTGGAGAAGCAATAAGAAATCCTGCTGGTCGAAATAGGAGTTGTACGTAGCTAGCCAGGAACAACCAAGGCCATTTCATTGTAGGGCTTGCCAAAAACATAGGCTACACAACTAATCTAATACCTTTATTATGCATCGGCGCTATCAGATAACCTTGTGAATTAGCCATCCAACATCACTGGACTCATCTACACATTGTAACTGATCACTCCTTTCTATCAATATGACCTAAAGGAAAATGGAGTCACACCCTCTTCACTCTTCATCAGCCATTGGTCCTCTTAATTAATTGGACTATATATATATATATATATATATATATATATATATATATATTCACAAAGCTTGAACCTGTTTGGCTCTCCTTTTGCTAAAGAGTCCACATGGATTTTCATTAAAGGAGAGACCAAACTTGTGGCAAAACTGTTAGCACTTTCAGCTCTTTGGAACCATGTCACTTTGAAATATATATATATTTTTAATGAAACTTGTGCTATTTAAAAAAAAAAAAAAAAGAAGATTTTTCAAGATATAGTAGGTGTGTTTGCCTTCGAGATCTTGGTGACTTTGGAGTTATGATTTTAAATTAATTTTGTAATAATTGAAAATAAAGAGATATAAAGTTGATTGGACAAAAAAAAAAAAAAGTCTAAAATCACAAATCAAAGTCGCTGAAATCGCGATGGAGAATAGACCCATTGCATTTATGTTAAAAGAGTTTAGTTTGGCCGATAAGGTGGTGTGTGTGGCCAGCTCGCTCCTCCACACCTCCACTCATTCCACCTCCCAAGGCGAGTTCAAGTGCTCACCCCCACTCTTGGTCTGCATTTGAAAATTATCTCCAAGTGCTTGCTATATATAAAATTTGAATCCAAGTATATTGCATAAGGAGCAAATTATCCAACTACCACTCAAATTAACTTTGTGATTATTGGGTTTTCATTAATGGAGCATAGGTCAAAGAAAATTTCAGAAATGGATGCAAAGTTGAGCAAGTGTTACCTCATACTCTTTGTTTTAGCATAAAATAGGAAAATAATTTCAACATCAAAACCAAACATTGAACAAATTAACAATCGAAAAAGTTGATATATTATTAATTTAATCGTGATAACAAATGAATGAATCAATGAATTATTCCTATGATTGGACAAACATTTTCTATAAACTCTATATTTCTATACATATATTATTGATATTATCTCAAACCAAAGTCGAGCAGAATGAAGTCACGGGGTCAACCAATGCTGGAAGTAGATATTTCCGTTCATTGGCACCGTGAGCATTGTAGCTAGCACCGGTTGTAGGGTCCACCAGTAGTCCCCCAGGGTAGCCAGGATAGGCCCCGGTACCGTATACCCCAGGACAGGCCGAAGCAGCCTCCAATGGTGCACTTACCGGTCCTTGGAAGTAGCCGTTTCCAAATGGGTTCGTAGCGGTTCCAGCCAACAGGCTAGCCAAGTTAATGACCATCCCATCAATACCCACGTCGTTGTTGGGTGCAACCAGGGGTGCAGTCTGTGGTCCGTAGATGGGCTGGTGGAATGGCCACGCGCATTGACCCGGGCACTGAGTTTCCGAGTTGCCAACCCAGATATAGGCAAACTTGTAAATCTTGCCCTTAATATGGGCAACATTAGAACCCAACATAGATCCGTGGGTGCCACACCTGCTAGAGCAGAAGCCATCAACGGTAACATCAGATGCCGTCAACACAACATTAACGGCATTCTTTTGATCACCTTTGGCTGCCAACTGTTTGATTTGTTGACTTTTGAGTGATTTCCCAAGAGAGTAGCCTTCATCCATTATTTGCTTACCCAACGATACGCTCAATGTCAATGGAGATGCATTCTTGGACTTGGAGACACGGTAATATTTCTCGGTAGCCTTCCACCACGTGGCAACCGATGGTTGGCTATTTGTGGGAGAAGAAAGTGAGGTGATGAAATCAGTGACAATGGCACGTTGGGAAGGCTTGAAATTGCCATACCAAATGAGGTTGATTGAGATTTTGCCAGTAAGAAGAGGGCCATTGTGGTATTGGAACGAGAGCGATTCACCAACATGGGTTGACACAGTGAGTTGCCTCGCTGCCATGGAGAATTGAAGGAGAGAAACAAAGACAAGGAAGCTTGAAAATAAATTGATCATGTAGTAGTGAAAAGAAGGCATGATTGATGGGTGGTTGGTTTCTTGAGTATTTGTTGACAGTTTAGAAGTGAGGAAAAAGGAAATACAGACTTTGTTATTTATAGTGCAAATTTAGGGAATTAGGAAAGTGTGGAAGTTAAGAGACGACGCGAAATACAGCTTTGATAACGCGGCATCTTTGTATGTATTTTTAAATGAGTGGCTTGCTAAAGAATCTACTAGTTAGATTACAGCTAGTTTAGGTTTGGGACAGCCTTGGTTGGTTTTAAGCAGGTCAAAACTTGTGACAATTATGTTGGACTTTTATTCACAACAGAATATTAAATTAGACAGAAATCATATTGGATTTTAGCAAAGATTTGGGTCCATTTCCATTGTAAAGCCATTATTTGAATTTTGAGCAGCTCTTTCATTTTTTGAAATATTAAAAAAACAGGTATTGACCTTCCTAAATATTTTCTTTTTACAAGTATATTTCCTCCTCCATTCTCAAAAATATTACTCCCTCCGTTCCACTAAAAAAGTTTACGTTTGAAAAGTTAATTAATTAATGAATATATCAGTGTCATTAGATTTGATCATAATTATAAAAATACTTAAGCACAACTAAGATGTTTACAACACAATTGAATGATAAAGATGAACGGATTTATGGACATTATAACTATAATTTTTGAAAGTCGACTCTTTGAGTGAGACATGCTAAAATAGAACAATGAACTCTTTGTCTAGAACGGATGGAGTATCTCATTTTTATCTTTTATTTGTTCCGAAATTAAAGATGGTCCTATTTTTATAGATGATATATTTAAAGTGTAGCTTATATGAGGACAAAAATTAAACTAAAATTTTAAAAAGTTTGATTTATCAAATAAATTTATTTTTTTGGAAAGAAGAGTTTGAGTAGGACGTATATTATACCAAATCAAATACTCCTCGGCCCCTTCTTAAATTATTGTCCTGGTTTCCTTTTTCGTCCGTCTCAAAAAATTATTTTGTTTTAAAAGTTTTCTTTTTAAGATAACACGTTTACCATTTTACCTTTACATTTTTTTCCTAATTTAATTATGGACCATATAAACATGAGCTTTAAAGAAAACCACACATTATACAAATATTAGAAATCAAGTCAATTATTTTTCCGTAATCTGTTTGTTGGATTAAACAGGACAATAATTTTGGAACAGAGAGAGTACTATAAATCAATTACTTCGAAACTTGTCATGATACTATCATCACTTACGAAAAGAACAATCCACTGTGGATGTAAATTCAGTAACTTCGAGCAATTACTTTTAGGCTATGTTTGGCTACTCATTACCATATTTTTGGAATTAGAATATGATGAATAACTTGAGCTCCATAAAATTTAAATTGTTCTTCCAATTCCATTTTCAAGCTATGACATTGGGGTTCCTAAACAGTTTCAAAATCAAACCTTGCTTCAGAACTAGCCAATAGTAAACACTGTCCTGTATGAGTGACGCGCTAAACCGCACGAAACAAACTCAAGAAAATCAAACAATATTGTTGATAAACCCTTGCACGAAACAACTCTATAAATTCAAATGGTATTATTGACTATGGTTACGATAATTCCTTAGACACTATTGTCATAGTAACACCTAGAGGTGGCAAACGGGCTGGCTGGACGGGTATGGGTAGCGCCCATGCGGGCGACAAGCTCAAATGGGCGGCGAGTGAGCACCCAATCAATAACATGGGTATAAATGGGCGGGCTATAAATGGCTTGGGCGCCCATTTACCGATTCATAAATTTATTAAATAAAAATAAACATTACAAAAATTCATTTCAACCAAAGACTTGGATTAAATTTTCACTAAAGGATATATTATTGTCATTCATTAGATACATAAGTCGTTATCATAAACACATTGTTACATAATTAATGTGTGAGTGATCAAATTCGATCGAAAAAGAAAAACCTATTATAAAGACTCAATACACTATAAAAAGAGAATAAAAAAGCTATGAATATGATAAAAAGAACACTACAATATGAAAAGAAATGCAAATAAATGCCATCAATATAAATGTGTATATATATATATATATATATATATATTTTTTTTTCATGTATCTCAGTATGATGTTTCAAATATGCATCCATAAAATATTTGTTGAAGTTTGATATATGTGTAATATGAGTTGGTGAAAACATACATCCGATGCTATAGTGCACAACCATTGCTTATTCAATGTGTTGGAGCAGGCAATGACACTGTAACAGCTTATGTCCTCACTGATATCCTTGATCTTGAGTTGTCTTCTATTATAACCATAAATGATCTAAGGGTTACATGCGCGCCCATTTATGCCCACATACACCTATAAAAATTAGTGATCTCAAATGGGCATGCACATTTATGGCCACTAACAATATCACATGTGCCCATACCCATTAATTTATGAGCGGGTTGGGCGGGCATGTGAGTATGGGAAAAATTCACACCTCTAGTAACACCCTTATAATGCAATATTAGAACGATCTACAATACACATTTGACGTGGGTATATGAAATTGGCAAAATATACTCGTGTGACGCGATATGCAAAACTTAGAATTCAAGGTCTAGCAAACTAAGTAGCATAGACATTTCAAATTCAGATTAAAAGACGTAGTTACACCATTGGTTTCTAAATAATTTTACATTAAAAATCACTATTAAAATTTCAATACTCTCAGCGTAGAGGTCGGGTGTTTAAATAATTTGTTCTAGTCACACCAAAGGCATCATATAATTTTAATTGTAGCCTTTCAAAACATTAAATAATAATAATAAGGCTTGAAGTAAGGTCTATATCTCTTCCGATCTTAAAAAAAAAAAAAAGAACTGCAGAAATTCATAGATGATTTATCTTACAAAAGGTGGAAAACAACTAAAGTATTCCCTCAGCTCCATCATTCATTTGCTTTCTTCCGTTTTTCATCTTCTTCGGACAACTCCCACAAAGCAGTGGACATGATAATAATTTAGAATTAAATCTTACTATCTATGTACGTACATATTAGAGTATTTGGTTTCATTCAAAAATTAAATTAAAAAATTAATCATCAAAATTGAACAACCCGAAATCAAATTCAAATTTGATTTTTGATTTGGTTTGGTTGGTAAAACCAAATTCTAATATGATTTTTGGTTTTGACTTTCAAATCGAAAAGCAAACCTAAAACCAAATTAGAAAAAATATAATAAAATTAGATATATTTTATTAGTTATATAAATAATTATTAGCCTTTCAAATAAAATAATTATTAGATATATGATACTCATAATGAAAATAATGATTAGTCCTTCAAAGGAAGACTACTTTTACCAAGAAGATCTAACCCAACCCTGAATACTACTGCAATTTGCAAAAGATCTAATGAGTAATGACTTTCTTTTCTCTTTAATCTGTGTGGAATGTGCTAGGTCATTATGTAATTTTGTAATGTGTTGCAGAAATAACATAATTGACAACTCAAATAAGTTTAGTGATAAAAAGGTCAAATTAATGCGTGAAATCGAAAACTTCCTTCAAATTCAAGTGACTAAGGGCATGTTTGGTAATCCAATTAAGAGCTTAATTAGGAAAGTTTTAAGTGATATTAAAAATAAGATTGTTTAATAATGCAATATTATATCACTTAATAAATTAAGTATCTCTTAAAAATAGCCAAAAATTTAAGTCAAAAGATAATGTCTTAATATTTTAAGCTCTACTTTTTCAGACATCAGTTTTCAGAGCTTAATTTTCAGTTTTAACAAACAGACCCTAAGTATATGTAATCTTACATTTTTAGGGTCATTATGTAATTTTGTTAAAGTTTTAATCTTTATTTCGGATGTTTTTTCAATCTTAAAATATTTAAACATTGAATTAAATTGTAATTCTAACATTTGTTTGTTTTAACAGAAAATCAAATTTAAATTTGGCTTGATTTCTTAATTCTTTATTTGATTTAGTTTGATTTTCAATTTTAAGATTGAAAGAACGAAAATCATACAAATCAAATAACTCAAAAACCGAACCAATGAAACACCCCAACATTCATACATAGGTAAGCAGCAACTCTTTGAAAAGATGCTTTGACGTTACAAAAATTTGAGGCTGCCTAAATAAACAAACAACCTTAGACAAATCCACAATTTATAACCTCACAAAAGTTAGTTAAAAATCCATTTTCGCTTAAACTAAGAATCTAACAAATATCTCTCCTTCGGTTTAGAATCTAATCGATCTGTTTAGCTTTGGAAACATCTAAAATTCTTACCCTCTTTGCCCCCTATTAGAAATCCCCAAAAATTAACATTGAGTCATGATTTTGAAATTTTATTTCAATTCAAATAATGCATTTTAGATTTCGAGGTAAAGCAAATCAAAGTAATTTGCTGTTTTATATCATTAATCATAATATTGAAACGGAAAAGAACGAATGAATGAATTACATTTCTCCACTGGCTAGCCCAGACCTTTTTTTTTTTTTTTTTTTTCTATTCTCATTTTATACATCCTAATAATAATATTATACTAGTCCGTTGTTTTTCCTCTTAAACCAAAGTGGAACATGATGACGTGGAAGGATCGTATAAAGCGGGGAGCAAGTATTTCCTTCCATTTGCACCATGGGCATTGTAGCTTGCACCACTTGTCGGGTCCACCAAAAGATCCCCAGCATATCCCGGATATGCCCCCTTAGCATAAACCCCTGGACAAGCGGACGCAGCCTCCAAGGGTGCACTCGCCTCTCCCTGATAATAACCGTTTCCGAATGGGTTCGTCGCGGTCCCAGCCAAGAGGCTACCGAGGTTAATCACCATCCCGTCCAGGCCCACGTCGTTGTTGGGTGCTACCAATGGTTTGCTTTGTGGGCCGTAAATGGGCTGGTGGAATGGCCAAGCGCAGTAACCAGGGCACTGAGTTTCCGAGTTACCAACCCAAATGTAGGCAAACCTGTAATTCTTTCCCTTGACATGGGCACTTCTAGAAGACCCGTGTGTCCCGCACCTGCTAGTACAAAACCCATCAACGGCGACATTCGACGCCGTCAACACAACGTTAATGGCGTTTTTAAAGTCACCCTTAGAGGCCAACTGTACGATTTGTTTCTCAGTGAGCGACTTTCCGAGCGAGTAGGTTTCGTCGACAACTTGTTTACCGAGGTAAAGGGTAAGGGAAGGGGATTTCTTGGTGAGATGATAGTATTTCTCGGTGGTCTTCCACCAGGTGGCAACGGACGGTTGGCTTTGGGGCTTGGAAGATGAGAGAGAGGTGACGAAATCGGAAATGATAGCTTTTTGGGAAGGCTTGAATTTGCCGTACCAAATGAGGTTGACTGAAATTTTGCCAGAGAGAAGAGGGCCGTTGTGGTATTGCAACAGATTGGAAGGGTCTTGGACCAACTCACTGAGTTTCCGGGTGGCAAAAGACACATTGACAAGAGAGATTAGAGCAAGGAACAGTATAGTGAAATGGGTTGATCGGAAAGAAGCCATTTTAGAAGAAGAGAAGCTAAAGCTGCAAAGCAATGTTTTAGATAGAGATATAATTAAGAGTTGAAACGGGTTTTGATTTTGTAGCTGTTGTGATGAAATGGAAAGATAGAAGTGGGTATATATACAAGGTGACTAGGGTGTTCACTTTTTTATTTTTTTAAATTAATTTATTTTATTACGAGTAATAAAATAAATTAATTGTGTTTGGAGAAACTGCCAAGAAAGGGAGATAGTGGAAAAAAGAAAAAGAAAGAGCAGACGACTACCCTTCCATCAAAGACCTTACCCATTTCTTAGCAAAGTAAGAGAGAGAAAAAAAACAGAGAACGAGGAGTGGTATTTGGCATTGTTTAACGCGGTTTTCAAAAATTAAAAAAAAGACGCTCCGGGTCTGTGAAGTAGACCCCACTTATCAAACCAGTCCAACGGATAGCCTGCGTGAACGACACGAGACAATGCTTGAGTGGAGATCAGAATTATTTATTTATTTATTTAATTAATTGAATTAAAGTGGTTCTTGTGTGTGTGTGAAGGCTTTCTTTTTTAAGGCTACAAAACAAAAGGCTAATATTACAGCTTAGTTACAGCAGTTTGTTTGGGTTTGAAAGTGGGATTTTTTTTGGCTGACCGAAATACCCCTAGGCAAGTCATTGTTTAATTAATTGTATTTACAAGGGTAGTTGAAGGGAAAAAGGAAATTGAAAGAGTCGTTGAAAGAAAGAGGTGGAAAGAATTGAAACAGACAGCTGGAGTGGAGAGTGTGGGGCTGGTAAATTTTTTGTATGGGGAACCGTAAGTGTACAGTGTACAACAGCGTAAAGTGTAAAGAGTGACAGCTGGGCGTCTGCGTTTGGGAAAGGGAATATGCGAGGGAGGGAGGGAGGGAGGAAGGGAATAGGATCCGAGGTCAGGTCATGAGAACGTGATCCATACGCCCATTGCAGCCTATAATTATAATTGATTGAGGAAGTGAAACACATACAGTACATGTGAACTGTGGGTCAGGAGGTCGAGGTGGAGGAGGAAAACGAGTTGTCCAGCTGGATTAAATTAAAGCTAAACACGTGACAACTGTACTGCCACATCACCCACCCACTCCCATCCACTTGTACCTATATGAAGGTGACAGTTTGAGAGTTTTGGCGTTAACTTTATGCTTCAGTCATCTTGTATTTAGAGGACATGATTTTTTTATTTTTTTTTAAATTTACACATCATTAGTTTATACTCCCTCCGTCCCTCAATTATTATCTGAGTTGATCCGGTACACAAATTAAAAAAACTTAATTAATTTGATTATTAATATTAAAATAGTATTAAAAAATGTGTTATTTCTTTTAATGCCCATATGTATGTGGCCCATAATTAAAGTGAAAAGAAAAAAGTAAGGGTAAAATAGTAAAAATGATGTTCTAAAAAGGAAAGTTTCAAACAAGACAATTATTTTGTAACGGACGCAAAAGGAAAGAAAGACAATAATTTAGAGATGGAGGGAGTATTTTTTTTTTAATCATAAACTAACTTGTAAGAAAATTAATAGATGGATCCACTAACAAGTATTTTCTTCTTTTAAAATATACATTAAAAACGAATATATTTATTTTTAAAAAATAAATATATTATTTAACAAATAATTTATTTATTTTGAGGATAAATACTTTTTTAAGTTGAAATTATTTTTTGTTTTGAAAGATAAAATAATACTTCATTTTTGACAAATGCTAAATTTTTTAAAATTTTATTATTATAATGAAGTTTTCAAATAATTGTTATCTATAACGAAAAAATAAAATGAAAAAACTGCTAAGTTTAATGGAAAAAAAAAAGAGAAGCAAAATGAAATATTTGATCTAACAATCACTATTATCGTCAAGAGTAATGCCATGGGTACCTAAAGAGTACCAAATTTTTTGCACAAAATGATGTGTCAGCTATTATGTGGCAACTGATGTGGTACAAAAAACCAAATTAAAAATCATAATTAATGCATCACATCAGCTGTCGCATTATTTAGTGTAAAAAAAATTAATACTATTTAGGTACCCATAACATTTCTCTATCACCAAATAAGTACCACTGTCGACTTGGGGCTTTTAGGAGACAACATGGCATCTAGAACTACGATGGAGTAACAATGAATATATATCATTACCTGGTTTGCAATTTTTGTTAGTTCAAATTGATCCTAAGTATATTTATATAGCAAAGAGCCGCCCCCAAAATATACTAGTAATTTGCAACTTTTGTTAGTTCGAGTCCATGATAATAGTTGATGCTAATGACTTCGCTCCCTATCCTTGGTTGGTTTAAACAAAAACAAAATAATGATTTCAAAAAGTAACATTATTTTATTTGTAACTGGTTGGTTTTAAGCTAATGATTTCAAAGTCTCCTGTTTCTTCCAAATTGTCAAAAAATAAAAAATTCTAATTTTTTTAAATCTATCAAAATATCTGGCACTATGCTAGTATTGATCAATTTGAATTCACCGACTCAGATAGAGGAGGAGATTTTTTCAATTAGACTAAGAAGTGACGGTTGCTATAAGGTGTTTCACTTAAAGTCATTTTTTTGGGCACGATATTGACCTTGCCACTCATTCACACCTACATCGGCAAGTTCCTGTTCCACCGTTATTTTCACCAAGTCCGCTTATTGTTTCTATTTGCAGTAAATTATATACCTTCCTTTCTAGAAAAAAAATCCGTCCATTAATTATTGTTTTGTTTGATTCAGTACATAAATTAAAAAATTTTTAATTATTAATATTGGTATAATGTGTAATTTTTTTTTATACCCATGTATATGTGACCCATAATTAAAGTAAGAGAAAAGTAAGGGTAAAATGGTAAAAGTGATATCCTAAAAAGGAAAATTTTTAAACAAGATAATTATTTTGGGACGGACAAAAAAGGAAATGAAAACAATAATTTAGGGATGGAGGGAGTATTTTATTTTGAAATATTTTACATCATAAATTCACTTTTATATTCCCACTAATTTTATAACTTTGTTCTCCACATATGATATAAATATCAATCATGTTCAAACAATTTTGTAATTATGACTAATTCTAATGACATTTATATATATATATATATATATATCTTAATTATTAGACTTTTCAAACGTGAACTCTTTCGGTAGAACGGATGTAGTATTTTTTTTGTTCCAGGTAAAGAGTCTATTATTCTATTTTGAAATATTTCATATTCCCTCCGTTCCAGGTAAATAGTCAACTTTCCTTTTTTAAAAGTCAACATGTGATTAAATTAAATCAAAATTTTACATATTTTATTTATGTTTTAAGAAATTAAATTTTATTAATTAAAAACTATCTAAAGCATACTGTGGATTACAACTTTCATAACGTTGTAAAAAGTTCTAAATTTATGTTAATTATTGGTCAAATTTTAATTAAGTTGACCATAAAAAGTCAAAAATGGATTCTTCCACTGGAACGGAGGGAGTATAAAGAATCTCATTTCAAAAATTATGTCTACAATCTTCATAAATTTACAACTTTACCTTCTACATGTGGTATAAATATATTAATTATGCTCAAATATTTTTGTAACTATAACCTTAATTATTACATCTTTCAAACGTGAAATTAGACCGGAATGAATGGAAAAGTATAATGGTAGCAGCATAGTTAGAAGTCATCATCCGAACTTTTAAGATCCATCCATGGAAAAGGTAGAAATTTTAATTTTGCTTTCCAACTTATTTTAATTGATTAATTGTACTATTGTTATCCTTTGTGATTGTAATTCAAATACTATATGTTACAAGATAATTCAAATACTTCTTCCGTTTCAGGCTAAAAAAATCACCCTTAATTATTAATTAGACATTTTAAACGTGTATTATTTGAGTGGAACAGAGGGAATATCTTGGGAGAAAAAGGCCATATCCTTAATTAGAAAGAAAATCACTCTTATACAAAGATAGATACACTAGCTCATTGGCTAACTTAACATATCCAAAGTTGATCATAAGCCTTGACTACGAGGTTCAACTCAAAATAAAGTAAGTAATTGTCAATCCACATTATATTACTATTTTGTATCTAAATTATTGTATTAACTACTCCCTCCGTCTCTAAATTATTGTCTTTTTTTTTTCTTTTTTGTCCGTTCCAGAATAATTGTCTTATTTGAAAACTTTTATTTTTAGGACACTATTTTTACCATTTTACCCTTACTTTTTTCCCTACTTTAATTATAAACTACATACACATAGTCATTAAAGGAAATTATACATTATACTAATATTAATAATCAAGTCAATTATTTTTTCTTAATTTGTGTGTCAGGTCAAACAAGACAATAATTAAGGGACGGAAGGAGTATTTGATTTATCTGTTGTGTTGCAGGAATGATAATAAGGATCATAGTGATGCAAAAACTATTGAATTCAATTGTTGATTAAGCTTAGTGTTGTTTTAAGTGTTTCGTCTTTATTCAACTTTTTAGAATCTAAATGTACGATTTACGAATTTTCTTTAATATATATTGTTCAATGATTCAATCTCAATTTATGTAAACCTTTTCGTACAGTAGCACAGGCTTTTGCTAGTTTAAAGAAAAGAAAAAGGTAGTGTTAAAAGCGTTATTTTCTATCAGTTCATCCGAATCTAGTTTAACCTTGGTAGAATATATATATATATATATATATATATATATATATATATTACCAAACCGCTTATCTAATCCATTATTTATCTATGCAAATCTTCTGATGATTTCTTTATTTCATTGAAGTGCATGCTGCAGCCTGCTAATTCTTTGAATTTGGCCACAAATAAATATATCCATGCATGTATGTTATTCTTTACTGGGAGATTATTGCTTTCAATATACTGAGCTCGTTTAATATTTGTTACCGCGGTACTTTTTTGCAAGTTGAAAGATTTATATCAATGTTTATAACATCATTTGCATCGAGTAAAGCAAACCCGGTTGTATTACCAAAGATACTAGCTAGATCTGTTCTAAGTTAAGATCGATGTAATTTAAATTATCAATTGGTACTTAATTTCTCACTCTCGAGATAAAAATAAAATTTATATTATATATAGTAGCATATAACAAAGTAATAACGTCACCCTATCGTAAACCTAAATTCACGAGCCAACAACTGTTTGGATTATGCTAAACATTATAAAAAAAAACGCTCACTATTGGCATTAATTAAACTCATAGTTTAAGACATCATGATAGGAATCTTAATTATGTAATACATGCAGTAATTTGGTTAATAATATGCTAGTGTTTCTGTAATGCGTCTAGTTGCAACACCTTAAATCCCCGATCGGCGAAAAAAAACCGTGTCTGATGGGGTACCTTAGCTGTCTTGTTTCATTATTTGCAGACATTGCCTTGGAAAAAGCTTTGTAACTACGAATAAAAAGAGTGACGCTTAACTAATCTACCTAACTAAGTCTATATATATATATATATATATATATATTTATTTATAGCCAATTCAAAACTGTAGTATATGAAATTATATATGGAGCTAGTAAGATTCAACTAACTAGTAGAGCTTTGACTTCCTTTTGATGAAGCAATTTCTGGGATTTTTGTTTTTGTTTAATCGCCCATTCATAGCTGTAGTTGTCTAAAAGTTTCCCAGCCATTCTTATCTCTTTGAAATATAATGAAGCTATCATAGCATTAGTTCTATACAAATCATTATATTAGCTTTTGCCTCAAAAGGACTGATCGATTTTAGTTAGTAAGAAAATACTATTATAGGCAGCTCAATCTAACAAATGATATATAAAATTATACTCATTATTATATACTTCCTCCGTTCCTAAATTATTGTCATATTTGACTTTTTCTGGTCAATAGAATATTTTTCAAATGCAAATTTGACAAATATTTTTTTCTTCCAAAATCATAAAACAAGTAATTCATAGACTATTAGAATACTGCGAATTATGTGTTTTATGATTTAGAAAAAAATAATAAAAATATATGTTAAATTTACATTTGAAAACACATCATATTTGACCAAAATAAACTCCAACAGGACAATAATTTAGGAACGGAGAGAGTATTTACTGTGCTCCGTATATATATATGGTCTCTATTTAAGTTGTTTGGATCGGAATTATAGTAGTTCAGAATTAATTCATTTGTTTAATATATTTTCTTGACACAAATCAGCTGTTTCTGTTTGAAGTTAATATAAATCAAGATCTATATTACGAATCTTCAAGTGTTAAATATGTAGTTAAAGATGAATACGGTCATTTACAGGGTTAGTTTGAGTGAGATGAATCAAGCTTATAGAGAAATGAAATAAGTACGTGGAATTAGATTAAAATAAAAAAAAAATATGAATATTGAATGAGTTGATCTAGTGAGCAAGTCATGCATGCAAAAATAAATAGAAAGAAAATTTGTTCTTGCGCACGCAGGGAGAGACAGCAAGAATATTTTGGATAGCTTGGCAAGTGTATGTTGTTCCCTCTTCACCAGCTAACTTTATATAAAAGCCATTGTTCATTAACTTATTCTACTAGCTCCCTATCCTTTTGCTTCTAATATTTAATTTTGACTCCATTTTAATTCTTGGTAAAGAAAGTTAAATTTAAAATTGTCATATCCTGGTTAGAGTTAGAAAGTTGATTCCCTTACAATTATAACGAATTTCACAACCACAATTTGAGTTTTAAAGGATGAAAAAAACAGACACATTTCAACCTTTTTCCCTGCATATATCGAGAGGATCCAATATCAAAAACGAACCTACCAGTTCCAGTTCAAGGTTAAGTATATATATGCATACTGGTAACAAATTCAATTTATTACGGTATTAGTAATTTTATTTATTTTTTCCTTCTAAGGAATTACAGTTGAGTTCTTCATCATCAATGCTATGACAAATTCTTCCAACACAACGTAGTTTCCGCCTATATATATATGCCACCTACGAGCTTCATGTTGGGATAGAACATGGCATGCAGCCTGTCTCATGGCTAATGAAATTCAACTTAATTTGTTTAAACATTTGCCAACATATATGTTAATTTAATTACAACATTAATGTTCTTGCTGGAACGGAATACTTAAGTGTGTCTTTAATTATTTAAATTTCATTTCGCTCCTTTTCTTTTGAATAAAACCTTATCCATTCTTCTTCTTTAAGAAAACAACAAAAATATCAATCAAATCGGATCCTCTATTTCAAAATGGTGTTCCATCTCCTATTCCAATCGTTGGATGTATGCCACATGTGCATAAAAAATCACGGGGTAATTAATGTTGTTTATTCACATGCACATGTGGCGCACATCCAACGGTTGAAATGAGAGATGAAACAACATTTTAGAATAAAGAATCCGATATGAATATCCATAGTTCAGACTCGGTCAGACAATTAATCCATACATAGCACTGATCAAACAAGTGCTTAGTGATCATGTAACTAGTTTAGATTGGCAATGTAATTTAGGTCTCGAAATTTATTGGAATGAATTATATTATATTTATGGCGTAGAGTATATTCTAAAATTCCATCTTGTTAAAATAGTGACAGTAGCATGCACTAGATAAGTCCGTCGCAGCGCACGAACTAATTAAAAATACATAGCACAAATTAAGTGAAGTCGAGTCGTGTAATTTTCACTCCATGTCGTCGCGTCTGCATGATGAATGCATGGGTCGGCTGGTTAATAGAGACTGAGCATGAAATTAGTACCCAAGACCAAGAAAAAAGGTAATGTCATGTATATATGAGTGGGCCCTACACAAGCATGGGAAGCTTCACCTCAAAAAAAAAAAAAAAAAAAAACAGATTAAAATGGGGTTGGGGTGAACTGCCCCATGATGCCCCCATTGAATTGATGCAGTGCATCTGTGCATGCACTTCTCTGGGGTTTTCCTTTCATAAACTGACCAAAGTGATCGATCGTACATGCACTGCACGTATCCCCACTCGTCTATATCCCATCTGCTTGTCTCTCCAAATTTAGTTGGCATCAAACATATCATGTCCTCGACTTTTGGGGCCAGTGCAAAAAAAAAAAAAAAAAGGAGCCTTAATAAAAATATAATATAAATTAGAATTTTACACTAATAATTTTTATTTTTCATCGTTCAAAGTATTGAAAAACAAATGTGAACATACAACAAAAAATAAGTATAAAATAAAACTACTATTTTGCACCTCTTTTCACAATTTATAACAAAAACAATATACTTTGTTTGTATCATTTGATAATTTTCTTGTATATTAAGGATATGAAAAATATCTAGAAATTCCATGTTTAGGAGATTTTTGTTAAATAATTTAGCGGACCAAAATAAATTGAAGGTTGGACCCCATTAATGTTAAATCTAAAATCTCTGGTTCTATAAAACGACACCTTATCCATTGGGTCACAAGGTGAATTATGAAATTATAATACATTATATATTATAATTATAAATAGATAAGGTTTAGTAATTAAATTCAATGAACCCGAAATTTAAAATGACACCTTATCCATGTTGCATTATATATTATATATAAAATATTGTATTTATATAAATTTGGGCCCCCAAATTGGCGATCGCCCTCCCAAACATAGTCGAGGGCCGGCCTGAAACATATATATGCTTGCTTAATACTGCCCGAAAAATCTACTTCTAAAAAGTTTAACACTTTCTTCGTTTCATTTAAATAGTATACGTCTGAAAAGTCTAATACTTAATAGATAAATAAGTAACATTAGAGTTTGTCATAATTACAAAATACTTGAGCTTAGTCAATATGTTTATATTACACGTGGACGATAAAGTTGAAAATATATATATGGAGATTGTAAGTACAATTTTTTAAAGTGAAGTGTTTCAGTGAAACGTTTTAAAATAGAATAATAGACTTTTTGCTTGAAACGGAGAGAATAGTTAAAAGATATATAATTAAGTATCATTAGAATTAATTATAATTATAAAATGTCTTGCCATAATTAAAAGGTTTTTTTAACACATGTTGTAGATAAAGTTGAAAACTTATGGAGATTGTAAGCGCAATTTTTGAAAATGAACTTTTTAAGTAAACATCTTAAAATATACTATTGAACTCGTTGTCTGGTACAAAGGAATTATATACTTATTTGTTGATCCATATCAACAAAGTAACTGTTTAGGGTCCAATCTGCACAACTTATGCAATTTGGTGTTTAATTAAACCTTTGAATTGCTCCCTTGTAAACGGAAATGAAATATGTACACCGTGAGTTAACAAGTACCATTAGATAACATAATATAGAAATATTTGAACATATATATACTCCCTCCATCTGAACAAATAGTCTCATTTAACAAGTCGTACTTTTTAAAGTTGTTGAGTTTCATGCATGCACTTTTGAAATTTGTATTAGTATTTTATTATTTTTTAAAAATGAGATATATTTTTTTTTGGAACAAATTAAACCAAATAGAAAAGTGAGACTATCTTTTAAATATATATATATATATATATATATATATATATATATATATTGTATGAAGGGAGTAGTTTTTAGTAGAATTATAATTAGTGAGAGTTAAAGACACTTCACAAGACAGCTTAAAGCATGTAGACCGGTTCTGGTTCTTGAAGATCATCGTATGAAGATAATGGCGCAGATCAAGATAACTCTTATAGAAATGATGAAATAATTAAGGGCGGAATTCGGGCCGGTCCCTTTTAGACAATTTTCATTCGCTAAAGTTAACTATAATTGTTTTCAACCGAAAAATGATACTTTTATTACGAAATGTCATCTATGCCCTTTAAAAATACGGAACAGAGCACGCTATGCATCGTAAAAATAAAAAATGATGCATCGCAACATAACACGATAAACATAAAAATACGGAAGCCCACGATGTGCATCGCAAAGCAAAAAATGATGCATTGCAATACAAGACGATGCACAAATTACCTTTTTTACTTGCGATGGACAAAAAGTTGTGCATTGCGATGCACAAAATGACAATGCACAAATTTTACGAAATCAACAAATTCAACCAACCAAAGAAGAAGAAGAAGATGAGTAAGCAATATTCACCTCCTTTTTCCATCTTGTCTTTCTTCTTGTCCACTCAAAAAATCCTAAGATAAGGAAGAAATCTCGTAACCAAAGGATTGCCCCCAAAACTGCTTATGAGTGTCTTAATGGTGTGGCAGATGCAGCAAGTGCTTTTGCAAAGATCATCACTGTCGTTTTAGCTCCCAAACTTGTGACCAAAGCCATTGCGACACTCAAAAAAATCACTGAGAAGGTATCCGGGAAAGTGGAGAGAGAACAAAGTGTGGGTTTCTTGAGAAGTGAAGGAGGTGGTTGTAGTGTTGGTGAGATGAATTGGATTTCTTGAGAAGTGAAAGGGATAACAAGTTCAAAGGGGGACAGTTTTGGAACAAATAGTCAATTTATCACTTAAAAAAGATTTTAGCGGTTTGAAACAATTATCATGTTCTTAAACAGTTGAAAATTGTCAAAAATGTATCACCCGCAATTTTTCTAATAATTAAACATTGGGGAAAACATGTAGGCTGCCTGGGAAATAGCCCATGCATTGCCCACTCTTGGACGCCCTTAATTTGTAGTACCTGAATGAATGCTACCGCACTTGGCAATAAGTCCATCCAATGCATCACGAAAGTCTCCTACTCTCCGCCATACGATGAATCTCCCCCCCCCCCTCTCTCTCTCTCTCTCTCACCAATAGTCTCCATAGAGGTATACTCTCCCCGCAGAGAACTTCTTTTTTTTTTTTTACAAATGAAAACGGGATGTCGATTCTACTTGTTTTTTCAAAAATTATTAAACATGAGAGTCAAAGTACTTTTAGTATAGTTTGCGAAGTTTATAAATTTATTTTAGGGAAAGTGCTACAAAAGTCCCTTTAATTTGATCATTTTTGGGCTCTTTTTTTCTGAACTTTTTTTATTATTTATGTTGGAATTTGGTTTGGCCCAAGTGGGCAGCCTTCTAACTTTAAGGCCCAAAATAAGCTGCCGGCAACAGCCGTAGTCCAAAAAAGGAGAGAGAGAGTGACGATGTGAGTCAGTCTTTAAGATTTCCTTCTCTCCCTTAGATTTCGATAGGCATCACCCCTTCTGGCGAGGTGTCCTTCTCTCTATATTCTTCTTTGGTGGTTTTCTTGAGTGAGATAGGTGAGAGAGAGTCCATACCCAGTTATCGTTCTTGGAGCTTGTCTCCAGTGAACTTTCCGACGATAAGGTTAGTGGTTGTGGAGGGTTTCTGTAGGGTGGGGTCAGGGCCGTTCCTGACAATTTATAGGCTCGGGACGAAAAAACAAATAAGGGCCCTAATAAACATAGAAGCACAAAAATAATCATAGAAAACAACTTTTTCGAGCATTTCTAGATGCAAAATCAATAATAATAGTATCGACATCAACACTTTCAAGCATATCTTCTCAATACATAAAATTGTCAAACCGTTTAACCTTTCTTATGATATTGATGATCTCAAGTAGGTTTTCAATAACTTCAACTTTGAAAAACTTTATTCAGCTGATGCTACGGTCGCAGGCACACTTAATATGATTCGATAGGCAATTGAAACATTTGGGTAACAATCTGCAGCCTTAACAAACTCAAGAATTTCAAGTGCTGACATTGATACATTTGGCAAAGTCATTTGCAATATTCTCAATTCAGAAAAAAAAGATCATCTAAATCAACACCGGACGAACTATCATGAGAAAAAGTGGTATGAAAATAAGTGCAACATTCCCTTAATTCATTTTCATCCAATGATTTCAACTGATTTAAATCAAATAAGAACCCAAGGATATTTTCAAATGTCTTTAACTGCTCAAATCTATATATATATATATATATATAATAACAGCCGTGTCTATAAAAGGAAATTTTTTGCCAATTTGAACTTTCCAAAAATAAACAATAGCTTGTGGCATTGTTATTAACGAAGAATGAATTTGCACTTTTGGATGAATGTATTTGCTGCATTGGTATTAACGAGAAATGAATATACACTCCTTGGGCAGCCGAAACATTACATGGACATGAATTGAATGTCTTCTAAGAGCACTATAAATAACAAAATAGTATTCATGTGGAAAACAGATAGTGGTGGTACTTAATTTGTGACGAGCTTGCGGTTTGGTTTGTAAACAACATTTAAAAAAAAGAGAGAAATTTTTTTAGAGAAATTCAACTAATGGAGATCTGAATTTCTTTTGTCAATTTTACAGGTTAAAAAATCATAAATTTGAGTATAACTTAAAAATATACTCAATGATTGTTGATTTATCAAATGTTACAGATTGTCTTAACCCTTCTATTAGTGCTATACAGATATATATATATATATATATATATATATATATATATATATAGATATTGATTGGGCTTTCTTTACTCTGTATCTCTCTATTATTCAATAAAATTAATGTTATTTTTCTGAAAACAAAATAAGCAAGACCCCTTTTTATAAGTATAAGAGTTACAGTGGATGCATTTGATCACATGATTTAATAATTTAATTTTAAATTTAATTTTTTTTGTGAGTAATGATTAAATAAAATATAAAAGAGAGATTGAAAGCTGGTAAATCAAAGAAAGAGAAAGTCCAAAATCTTAAAATGTGGTCATTAAATCGTCAATGAGAACGAAACAAATTAGTCCATTAACGAAAAGCTAGTTGTCATTGTGTGTTATATACTTCATCCGTTTCAAAATAAGTGGTCCTACTAATTTTATATGGGTTTTAAAAATTGATTGATTATATTTATTTTTTCTCAAATACCCTGAAAGTATCTCTAATTGGTGTCAAGCCAATGAGGCTCTCAATTTTCTATTCTCACAATTAACAAGGACAATATGAACAATTTGTTTAGGAGATTTTTCAATAAATAGACAGTGGACACTTATTTTGAAACAACTTAAAATAAAATAGAAATATCTACAGTATTTTAGTACGAGAAAAGTAAATTATTTATTACACAAATCACCTAAATTCATTTTCCAACGAATATTAAAATAACGCATGTAAGCGGGAACGGTTGACGGATCCTCTTGCAACAAGCAACAGTTCATTAATATTTCTGTATGACAACCACGTTATAGTATCAATTTAAACATCTTCGTTCACCCTTTTTCAATACTTACTAGTATAACACCCGTGCGATGCACGGGGATTTTATAGATATAAATAAAATATTTAAAAAGTTTAATGTTAACAAAATAAATAAATAATTATACTATAAATATTATAAGTTAATGTAAACAAATAATTAAAATGTGAAAGTTAAAATAAAATTAATAAAAGAGAATCACATAAATAAAATAATTTATAATTATAAAATTAGAAATAATTCTAAAGATATTCGGGTCTCAATGAGTATTACGAAACTTAGAGATACAATAATTAAGCTCTAATACCAATTAAAACAACTAATGCTTTGATACCAATAAAATACTCAATTTGCAGGCTTAGATATAAAATAGTTAAGCTTTGATACCTATTAAGGGATGATTCCACCTCTGCAATGCATGAAATCTATATTAATATAAAAATTTAATATTTTAGTCAGTGCAATGTATAAAAATTTAATATTTTAGTGAGTGCAATGTATAAAAATTAAAAAATAATCAAAAGTAAATATAAAAGATTACTCTAGACTTTGGTTGATAGACATTGCATAAGACACAATTGTAAAAATAAAAATAAAAATATTCCACATACACCTTACATTAACATTATAAATAATTTACTTTTCGGAAAAAATTACAATTTTTTTTTCCATTTTCGATATACTTTCCTAGGGTTTTACTTATACTTGCTTGATTTGATGAAAAGAACCAAAAATATTTTCATCTATTTTTTTCGATTGATCGAATTTTTACCAATCGAATGGTTTCACTTAAAGCTTATGTGTATTTTTCATATTTTTTTGTTATAAATATTTTGAATCTATAGAAATGAACTTCAATATTTTAGATACTCCCTCTATCCCGAATAAATGTTCCTAGTTGATAAAACACAGGAATTAAGAAACATAATTAATGATATGTTGTAAAATTTGTTCTGACAATAATACCCATGAACATTAATTGAGTTTAACATTTCTAAACAATTAGGTTTCTCTAGGATATGCTATATTAAATGAAGCTTTAAGGGTATATAAAATTACCTATATTTTTTTGATTATTTACCGATCGCTTGACATTTGTTTTCTTATACCCCTGCTTCAAATTTTTAGAAAGGAACCAAAAAACAAAATTTTAAACCCGTATTTCTTTCTTTAAAATTTGCTTGACTTCCTCAAGGTAAATCCAAAATTTATCAACTTTGACCTTAACATATTCATAATCTGATCTGATTTTTTTAATTTTGATGTAAAATAAATGTGTTTATTTATTTATTTTATTTTTTTGTATCTTAAAATATATAATTTGAATATATTTTTTTTGACGTAAAATAAATGTGTTTATTTATTTATTTTATTTTATTGTATCTTAAAATATATGATTTGAATATTTTATCGTTATAATGCCTTTTGCATACTAATTATGTGAATATTTTTTGTTATAATAACTCCAGATCAAATGAAATAGACAAAATTTGGACTATATAATTTTCGTTAAAAGTTTCTTACAATGAATTCTTTTGTTAATATTAATTTGCTGAACCTATAAACTCAAAAGCTTAAAGGTCTCATAAGAAATCATTTGCAAAAGAACATTCATTGAATTGAGAATTGAAATCATCGTTATGTTGTTGTTGTAGAATAACTTTTAATGTTGACCACCTTAAAAATTAGAAATTTATATTTTCAATGCAAGCACAAGTTTTTATCAAAACAAATTGGGTTCTAATTTTGGCAAGTAAATTTTGGCGAAAATTTTCCTTTTATAGACTCAATTGTTATTATATATATATATATAGATTGTATTTACTAATTGGTATATGAAAGGACTAATCATAGTTTATTATGATAAGTCCTACTATAATTGTTTTATTATGAGAATATTTGTTATTTCTCTCAATAAGCTATACCGGGTAGTCATACTATAATTATTTTACTAAGTATGATTAATAATCACAGTTATTATCTTATAGTGATAGAAAATACCAACATAATATAAATGGTTGAGTTGGTTTAAGGTGAGTTTTTGTATTTAAAAGAGTGTGTGTTCAAATCCCATTGGCAACACTTTGTTTTGTTTTCTAGCTTTTTCATTGCTTTGCCAATAGCTAAAGTTCTTCAACTAATATTATTAAAGAATATTATATACCACAATATTATACCTATAGTAATTAGATAAAACTATTAGCTAATTGCATCCTCCTAAAATTTCAAAAGTCAAAGCATTGAGAATGAAGATTTAACAAAAAGAGGTGAGGTGTCACAATCTAAGGCATCCTCACCAACTTTAAATATATATATATAGAGATTTTTGATACTTCCTCCTTCTCCAAATAATTATTTAGTTGTACTTTTCTTGAATTCCACTATATTTTTTTTTATTATTATTTAAAAATGAGATAACCAAAAATAAAAATAAAATTATTTTCTTGAAAGGGAAAGAGTATTGTATTTGTGCACCATTGAGTCAGAGCTGTTAAGTGCTTAGCTTTATATGGACATTTTTGTGGTGTATTTACATTTGTTTACTTCATAAGGGACTTAATATAAATAGCAAATATGACATGAGTTTTTTTTTTTTTTTTGACAAGTAATTGCTGCTTAGTTGGTAAGACACTTCACCTACAATCGATATGTCGTGGGTTCGAGTCATCAGGGGGTAAGTGGAGAACCACTGTTAATCCACTTTTTACGAGAAAAAAAGAAAAGACATGAACTTCTTTTGATTGCAATTAAGAGCCCGTTTGTTCGCGCGTTTTGGCCAAAACGCAGGGTTAAAACACAGCTTATTCCTTAATTTAGCATTTCAATGCTGCGGTAGAAAACGCAGCGTTTTCAAAACGCAGCTACGTTTTAAAACGCTGGAATTCCTAGCTTTTTCCCAAAACGCAGTAGGGAATAAAAAGCAGTGTTTTGACATAATATCCCAAACGCATTTATAAAGAAAAAAACCGCGTTTTAAATAATCTGTATTTTAAAAACGCTGCGTTTTTAAAACAATGCATTTTTAAAACGTTACACCAAACGGGCTCTAATATTTATTACTGCATGTTTGGATGGACAATTCGTTTTGTGGTTTGAAATTTTTTTTCCGTAATTTTATAATGATTAAAATAAATGAAAGATTGGAAACGGCTGCAAAGTTGGGATTTGGGGTGACCTGTGGATTAGAGATGACGACAATTTCTCCTTGAAACCAACCCCAACCATTCCGGGACTTGTTGATATTAAAGTAAACGGCCTTACGATTCCAGGATGTCCAGCATGGGATACCGAATTAATCGAAGAATGGTTCTCTCCTAGAGATATTAATCTTATCACAAATATACCTCTTTATCTTCGGGCTTTTTATTTTCATTTGCTGTTGAGGATGAACTTTATGTTTGGCATACAACTTCTTGACTTATTCTTTACAATTAAAATAATCTTCCATGTTGATTCATTCATCTTTTAAGTCTATAAAGTAACTGTCAAATCCAACATATCCACTATCGCATGATCTTGAGAATTATAAATTTTCAAATAATTTTCATTATCCACTTGAATAAAATACACATCTTCGTTGCTAATCAAATCTTGAAACTTATTAATTGAAGAAACAAAACAATACTTCAACAACTCAACTTTGGTAGCACTTGAATTAGGAATAAGAAATTTTTCAATACTGAGAAAATTAATGGGAGTAGAATTTTCAACCTTCTCAACATATTGATCGATAACCTTCAAATCAACAAACTCAAAATCATGAGCAACATCAAACACATTCTCAAATTTCATATTCTCCTCATTCACACCATCATCTAACATATTCATGCAAATTTTCTCACCCAATTTATCATCTTCAACAAACAAATTCTCAACACCACTTATTCGAGGAAATAATTCTTCAACATCTCTCATATCACCAAATACAACTGTCAATAAATTAAAAAATTTTCACCAATTTTTATCTCAACAAACTTCTTTTTCTTCTTCGCAATTGTTTTCTTTTTCAAAATTTTCTTTCTCACAACAATTTTCTTTTTCAAGTCCTTCTCCTAAATATGAACTATCAATTTTAACTAAACTTGCAGTTATACCTAAATCTTCAATTGATTCTTCCTCCATTGTGTCACCACCAAATTTAAAATTATCTTTTTCTTCCTCTTTCTCTTCCAATTTTTTTTTCCTTTTCAAGTAACACTTCTTTTACTCTTTCATTGCTTTACTTTTCCTCGTCCATCTTCCTCAAAATTTCTATCATTTCATTTATTTTCTTCGCATGTTTTCTTTGTTCCTCAAACGTAAATCTATCATCAGAATAATTTGTTACCCAATATCCAGTAGGAACAACCAAATATCCACGATACTTAAAATCACGTTCAAGTTTCTTCCACTCCTCATAATTTTTGAAAGTATGTTCAAGTTTTTCAAAAACCACTTTCAGAGATTCTGCAGTTCCCAAACGCAACAACCCCCTAAATTTCTTCATATATTAAATCTTGTAAAATTTGCCTAAAACGAAAGTCTTTTGCTATTGAAAGTGTCTTCGACTCGAGATTATCAAATTGGTCAAATGCATCTTACCATAAGTAACAATACTTAAGATAATTACTAATATTAATGATCCAAGAATCATAATTAGAAAGAATTAACTTACGAAAATGCATCATTTTAATCAAACAAATAATTAATTAACTCGCATTTGATTGTAGCATCATCTCCTTAACAAATTTTTTTGTAGACTCCTTGTCAAAATGAATCTGCACCAACACTTCGTTGACTCCTTGTTCAACGAATCTTCACCAAGTAATTTAAAATCACAACTTTGAATAACAATATTCTCAACACAACCAACCAGGATCGTGCCTCAAGCTCTGATACCAAATGTAGACAATATAAAATTGTCTAATTAATTAATAAAACTCTGATACCAATACCAACGTGTAAGAATATATAATTCCTAACACTCAATAATCACGGAGCGAAATAATAATAACCAATATATTAAAATCACTCAATTGAATAATATGGAGGAGATGACTTACAATTAAATAAATTAATCTAATATTCACAATCACCTTGGGAGGACATTACCACTCACAATTCACGGCACAGCCGAATCTCTCTCTCAAATAATAAATTTTCTTCTCTTAATTATTTATCCTCTTATAATAAGACTTTACAACCTATTTATATATAATTACTCTAAATAAATCTTAATCTTAATAGAAAAGTCCTATTTGACAATTTATTCCTAAATTAATTAGGAGACACAATAGAACTTGACAACTAATTAATAAATAACAATTCTAATTGGATTAGGCTTGGTTTAATATCCAATAACAAGCAAATGGGATTGCTTATGCATCCCCTTCTTACACTAGTCCCACTACTTGGAACGAGCCTCCGGATTATGTCGGTGCTCTCCTTGATTCCTTTTGTAATGATTCGAATTCGACGCATCAATAATATTAGCACCTTTCAAAAAAAAAAAAAGAATAAAGGGAAGAAATGTAAGACAACTGAGAAAAAGTAAAAACTATGAACCATTAAAAAAAAAAAAAAACCACAATCGAATGGGGCTATATGTCCAATGCAAAACAAAATTTTGGTTACAAAGTCATTATTGGTCGTTATTAATTGATTGTATAATTATTTTGGAGCACACCTGCAAATTATGTAATTAATCAACAACAACTAACTATAATTTTTTGACATACTTTCTCTGTTCCAAACAAAGAGTCAATTTTTTTTAGAAGTCAACATGTGACTTGACGGGTGTCAAACCGTCAAAATTAATTTCCTATTTCCCAAATAACGAGTATAAGGTAGTAGGGATCATATCCACAGGGAACGTTGTACTCACTTCTTTTAAGAATTCTACGAAGTAATTAAAATAAAAATTTGAGTATTTTATCTAAACTAAATATCAACAATGAATTAATTTAAAAGACTTAATGTAAACGAAACAAAAAATTATGTTGGATTTTTAAGATGAGAAAATTCCAGTTAATGAACTAATTGCAATCCCATAACTTACTACTGATCATCGATGCAACATTGTCTCAATTAACTACAAATAAATCGGTTATAGATGTCGACAAACGCCTAACATCCAATCTCTCCTTACAGTTTCGATAATTAAGAGAAGCTCGTTAATTACTACTCTAATCAAAAGACAACCTCCGAGACGCTCGTAGAATTTAGTGTTTTGACAGCATTAAGAGAGAGAGAGAGACCCGATTCTAAACAGTGCATATTGCAGCAATATCATTTAACTTAGATCATTCATTCCCGCAACACGATCTGAGGATGCTTGTGATGCCTAAATGGTGCGTTACTTGCTAATTCGTTAAAACTCGAAGATAATTACGGATCAGCGGTTTCAACTAGCAATAGACTATTACGTTAATTAAAATTCGAGCCCTGAACATTAACTAATCATAATAATCATACGACGTGCAAAACGGAGAGCAAACAAATATTTGTAATTAAACGAGAATTAAAAACACTTAGATCTCACAGTAGTAATTTGTAGAAAATTATGTGTTCATTAACTGGATGAAAATAAACTAGCTACTAAACATAATTAAAGATTACTTACAAAAACCAAAAAAGAAATGTAAAACCCAACAGGTGTTCTAGTAGAAATCAAAGAGTTGCTCCAGCCTTTGCCTTCTTCCCTTTAGTGTGTGTGTCTCTTAATGTGTGTATGTCCCCCCTCCTTTGAGGATTTCCCCCTCTATTTATAGGAGAAAAACTGGAGGAATTCTCTCCCCACAATGTGCCACTAACCCACAATCCTAGCCACTACCCCATATTCCTAAAGACTAGGGCCTCAAGCAACTACTCTAGAAACGCCTAAAATAAAGAAATAAAATTATAAAATTATAACATAATTAAAATTAACAAAATATTAAAATGAGTCTTCAACTCAATAAAACTTAAATCCTAACAAAAGAATTTAATGTTCGAGCTTGAAAATCTCGTTTGTCATCTCCGCGTGCCCACGTGCAAATTCTGATTCTGCCCATATTTTTGCTATTTTCTCCAGCTTATTGCATTTTTCCTTGGATCATCAAAAGTCACGAAAACACCATATTAGAGTAATATTTATCTCGATATTTAGCAAAAAATTAATAATAAATATCACACTTATTTGAGTTCATCAAAATTAAATCAAATTAAAATTCTACATACGCTACTTATGTTTTAGGAAATACAATTTTATTAATTAAAAACTACCTTAAGAAAACTATGGATTACAACTTTTATAACTTTGTAAAAACAACTAAATTTATATAAATTATCGGCCAATCTTTAACTAAGTTGACCCAAAAAAGTTAAAAATGAACTCTTTGCCTGGAACGAAGGGAGTATTTGTATCACTCCCACCGGCCGACCCCCAAATAATCACCTCATATATTTTTATTTTGGTGCGACGGAAAGAAAAGACAAACTTATACTCTAATAAAACTAGTACCCGCCTCATCCACATTGAGAAAAGGGACAAGGTCTGGGGTAAGCTCCACAATGTACACAAAAGGGAACTCCTAAGAAACTCCAAGCTTAGCAAGAAAGTCCTCACACTGATTGCCTTCATGGTACGTGAGATTATTTTAAACTCTTGGCACAGCACTTTCACATCTTCAATAAGGCCGCCATTTGATGCTTGGTTTCTAATTAAATTATACACCACTTGAGAATCTGTCTCCAAGATCATCTCCTGCCAAATGTTTAGACTTTAACACTTCAAGGCCCACAAACACAGTATGAATTTCTGCCTCCACACTTGTGCACACATCTAGCTTGCCATAAAAGCCTCCCAGCAAATTAGCTCTTGAGTCGCGGATGATTCCACCAAATCCACACTTGGCATTCAACTTGTTCACACTCCCATCAGTATTAACTTTGTTTTGACTTGCAGGAGGAGGAGACCACGCAATAAATTTCAGGGATTTAAGCTATGGGACATAGTTTCGCTGGATGGCAATCATGTGGCATGCCACCAAGGCTTTGGTCTTAAATTAGTTCCAAGATGATGAGTTTTTCAAAATAGGACATTGAATGACCCTATAAAACTTGTGCATATGATGCATACTCATAAGACGAGGATGTTGCATTCCATTAACATTAGCGTTGAGACGTAAATGAATATATACACGTGTTTAATTTGTTGCAGAACAAGTTCACTGAATTTTCCCTAATGGAAATTCTTAGCTAGAATTTTTAATTGTCGAATAAGAATTTTCATATTACAATAGTACATGACCTCGGACCTGAGGCTGAGGCACAACCGTAGCCTTGAGTACGTCCTACAATACTTTATTTATTTTTTGATTGCTTGACAATCACAAAGAGGTATTTTGGGTATTGACTATGTGTATGGAGGTTTTTTTTGTAGTCAACACTGAATTCAATACTTGTTTTTAGCAAGAAAATTTCTCGTGTCTTCATAGTTTGTGATTCAAAGACCTTGGGCAAGGCATGATAAATTTTGATTCACAAAGGAATCACTGGAACTTGAAATTGAATCACAGTTACTAAATTAATTGGATTTTGACTTATAAATCCATGCCCTAAATTTAATCAAAATATTATCCTTCAAAAGGATTGTACATGTATGAACTTGAAATATAAAAAGGTTTACTTGCTATTTCACTTAATACTAGCTGCTACTTGCTGGGTATTACCATGATTAGTAGGTTTTCAAAATTAAAGAATTTTGAGTGTATTAATTAATGTAATTAATTGATAAGATAAATTGTTATTTAGTAAAAACTAGAAAAGTTGTAAGCCTTCTGCTAGTGTTAGTCGAACCTAAAAGGGTCACACATAATTTTGAATGTTGATATTTTGAGATTGACAAATTCAATAGTTAAATGAAATTAATAAGATTAATTAATTGGAGTTTTAATTTAAATTAAGTGTTAAATTAAAATATTTAATTGAAAAATTCATTATCTAACTAAGAGCCCATTTGGTTGTGCATTTTGACTAAAACGTAAAGATAAAACGCAGCTTATTGCAATAATTGTGTTTCAATACTGTGGCAGAAAAAACTGTATTTTGAAAACACTGAAATTCTTAGCTTTTTTCCAAAATGTAAGTTTTAAAATGCTGATAGGAAAAAAATGTTGCATTTTGAAGCGATATTCCAAATTCATTTATAAGAAAAAAACTGCGTTTTTAAAACGCTGCACCAAACGGACTCTAAATCGAATTGATTAGAAATCCCAATAAAAAGAATAGAATAAATTAATCAACTAAAAAATTCCTTTTAGAAAATAATCCTTTTAATAAATAAGATAGAAACCAAAAAAATTGGCTAGGGTGTTTCTTTTTCAAAGTCTTGGCCAGTGGAGTAGATATTTATAGGATTAATTGCATCATTGGTCCCCAAAGTTTGGGCTTGTACACCAATAGTCCCTAATTTTAGAGTTGTCTCACCACTAATCAAAGTATCTAATTTTTACACACCATTGGTCCTTGTGATAGATGACGTTAGATTGGGAACCGTTAAGTGGCCATGTGATCTTTCACGTGCCTTTTACTCAGGGCAAAAGTGTTATTTCTATTCCCTTATATTTGTGTATTATCACCAAAAGAATGAGGGTAATATGTAGTATCCTCAATAGTCAGGGGCCATACCCAAACAATCTTCTCCTTCACTTATTCTTCTACGGTGACGGATTCAATGAACAAACTTCATTTTAACGAATCGATACAATAAGCAAGAAGAGAAGAAATGTCGGATTGGGGGCCGGTGTTCGTGGCTATGGAGCTTGTTACGTCTCGTAGGTATGCTCAGAATATAGGCTAGAGGGGGGGTGAATAGCCTAAATGACCTTCATTTAAAATTTCATCCTATTTTGAAATATCTTTTAAGAACACAGATGAAATGTTTATCGAGTCTGGTCAATTTCCTTGTAAAGCAACTATGCTGATCGAATGACAAGTTTGCTTCAGCAGCCTTTAACTACTCAGTCAGAGTGGACTTAAGCAACTGCTTGGAAATTGATATTACAATATTTGCTGTTACAAATGATTAAGCAGCGAAAAGACTTACAACAAATATATAACATGGAAGATCAAAGTAGCTATAACTAGATTAGAACAAATACAACACAACAACATACTTAAAATCTTCATTAGATGCATCTATCTATTCCATGAACAGATTGCTTAATATTTTAAACACATAGTACAAAAAAGATGAGTAAAGGCTAAATGTATAGAAGTATATTTTATATTAAAATTTAGCAGAGGTTTAATCAAAGGTAAACATGCATAATACATCTTTGAAAGGATTTTGCAATCTTCATTAAGTAAGCCACATAGGCATATTCATTTCCATAAGATAGTCCACAAAGGTTTATCTGGGGAAATAGGTGAAATGAGGGTGAACTAACATTTCTATTATTTTTTTCCTTGTCTTGCTAACAATGCATGTGCCACATCTCTTAAGTAGAATTTCTCCTCCTTTAGTGAAGCTTCTCCTCCTTCGTCATATGCTTAGTGTGTTTCACACCATTTCTCATCCTTAAGTGTTTATCCTTTTATGTAAGTGTCACACTACTTCCCATCCTACTTTATGTGCTTTATGTATGTGTCACACCATTTCTCCTCCTTAATGGTCGCAAGCATACAGTATCATCAAGGCATTGAAGCAGTTTTGAAGAGCAAAGCGTATTTAGATGGAGTGTAAGCTTTATCTATTCAGTAGGGGGAGTTGGCAGATATATGGACAATATGAATAGAGAAGACTAATGAATAAATTGAAGACAATATATTCATTTTGGAGAGAATAATGAAGATTATTGTCATATTCTTTTCTAAGAGTATCTTAAGTTCTTTCAAATAGAGAAACCAAATGTTAGGATATGGCTAAGGTAAGGTAAGGTTTAGGCTGAAGATTAACGACATCGATTGACAAATAGATAAATGATAATCTAATGTTAGTCTGAAGGAGAGATAGAAATAGACAAATTACTCCTCTTGAACGAATGCCTTGGGTGAAGACTGATCAAGAGGCTTCTCCTCAGATGATTCCTGGGGGATAGGTAAGAATGGTTTAGGAGGTGATGAGGGTTGAGAGGAAAAGGTCTTCTGCTGATGATATTTTAAAGAGGAATCTTAAAGTGTCAGCAAATTAAGGTGAATGGGATGTAGGGAATTTTGTGAGGCTAAAAAAATATGGTGGTGGAGAAGAGAATTGTTCTGGAGAGTTTATGGGAGAGGTTGAGAAAGGTTCGAGAGATGGAGGTTGAATGTGTATTTCTTCTTAAGTTTTTTCCTTGGGTACTTTCAGCAGGTTCCTTTTCTTTGGGCTCCTCCTTAGCCTCAGCAGGGGTCGAAGAAATAGGATCAGCAATCTTTCGTTTTGACTTGCCTTTTCCTTAAATGGGCAGAGGTCTTAATAATAGCAACAGAAGGTCTACTGATAAAGAGATACCGATTGTTAAAGAGGGGGATATAGAGATAGATACCAATTATTAGGTCCTATTGATAGGTCCTACCAATTGTTAGATTCTTACCATTTGTTAGATCCTAAGGAAGTGGAAGGGTCAGCAGACTAAAGAGTAGAAGTGAAAGTCTGCTGAGGAGTTGGTGATTAAGTCAGGCTTAGAAGGGATAAGGGTGTGCTGAGGAGCAGCAGGGTTAGGTTGGGTCTCGAATACCAATCGTTAAGTCCCGATAGCTAGGTCCTAAGAAGAAAAAGAATGAGAGTGAAAGTGAAAGTTTGCTGATATAGGGCTAGAGAAGGATAAGTTTTGGCTAGAGAGGGACAAAAGGATAGAGGCGAGGGTTGGTACGATGGTATAGATGATTCGGCTACAGTTAAAGTCCTATTGTTAGGTCCTTTCCCGTTGGTATGATTGAGGGAGTGAAGGGGATGTCATCACATTTAGGGGTAGGAGTCAAAGTCTGCTGAGGTAGTAGAGGTGAGGTATGGTTTCACAATCTGAAGAACCAAAGATCATTTTGGACAAGAACAGAAGAAGCATCTAAACGAGATGTAAATACCAATTATTGATAATAAAGTCGAAGAGTCACATAGACACGAGACACTCATTACTAAACAGGCATTTGGGTTTTAAAGATTTGTGACATTTCTTTGACAATAGTTTAATGATGATGAAGAATCATCATTCAAGACAAAGTTTTCTAATGAAAGAGTTTAAGAGCTCTTTGTCTTTGGAGAAGGAGAGACATGCAAAAGGTATAGTGATTACTTGGAATTGAATTGCAGGCTCTTGTCTGTGCTGAGTCAATTCATTTGAACTTTCAGCAGAACAGAAAGTCTGCTGAAGTTTTTCTTTCGTACCTGGACCTATTCTTCAAATTTCTGAAGAGAGAATAAGGCATAATGATGACAATAGGGGTCATATTTGCCAATCATTCCTGAGGTAGGACTAAGTTTTGACAACATAAGTCTTTCTAAGAATCCATAAGTATCTAACTATCTTTGGTGAGTTAAGTCATAATCCTTTAAGATCAACAATTCTTCTTTCATCAATCTTCGACGAGATAAAGTTTGACAGAGTGATTTGAATTCAATCTGACACTAATTAGTCTGACACCAAATGTTAATTTCTCACGAGATATCTGCTGAGGCAGATAACTAGGAGAATTAAAATATCATTGATACCAGCTAATTTTGCCCTTCATTTAAATTAGTCTCAACAGACATTCAAGATTTGAAAGTTATTTGAATTGAAACAAGAATTGTTGTTGCTTTTAAAAAAGAGAGATAAAAACCCTGATATTGAATGGAGTTGCAGGAATTTTAGATTTAAAGCACATAAGTATTTCCATATACTTTATAACAATAATTCCTTTTCATACTTTGCAAGGTTTATTTCAGACTTTACTTTGAGCAACAAGCAACTTTGTTTATAGCAGACATACTTGAAGTCTTATAGTAGAAATAGAAGTTTAGAGACAAAGTAATGAATTTGCAGCCTCCTTTTAAGTGATTTAGAAGATTATCATAGGAGTGCCTAAAAGTAATATAGACGTAATACGTCATCTTTTAAGTGATGTAATCTACCTTAAGAACACGTCTGAGAATTCATCTTAGAGTAGTTCAGCAGACTTTGAATTTTGTTGTCCAACCTGATACCAAATGTTGGTTAAAATTCAAAAAGGCATTTATCCATTAAATTGAAGAAAATTGATTTTCTCAAGGATACAATAAGTCACTATACAGTAGATATTTAAGGATAAGTTTGCTAATGGGGTAATCAGCAGAGTTTGTGTTGAAATTATATGACCTTCATTCAATGCATACTTATATGACCTTCATTCAATGCATACTTTAAACTTTATTTAATATAGAATAAAATTACAAGATGAAGAGCATGTATGAGATCAATACAATTTAAACACTGAGCTTCATGCTATTGACAAAATGCAAATTTAATTACAGATAGCCATGAAGGAAAGTTGTTGAAGTTGTATTCAATAATCCAAAGAGATTAAACATGTCTTTACAGAGATGTGCTAAATACAAGAACAATACAACTTGAATTGACTTTACTGCTAAGTTACACAAGTAGATATTATACAATGATTCAATTTGAATAAGAAGCTAATTACAGGGTATCATCTTTGATGTTTTGGTCTAAATGATAGGGCTGGCCGAAATCAACTATGCAGTTTAGACCTGATCTAGATGGCTTAGTTTTTTTGGATCTCCTCCAACTCTGGGAGAGGAGGAAGAACCTTGTCCAAGAGGTCGCTAGACGAGACCTCAAGGCAGAAGCCACATACGATTTTCCTGCTTAGACCACAAATCCTCTTTGATAAATACAAAAGAGGATATGAGTCTCTTACAGGTCATCTTCTTCATCGATTATCTCCTTTAGCCACCTCTCTAACTATGGTGACTTTTTTTTTGCCTCAACCAACTTTGATAGGATGGCTGGCAAACTAACATAGTTCCAGATGTGTTGTATGAACAACACTCAACCAGATGCTTGTTGGACATTGGATAAATTTTTCCTGGGTTCTTCATTGAAGAGCTATCGTATGTAAGCATAGTCAGGATGGTCAGATTGGTACACGCTAAGTTGTTGCCATAGTGATTCATCTGAGAACAATTTAGTATATCAATAGAACTAATAACCAATTGTTAATGGAGGATCAAAATCACTAAGAACATTAATTGATAAGATTTCATTTTGCCTTTTAGTTGAAAAGATCATAAAATTATTCTTTAAGAGTTTTGATAGAAAATAGTTCAGGCAACTATAGTGAATATCATCAAAGCGTAGGTTGCCAAATTTATTTTGGAAAGTCAGAATCCAGAAGAAGTACTTAGTATCAAGTCAATAGAAAGCAATATTTAATCTTCACAATTAGTGATTTTTGAAAAGAATGTGTTGATAAATTTCAACAAATATGATAGCCGTGTTTCGAAAGATTCAAAATGTTTTTCACAGCTTCGATAAAACATTTTGATTTTTAGAATAGATCTGAAAAATTTGAATCAACCCATTTCATATATAAAAAATAAACCAAAATAACTTTAAGGGAATGAGTAACTTACCCAGTTGTTGAGATAATGAATAGATCAAAATCGTAGATTGATACACAGTAACATTTTGTGAAAATGTTAGTGTGTAAGATTACAAGATTTCTAAGCAATTTATGAGTTTTTTATAAAAGAGTTGGGAAAGAAGGAAGGAAGTCTCTATTTGTACTCACAAAGGCTAGACGAAAGGACGGATCAATAAATGAGACTTATTGAGTTATCTTTTCACATACCCTAGAAAAGTCAGACGAGGGAATCAAGGGTACGTTATTCTCAAGATTAAATTTTTTTTCTAAAAAGGTAGAAGAAATTGTTTTATCAGAAAATTTTTCAAAAGATTTGATTTTACCAAGATCTTGGGAACAATCTGAACGTTACATAAAGTAGCCAGCTTTGTAAAGTGTGCCTCAACTTTTAATAGGCTAGTAGACAAGATTAAACTTTTAAAAGTTTTAACTCCTATAAGTCAGTACAGATAACTAAGGTGATGAAGTACTCTTAAATTAAGCAAGTCATAAAGGTGAAAGGATAAATCAAGAAGTACACATTATGACATGACTTTATTTAAAACATCATATCTTGATCTAGTATCACATGGAGTGTACAACAGAAATAGATGCATGCATATAGCGAAACAAATACTTACTTGTATTGCATATATGTTGGCAGTGCAGTAATGTTCATTATCTTAGACTATCCATCATATTTCTATGAGGTTGAAGTCTGAGTCGAGTGGATATTTGCATGACACTTATGAGGAAGAAAGATGTGTTGCGTCTATGATCTTTTGTCATTTGAGTTCCTGCCTTAATATTCATCGAAAATCATTAGCAACATTTAAGAGCTAAACATAGCTACAGAAATTTCAATAATATATAAGTGAGAATTTAAGAAGTACATTTAGTGATAAAGATTTACTAAATGTAGCTTAAACATAATCCAATATAATATAGAGTTAAAAACCTGGATTACTTTCTCACTTTCCCTTTGATCTCCCATAACGGTAGTCATTGAGGATCCAAATCTGAAGTTGAGCATAGATCTCTTGGGTGTATCTTGTAGGCAGAGGCTTTCAGTTGAAGAAGACCAATTTCATCATTGATGTCCTTGATCGAGAGCTAACATCCAACATGCTTGAGAAGTGTTTTAATTGATTTCCTTTGAAATACTTGATATGTCCTTGTTATTTTGCCTTAAATTTCAGTGATTAGTTACAAACTTTCTCTAAGTGGATAACTAGCAAAGTCTTCAAAAACTAAGTATCATATAGTGAAGGGATCAGCAGACTCCATGATAGTAAGTTTTTGACACTTAGACTTGTCCAAGTAGATACTAGTGAGAACCTCAATATCTTAGGATACAAGATCATAAGTATTTGAACTAAAGAGTTTTTCTTGAAAAGGTGTTGGTTTGAAACAATCGTTCGCCTTATATCAGGAGAGCAATCTTTTCATGACACATCTTACTAACTCATCCATCAAAGATGAAGTAATGAATCTACTAGAGGATATATTAAGGTTTTTGAAAAATAGAGGGAACAATTCTCAAAGTATGCAAAATTAAGTACAGATGTATCATAAGAAAAGTTTAAGAGTTGCAACTTTGGATCATAAAAAATTTCTTTTCAGTCCTTTCACAGAGATGTTTGTATGAACATCTTTAATTTATATCCCAACAAATTATACTTTACACAATTGTAGTACTTTTTTTCATAATGCCAATTGATTATGTCATTTGAGATAATTTCCCACAACAAGCAAATAGTATCATAGTAATTGATTTCCATATAGATTTTGAAAAAACAAAATGCTTTGAGTTTATAAAAGGTTTTTCAAAATGACTTTTCTATTTCACTGTCAAAAGGTTTGAGAGGAAAATAAATTTGAAAAACAGACCTTTTGACATTGCATCTAATCTAAGCAACATGATCAAACTCTCAGGTTGTTAGAGCTGAAATGAAGTTCGTAGAGTACAAGCTCTAATAACAATTGTTAGGTCCCGTAGGTATGCTCAGAATATAAGCTAGAGGGGAGGGGGTGTGAATAACCTATATGACCTTCATTTAAAATTCATCCTATTTTGAAATATCTTTTAAGAACACAGATAAAATGTTTATCGGGTCTGGTCAATTTCCTTGTAAAGCAACTCTGTTGATCTAAAAATGACAAGTTTGCTTCAGCAGCCTTTAGCTACTAAGTCATAGTGGACTTAAGCAACTGCTCGAAAATTGATATTATAATATTTGCTGTTACAAATGAGTTGAGCAACGAAAAGACTTACAGAAAATATATAACATGGAAGATAAAAGTAGCTGTAACTAGATTAGAACAAATACAACACAACAACATACTTAAATCTTCATTAGATGCATCTATCTATTCCATGAACATATTGTTTAATATGTTAAACACATAGTACCTAAAAGATGAGTAAAGGCTGAATGTTAAAAATATATTTTATATTAAAATTCAGCAGAGGTTTACTCAAAGGTAAACATGCATAAAACATCAACCTAGAGTCTCTATCCTAGCAACCTTCCAGGGTTTCATGAAAAGGAAGACAGAAGGGGAAAGGGAAGACATACATGGGAACGCTCACCTTAGCATTCCCAAGTCCCTAAGGGAGAGGGAAATGACCGTGCCAATGTGAGAGTAATGTGAGAAGACAATATTATAGGTTGTTCAATTAACAAGTAATTGAACAACTGTGTGACTAGCACTCAACTAACTATGATGACTCATTATTACACAACCGACAACTCTTGCAATGGAATACAAGTCTATCGATATGAATGTAATGTGGATTGTTACCTCATGATCTTCATCGAACATCTTCAAGCAGGTTCCGTCTTCAATGTCAGACTGGATGATTAATCTCTTGCAGTAGATCTGGAGTCTAGGAGAAGTAGAGGCTAAGTCTTTCGAAGGAAGAAAGAACTCAAATCAAGAAGTGAGTTCTTGACTAAACTAAGCTTCTTGCCTTATGAATTTCAGATTTATCTCTCTCACACAGATTGTTTGTTCTTACACTTGTGTTTTTCCCACCTTACAGCCGCTTTCGCCACTCTTTGGAAGAGGGATGAGAGATTTCTTTTATAGGCGAAGAGGTGTAGGATCCGTTAAGATTTGAATAGATTTCTAATTGTTGGAGTGTTTGTCTTCTAATGCATCAGAGTGCATCTTGAGGACTGTTAGTTAAAAAAATCTTCTTGAAGATCTTGTCTTGAAATTTGTCTGGTGAAACAGGCTGACAATTGATATCACTTGATGTTGCAGGCCTGTCTGTACGAAGGACACTGTAGCTTGACTTTTGTTGATTTATCTTGAAAGTTGGAATCAAGTACAAGAGATGAAATATCCATAGGATAGGAGTGAAGACTCGGATATCTGTGCATATCTCCAAGTTGACAAGTAGATTCGCAAAAGTATCTTTTGCGAATCTTCGTACACGTGACTGTTTGGAGATTTGACTATTTTTCCTCTTTGACCTAAGTAGTACTTTTGCAGTAGATTTGAAAGGAGCTGAGGTGGACTTCCAAATCTTTACCTCCACAACCTTCTTGACACGCTGGAGCTTTCAAACCATAAGGTCTGTTGATCAAAGGTTGGTGATCTGCCGATGAGAGTAACTACTAGGTAAGATATCTTCTAGTGAGATGTCTGCTGGTGTTGGCACCTGTAGAGCTAATCTATTTCTGATGTCATCATAAGCAGGTAGGACAAAGACTTGGATATGTACAAAGGCTTCTTAATCTAATGACTTATGCAATATTCAATGAGTTGCCACACTAACCGGTACGTAGCTCTTTTAGTCACTCATTGAATATGTGTTATAATGGTAACAAGCAAATCACAGTTTGAAATATGCAAACATATGTAACAAATATTGTGCAGGCATATTACTAACAGTGCTCTTCATACTGCTGCCACCGAGACTTCTCTTATTCGGATCCCCGTTCGTCGCCGTTTTGTCGAATTTGGTAACTTCCAGACCAATGGAGGCTCCATACTTGTCCATTCCCTCATCTACTTTACTCTCATCTGTATCTTCTTGTTGGCCATCGGTGTCCATGTCTATGTCGGTTAGTCAATTTACTCCCACAAATTTTATCATTTCCCTCTTGATGTTTGTAACTGTTGTATTATTCCAGTTTGATCTACTAAGAGTAATTGCATCTTTAGAGAAATCTCAAATTTTAGTGTAATTTGGCTTAAAATTTGAATCGAGATATTGTAATTGTGTGCCACGAGTTTGGTGTAAAAATGCAATTTCTCATTCTCTCTAATTTCTAGCAATTCCAGATAATGTCGATTTCTTCTTTGATCAGTTAATTTATTTGATCACTGTGCTCAGTTCAATTTCTCTCCGATGCATTCTGGTGATGTGAGTTTTCTTGTATGAAGGAACGTGTTTAATTGAACAGATCTGTTGGGAACCTTTCAATATATTTGTGATTATCTTTGTATCCATCAACATCATTTTGAATACTTAACAATCAATCATACAAAATGGAAGGAATTACAACATCACGAGCTTCCTATATTCATTCCAAAGAAAAAAAAGAAGACGACCAAATTACAATTCTGAATCGACGAAGACCAGATCCAAACAGAGTATTTGATGAATCGTACTTGGCCAAAAATTGAGCGAAGATGAATCGAAATCAGGCTCGCTGAGAATGAAGGGACACGACCGACGGGAGAAAAAATGAGGACGACAACTTTAGCACCGGCGACGGAGTAATGTTGCGTGGCTTTCCTGAACTGACCTTTGTGTCTTTTGGAGAAGGTTACCCTAATTTTTGATATTTTTTTTTGAACAGACCTGACTTTTGAGGATATTACACATGACCCCCTTTCTTTTGGTGATATTACACAAACATAGGGGAGTGAAAATAACCCTTTTGCCCCCAAGTAAAAGGCACGTGAAAGATCACATGACCACTTAACTGTTCCCAATCTAACGCCGTCCATCACAGGGATCAACGGTATGTAAAAACGGAATACTTTAGTTAGTGGCGAGACAACTCAAAGATTGAGGACTATTGGTGTACAAGCTCAAATTTTGGGGACCAATGATGGGTAGAGAGAGAGAGAGAGAGTTCCAGAGAGGTGATCGCCACCTTCTTTTTCTTCTTCAACCTCAGCCGCACAAAGTTGGAAGAAATCTGACAAAAAACAACAAAGTTTGGAAGAAACAAAATTTGTTTTTGCTCTTTTTTTTCTCTCTCTTTCACTCAACGTTCCCTCTTCAAAAGGTCTCTATTCCCATTATTAATTGGAATCAAAATTTATTTCGGTGTCATCTTCTTTTTATATTGAATTAAATATCTGATGCGCAAACGTCTTGTGATATAACATGGTGTTCAGTATTTAGTTTTATCCAAAAATTAAATCAAAAAATTGATTATCCGAGCTGAACAATTTGAAACAAAATTTGAATTTGATTTTTGGTTTACACTGGTTGGCAAAGTCGAATTCTAATATGATTTTTAGTTTTTCCTTTTAAACCGAAAATCAAACTGAAAATCGAATAAGAAAAAATATAATAAAAATAGATATATTATTACTAGTTATATAAATAATTATTAGCCCTTCAAATAAAATAATTATTAGTATATCATAATAATAAAAATAATTACTAGTCCTTCAAATGAACACCACTTTTATCAAGGAAGTCTAACCCAAACCATGAATACTAATGCAATTTGCAAAGGGTCTAATGAGTAATGACTTTCTTTTCTTTTTAATCTGAATGAGATGAGCTAGAGATATTATGTAATTATGTAATGTGCTACAGAAATAACACAAGTGACAACTCAAACAAGTTTGATGGAAGTTAAGTTATAAGAAATACCAAACAAATGTGTGAAATCCAAAATTTCCTTCAAGTTCGTGTGATTAAGTATCTATACAGTTTTAGGGACATTATTTTATTTTGTTAAGTTTTTAATATTTGTTTTAAATTTTTTTTCAATGTTAAAATATTTAAACTTTGAATTTGATTGTAGTTCTAATAGCCCGTTTGGTCGAGCGTTTTGGCTAAAACGCAGGGATAAAACGCAGCTTATTTGTAAAAATTGTGTTTCAATACTGCGGTAGAAAAAGTAGCGTTTTCAAAACACAGCTGCATTTTAAAACGCTGTTAGAAAAAAAAGCTGTGTATTGAAGTGATATTCCAAACGTATTTATAAGGAAAGACCTGCGTTTTTAAAACACTGCGTTTATTAAAACGTTGCATTTTTAAAATACTGCGTTTTGTAAACGCTACACCAAACGGGCTCTAACATTTATTTAGTTTAACCGAAAACCAAACCAAACCAAACCAAATTTGGATTCAATTTTCTAGTTCGCTTTGGTTTTCGATCATAAATAAATCTTATACTCCCTTTCCGATCATAAATTATTGTTTTCCTTTCTTTTTTTATTTTTTTATTCGTATCAAACAAATTGCCTTGATTGAAAATTTTCTTATTAAAAAAATATTTGTATCACTTTGCCCCTTTTAAATTATGGACCCACTGTATGGGACAATTTACAATCAATCAAATAATTCTATTACTGATAACAATTTGAATTATTCAAAAAAAAAAATCAGAGGGAAAATATTATTATTAAGATTTTAAAAAGTAAAAATGTAGGACTAATGAAAATACCATTGTCATACTAATTTTCACGGGTAGAATTAAAAAATTATAAAAATATAAATATTAATAATATTGTTTTCTTAATTTGTATAACAAAATAAGATGATACTCCCTGCATCCTTAAATTATTGTCTTTTTTTCTTGTCTCAAAATAATTATCTTGTTAAAATTTTTTTTTAAAGTATCACTTTTATTATTTTATTTTTTTCCTATTTAATTATAGATTACATATACATAAATATTAAAAAAATTATATATTATATTAATATTAATAAATAAATTAATTATTTTTTTAATCTATATATCAAATTAAATAAAACAATTATTAAGGGACGAAAAATGAGTAATTTACAAACGGAGGGAGTATAATAATCGCAACAAAAAAATTATACGGAGTATAATAATGGTCAATGGATCTCAAAGCGCAAAAAGCAAGTCGAAATTGCTATCTGATGCATACGTAGCAAATTAGCTGCAAGCTGGCCTACTGACCAAATTATAATAATTGATGCACGTGGGTAGTCGAAGATTTATTCCACGCGATCATTTTACGTCCCCAAATCTGCTTCTCCATGTGGTTCTGCTTTTTCTTTTTGTCTTTTTTTATTTTTTTCAAAATCAACCCCTTTTTCTACGAAGCAAGGATGTTGTAAATAGTTTGGTTCAGTTAGGTAGAAAATATTAGTCGACTCGCTGCTGATCATTTTTACAAAATTTGGAGACAAACTAAACCGTCTAAAATTTGAAATCAATTTAAACCAAATCGCAATGGTTTGCAGGGCTGCCCTGTGAAATTTAGGGCTTAAGACTGGTAATGTTGAATGGGGTCCTTTCAATTTGTATAATAAATTTTTTTATTTTTTTAAATTAAAAAATTAAACATAAAAGATAATAAATAAAATACTTCATTTGAAAATTATAGGTATAATACACGACATATTTACAAAATATTACTTAAACGTCGCTCTTCTAGCACATTTCTAAGTAAAATCAGTAATCAAAGTAAAATAATAAACTTTTTCAATCATGTTCTTCTCGATAGATATCATAGTTAGTCCATTCAAGCGTTTTTGAGAAATTGTGCTCCGAAAATAGTTTTTTATCAACTTCAATTTTGAAAAACTTCTTTCCCCAAATGCAATTGTAATCGGAATAGTCAACATGATTCAATAAACAATTTTCGTGTTTGGAAAACAATCATTATTCCGTTTCAAATAATACAATACTTGGATACGTCCTCCTATTTTTGATGGCAAAATATGTCTAACAAGCTACAACTCATTAAACAAATCATCCTCGTCCACATCAACTTATCCGTTATGTATCAAAATATTTGAAAGATTTTTGTAAGAACTTTTCAAACTTGTTAAGAGAACCACTTAAAGCTTCCGTTAATTGTTCTTGCTTTTGCTTCTTCTTCCTTTTTTCGATTCCGCAACAATACTTTCGTGATGACATTTTATCTACGGTCTACTATAATAATTCCAACAAATCTTCTATTACCAAACAAATATATATACACATAATAATAGCTCAAACCAAACAAATCCCCAAACATCACAATTCATACACAAGTAAATGAGTAACAATAAGTAAAAAAAAAATTTAATAAAAAAACACTAATTTCAGATATAAGCTTAAGAATTTCAAGAAATCCAACAATGAATAATCCAACAAATAATTTCAATAAATCTGATATTACCTTCAAATTATTCAAGGTAAGCTCAACCAAAGCTCCAAATGTTGTTTTCCTATACAAATTTATCACTTAAATCAATTATTTAACCCCAAATCAAAAGCCTAATTTCAGATAAAATAAAGAGGAAAGAGAGAGTGTGTTTATTACCAATTTTTATTTTTAAAAACCTAGCTTCAATCAACGGCCTCTTTAAGCTTTGTGCCAAAATTTACAGTCAAATCACAAATTTTGTGTCATGTGTACGCGACTGTGCGTGTTAGGTGGGACTTGGGAGGGTTTTTTTAATTTTTTCTTTCCTGATGCATTCTGTCTAAAGGGAATAAGGGATGAAAAACTAACTTTTCAGTGATGCCTCTTATCCTTGGGTAATTTATAGCTAGATACCACAGTTTTGAGCCCAAAAAATTACACAAATTTTTGGGGGCTCAAGGCTTGGGCCTCATTTTCATTGCAGCTGGGCCGGCCCTAATAGTTTGGCTCGAAACCATGGTTTGGTTTTGTGGTTAAATTTTATAGTTTGATTTGTTGAATCAAGTTTGGTTTTGCGGTTAAAACCGAATGAAAGTTCGCTATCAAATAATTAATTTGAAAAAAAGGAAAATATTTAATAAACAAATTCCAATCAAGTATTGTACAAGGCCGAGGATTAAAGTAACAATATTAAATTCTTTCTACATTTTGAAATTCTTAATTCTAAATTTATGAAAATTATTATTTCAAGTACCTTAATACATAAAATCAAATAAAATTCAAACAAGTCAAAAAAAAAAAAAAAAGAGTACTTAATCAAGAAATAAGGTCAAACGATACATATGGTTTGGTAGTTTGGTTCGATGGCTCGCATTGGAACGATGGTTAATGAGGTTAAACCGCAAACTAAACCAAATCACTTAATTTCACAAAATTTCAAGTCAAACCAAATTACATAATTGATGAAATCAAACCAAACCAATCAATTTGGTATGGATCAATTCAAAACCGAAGTTTGGCGGTTTGAATTGACACCCTTACTCACAAATCACAACCCCATTTACTCACAAATCACAGCCCCCACTACTTAGACAATCGCACCTCCACCACTCACCTTCAAACAGCTTGAAGCCCACCCAATGAGATCTAGCGCGTTTTGAAAAGCTGAATAACTATGATTATTATTTTAGACTAAATATGGGATTTTTCACTCATTTTTTCTTTTTCTTGTTACTTAAAATTGTTTGAAGAGCATATCTGGATTAGGTTTGGAATTATAACTTGTGCAACCATAGGAGCAGAATCCCTTTGTATGAATATGGGAACAACGTTCATCAAACTTACTCTACTTTGCAAAAGGTAAAAGTGATTTATTTTATTAAAAACTTTAGAAATATAATACTCCCTCCGTCCCTAAATTATTGTCTTTTTTTTTTGTCTGTCTCAAAATAATTATCTTGTTTGAAAACTTTCATTTTTAAGACATCAGTTTTACTATTTTATCCTTACTTTTTATTCTATTTCACATATAATAATTAAGTCAATTATTTTTTCTTAATTCGTATGCCAAGTTAAACAAGACAATAATTAAGGGACAGAAAGAGTAATTTTTAATAGACAAAAAATATATATATATATACTCCCTCCGTCCCTAAATTATTGTCTGGGTTGACTCGGCACACGGATTAAGAAAATTCAATTGACTTGATTATTAATATTGGAATAGTATTGAAAAAGTGTGTTGTTTCCTTTAATGCCCATGTGTATGTGGCCCATAATTAAAGTAGGAAGAAAAAGTAAGAGTAAAATAGTAAAAGTGATGTTCTAAAAAGGAAAGTTTCAAATAAGACAATTATTTTAGGACGGACAAAAAAGAAAAGGAAGACAATAATTTAGGGACGGGGGAGTATATATATATATATATATATATATAAAACAATTATTTAGGAATAGAGGTAATAGAAAAAAAAAAGGTTCGAGAAAAGAGGATTGCAATGGTATAGCAATGATTTGAGAACAGATCCTAACGTTGATGTCCCATCATTTTTCCGAGAGAGAGAGAGAGAGAGAGAGAGAGAGAGAGAGAGAGAGAGAGAGAAAGGTTCTGCTTTTGGACGTTCTCTCGTCTAACTTGGGAAAGCTGTTTGTCACTCCACGTGTGTTAGGCTTCAAAATTCGGTTGAAGTTTTTCACTGTACCAATCATTTTCCAATAATAGTAATATCAATATGGATCCATCCAGCAAGCAGGGGCGGCTTCAATTAAGTGGCCAAGTGTGGCACTTCCGTTTGGACCTCATGATTTTAGTTCTCAATTTATAATTATATATAAATAGATAATTAAGGGATCTTATATATAGTAATTATATTTTTTTTAGTTAATCACATATTTACTTCACTTTATTAAGCATTAAAAAAAGAAAATTATTCTCGTTACTTTATTAAGTTATAATGGCTAGCTAGTAAAAAAATAAAAAGTTTCTATCGTATGAAAATTAGTGAGAAATATATTTTTTTCCAAATCAACTAAATGTTCTAACTTTCGAACAATATCGACTTTCATTTTTGGGTTAATGACACCACTAGTCCATCGACTATTTCCACCAATAGTCCCTTAACAATTTTTTTTCAAATTTTAGTCCCTTAACTATGAAAATTAGACATAGTTGGTCCTTTTGTTGGATGCCGTTAGTATTTTTTCGTTAAGTTCGTCTTGTGCCTAATATGTGACTTTGGTTAAGGGCATTTAAGGAATTTCACGTACTTCTTGCTTTGTGTATTATTCAAATACTGAATATCTACACATATACTCTCTCTCTATATATCTCTATCTCTCACTCTCGACACACACACACATCACACACATTCACAGACACACCCCCACACACACATATGCACTGATCTCTCTTCTTCAAACCCTAATCTTCTAATTCCTATCATCTTTTCCGGCGCCGTCGTCTCCCACCGATACGAAGGACAACCCCTTCCCTCGTAGCCATCAACCTCTTCTCCGGCATCATCGTCTCTCACAGGGGATCGAGAAGAACTGGGGGTTGTGGTTGTGGGTTGGGTTGGGTGAACTGGAAATACGGGTTTTGGGTTGTCGTTGAATCACGGCGACAAGCTCGGTAAATCTAATAGCTTTTTGCTTGGACTACTGCTTGCGTCAATTGGCTATTCTAACCCCCCAGAAAGCATCAGAACGATCTGGGGTTTTGATGCAATCGAGCAACGGTTTTGATCCGCAGCAGTAGCCGGTGACCGCGGCAGGTGGGGTTCAGGCGGTGGTGTCGCAGCAACAGTGGATCCGGCAGTGGCGAAGAGAATAGAACGATCTGGGTTAGAGACCTTCATAATTGGATGAATGATCTAGGTTGGAGATCTGAGTTTGACAGCATTACCCCTAATATTAGAAGTAAATTGCTTTGGATCTATTTATGAATCAGTTTACGTGCTTGGGCCCGAAGATAGTTTTGTTATTCTTGGCAAGGAAAAGAGAGGCCATTTTCGTGGTGGTTGAATGGTGGTGCTGTAGGAGTAGACGGTGGTTTGGGGTGGTGATTCTGTCGTGGAAGGAGTGTGAGTGGAGAGAAATGGAGAAAAAAGGCTTATTAAATGTAGGAGTAGACGGTGTGTGTATGTATGAATCTGGTTTTGTGTGTGTGTGTGTGTATGAATCTGGGTCTGAGTTTTGATTAAAGAGCCATGGTTGAATCTGATTTTGTGTGTGTGTGTGTGTATGAATCTGAGATTGGTGTTTGAAGAATTGGTGAAGAAGATGTAGGTGAAATTTCCTTTTTGCCCTTGGTTAAACGCATGTGAGAGGCACATGACAGACTTAACGGAAAAATACTAAAGCATCCACCAAAAGGAGCAACCGTGTCTAATTTTCATAGTCAAGGGACAAAAATTTTAAAATTTTTTTGTTAAGGGACTAATGGTGGAATCGGCCATAATCGAAGGACTAGTAGTGTCATTAACCCTTCGTTTTTTGATACTACTTATAACGGTTGCTCCGATCGAAAAAAATCTTTCAAAATTGAAATTTATAAAATCGTATCTAAGATCAATTATATCATAATAAAGATTAAATATATTATTATTAACAATGTTATTGAAAAAGAAATAATAGAAAAATTAAAATATGAAAATTAATTAATACCTTTACATCTCAAAAGACTAAATTAGTACATTTTAAATAAATAAAAAGTTAAATAGTTATAAAACTAATTAAATTATGTCTTAATTTATTTCATGCACTCGAAACTTTAGACCCCAATTTTGTTAGAGCCGCCTACATGAAAGGCTATTAAACAGGAGCTCCTTCTCTTTTTTTTAGCATCCCAGTTCCTATCTTGAATATTGAGAGAGAGAGAGAGAGAGAGAGAGAGAATGGATTCGTTAGAGAAGAAGCCGCATGTAGTGTGTATACCGTTCCCAGCACAAGGTCACATAAACCCTATGCTAAAACTTGCCAAACTCCTCCACTCCAAAGGCTTTCACATCACCTTCGTCCACACCGAGTTCAACCACCAGCGCCTCCTTAAATCTCGAGGTCCCGACTCGTTAGCCGGCCTCCCTTCTTTCCGTTTCGAGACCATTCCCGATGGCCTTCCTCCTTCGGACCTTAATGCCACCCAAGATGTGCCGTCTCTCTGTGAATCCACCAGCAAAAAATGCTTGGCTCCATTTAAGACCCTCCTTTCAAAACTAAACGACACCTCTTCTTCGAACGTGCCTCCGGTCAGTTGCATAGTTTCGGACGGAGTCATGACCTTCACACTGGACGCTGCACAAGAACTGGGAATTCCCGATGTTCTATTTTGGACCACTAGTGCTTGTGGCTTCTTGGCTTATGCTCACTATCACACCCTTATCCAAGAGGGTTTCTTCCCGCTAAAAGGTACGAGTATACTCTCCCTAAAACTTATAATTGCATTTTGTACTCCTATTCAGATTCTATATTTAGTTCGTGCTGGCCCCTTGCATAGTTCAAAATTCAAATAGCCATTTTCAACATTAACTCACTTGTATAATTATTTTGTTTCACTCTGTTTCTTCGACTATTAAAATTTAAAATTATTATACTTATAATATCGGGTATTCCTCAAACACGGACGGGGAATGTTCTTGGACTTGAGTCGATTCTTAAAGGAAAATATTATGTTTTAAGTGATTTAATATCTAACGAATCATAAATTTGATACCTGATTTAAGATAAAAAAAAATAGAAAATATATATATTTAGATCTTTTTATTTTATTTATTTTCTAAGATATTCATAAACCAAAAACAAAAAACTAAATTTTGAAATATTGTCTGACATTAAAAGCAAAAACACTAAATTATTCAGGTACCAAATAGTTGTTTGAAAAAGATATGTTAGAGTGATAAATTAGATACTGGTATAATTTTTTATATACAAAATTTCATTGTTATTAATTTTTTTTTATCCTAGGGGGCCCAGTAAAGAATCAAACCTAAAACCTCATATTTTATGAAGCACTTGTTCTATAACTGGAACGCCTTAAGGACTATTAAATCTCAATTTATTGCACCAGATCAATCATAAGTTTGTCAAACCCCACCACCAAATAAAAAAAAAAATCTACAAGTTTCATACAATAACTACCGTTCAAATGATAGAAAAAAAAAAAAACCGATGATGCCGGTAGAAAAAGAAAAATAATTGAGATTCAATTTTTTTTTTTCCTTATACCGTTAAGTGCATAAATAAGCTAGTAGGGTTCTTTTAGTGCTTCTCTAATACAATAATCAATCTAGTAAAAAATATTAGACATGTAGGAATGATAAATTTTTTCGAAAAAAAATGATCTCTAATGCAAACTTCTTATGTTGAAGCAGAGACGAGGTGACATGTGGGGATGAGGTGATATTTAATTGGGAAGACATCCTCTATGCGATCCTCTAATCCTAGAGAGTCACCTAGAGAATGAATTTTCATCCACGTCGTTTACCGTCAATTTTTATTTTTATGTTTTACCTCCAATCAGTTATATTAGGAGTAATTTTTATTTTTTATAATTAATTATAAAACAATATCACGTCTAAAATAATGTTCTAAAAGAAGTCTTGCATTAGAGAACGTTTAGAAAGAGAACTTTCTATCTTTTAAATTTTTTGTCACATATAAAGAGGTCTTCTTGTTTAATCATGTCACATAAAAAATTAGATAATAATATTGAGATGCTCTTAACTTAAATTAGGGATTTGCATTAAAACTTGATTAGAAAGATATTACTACCATATTTGTGATTTTACCTGATTTGATAAAAGATCTCTAATCAATCGTATGTTTACTACTTATATTGAAATTTACGGCACAATTTGAGGACCACAACATCCACAGGTTACCTTAGCATCTATGTAAAAATATGGTCACATGTTAAATAAATGTAGCGTAGTAGATAGGTCATTAATATGATACGACGTTGACAAGAAAAGTAGTACTCCTACTATACAACACATTTCCCAATGCGATCAATTCGCGGTCATAAAAATACGTTCATTCTCTATTTAAAAAATATATATATATATTTTTATGTTAATGGTCAGATTTTCGGTACATCTGCATAAAAATATGTTCATTCTCTTGCTGGAGATGAATTTTTCGGCAAGAGAACGTTTGTGGGTAGGGCTGGTGATATTTGGAAGGAAAGAATAAAAATACTCTTTATAAATGAATTTCGTTAATTACGTTAGTAGTTTTATTAAAAAATTAGATAAAAGTTAACGGGAAGGTTCACATTGAACTTAATTAGTGAGTACATTGATTAGATTTAATATATTAAAATTTGTTGATCAAATCGATTACCAAACGATATTACGTTGACTATTTGACTAATTTTTCCTATTAAAATTCAATGTCACATAGAGTATGACAGAAGGTGTGATAAATGATTTCAAATCATTCAATACTATACTTCCTCCGTAGTCTATTAAATGTTCTTTTAAAATTTTAATAAAAATTAAGGAAATTAGTTTTTAAATTACTTTGGATCTGTTCTTCATTATTATTTTATGACTTTATTTTTATGATTTTGGACGTTTTCTCTCTGGTACCACTAAGTTTCTCTCTATCCCTCTCTCTTACTCTCTTGTTTTTTTTTAAAAATATTCCTTTCATCTCAGATAAATATTTCTAGTTGACAAAATATATGAATTAATAAATATAATTAATAATGTGATGTAAAATATTTTTTTGACAATAATACCAATGAACATTAATTGAGTTCCACTATTTTAAATAAGTGAGTTTCTCTAGAATGTGTTATACTAAATGAAGCTTTAAGGGTACATTGTGAATAATGGTAGAAAATATGTACATGAAAAGTTTTTAAAAACATTTGTTGAGATAAATCAAAATAGAAAGTATGAACATTTATCTGAAACGGAGGAAGTATATAATAAATAAAAATGTAATATATAAAATTATGCTACTAAATCACAATGCAAAACATATCCTTTATAGTCCTGCTATAGTTGTAAGTGCATATAGCACATAAATAGTCAAAACCTAAAATGCATACTCATTTAATTTAATAATAAAAAATGAATACACATTTTAGAGTAGAGAAAATAACTTTACATAAAAATAAACACTCATTTTGTGGCTAATTTTTTTACAAAATCCAGGACACTTAATTGTAAAGTAACAACTTGCGAAGTGCATTAAATGATGAGACGCAAAAAAATTTATTCCAAAGAAAACCATTTCCAAAACATTTGGTAGTGTTTCTAATGTATTGAATATGATTAGCAATGCAACTTATTTCCTATAATGTAAGTCGGGCACTTGTTAGCGAAACTCTTTAAATATTTGATCAAATCACTATTTAATACAGATTTATTATATTTTTGGTAGTTAAATTTTAATTATTGAAACAATAATTAAATTACTATAGATAGCAAATTTTAGAATTTTTCAAAGGACAAGTAATTTTTTATAAATTTTGGCCCAAAATTTAATCAAGTTGACCAAATGAAATTAAAATAGGATTATTTTTTAAAGAGATTTAGGGAGTAATTTTTGTATACTATAAACAATTCTATGTTTTACGCCTTATTTTCAACGACGAAAGATATATGTGCATTTATATATGAATTGTATATTTGATATGCAGATGTAAATTACTTTACCAATGGGTACTTGGACAGAGTTGTAGATTGCATACCTGGAATGAAGGGTATCCGTTTGAAGGACATTCCAACTTTCATTAGAACCACCAATCCTAATGATTTTATGGTGAATTTTGGAGTGAGTGAAACTCGAAGAGCTAAAAATGCTTCCGCAATCATTCTCAACACATTCGACGAATTGGAATTTGATGTTTTAAATGTACTTTCCTCCATTTACCCTCCAGTTTACTCAATTGGGCCGTTAAATATTTTCACTAATCAGATTGATAATAATAATTGGAATATGATCGGATCAAATCTTTGGAAAGAAGAGCCTGAGTGTCTAGAATGGCTTGATTCAAAAGAACCCAACTCTGTTGTTTATGTGAATTTCGGAAGCATCACGGTCATGACACCTGAGCAATTAGTTGAGTTCTCGTGGGGTCTTGCTAATAGCAAACAAACTTTTTTGTGGATAATAAGACCCGATCTTGTTTCTGGTGACTCGGCTATTCTTCCAACGGAGTTTATGGAGTTGACGAAAGAAAGAAGCTTTTTAGCAGGTTGGTGTCCCCAAGAAAAGGTTCTTGGTCACCCTGCGGTGGGTGGATTTTTGACTCACGGTGGATGGAATTCGACTCTTGAAAGTATATCAAGTGGTGTCCCCATGATTTTTTGGCCATTTTTCGGAGAGCAACAAATAAATTGTTGGTATAGTTGCAATCAATGGGGCATTGGGATGGAGATAGACAATAATGTTAAGAGAGATGAAGTAGAGAGACTTGTGAGGGAGTTGATGATGGAAGAGAAGGGGAAAGAGATGAGAAAGAAGATTTTGGATTGGAAGCGAAAGGCTGAAGAAGCCATAACTTCTAAATCAGGTTCGTCTTCCATTGGCCTAGAGAGTTTGATAAACCAAGTGCTTCTCTCCGCCTAGATGCATATTTATGAATCACATCGGTGAAGTTTATTGTCTTGTTTTTCGTTTCCTACTAGTTTGACATTGTGTCCTCTATGCTTATTTGATGTAATGAGAAAAATAATTTCAACCCAAGTAACATCAATGATCACTATAGTTTTCTTTAATTTTTTTTAAATAATAATAATAATAATTATTATTATTATTGTATTTTAAAAGGCGTAGGAAAGAATTGAACCTGAGACTCTACACTTTATAAAATCTTAATTCTACTACTGGACCACCAATTAAGGACTTTAATTTTCTTTTGAAGGTCAAAAATCAGTGAATAGCTGCAACAAGTAATAGTTAGTAAACGTACACCTTAGAGCACACCGATTCAACAACTTCTTCCATCCAATGCCTGGGTGTACATTAGGAGACCTAGACAACGCTAAGTGCATAGGCAATAAACATAGTAAAGCCTAAAGGAGGGGCAAGCCAAGCCCCCTTATCCATCTGAACTATGAAATGTAGTGATGATGTTAAGTTAGCTGTTTCCAAACAAATATGGTCAACTTCCATCCTTGGTGCAAATGTCAAAAGCACGTTCGGTAATTATAATTAACTTTAATATGGTATCAAGATTATAGATAGGATCCTTTATTTTAAAAAAGTGTTTTATATCCTATTTTATTAGTGAATTAGTGAATCTTTATCACATATGTGTGAAAATAAACAACATTAAGTACTCTTTGATTTTCTATGCACACGTGGCAAAAATTCGACGATTTAATTATGAGATCGATGGAGAACTTTTTTGGAATCCCATCACTCATGCAATAATTTCGTAGCTGAAAGCACACCCTCTGCCACAAGATATTTATGATATTTTCATAGTCAAATAGTGCACAATCACCCAAGTCATAATTTCGTAGGTGAATATCAAATCATTTAATTTTCTATTAGATACTTTCATAGTTAAACAACAAATCATTACTTACGAGACATTTCGTAAATAGTGATTATCCTTGATGAATAAAATTCGTAGTAAAACAAAACACCAACTCCAACGAATATTTCGTTGTTGGTCATACATGTTTCGGTAATGAAGCATATGTGGATGATTGGTAGCCAGTGTACAATGCTGAGAAACGATTCTATTTTACAATGAAAACTATATTTGTAGTAAATAATCTTTAACGACGTTGCACACGCGACGAACGTGCAACGAAAGTTTCGTTGCCAAATGCCTTCAACTACGAAAGTTTTACCATTGTCTATAAAACTTTTCGTAGCTAAATACCAATTTTGTGCGGCTATTAACTGTTGGTAGGCAAAAAATGGCTAGCAAATCGTTGGCACTCCATTTACAATACTTCCAAGAGTCGAATTCCATCCATTGTGATTTAAAAACCGTCTTATAGGGGGGTGACCCATAACTTCTTCTTGAGGACACCAACTTACTAATAAGCTACTTTTTTTCACTAACCTCAAAAAACCTGGAAGAACAATAGCTGAGTCTCCAGAAACATGATCACCCTCACGCCTAAAAACCTTCTTATCAGCATTCTTTCTTACTTTTTCTTAATTATTATAAATAAATATTTAAAATTTAAAAATCAAGTCTCTAAATTATGATATTAAATACACCCAAAGAAATTCTATATCAGTCGCATTGACGGGGGTAACCGACCGTGGAGTATTTTATTTATGAAATAATGCAACTTATTTAGGACAGCTTACACAAGTTTCATCAGTCATTGATAAAAAACATGGATTCGTTAATGATAATGTTGGACATCTCGTAGTTAATTTTAGGGATAAATGCACCATTCGTCCCTGAACTTTGGATTTGGACATCTCGTAGTTAATTTTAGGGATAAATGTACCATTCGTCCTTGAACTTTGGATTTGTACATAATCAATCCCCGATGTTAGAAAAATCACTACTGAGCAACGTATGCACTCTTTGATCACCGTTGGTCCATGTCATTGACGGCATTATGGTTGTGGCCGTTAAGTAGCCATGTGATCTATCACGTGGCCTATCTTGAAGGCAAGAACGTCATTTCCATACAAGCCCCAAAATCAAATAAAAAACCCTAGAAAATACAATCACCCTCTCAAAGAGTCTACTTTTAAAAATTATGTCTTCATTCTCTATAATATTTCAACTTTACCATCCACATTTTAACATATTGATTATTCTGAAACACTTTTGTAATTATGACCAACTCTAATGCTTGTTATATACTCCTATTTTATTAATTATTAGTAGAGGTGACAATTTTTGCTCCTGTCCATATGTCCGCTCAGTCCGCCCACTAATTAATAGGTATAAGTACATGTAAAATTGTTAATGAGCATAAATGGACATGCACATATATGAGTTTAAATGGGCCCCCATCTAACCTATATGTCATTCACTCACGAACTGATACCCAGTTCATTCAATCACGATCTCTCACTTTCTATGTAATTAAACAGGTTTATTTCATCAGGAAATTGCTGGCCGGTCCACTTTCTGAAACTTTTTTTCTTTCCAGTCCACCTTTTTTTTTTTTAAATCGCTAAAAGGTACTTTGAGAATTTTCTCCCTAAAATGCCTTCAACAACATTGTTGCTTCAGATTTGAGGTTCAAATTGATGTATAAATGATTTCATTTTGTTAATATAGTCTTCCCTCATGTTTGGGTATCAATTTACAAGCATAGAACACGAATTTGATCACAATTTGATCAAATTTGAATTTTTTGAGTTCATCCCGTTCTTCTTTGTTCTTGGGCTGTTTTGACCACTTTAATCTATGTTTTAAGCTTCGAAATTGTTTAAAATTAATTCCATATTGTTATCCTAACTTAGTACTATATTTGTGCACAATTTTTCTACCAAAAAATACTATTTTTGAAATCCAAATCAAGCTTAGCAGTGTGCTGTCTGAAAACAGAGGGATATGTTCTTAGACTGATTTTGGGACATTAATCAATGATTTGAGTTTGAATTTTGTATAATATCAATACCATACTGTTATAGGAAGTCAATACCATGTTTGTATGTAAATTTCTCAACCAAAAACAACCATTTCGATTGATTTTGATATTATATTAAATTGGGCATCGGGATGCCTTAAATTCACCAGAAGTTGAAATTCAAACGGTGCCTTGGTTGCTCATCGCGATACCTTGGTTACTCATCGCGATGCCTTGATTGCTCATCGCGATGCCTTTGTTGCTCATCGTGATGCCTTGGTTGCTCATCGAGATGCCTTGGTTACTCATCGAGATGCCTGTGTTGCTCATCGCAATGCCTTGGTTGCTCATCACGATGATTAACTCACGCGATGCCTTGGGTTACTGATACACGCGTGTTTTTCTTTCATTAATGACATAATCGTCTTTTCACCCCAAAAATGTCTTTTTCCAGTTTTAAAAAAAGATGAGTGGACTGAAGCAATTATAAATGTTGAAAAAGGGACCGGCCTGTAATTCACCCTTATTTCATGCTAATTAACAATTACATATTTATCTAACTAACTGTAAGTCACAAGCTCCACTAACTCCCTCACTCCCAAGATCTTTTGAGAGAATTATTTTAAGATGCTTTAAATCTCTACTCAGCAATACTACATAACTGTTAATTAAATCTTGAAATATGTAAATTCTGAACTAAAAAAGTAGAAATAAATTTCTTCCATGAACGCCCACTTAATCTTAGAGTTGTTGATGTTAGGTTAAACATAGATTGGAAGGGGCATGTATACTTGGATGAACAACTGTAGAGCCTTACCAAAGGAGTACTACAATTTTTTTTCTCTCCTGCAGAAACTATAGACTTGCTGGTAGCATAAAAAAAATATAAATATATTATTATATATATTTGTAAAAAACTATTGAAGTTAGAAGAATTATATAATTATTTGGTCCTTCCGTTTTACGAAATCTATGCGTTTGGTCCCCTCTCATCAAAACAATTCATTCTGATCACTCGATTTTCATTTCTTTGTGAAATTCCCCCTTCAGGCCGTTACCGTTATAATTTCCGTCAGTTTTTTTAAAAAATGCCCAAACTACCCTTGTCTTCTTTAATTCAGTAAAATGAATTTGGATCCACCTTTTGTTCTATTTATTAACCCTAAAAATCTCAAATTCAACTCGCACAGCAAAATCAAAACACCAAATCAAGGAAAATCATAAGATTAGTTGATTCCTTCCGTACCAACGAAATTACAACACACACAAACGAAAAGAATGAAAGCAACAAATCAAAAAATAAGAAAAAAGAATCATAAGTAGAAGATGAGAAAGAAAATCACGATTGATGTCTTCTCCCAAATCCTGCAATCGATTGTCACAGCATCCTCAATGGCCAAAGTCTCGGGTTCCCCATCAAATCCCAACTCAATACACCCACCGCCTAATTAACTTCACTCCATTCTCAATAAATGGATTGTCCGCCATGGAAATGGAAGCGACCGGAGAAGAACTTCGCCAGCCGCCGTCGCTGATCGTGGTGGAAGAATGGAGTGGCACATCGTCAACGAAGCTATCAAAGACTGCTACTATCACTGCCTCCTCAACAACTTCTTCTCATTCTATACGAAGATACAGCGGTCGATTCAGCCATGTCTGCAGATCTAGATCTGGGTTATGAAAGAAAACTGATTCCCTGTATGTGCATGTATTTAATGAACAACTCAAATCCAGATCTAGATCTGGGTTATGAATGAAAACATTCGTCCAAATCACCTACCTCTGCTGGTTTATTTGATTTTTATCAATTCTGTTGAGTTGCGGAGAGTATGAGTCCTGACCCCCATTTTCGTTTTTGGTCTTGCAGTTCATAAATGAGAAGCCCCAGATCATACATGAGTATGCTGATGATGTAAGAAGTACGGTTAATGGATGTTGTTGTCCTTGTGGCCATGTCAAATCTTTCTTTTGGTTGTGAAAAGTTAAAGGCTGCTTCTAATGCTTGATGCTCAATTGCTTGTTGATATCTTCAATTGTTACTGTTAGACTGTTATTAGAAGTTGAGAATTGGCTAATTTTGAATTCTCATAGGGCTGGAATTTTTGGTTAGAGGTGTTGTGGTAATTCACAATTTGATTATTTTCTAATTAACTCTCTCTAATTCCTTGATGGTTTGTGAATTCAAGTCGTTAGTTGTTATGGAATATGGTTTGCAGATCCTCCAGAACACTACATACACTTTATTGATTCAAATTCATTTTACTGAATTAAAGAAGACAGGGGTAGTTTGGGCATTTTTTTAAAAAATAGACGGAAATTATAACGGTAAAGGCCTAAAGGGGGAATCTCACAAACAAATTAAAATCGAGTGACCAGAATGAATTGTTTTGATGAAGGGGGACCGAACGCATAGATTTCGTAAAGCGGAGTAACCAAATAATTTTATAATTCAAGTTAGAATTATAAAGAAGTTGTGATCTTTTAGAAAATTGTAGGGTAAGTTTATATTATATAGTTTAACTTTTAATTGTTAAGTGGTGAATTATTGTAATTTTTATTTTTATTTTAATGGGTGAACGAGTGTTTATGAGCGTTCAAGTCCATTTGAGACCCGCCCATTTATGCTCATGTAATTAGTTGGACCCTCACTTTCTCATCCATTGAGCCCATCGCTCACATGGACGATACTCATACCCGTCCAGTCCACCCATTTGTCATTTCTAATTATTAGACTTTTTCAAAAATTAACTCGTTGGAATGGAGGGGGAACTTAACTTAAAATGAAAGAAGTAAATTTCTCTTTTACAATGAATATTAAAATAGCACATGTAAGCGGGAAGGGATGACCAATGCTCTTGCAACAAGCAACAATTCATCAATATAGGAGTATTATACTCCCTCCATTTCTAAATTATTATTTTATTTAATTCGACACGGATTAAGAAAAAAATAATTAATTTAATTATTAATGTTATTTTTTTAATGCTAATGTGCATGTGATCCAAAATTAAAATAGAAAGAAAAAGTAAAGATAAATTAGTAAAAATATTATCCTAATAAAAAAATTTTCAAACTAAACAATTATTTTAAAATAAATAAAAAAAAAGTAAAACAATAACTCAGAAATAAAGGGAGTAATATTTTTGTATGACACCGACGTAATGCCATCAGTTTACAGATATTCTTTAACCCGTTTTCAATACTTATTTTTGATATTCCCAGTTCCCTATATTATAATCTTATCTAATAAATTATATATATATATATATATAATATATGGAGTAAATTATTATTATTATTATTATTATTATTATTATTATTATTATTATTATTATTTGTATCCATGCCGGCCGGCGGACCCACAAGTAAATCACCTCAAGGAAGCGAGTCAAGTGACGCCCTACGGTCCAAAATTTAAAGGAACATAAACTAATACTCTCTAGAAAAATTAGACTCCATTCATTCTTAAATTATTATTATATTTATTTTTTTATTTAAACATATTGATTTTTGAATTGAAGTTTGACTAATATATTTTAAAAAAAAAATTAAAACATGTATGTTGCACAGTATTTTTTGTTACTGCAAATTACGTATTTCATAATTAAAAATATATACTGATGGATGATAATAATTGCGATAATGCTCCATCTTGTAAGACTATTAAACAGGAGCTCCTTCTCTTGTTTTGAGCATCCCAGTTCCTATCTTGAATATTGAGAGAGAGTGAGAGAGAGAGAGAGAGAGAATGGGTTCGTTGGTTACGTTAGAGAAGAAGCCGCATGCAGTGTGTATACCGTTCCCAGCACAAGGTCACATAAACCCTATGCTAAAACTTGCCAAACTCCTCCACTCCAAAGGCTTTCACATCACCTTCGTCCACACCGAGTTCAACCACCAGCGCCTCCTTAAATCTCGAGGTCCCGACTCGTTGGTCGGCCTCCCTTCTTTCCGATTCGAGACCATTCCCGATGGCCTTCCTCCTTCGGACCTTAATGCCACCCAAGATGTGCCGTCTCTCTGTGAATCCACCAGCAAAAAATGCTTGGCTCCATTTAAGACCCTCCTTTCAAAACTAAACGACACCTCTTCTTCGAACGTGCCTCCTGTCAGTTGCATAGTTTCAGACGGAGCCATGACCTTCACACTGGATGCTGCACAAGAACTGGGAATTCCCAATGTTCTGTTTTGGACAACGAGTGCTTGTGGCTTCTTGGCTTACGCTCACTATCACACCCTTATCCAAGAGGGTTTCTTCCCGCTAAAAGGTAAGAGTATTCTCCCTAAAACTTATAATTGCATTTTGTATCTATTCAGATTCTATAATTGCATAGTTCAAATAGCCATTAAAATTATTTTGTTTTATTATAGGATTTCAAGAAATATTTGCCCATATTTTACCAAATTTGTCCTTATTTAATACTCTCATGAAAGAGGGTTGATAAGAAAAAAGATAAAAAATACTTTTACAACTTACCTACAATAATTGATATTAAATAGAGGTAAATCAGTCTTTTTAAATTTTTTTAATCTGTGTGTAAATTGATAAAATAACAATTATTTAGACTACTGCGCCTTCTCTCTTGACCCATATATCACCATATAACATATACTAATTAGTTTCATAGGACAAAATAATAATTCGAATAACTAACAGAGTAACAGGTACAGTTGTATGATTTGTTCTCTTTTCACTTGTTTTTTCATAAGTCTTGTTTGGGTCGGTATATAAATTTTAAGAAAAAATAATTGATTCAATTATAAATATTAATATGTTATGTGTTCTTGTTAATGGATAAATGTGAGCCAGACCATTAATTAAAGTAAAAATTAAATTAAGGGTAAAATGATAAACAAAACATCCTAATTAAAAAGAAAAAAATAAAAAGTTTACATGGTCCTAAACCAAAGAGAGTATAAAAGACGTTATGCTATTTTCCTTTTCATTTTCATCTCTTAACATAATTTTTTTATTAAATTGTCACATAATAAATCGTTATATTGAGTACAACTTTATAACTAGCACCCTAATTTAATCTGTTTAGTTATTTATTCTGGAAACAGCTGCTCCTTATTTCCCTATTTTTCCATGCATAAGCAGTGGCCGATGTACAGCTCAGGTAGAGTGGGGTGGGTTGGGGTGGGGTGGGTGGGGGGCAGTGACCCCACTAAAAAAATAAATTTGGCTTATAAAAATGTAATTTTTTGGATAATGATTCCATTCAAATTCTTTTTTTTCTTTTTAAGTCACGCATAACAGTAATAAAATAGAAACTAGTAGTGAATTGTGATTTTTAAACTTTTTATGTAATATTTAAATTTTATGACCCCACTAAAATATTTTTCTAGATCTGATACTGTGTATAAGTTCCACAGAAAATGATAAGAACGAAAAACATATATTCAAAATTTTTATTCTAATTTAGATATTACTTTTTTATTTATTTCAAAGATATCTTGAAAGGCCGAAACTAATTCCCAAAATACTACCTGATGCTAAAAACGGGTACACTATATTCCATCCCTGTGCCAAATAGTTGTTTGAAAAAGTAGTGTGAGAGTGATAAATTAAATACTAGTATAATTTTATATATATATATATATATATATATAAAGTCTCATTTAATTAATAGCAGCAGATCAATCAAGGTTCGTCCACCACCAAATAAAATAAAGGTGATTTAATCGTAAGGTCCAAGAATCAAGATTGTGTTTTACAATGGAGGGCCTTGTTAGTCAAATTTGGTGGCTAAGAACGAGTTTAGTTGTAACAAAAGAGTCGAGAAACATTTTAAAATGGATAATTCCTCAATATTTCTTTGTTGTTCTTGAACTATGTGTCAGAATTATTTTGTGTTGCGTTCAACCTTCTTTACTTATCAACTGTAGTGTACTTCATTATATTAGAATTTGTGGTCGGCTCAGTAATTCAATTATGATTATACATGCCAAAATTTGTAGTTTGACTGATTTATTGGGCTGATATATTATCTTCTATCTAACTTCTTTGATTCCTTATTTTTCCCTGCATGAAATTGTGATTTGTCAAGAACACTTGACGAAGGGCGTAAATTTTTTTATTTATGTATCTTTAAGTACAAAAATAATTAGATGGTACAGTTATTTTATATAGTCATATGTTTTGAGATCGAGTCATAAAAATACAATTGCATTAAAACTAGATAAGAAGAGCTAGTTAAACCAAATGTTTAAATTCTTATCAATACTCTAAAGAAATCAAAATAACAAAATACTTAGGGCGTCCACGGTGAGAGCCTCCCACCGCCCCCTAAAAATAATTTTAGAGATTTTTACCCTCCCTTGATCCTACAGTGGTTCCTCTAGTCCACCATCTATCTCTAAAACCAATTAAATCACCCTCTAAATATAGGGTGAGTTTTAACATGAATAGTGACTCAAATCCTCTACATTTTCCTCACTTTATTTGAGCACAATATATTTTTGTTTAATATTTTGGACTGAAAATTATTAAAATATACTCTCTCTGTCATTAAATTATTGTTTTTTTATCCGTTTCAAAATAATTGTCTTATTTTTTTTATCCGTCCTTAAATAATTGTCTTGTTTGAAATTTTCATAGTTTAGGAGATCATTTTTACTATTTTACCTTTATTTTTCTCCCTACTTTAATTATGAACCATATACACATGAGCATTAAAAGAAATACATATTATATCAATATTAATAATCAAGTCAATTATTTTTTCTTAATTCATGTGCCGGATCAAATAAGACAATAATTTAGGGACCGAGAGAGTACAATATATTTTTCATAGTATATAAAATTTAAAATATTTTATTTTAATTGTGGTGAAAAAATATAAATAAAAGAGAAAAAATATAATGGTAATTTAGGTTTGTTAGTTGAGATGAAAGAGATTAAATTTTTAGAAAGTAGTATAAAGGGTGTTTGTTGAAGTAAAATTTTTTTATAGTATTGAAAAAGTAAAATTAAAATAAAAAATGAAGTGTTTAGAATGTAATTTAAAGAGTCATTGCTGTAAATGCTCTTATATTCGTTCCAAACAATAGTCAATTTTTGATTTTGTCGGCAAAGAGGGAGTATTAGATTAGCGGATAGGCTGAAACCACATGTGCCCTGCATAATCTGAGGATCTCAATTCTCAACATGACGGATAAAATAACGTCTAAAAGTATGGTCATTAATATGATACCACGCGGATCAGGACAAGAAAAATACATTTCCCCATGCAATCGATGAGATGTCATAATTATTCGTGGATTATTTTCTTGTTTTTCTTTTTTTATCTATTTTAAAATATTTTCTTCATGTTAAGTAAAGAGTTTACTTTATTATTTTTAAAAATTTTACTTAAATAGTTCATTTTAAAAATTATCTCTATAATTTCCATTAAATTTTCAACTTTACCCTTATCATGCGGTACAAACAAATTAACTATGTTAAAATATTTTTGTAATTATGACCAATTTCAATACTACTTATATATTCCTTAATTATTAAAATTTTTAAATGTGGACACGCTTTGGGTGGAACAGAGGAGGTAATTATCTTGTTTAAAAGTTTTATTTTTAGGACAACATATTTACTATTTTACGCTTATTTTTTTTCTTACTTTAATTATAAACTACATGCACATTGGCATTAAAGAAAGCTATACATTATACTAAAAAAATGCTAGGTTTACAACTATTTCTACAAGCTACAACTAAGCCTTGATGAAAGGGCAAAGGTGTTTTGGGGAAAGACAACTTTGTCATTCATTAAAGTTTACTTGTAACAATAGTTGTAGACATAGTTGTAAACCTAGCAAAGTTGTTATACTAATATTCAAGTCAATTGTTTTTTTTTTTTAATTTGTATGCCTGGTCAATCAAAACAATAATTTAGGGACGGAAGTAGTACTAATTTCTCAGCAACCAAATTTTTTTTTCTTTTTAATAATAATTAAGGAAATAGTAGTTAGTTGCAAAATGCATTAAATGATGAGTTTTGTTAAAAAATGTCACTATAACATTTGTTAAACTTTTACTAATAGAAACAAGTTGCACAAGAAATTATGTTCAGTATATTTAAAATACTACTCAATTCACTGAAAATGATTTTTAATAATAAATTTTCTAATTCTGAACTTTTAATTAGCAAGTACCATAAAGGCACTTGTTAAAAAAAATCCTTTTAATAATTTACTGTACTTAACCACTTGCATTTCCTATTTAGGACTCTTTCAATTTAAAAAAAATTGTTTAGCTTTTATATATATATATATATATATATATTTTTTTCTCTACTCACACACACACACACATGCACGCACAGAAGCGCCTAGGAGATAAATCCTAGGGAGAGAAAGCCTTCCCTCTAACTCCTGGGGGAATCGAACCCATGACCTTCAGATTGTTCTTACTAACAAGTGTATTTAAAGCTTCCCAATTAAAAATTTATTGCAATGAAAACCATTTCGAAAATTCAAGTATTTGGTAGTGTTTCCAACATATATATTGAATATGATTTTCGGTGCAACTTATTTCCTATAGCGAAAGCTGAGCACTAGTTAGCGAAACTCCTTAAAGATATCAAACCACGATTTATTTAAACAATAAAATTTCAAATATTGTTGAAACAATATAAAAAATATTATAGATATATAGCAACTTTTAAAACTTTTCAATGGACAACTAAATTTTTATAATCTTTTGCCCAAAACTTAATCAAGTTCACCAGTAAACTAATATTAGAACTATTTATTGTACAGATTAGGGAGTATTTTTGTATATTGTAAACAATTTTATGTTTACGCCTTAGATTCAACGATGAAAGATATACGGGCACTAATAAACAATTAATATATTTTTTTCCTGATAAGCAGATATAAGTTACCTTACCAATGGGTACTTGGACACAGTCGTAGATTGCATCCCTGGCATGAAGGGTATCCGTTTGAAGGACATTCCAACTTTCATTAGAACCACCAATCCTAATGATTTTATGGTGAATTTTGCAACGAGTGAAACTCATAGAGCTAAAAAAGCTTCCGCAATCATTCTCAATACGTTCGAAGAATTAGAATCTGATGTTTTAAATGTACTTTCCTCCATTTACCCTCCAGTTTACTCAATTGGGCCATTAAATCTTCTCACTAATCAGATTGATGATAACGATTTGAATTTGATCGGATCAAATCTTTGGAAAGAAGAGCTTGAGTGTCTAGAATGGCTTGATTCAAAAGAACCCAACTCTGTTGTTTATGTGAATTTCGGAAGCATCACAGTCATGACACCTGAGCAATTAGTCGAGTTCTCGTGGGGTCTTTCTAATAGCAAACGGACTTTTTTGTGGATAATAAGACCCGATATTGTTTCTGGTGACTCGGCTATTCTTCCGCCGGAGTTTATGGAGTTGACTAAAGAAAGAAGCTTTTTAGCAAGTTGGTGTCCCCAAGAAAAAGTTCTTGGTCACCCTGCGGTGGGAGGATTTTTGACTCACAGTGGCTGGAATTCGACTCTAGAAAGTATATCAAGTGGTGTGCCCATGATTTGTTGGCCATTCTTCGCAGAACAACAAACAAACTGCTGGTATAGTTGCAATCAATGGGGCATTGGGATGGAGATAGACAATAATGTTAAGAGAGATGAAGTAGAAAGGCTTGTGAGGGAGATGATGATGGAAGAGAAGGGGAAACAAATGAGAAAGAAGGTTTTGGATTGGAAGCGAAAAGCTGAAGCAGCCATAACTCCTGAATCAGGATTGTCTTATATTGGTCTTGAGAGATTGATAAACCAAGTGCTTCTCTCTGCCTAGATTTTATAGCCTCCTTGAAATTTATGAATCAACTTGGTGAAGTTTGTTGTCTTGTTTTTCGATCGTTTTCACTAGTTTGACATTGTGTCCTCTATGCTTATAATTTGCTGTAATGAGAAAAATACTTTCAGTCCCCAAGAAACATCAAAGTCCACTATAGTTTTCAGTTGAAGGTTTTGATTTTCAAAGATTAACAAAAACCAAATAGCTAGACGAAGTAAAAGTTACTAGACTAATTAATTTAAATATTTTTCTTATTTTTCAGTGTAGACCCTATACTATATCTTTTCCTTCTTGTTTTTATGATTATATTTCATTCTCTTCTTTTTTTTTTTTTGTTCATAAAATATTATCTTTTTCAACCTTTAAAAAAAAAAAGAGATTACCTGATTATTTAAAAACCAAAAAAAAATCTAATTTCTAACACTAGTTTTTTTTACTTTATATATACATATATATATATATATACATATATATATATGTATGTATGTATGTATGTATTGTCGAAATCCACAATCTTAACTTTATTCTATATATTACTTTAAATGAATAATAAATGGATTAGATTCACTCGATCCAAATTACTGATTCATCCATAAAAGTTTAAATGGGTCACAATTTTTATAATTTGAATCTTGTTAAATGAGTTGGACGAGTGATCAAATAGATCAAGATCCAACCCATTGCCAGCCTAGCCTAGGTGGGTTGCTCAAGAGGTGTAATGGGATCTCAATGCGTCTGGTCTATCTTTGAAATCCTCAAGGCTTTCAATCTTGTTAGTACTGCATGCATGCATGCATGCTGTATCAATGCTGTCTGGTCTTTCAACGAAATCCCCGAGGCTTTATTTGATTTGTGACTGATGGGGTCACTACCCTCGTCTATGGTATGGTGCTTTTCTGGAGTTAAATGTAACACGTGGTTTCATTGACTTATTGTGGTCTTATTGTGGTCTAGGCCGGGTCATGTAGTGTGTTGTGTTCTAACATCAGGCCTTCGTTCAGTTTGAGTCATACTCATCCTTTATTATTGACTCAATTGGGTTGTCTCCATCTCTTTATAATCAATAAAACTAATGCTCCATTATTTTTCTGAAAATTAGAAGCAAGACTCTTTCTTATAACGTATGAATTCTAATCAATGTGTTTGACATTGTGTTTTAATAACTTAATTTTTACAATACTAAATTTTTGTTTGTAATGTGGAAAAATTATAATGTAATTATTGAAAGCTGGTGATATCAAAGAAACAAAAAGTTCAAACCCACAAAACTAAGTAATTAAATTGTCAAAGAGAACAAAATCAATCATTCCTTTAAGGAAAATCTAGTTGTCATTGTGTGTTATATACTCCCACTGTACTAAAATAAGTGTATCTAATTAATTTTACATCGATTTAACACACTTAAAGTGTCTTTAAGGGTGTCAAGTACCCTAATTAATGCATACTTTCACAAAATTTTACAGTTAATTATCGTAAATAATGCTTTTTAATATATGCTTTTAGTACACAAGTTAATAAAATCGTATTTTAAGAAGAGAGTAAATTTTGTTTTTACACGAATCACATTAAGTGCTCGTTTGGTACAGATTTTAAAAAAAGACTCATTTTTAAAACACAGTTTTTTTTAAATGCGTTTGAGATATCACTTCAAAACACACCTTTATTTCCTAGCTGCGTTTTAAAATCTGCATTTTAAGAAAAATTTGGGAATTTTAACGCCTTAAAACGCAACTTCATTTAAAAAACGTATTTTTTTCTATCGCAATATTAAACACAATTTTTTCAAATAAACTCTGTTTTATAATTGCATTTTAACCAAAATACACACTAAACGGATTCTAACTCATTTCCCAACGAATATTAAAATAGCAGCATGTGAACGGGAAGGGTTGACCGATCCTCTCGCAACATGGCAAAAGCAACAGTTCATTAATATTTCTGGACCCACGAATTTTTTTTTTGGGCTACCAGAAACCCACGTTATAGTATCAATTTAATGATCTTCTTTCACCCTTTTTCAATTAAATTTTTTTTATACTCCCTCTCCTTTTTAAAATACTCCCTCTCTCCCTAAATTATTATCTTTCTTTTTTTAATTATTTATTTTTAAATAATTGACTTATTTGAAATTTTTTCTTTTTAGGACATAATTTTTACCATTTTATCCTTACTTTTTCGTCCTGCTTTAATTATGGGCCACATGCTGATAGCATTAAAGGAAACAACACACTATATTAATAATCAAGTCAATTGGTTTTTCTTAATCCGTGTGTCTGGTCAAACAAGATAATAATTTAATTAAGGACGGAGGGAGTAATAATTTTAATTAATATGTCATTTTTAAAAAAAATTATACTTTTATTTATTTTTGAATTTTTGAATTTCACTATAAATATTTTTTCTTAGAAACAAAATTAATTTTTTTAACACAAACCAAAAGGGAAGAATTATTTTTTTGAGATGTAGAGTATTTTATTTGTGCATTATTGAGTCAAATCTGTTTTAGGATTAGCTTCATATGAACATTTTTCGTTGTATTTACATTTATTTACTTTATATTTGACTTACTATAAATAGAAAATATGACATGAACTTCTTTTGTTTGCATTTATCTTAATGAAGGCTTGTTTGGATAGACTATCCGTTTTGTGGTTTGCATTTTTTTTTTTTTATGGTTTTATTACGATTAGAAGAATAAGTTAAGAGTTAGAGAAAAAAAAAAAAAGTAAGATAACTGAAATAAAGTAAAAATCATGAACTACAAAAAGAATCTCGATTAAAAGGGCCTATATGTCCAGTCCGAAACTAAAATTTTGGTCACGAAGTGATTATTGGCCGTTCTTATAATTGGAGTATTATTTTATGACAAAAATATTATGACTTTTTTGTATCCATGCCCGCCGACGGACGCCCAATAATCACCTCAAGGAAGTGATTCAAGTGACCCCTAGTAACTAAATGGGCCAAAAATTCAAGGAACATACACTATTACTCTCAAGAAAAATTATACTTATAATATTAGCAATAAGGTTCCATCTTGCAAGACTATTAAACAGGAGCTCCTTCTCTTGTTTTGGGCATATATCCCAGTTCCTATCTTGAATATTGAGAGAGAGAGAGAGAGTGAGAATGGGTTCGTTGGTTACGTTAGAGAAGAAGCCGCATGCAGTGTGTATACCGTTCCCAGCACAAGGTCACATAAACCCTATGCTAAAACTTGCCAAATTCCTCCACTTCAAAGGCTTTCACATCACCTTCGTCCACACCGAATTCAACCACCAGCGCCTCCTTAAATCTCGAGGTCCCAACTCGTTAGCCAGCCTCCCTTCTTTCCGATTCGAGTCCATTCCTGACGGCCTTCCGCCTTCGGATCCCAATGCCACCCAAGATGCCCGTTTGGGTGCTAGTCTTTTGTTCGTTTGCCCTATCTTGCCTTAACTTTTGTGGCATGATCGCTTTGAGCTTTTGCTTGCAGCATTCATTAGTCATGTTTATGAAAAAAGAATAATCATGAGATAGATCATTCATTTTATAACAGACTAACATTCATTACATGAAAAGTAATTTTTTATAAAGTACAAAGCAAACAGGCTATTGACTTTAATGATAAAACCTCTTTAAGTGATCGACGTGCCAAGGGTTTTTAAGCTCTTTCACTTCCTGAGTCTCTTATAACCTGTAAGTTCCTTCTCTGACTATCTTTGTGACGAGATAAGGTCCTTCCCAATTAGGCGAGAACTTGTCTTGATTTTCCTATTTACCTGTTGGTTTAATTTTTCTTACCACCTAGTCTCCTACCGAGAACGTGAGTGGGTTCACCCTTTTGTCATGGTGCGCTTTGGCCTTCTTTTCATAATTTTCTATCCTTAGTCGCACGTCCATCCTTTTTTCTACTAACAGGTCCAATTCTCTCAGCCGCGCAGCCTTGTTAGTATGCTCGTCATATGACAGCACTCTTAATGATGGGAGTCCGACCTCTACTGGTGATATGGCCTCTTATCCATACGCTAGGCTGAATAGTGTTTCCCCGGTTGGCCTTTTGACTATCGTTCTAACACTCCATAATGCAATATGAAGCTCGTCAACCCATCTACATTTCATTCCTTCCAAAAGTTCTTTTTTAGGACATTTAGGATTTGTTTGTTTCTTGCTTTTGCTTGCCCATTTTCCTGAGGGTGTGAAACCAAAGATTTAACGTGTTCAACATTCATTTCCCGATATTCTTCTGTAAATTTATCAGAAAATTGAGTACCCATATCTGATACTATCATTTTTGGTAGTCCAAATCGGCACCAGACCTGATCGTGGATAAACTTGATTACGTTGTCCTCGGTTATACTTGCCAAAGCTTTTGCCTCAACCCATTTAGAGAAGTAGTTAATTGCCACTATCACATACTGACAGTTTTCCTTTGCCTTGAAGAATGGGCTAATGAGATCTACTCCCCCACTTGTCGAACAGCCAAGCAGCGATCACGGAAGTCTGCACTACTGCGGGCAGTCTAGGAATGTCGGCAAATAATTGGCATTTCTCACATTTTTTCTCGTATTTCTCTGTGTCCTTTCTCAACCTTGGCCAAAAATACCCATGGAATATTACCTTATCTGCCAAAGACCTAGCCCCCTGGTGTCCGCCGCATATTCCTTCATGAATTTTCGCAAGAACTTTTTCCATCAGATGTGGCACCACATACCTTAGCAATGGTTGGCTGAACAATCTCTTGTAAAGGATGTCGCCTTGTACCGTGTATCTGGCCGACCTTTTTCTAAATGCTCGTGCATCTTCCATCCCTTTTAAAATACCTCATTTTTCTATATATTTCTTAATTTATGTTATCCAACTCTTTTTGACTTCTTCAATGTCCATAACTTGAGGTCTACAAATGGCTGGTACCTCTGCGCATTCTACCCACACCTTTGCGGGTAAAGAATCGACCTCTGCAGAAGCTATTTTTGACAGGTAGTCTGCTCGCGTGTTCTCTTCTCGGTTAATTCGGTTCAACTCCCAATACTCGAATCTCTTAACCAAATTTCTTACCATCTCACAGTACTGTGCCAACGTGGCCCCATACTCCCCCAACACTTGGTTTTCAAATAGTTATGAATCACTGTGGGCGACAAAGTGCTTGACTCCTAAGTCGATACATAGCTCAATGCCTGCGACCAATGCTTCAAAATTAGCTTGATTGTATGAAGCTGAGAACTTGAACCTGAGAGCCTTCTCTATCATTTGGTCGTTCTCAAGAGCGAGTAAGAACAAACCTGCTCCACTATTACTGCTGGTTACAGATCCAGAGCATTCGAGTTTGTGCAAGATTTTCTTGAGAGGTGCATTTATGTATACAACAATTAAGTGTGAAAGAAAATATGCTCTAAGTTTGCGAGCAGCTACAACAATAGAATAAGCTAACTTCTCTGCATTAAAGTACCTCTCAACATCTAACAAGGCCTGAGAGACATAGTAAACTTATTTTTGGGCATTACTTTCTTCTTTTAATAAAACGGCGGCTACTACCAGATTAGTGGCGCGCCCACATACAAGTTCAAAATATCTCCTAACTTAGGGCTTACAAGAAATAGAGGTTGACCGAGGTACTTCTTTATCTTTTCAAAGGCCTCCTGACACTCGGACGACTATTCAAAGCTCTTGTTCCCTTTAAAAATTTTGAAAAAAGGAAGACACTTCTCGGCTGATTTTGAAATAAATCGGCTCAATACGACTATTCGCCCATTTAACTTCTGCACTTGCTTGACACAGTTGGGTGGCTTCATCTCCAAAAGTGCTTATATCTTTTCGGGGTTGGCCTCTATTCCCCTTTGACTGACCATGAAGCCCAAAAACTTTTCGTCGGTCACTCCGAACACATACTTGCTCGGATTGAGTTTCATGTGATTTTTCCTCAAATTCTCGAACGTTTCGGCCAAGTCCTCAAAATGTGCCCGATGCTTCGTTTTAATAACCATATCGTCGATGTATGCTTCAATGTTTCTACCAATCTGGTTACAAAATATCTCGTTTACCATTCTTTGATAGGTGGTCCTAGCGTTCTTGAGGTCGAAGGGCATTATAACATAGCATTAAAGTCCCCCCGCCGCCTTGAAAGCTGTTAATTCTTGATCCTCGAGCGTCATCCTTACTTGGTGATACCCCAAGTAAGCATCAATGAAGCTTAGGACGACATGCTCGGTGATGGTATCCACCAACCTATTAATTTTTGGTAAAGGATAACAGTCCTTTGGGCACGCCTTATTCAATTCGGTGAAGTCGACACACATCCTCCATTTCTTGTTCAATTTTAACACCATCACCACGTTGGCTAGCCAAGATGGGTAATATATCTCCCTGATTACTTTTGCTGTAATCAATTTCTTGACCTCTTCCTTGATGGCCGCAAGCTCAGGCCCAAAGGCTCTCGCCTTCTGCTGAACTGGCATGAACTCGGGGTTCACATTCAAGTGGTGTTCAGCCACCTCAGTATTAACTCGTTCCATATCTTCTTGCCCATACAAACACATCCAGGCTATGTCTTAGGAACTCAATCAAGTCTTCACGATCTTTCCCTTTCAGTCCTGACCCAATTATAATTTTCTGTTTTGGAAATAATGTATTGATAACCACCTCTTCTATTTCATCACATGGTTTCAACTTAGGTTCCTCGCGCACCCGCATTGTTTCAATTTCAATGGAAGTATGCTTTTTCTGCACCTCTTTTACCCCTTCCCCACTTTTCTCAGTGATCACATGTTCAGCTGTGATGTCCTCATGTGTGCCTGTGATCGACTGAGGAAATAAATCTTCAGAGGGACCCTCTGTTGCAGCGACCATTCCCACCATTGGGCCTCCACTTGTTATGTTCTTCAAGGATTTAGTTAATGTTCATTTGTGATCATCATCTTCCACTACGACATTCCTCTTTATCTTTTATGTGTCAACGATGTGCAACATTTCTTTTGGTTTACTCTGGTTGGTCGCAATACCTTCCTCTGTTTTGAATTTAACCCGCTAATGAGGTACGGATGCGATCAATTGAAAGGTGACCATGGCTTGCTGTCCCAATATCGCATTATATGGCGAAGAAAGATCTATCACCATGAACTTGACCTCCTTGGTTCTTGTTAGATTTCCTTCTCTCAACTTAACCTTTATTTTTATCAATCCTTTAACATTTACTTTTTGGTTCGAAAAACCTTCTAATTGTCTGATGTCGTACAGGTTTAAATGAGCATCTGATAAATCTAGTGCCTTGTAACATGAATAATACAAAATGTTATTGCTTCCCTTATGTTTATCAGTATCCTTCGTACATTGTACCCCCTTGCTCGTCCTGATCACCAAGGGCCATTTGGCGGCCAAAGTGGAAGTCACCAATTCAGAGTCCACAAAACCCATTACTTGCTCTCCTGCCCTCTTTGGGATAAAAGGGACGTTTGTCATACTATAAATTTGCTACTTCATTTGTGTTGTGCTCAGGAACTCATTCTGAATGACACTGATCATGGGCTCTTCCTCCTCCTCAAGGTTGGGATTAACCACTTGAGGTACTCTCTCAGTCCTATCTGCATAATACTTTGCCAAATCCCTTCTATCAATCAATCTTTAAATCTCCCTTTTCAACTGGTAACACTCAGAGGTATAGCCTATATCTTTGTGGTAGTTACAGTACTTCTTAGGATCTCGCGTCCTGATACTATTTTTTCTCATAAACCTTGGAGGTGGCAACTCCTCTACCCGCATGATCTCTTCACGAGACGTGTTCAACGGAGTGTAGTCGTCACGCGATCTTTGCTTTTTACTGTACCCGCGATCACCACCCTTATACCACCTACTTTTATTTTCTCCTTTTTACCCTTACTTTTTTTCCTCGGGCATTGGCGCCTGCGCGCTACCCAATTTTTGAGCTCGGTCAAATAAATCTGCCCTGTTGGCCGCTGGCCGAGTAAACAATTTCGTCTTTAGATCATTTGGTGCCAATCTTCCTTCAAGACAAGTCAAAACCTCCTTGTTAGTGATACTTGTTATCTGATCCAACACGTCTTTGAATCTCTATACAAAAGACAGTATGGAGTCTCCTAGGTACTGTTTAACATTGTTAAGCTCTTCTCTCGACTTTGGGAGTGCGTCGGTAGTACTAAACTCTCCCTGGAAAACTTTCTGTAGCGCCTACCAGCTATTGATCGACTCTGTTGGGAAATTAGCAAACCATGTCGTCGCTTTACCCTGGAGAGTACTACGAACACCTTGCAAATAATGACATCATTAGTAGTGAGCAGAGGTGTTGACATTTCTACATTTGTTATGTGATTTTTGGTGCACGTTTTTCCTTCGTACTTTGTAAATGAGGGATAAACTATGGTAAGATCTGGGGGAGAATCTCTTATCCAAGTTGTAAAAGCTTTGAAATGGATAATCAGTCCAGTTTTCTTTTTCTTCTCAGCTTATATGGCGTCCAAACGTTTTCTTAGGTCCTCGACCTCGTGTGCCTTTGAGTGAGCACTTGACTGGGCCTTTGATTTCCCTATTTCCAGCGGCCTTCCCTCAAGTGACCTTTCTCTTTGGGAAAATTGTCGGCAAGATATCGTGGCCCAACCTAGAGGTGATTCTGATCCCCTCGTAGGTCAAGCTATGTCGCCGGGCATCCTTATTTTACTTCTTTTGAGGTCTTGGGTCAGATTTTCCCTCCTTACTTTGTTCTCGACGTCACAAATCATCCGAATTCATCGCTCGACTGCCTGGAAGGCTCAACCTATGCTTCACACTAACTCTTAGGAGCTTGCTCAGTCAGCCTTTTTGCTAAGTGTTCGTTCTCCCTTATCTATCTAGCGCGACTCCCTTCGTGGCCAGAACGGTGGTCATAGCGGTAATCTTTAGCTCCTGATCCCACTATTCCTGAAACCCGCTATGGTCGCTCACCGTAAGACGAGGCCTAGCGGTGGTCGGTATTACTACCGAAGCCTGGGGAATAGTCAGAAGAGCTGGTGGAATGGGAATAGCTGATGTAGTGAAAAACTTAAAAACAAAGTAACGATAGAACCAACGCTGTTGAGATCGCACACGACTACCAGCGATGATCTTTCAAACCACGTTGAGGCCCAAAACCTACCGTGATCTAGGCATCAATTTTCGTTGATTCAAAAGAATACCGAAAACTGGAATAAAAAGACAATCAATTCTTATAAAATTCAAAGCTAAATTCGGAATTATATTGAAGCCTATATTTATAGGACTTATAAAGCTTGGGAAACAAGTTAAAACTTCCTAAAAACTAGCCTAACCAATATAGTAACCTAATAGGACTTAAATACATCAATTAAATGCCTAAATCTACTTCTAAATATAAAAATACTACCCTATAAATTATAATTCCGAAAATTACAATATAATTAAAAATAACTAGATATAATATATTATATCTTAATACCAATTTAACTTGATCCTGCATCAATAGCCCCATACTGCACAACAACTGATTATTTATCATCACTTGAACCAAAGTGGCAGTCTGAGCTTTGATCGTTTCTGCTGCAACCGAATATGATGCGGCCACAACGGTGGTTATAGCAACAGACGATGATCAATTTTCCAGGACTTTGCGGAGGTCGCTTGTTGTCTCCAGAGCCGGTTGAGTGACCTTCTTACTTGGGCCCCCTTGGGTTTAGGCGCCTCTCTCTTAGAGGTGATCTAATGATCCTTTCGGTTTCGAGCCAATCGTGTAGGTTCTCCTTGCTCAGTCCCTCCCATCATTCCACCTTGAGGCTCAGCCGGTGATATAGGTATCCTATTGGTTACTCCGACTGGTCCACCTGAAAGTGGTGAGGGATCATTAATCACACCTTGATTGATAGTATCATTCACCATTGACTTCACCGGAGGTTTCGAGATTGAGTGATATCTAGATGAAATATTATGTTCGATTCCCGGCACTACAACCACTACTGCAGCCAAATTCTGCGCCTAGGAGTGAACTGGTATTGACCTGCGATGCTTGAGAATTGAGCCAGAATGAAGTTGCTGGGAATCACCTGAGAATGGAAACAATGGTGGTTACTAATCCGAGGATGTGCCCGGTGAAGCCCCTCCGGTGTAATAGTGAGATGGCTTGTGAGAGAGAAAATATCAAAAGGAAGGAATGTTTTGGTTGTGATTTAGTTTGTACCTTGCATTAGAGCGTAGTTCTCCTTTTTATAGTAGAGTCAGTTGAGAGTTTGTTAGGCTTGTTTAGGAGATGTGCCCAAGCACCCTTCTAGAAGCACGTGGCTTTTAAGCTGAGGTGGCTATTCTGTAACACGTGAGCACTTAGCGAGCATGTTTAGCTTATCTGATGAGGTGACCGCTCGACCATCTGTGGTGTCCAATGTTGAGCACCTAGGTTGAGCCTCCAATCCTTAAGTTGCCATACTGAAAAGACTTTTATGCCCTCCTCTTAGGGTGTTGGGTAGTTCAATTTCTTGGAAGCTCAACTCTGCTGTTCAATCATGTTGTTAGAGAAGTCAGCAACTTGCCAAAAATTGTACTACCTCAAGCACTCAAAAATAAAATGCATAATACTATAGATTAGTTTCAACCTTTACCTCTATAAATATTACAAATAATGTCACAAAAATTGTTCTACGTACGCCACATCACTATGCTTTGTAGGATGAATTACTTAGCAATCTTTTCGCATGAAAGAAAATATTGGCTGTACTTGAAACCTAGAAGAATTCACTTTTTAAGATCAAGGGCCCAGATTTGGCATATATACTATATCCAACGGCTCACAATAGTTATTACAATTTATTATTTATATATATATATATATATACACACACACACATATATACATATATATATATATATGTGTGTGTGTGTGTGTATATATATACTGGTTTGATTTGGTTCGATTTGTTTTGGTTCAACCCAAAAAATTGCAAATCGAACCAAACCCAACCGATCAGTTTTTGAATTTTTGAAATCGAGGCCTAACTGCCTTGAACTAAAACCAAACCAAACCAAACTGACCGATTCCGTCTGGTTCAACTTGGTTTGGCAGTTCAACGGTTCAGCAGTACACTCATAGGCGGCTCTTGTTTGGTTGCTTGGACTGTAAAGAAACAATACACGGTATCTTACTCCAGTAATGAAGTCACATGCCGAGCTTTATATATTAATTAATCACAGTCTAGAACCCGAAAAGTTATAATTCATGACACTAACAAATCATTATACATTATGGTTATCATTTTAATCTATATCTATGCATATTTGAAAGGAGAAATAAATTTGTCAAGCGGATTTAGTACTCAATACTTTTGCTCTTAAATTGCCATGTGTCACAACAAAGAAGCAAAACATAGAAAAAAATTGAGATATGTGAGAAATAATGGAACGTGATAAATGTCAAAGAAAAAATAACCGTAAAGTAAGACTGAGAAAAAATATTGGATAATACATCAATAAAAAATTAATAGAGAAAAAATATTATAAAAAGTCAAATAATAACATATAAAAAAATAATAATAAATAAAACATGATTGTGTATAGCATTTAGAGAGTCTAATTCCATCCATTGTGTGTTAAGAACCTTCTTATCGCGGGGTGACCCAGAACAAAACTTCTTTCTTGAGGACACCAACTTAGGGTCTGTTTGCTAAAACTGAAAATTAAGCTCAAAAAATTTATGTCTGAAAATATTAAGACATCCTCTTTTGACTTAAATTTTTAGCTATTTTTAAAGAATACTTAATTTCTTAAGTGATCTAATATTGTATTATCAAACAATCTTATTTTTAATTTCACTTAAAATTTTACTAATTAAGCTCTTAATTGGATTAACAAACATGCCCTTACTAATAAGCTTCTTTCTTTTGTTAATGCTTAAAAACGCGGTGGAAGAATGGTTGATTCAATTCTCCAGAAACAAGATCAGGCCTAATGCTCCTGTGCTATAACATAATCCTTGTCAAATGGTAACTAATTAGCTAGCATGTGTAATAAGGAGTAGTAGAAAAATATAATGAAGAGATTTACTTCCAAATTTGATTAAAACCACTACTCAAACATTAATAATATATAATTCTCTTGAGCTTTATTATGTATAGTATAATAACAATGTGACCCAGTTTAGAAGAGCTCCAACTTGAATCTTAATTTCCGAGTTTTGAGTTTTAAAGCTAATTAAAATTAATTGTTTCTATGTCTTATCAATCAAACAATCATTAATTTATTTATTTACTACAATCAATCATCATAGTACTTCACACGCACAAGATAAGATCATAACTTGTTTTGTGATCATTGTTTCAATCTAATTCCACTGTGCACAACTCTGTTTCACTATCTTAACTATTTCGGCAAACCTTAGCTTTTCATCACTCTATTGCAAACAGTTATCCTTATTTTTAATAAGTTGATCAATCTCAGTGATCATTGTAAAATGTGTAATTGTATTAAGTAAAGATTAATAAGAACCTGATTGTTTTTTGAATCATTTCTATTAATATCAGAATTTAACTATTTTATTTACAAGTTAGTGATAGTTACGGTATAAGATAAGAACTCTCAATTAGTATCACAGCTATACCAAGGAGTGATATAATAATTGTTTGGGATCGAACTCTTAATTATATTAGAGCAATCTTGATAATGATTGATTGTTAGATTATTAACTGTAAAGCTAAATAAAAACCTAATTTGTTTTTTGGTACAAAGTCTTGTCAATGCTAATTTTATTCATTTCACAAATATAGGCCTCAAGCAAATAAAAAGTTCATAAATAGGAAAAAAATTACTCTATCAAAGATCGTAAGACAAAATATAAATACACATGAAGCAAATAGAAGTAGTAATGTGAAGTCCATGGTTATATAAATATATATATATATATATATGTATATATATAATAAAACTAAACAAATAGAGAATGCTTAATCCCATGATGAAGATGATCGATCCCGCCATCAGAAGAAGAAGGCGAAGGGGAATGACCAGAGCCAAATGATTTAATGTGGTCTTTAAGTGATCTCTTGTGCTTAAAGTCGGAACCGCAGATGCAAAGCCAACGTTTCCCACAATTCTTCTCGTGTGTTCGCCAGTCGCCTTTCACGGCCAAGCTCTTGCCACACTTGCGACATGAAAATCGCTTCGTCCCGTGCTTCCTTTTGTAATGTGTCTGCAAGGTTCTGAAATCCTTGAGTGGCTTAGCTCTTGGGTGGTTTATGTTGTTCTTGCACCCTTCTTCACAGCAGTAGCATGGGATCCCTAACATGGCTCGCGGTTGTGTTCCCTTGAGCGAATCTGCTCCTTTCCGGTATTGTGACCCGTGTCCCCACATGTGCATCTACAACAAAAATCAAAGCCAAGTGTTGACTGATTTATTATGAATTGATGATGTGCCTTGACAGTTGCGGAAGAACATGTACTATGAAATTTTTGTGTGATTCTATAACGAATAACTAGATCATGCACTACACTAGAGAGAGAGAGAGAGAGAGAGAGAGAGAGAGAGAGAGAGAAGAGACCTGAAGATTGTTGTAACGATTAAAGGTTTTATGGCAAATATGGCATGAAAAATGGGTGAAGCCAACAAGTATCTGAGCAGGAGTTGGTATCCAATATTGGGAATTATTTGCTAGCAAAATATTTCCATCTTTATCACACATTTCATAGTTTTTCAAAGAGCGTCCATGATCACCATTGCAGCAACTAGCACCTACTGGAAGGCCAATATGCAAGGCCACAGTCACCTCCGGCTCCTCCTCCTTGATTTCATCATCGTCATGACGTGCTGATGTAGAGTTTTCCTCCGATGGTTGATTTAAACTTAGAAATGGTATGGTACTGACATAATTCTTTTCGGGTTTGCTTTGAAAGAAATCAAATGGCTCAAGGTTACGGTCAGAATTCGGGTTACTTGAAGAGGAAGGAAGAAAAGGAGGTGAGGTAACTGAGATCTCCATGTACGTACTAGGAGCATAAAACGTCCTTGTGTTAAAGGAGTACTTATAGTGACATTATAGCTAGCCTTTGGTTGATGGTATTTGGATCAGTTTGTAGGGAGAAGGTAAAATGGGAGAGAATGAGTTGGTTGCATGAAGAGTTGCTTCTGTGAGGGTGGTTTATTGCTCTCTTCTGATCGTCAACTTTCCCTAGTTCTAGTATAGATAACAGAAACCTTAATTACCCTGGCCCATTGTTTCCATATTTGGAAATAATTTTCCCACAGAGGGTTTTCAAACCAACTTGTATGCATTTGCTGGTGGAAGACGATAAACTTCTAAATAAGGAAACATCAGTAGGACCTCTAATTAATATTTGTCTTTAATTTGGTTAATGCGTGTAGTTACATATAGAGAATTCACAGCAGGTGACCTTTTGCGTGACTCGACCATGTAAAACAAATTGTCTCTCGTCAATTTCTAGCTTATAATTAAGGATGATATATATGGATTAGTTCATGAAGGAATTGAAGGCTGTGTGTTACGTACGTACATTCTCTTTTTCTCTTCCTAATTTAATTATATTCTATGCGTCCAAATAATAAACAGACCCTCCCTATTTTTAACACTTAAGGTAAATTTTAGGTTCATATGTACCTTGATTTGAACTTTGGAAATTTTACTTGGACATTTTTATGCTTGAGAATGTACGAGATTGGTACAATATTAAACAAAAATATAAAATTCTACACTCTATTTCCTTAGTTTTTGCTTGTTCTAATTTCCGTAATTGTGCTAATAATTAATAAAACAATTTGCCTTAGTATTACTTTCAATGAAGAAAATGTATACGCAACGGAGTCTGCGTATTTTTATCTTTTTAATTAAGAATTGCTCATTTTGTTTAATTTTGTTCCCCCCTTCTTTTGAGATATTTGCATCTCAAATGTGCTGATGATGTTGATACTTACAGGTAGGTTTGTCAAAAATTCCCCGTTACTCACGTACTCACCCTACCTAACTTGTTAAAAGCATAACTCAAGCCAATCCATTAAGATAATGAGTTGAGATGGGTAACCATATTAACTCATTGACCTTGGTGGGTTTAAGCGGGTTTAACCCGTTAACCCATTGGGAATTTTTCTAATATAGCCTCCAACCACCACCCTTCGGATCCACCAACCTCTACTCATACTTCTTCCATCACTATCTACCACCGTCCGACGACCACCGGCCACCACGTCGCTGGACTAGACATTTATGGCACAGGCAACCACCTTGTCAGTGTTCAAAAAACTAAGAACATAGGAACATCCATTATATATATGTTGGAGTCATACTCCAATTGTACGTTAGCTAAAAAGAAATTTATATTACTTTGAATGATTTCGATCGAGTGAACGAGCAATAAGTTATGTTAAAAAAATAATTGTCAAGGTAGTGAGTAAAATGATACATGTTGGCAACTGTTAGAATCCGTAGTTGCTGCTATTACAAATGTTATTTTACTCGTTACCTTGACGGTTTTTCGGGGCTAACTTCTCTCTCGTTCATCCGATCAAAATAATTTAGAGTGGTATTGAGATCTTTTCTGACATAGGACATAGAAGCTGTTCCGACCCAACCTACTTTTGATCCGATCCATATAACCCATTAAGTAAAAGGATTATAATATGCTCTGACCAATTACAATTCGTGGCGGGCTTTAATCCAACCATCCATTTGGAATGCCTAATTAAAGGCTAGCAAACCTTAAGAGTGCGGTTGACAAGCCCGGCCTAAAATATAATAGGCCTTTATGAACTCAAAGTCCCCCTTTGTAGCAAGACCCAATTAAAGCCCAAATCAATAGATAAATAAACAAATCCAACAAATATGTTATGGAATTTAATTTTCTGACGATAAAATATATCTATATGATACTCCTTGGTTTTATCCACAGTAAAGAAAAGAAGAAAACGTAATCAAACAGCTACAAAATTAATTTGTAAATACATGAAATATGTTTATTAATAGATAAAAATGACAAAAGAATGATTTTATTATTTATTTTTCAAGAAAAAAAGAAAGGAATGAAACAGAAAAAGGATCAGCGTAAGTGCTTGATTAGTCCATCCATCTTTGCATGCCATGACCACTGAGATCGCAAGAAGTCGATCTCTTGATGCTGTATGGGTTATATATAGTACAGCTCTTGACTGGTAGACCCGGAAAAAGAAAAAGAATTATGAATAATTTTTAGGGAAGGGAACATATAGAGAGAGTTGAAGAACCATTTGGGTATGTCAAGATTGTACAGTTAAAGCACTTTTGATCACCATGGCATATGTATATATATTTTCCTCAGCATCGATCCACCTCTCTTTTAGGTGTTTGGACTCTCTGGAGTAACTGTTGTACCTGCTTCTGTTTCTGTTGGGGTGTGTTGGGCAGTTTGCGAATCTGAAACCAACAAATTTTACTTATCAAAATGTGCAAATGTGTTATAATTAAAAATATATATATATACGTAACGAGTTATGAGTTATGCGTATAATCATTGATTAAACATAATCAATGTAGCATACACATATGTTGAACGAAACATTCTCAGAGTGTATAATATCTTGTTCCTAAAAATCGACAATTTTTTTCTAAAAATGAAAAAAGTTAAAAAAAATAAATAAATAATTGTGTATCAATGCCAAAATGCTCCATATTGGAGCTTTATGTCGGGAACACTCAGTTTTAAATTAGGAGATGTGAGAAATGTACTTTTTAAACTGAATTACTAAAAAAGACGAGGCCTAACGTTGAATCTGATGATTCCCATACATAAAACGAGTGGGAGGATATTCCAGCATGCAGTTAAGAGAAGAGAGTAAAGGCTTGTTGTCCACATATATATATATATATATATATATATATATATATATATATAGAAAAACAGGCACAGCAGCGAAATGAATCTTGATAACCAAACAAGCATGATCTAGTAGCTAAGACAGATAGATAGATTGATAGATAGATGTTGGCAATATATCACACATGCCAACACTTTTTGTTTACACCTTAGTACATCTGGCATGAGTTTCCTCCCCTTGACCCATGATGCATCACATCATCAAGGCATACAGCTCATCTCACATGGTTGCTCTTTCCTTAGTGGCCCCCTTCCCCACACATATATACCATGTTATTTACACACACGCACACACCTGTATATACATTAGAAAATCTCTGGAAAAAAACTTTTTATTGGTATTTTCTATAAGATGAATTTCATTGACTCGATGCATCGTGTGTTGGTGGGATGAATTGTGAGAGAGTGAGACTCCGTATTACTAATTAGGATTCGTAAGACGGTCTCACAGGAGACGTACTTACTCTATATACATTAATTTGCTTGACTCGAACCCCTCTAGGTGGTACCATATTAACATGTTACGTATTACGCTTATGAATGTCAATGTTGACTTAACAATGAAACTGTTGAACCATCACGAGCGACGATCGAATCAAATAAAAATAAGGACGTAGAAATAGAAATAGATATGGAGGAGGAGGAGAGAGAGTTACCTGTAGGAGAGGGAATGGGAAGCCTTATTGTTAAAGTAGTAGATGTTGGTTGTAGAAGAGTAGGGGGTGGAGGAGGAGGAGGATAATTGGAGAAGGAGGTGGGGGATGCTTCGATATTGTGAGGAGAAGGGTGCGTAGGATAGTAAAGATAAGATGGTCCATGGATGCGTTGCGCCTGAGGGGATGCTACAGAAAATGTTCCCCTCGGTGATTGTGCAGCTGCTGAAAGTGAATATCCATAATAATATGGGGATGTTGCTGTCATTGTTGGAGATGTTGGTCCATATACTTGATGGTAGTATTGAGCTTGCTGCAGCTGTGGATTATACATTGCCTGTACTCCATAAAAACATTCTATCTTTACATTTGCATTTAAAAAATAGATAATGAAACTAACATCTATTGACATTCTATCTTTACAAATGTAAAGATAGAATGAAACTAATTATGGGTGTACTACTCCTCTAGATCTCCGTTCCACCTAAAGAGTCCATGTTTGAAAAGTCTAATAATTAATGGTTACATAAAGTATTATTCGAATCGATCATAATTACAAAAATATTTTAACACAGTTAATATGTTATTATCACATGTGGAGGGTAAAGTTATAAAATTATGAGAATCGTAGGCATAATTTTTTAAAATAGTCTTTTTATTAGAAACATCACAAAAATAAAATAGCGGAATCTTTGCATGGAACGAAGTAAGTATTATTTACTCTTATACTCTCTCCGTCAGAAAAATAAAACAAAAAACAGTCATAATTTTCACCATAACACTCTTTGTTTAGTACCGACAATATATGCATTAGAATACATTAAATAAATATGATATCACGAGTTCGAGTTGGTGGTGGTAATTATATCGGTTTAAACATTTATATTGTCAGATCAAATTTGTTCTTTTCTAAGTAATGACATGAAATTTCAAGTAATCACTAACTTAATAACATTTAAATTATTAATATTTTTATTAAAACCATCCAATGACACTAACACTAAAGCTGATAGGAACAATAGAAACTCTATCTCGTAATATCATTTGCTTAAATTTAAAAAGAGCAAATGACACACACACACACACACACACACACACAAACATTTATTTAGAACAGAGGGAGTATTATATTCTCTCTGTTCCAAGACAAATAGTCACTTTTCTTTTTTAAAAGTCAGCATATGACTAAATAAAACCAAAATTATACATACATTTTTTATGTTTTAGGAAATAAAATTTTATTAATTAAAAACTACATTAACAATATTATAGATACTTTCACAGTTTTGTAAAAATAAATAAATATATATAAATTATCGATCAAATTTTAATTAAGTTGACAAAAAAAGTCAAAAGTAAATTATTTACCTAGAATGGAGGGAGTACATATTATAGTATTATATATATATATATATATATATATTAATGTAGTGTTTGTGTGTGTGTGTGTGTGTGTCTGAGAGAGAGAGAGAGAGAGAGAGAGAGAGAGAGAGAGAGAGAGAGAGACTGACTTGGTGATACCCATAATCTGGTGTATAGGTTGCGTACCTGCAAGAGCAAGAATCGGATTAATTAGCTTAATAGGGTAGAATGTTAGTGCAATCGAGCAGATAAAATGGTACTATTACATCTTAAATAAGAATGACATTAACTATTTATTTCTTTTTACTTTGAAATGGTACTATTAATTACTACAAAAGTGGCAATGCAGAAATAATTAATTAATTAATAGCAAAAATAATACTCCTACAGCTACAGCTACAGCTACAGAAGAAGAATTCAGTTACTGGGTCCCTCATAAATCAAAAAGCTAACTGACTCCAACCATAACGTTGATAATGGTTGGTAGTCAAATAAAAGTTGTGGAATAAATATCATATACTAATACTAATATAAATATAATAACACTTGCAGGCTGCACGGCTGCACCTACATGTTGTCCAGATATATATAATTTTATTTAGGATTGGGCTAACATTTGTGGTGACTCTTGAGTTTACACTTTAAATTTTTTGGATATAGTAAATTTTGTTTCAATTATTTTTTATATATAAATTCTCATATCACAAATATACTAGTAGTTCTTAAGGAAAAATAAATAAATAAATATATATATATATTATAAGTAAATGCTTAAAGTGTAGTATCGTCGTCTTAAAATAATGTTGCTCTATTAATTGATTTAATGTATAAAAAAGAAATTAATATCACCAAAGTACTTTACAGATGTCAAATCAATAAATTGTTTTTCTTTTCTTCTTTTTATCTGAAATTTGCACCAACAATATAAAAAATTTATTCATATTATAAATAGTTTGCTTAAAATTCTTTTTAAAAATAGAAAGACAACATTCCAAAAAAAGAATGCTTATGTTAAGAGGAGTACATAAAAACACATGTCCATTTAGAAATACATACTACACAAACAAATTAGTGTTCTAAGGATATCTGATATCACTTTAAATTAAGAGAAAAAGTTAAGAAAAAAGAGGATATCTGACAGCCAATTAAGTGGATTGCTATTTAGTACAAGACAACTAATGTTGAGTGGCCAATGTTACCAACCTTAATTTATATTCCCACTCAATTATGTCACAACCGCTTACAACTGGATTTATAAAATTTGTTGAACAACACAAACTTATGCACGTTCTTAGCCGGTAACTAACATAGATCGCTGACATTGAAATGAACGAAAACGCTATCCCTGTAATCATCTGTGACCGGTTTGTTTTGAAGAAGTATATCATGACATACACTTTCTCTTTGTTTTTTTTTTTTTGGGGGGGAGGGAGGTTCGAGTTTTTACGAGAAGAGAGTGACATCCCGATTAATGTCTTGTAAACATACCAATAGATGGAGTTTTAACGAGAACGGAGTGACATCCCGATTAATGTCTTGTAAACATACAAATAGATTATTTAGAACCAACGTGGAGGTAGGGATCGAAACGCAAGCAGTTTCATGATGAAAGCATGTGTGTATGTTTGTTTTGGTGAAAGAATGAGAAATGATCAGCATGTATCAACGGCAAAAAAAAAAAAAAGTGGAATTATTAGGCACTTGGTTGATCATTTTTGACGATTTTTTTTGTTTAAAATGTTACGTATTCCTACCAACATGCAAGCATATACAGTCAAAGAGTTGACATTTCTACGTTTTCTTTTACATGTACAGAGCATTTTCACTGAAATTAGCTGTTTATTTTTAGTAAGGTGATCATATGTTAAGACATACTATAAAAATAAATTAAATTAAAGTCATGACATCGGTCATATATCTACGCCGGCCCGTATGAGAGGTCGGGAGTTCATAAGACAGTGATGTGGTTTATTCGGGTTGAAAATGGTTTTGTAAGATTCAATTGAAAATGTCCTATTGAAGTCAACGTTGAATGTGAAGAAGCATTGTGAAACCCATCTATTGCCAACTCATAAATACAATACTATAGTGGTCTACCAAAATCTACAGGCAGACATTGAATGAATAAAAGTATAGAGCTAATTTCATTGATTTCTTGTCTTTATTCCCTGTGTGGTTGTCTCGATATTATTTTTACTCTCTACCATCCCATTATTTATTTTTTCCATCTGTTCTCAGTACAATGTCAGTAAAGTGAAGAGGGAGAAACCGGAGACTTACCCATACGGTGGATAGATGACAGAAGGAGGTGGTGGTGGTGGGGGAGGTGGTGGAGCTAGTGGCGCTGCCACTCCACTATATGTTGATGATGTTGCACCCTGTTGTCCCATATTACTACTTCTATGAAATGAAATCCCTCCTTCATTTCTTCCTACATTGCCCACACACACACACAAAAAAGGAAAAATTCTCATGTTCCCATTATATATTACAATCTTTTACATTCAATAGGAAGTACTCCGAAAAGAAAATTGTATTAATACAAATAAGAATAGAATATATATGATGATCATTATAAGATACAAGGGTAAAAATGGAATGTACCTCGAGGGGGTGACGGTCGAGGACGGCCAAGGGAAGCAATATTACAATTTGCTCTTCTCCCATCTAGCACAGGGTTTGGCTCAGCACACGCCCTTCTTGCAGATTCAGCATCCCGAAAAGTTACCTGTTCGTATCATAAAAATGTTATTAGAACAAAACGGATGCGACTGATCATTGCGCAAGACTTCTGCCAGTCACACGAACATTATGGTGTTTTTGGAGATAGAAGAGAACTTACAAATCCATATCCCTTAGATTTTCCGGTGTTTTTATCGGTGATGATAACGGCTTCAAGAATATCGCCAAACTGCTCGAAATATCTGCGCATTTCATCGGTGGGTGTCTCCCAAGCAAGTCCTCCAACAAACACTTTAGTAAAAGTTGTGTCGCCAAAGGGTGATCGATAATGCTGGTACGCCATCGCATTCAGCTAGATAGCTCTCTAGCTATATATATACATATATCATCAAAATCTTTGTACGTTTATATCCCTTCTTCGAATAAATGTAGCTAATTACAAGTGTCTTTTCATGCAAGTACTATTTGTCTGCCTTCTGCTCTCTCTCCTACCTCCATTGATCACTCCTCCGGCCCTCACTCTCTCTCTCTCTCTCCCCACTACAAGAAAGAAGATTGTCAAAATATAGGAGAGAGAAATGACCGGAGTGTTTAGGTGATGCTTTAGTTGAAGTTAATTGTAGTTGATGGGTTGTTTCGAGGTGTTTTTGGGATCAAAAAGAGAATCAGGAAAAGAAGAAACATTTATAAAATAAAGGGGTGGAGGAGAGAGAGAGAGAGATCCGACAGGTGCAAACTCGAATTTGCTGTAATATGAGAAGAAAAGGGAGTGGGGTTGGGGGTGTTTTTGTATAAGCGAATGACAGCTGCGGCACTAAGGGGCACTGGAGGGGGCTGTCCTCACTGTCACTCTCCATTAAATAAAAACAACCCTCGCTTCCACCATCCAATTTAACTTTTAAATTAAAGGACTACTTCTGAATAAATAGTCATCTCTTCATCCTACACATACATAGTTGTCTTTGTGTTCTCTTCTCTGTGTTTTCTTTTTGATTTGGTCTCGGTCTTTACACTTACAAATTCCATATATCCACCCTGTAAACATCTCTATATCCCTTTTCTTTTCTTTCTTTAGTTATTATAAATTTTAGTAATGTCAAACTTAAAAAAGAAAAAGAGAAATACCAATCATACTTTTATCTTTTTTTTTTTTTTTTTTTTTTTGTTGTTGTCGTCTAAGAGGGCGTGGTGATGTAAAACACATAGCTGATATGTATTTGCAGAAAATGGAAAGGACTAAGAACTTTGGTGGGAAGTGGATTAGAAAGTTAAGGGGAAAAGTGTCAATAGGCAGACATAGCTCTAGTAGAAATCACGACTTGGAGGAGTCTTCTGTCGATAGGGCATAACTTTTGATCCCGGATAAATCACGGGACCCACAACATATCAAATCGAAGCTATCGATGAGATCTACAAAACTCACTAGGGGCTAGCCCGTGATGTGTTCGTTTTTAGCCAAAAACACTGTTTAAGTACTGTTTTTGGGCCTCGGAAGTTTTCGAATTTCTTTTTCTTTTTTATTATTGCTTTCTTTTTAGGGTTTAATTGTGTTAGGGTATATAAATACCCTCAAAAACATTTTGTTAGGCAGTTCTTATCAATATCAATCAGCTTTTTCTTCATACGATTGCGTGTGAAACCCTAAGCCGTCATAGGCTTGTTTCTTGGAGTTTCTCGTGGTAAGAGCTTCATAGTTGTTAGTTCCGCTGCGTCACGTGGGAAGGAATCGAATATTAGACCTTAAACTTTCTGTGATTGGGGCACAAAAAGAAATAATGATTAAAAGTTTTCCTTACATAAATATCTGGCAACACTGTTCAAGATTATTGACAATATTGAGAAACTATATTGGATAATCTAGTGATCATTGGAAAATAAGAAAATGCGCTAAGATAAAACATGTCTCTTGATTTGTTGGGAAAGGGCTGTCGATCGGGTTACAGTTTTGAATGTATCTCGATCCGTTAAAAAGGGACAATTGACAAGTTGTCCCGATGGTTTTATTAATCCAATAAGTGGGTGCAATGTGTTAGGATCGAACTCACACAAGAGAATTCGCACAAAAGAAACCAAACGGTAAACACCCACACAAGACAAAGAAAAGACACAATATTACGTGGTTCGGCTTAAAGCCTATATATTCCACCACTAAACAATATTATAATTTCTTCAATATTACAAGAATAGAGACTTTCCCTCTCAATACTCTTGAATATCCTCCCTAATCCAAAAGCTTACAATTTCTCTCTCTAAATTGTAGGCTATGCTAACACTCTCTACCTTACAACACTCTCACTTCGATGTAGAATTACAATCTCTTTCAAGACTCTCCTATTTATAGATGCCAAAAGAGATAGAAGATTAATCAACTATTCAATGAACTACTTATCCACTTCAATGATAAGTTTAGTTCAAAGAATAGTCTTATTTGAAAACCAAGAGACTTAACCACATGTTCATGAATTCTTCCAAGAATCTTTGGGAATGTTAATCGAATCTCAACACAATGTAGCTCTACTGTACGATATATATATATATATATATATATATATATATATCCATTGCTTTGGTATATGATTAATGAAGGTCAACTAGACTAAGATGTCTCCTCTTAATACTTTGTGATAGGTTTACCATAGATATTAGCTCCACTGCATCTAATCTCTCTTTGGTAAGAGTGATAGGATTCAAACTTATACAGATATGTTGCAATTATTCATAGAGCTAATATTAATAGGGGTTGGTCTGAGTACGTGGAAGGAAGTATAGCCGTTTAAGTAAAAGGTTTCGAGTTCAATTCAGAAAATTTTCTTGTGAGAGGTTTCTACTTCTAGCGCCCAGTCGTATTACGAGAAATAGTTTTTGATCTTCGGACTTAAGGATACCTTTGAGAAAAAAAAATCAAAGAGAAAATTACAAAAAAAACCCCTTAAACTATCTCGAGTTACCTGGTCTTCGTATAACTGTTGTGCCTGACATTAAACCCTCGTAAGGTCTCTTACTTGGCACCATGACCCCGGTTTGACAATGACCAGATTAAAGATAAGCAAAAAATCTAGCATGTGTGAGTCAAAAAAAAAAAAAAAAAAAAAAAAAGAGTTTCTGGCATGCGTCTTACATATGATATTTTTAATGACAAAAACTTAGAAAATACAGCAGATCTTCCTAATACGCCCACGGTGTGTTGGTGAACTGAGTTGGGAAAAAGTAGAGATGAGAATTCATAAGACAGTCTCACAAAAGATCTATTCATTTTTAATAGCTCAATGACTTATCAGTCTAATCTACCCATCTTCCTCCGCTCTGTGAACCTTACACATGAACTTCATAAAAATAGGGTCTTCGTTGGGCATGATTCAGAGATTACACCAGAACTCTTTGTTTACAATCAAATTATAAAAGGTATATAAACCCTCTTTATTGTGTTGTTTGTACATGCACATAAGTTCAAATCGAAATTCTATAAACTCTTCAATATTGTGCGATCTCCACTAATGCCGAAATTTTTTCTTGTATTCAGAACCTCATTTGTAAGCTTAATTTGAGTTGCAGAACCATTTAGTACTCCAGAAAATATTAAGGTTGAAATCTGAGAAATGTTTATGGAGTAATTTTGTGTGTGTGCTAGAGATGAGGGACGAGGACGACAGTCCAGATTTGGAAGTATGATGAAGAGGTGAATAGCGAGGGTGTAAATTAACGGGAGTCTACGACACTAGCTGGTGATTAAGTGATTATGGCAGGAGAACGAAAAATCATTCTCCCCTAGCTCTGTACACAAACAAAGTAACAAATGCCGCTACATGAGTCTCAAATTTCTCTCTCTGAAGTTTAATCTTCCCACTTCATTAGTAAACGCCAGGGGTATTTGATAAAATTGGGTTAATTTGTTGTCATTAAAATTAATGAGAAGTAAGGTTCATAGCTAGGCATTTCGAAATTAATTAGTGGAGTTGGTATGGTCATAGCAAAAATGGATGTAATGTACATAACATAGAAGGCGGAAGATGGTTTAAGATACTAAAATATCCATCTTCCACGTGGCACTAGCGAGACACGTGGCCAAGCTGATCTGGAACCCGGAAGAAAGGAATCATCAACCTCGAGCTTGGAGTATAACCCGGAGCCCGAGTACGTTTACCCTCCGCCTATTCCCGACCTACCAGAGGAGCTCTGGATAGCCCTCACGCCTTCGCTTTGAACATAAAAGAGCTCGCATGGTCCTTGACCCGAGCTGCAACACTAAGACCCCGAGGTCTCCACCCCGGGAAGCAAAGAAAGTCAACAAAAGCTGCCGCATTCAATGCCCACGTGCTACTACGTCATCCCGGGACCACCATCTAGCACCTCATTGGATGAAAGAGTTACTTGCCCTCTAAGCAAAGCTGCATCTAGAAGGTCAAGGTCACTTCCAGAGAAGTTTTATCCTCTGTACCAGAGCAGGTCACTTCCACATTAAAGCTCATCAATGCATATTGCGGCTGCCATAAATGGGCACATGGCTGCTCACCCCAGGTCGACACCTGGCAGTCCCACTTGCCTCAGACCAACATTCCACCAGTATAAATACAAGGTGATAGCCTTCATTTATGGTCTGAGTTCAAATTAACACACAACTACAAACTCTCCAAAGCATTCAGTGCATTCACTCCCAAAGAGCAGCCTGAATCCTCACCGGAGACCATTAACCTTACCATAAACTGATTCTCTCACCGGAGGCCTTTAGTTGGACCAACGTCCAGCTCCCTAACGGTGCTTCTTTCCATCAGTATCTACCGGAGGACAAGTCCCACTTACACTTGTGCCTATTGAGAGCCGGGGCATCCTGACCAAAGACTAGCTGCATACGTGGACACTGACAGATCACCAGAACACATTTTGACGTGATCAATGGTGATAGAGAGATGTGAAGGTGGTTTTGAGAGAAGAGAAGAGAAGAGAAGAGAAGGGAAAATGGTAGCATAGTCTCTATTTAACAAAAAAGTAAGGTTATGTCATATAGTTAGATACTTAGATCATCTATAATACACCAAAAGTTTTTAATCAATAGTTCAAGGAGTTTGGTGTTTGATAAACTAGTGTAAGGGTACTCCTCGTCAGCCAAAAATAGATCAGGGGGTTTGTTATAATTTGCTTTCGTTCAAATGAAATACTCCGCAAAAAGTCTATTAATTATTTTGGTATGTTTCACATAAACTACAATCTGCATAATTCTCCATAATTCTTTTAATGTAACCCTCCACATATGCAATAAGTATCTTGAATATACTTAAATATTTTTGTAATTATAACCAACTCAAGTACTACTTATATATTTTATAATTATTAAAATTTTCAAATGTAGACTTTTCGAACGGAACGGAAGGAGTAGTACTGAATGCAACAAGAAATAGGCATGTGATATCCCACATCGGGTAAATGTGGGACTTGACGAGGACGTCAAGGATTCAAGTGCGGAGATTGTGATATCCCACATCGGGTAAATGTGGGACTTGTGTGTATCTTATAAGTGGTCACTCACTACCACTGGGCATCAACATATCCAGACTTTTGGGTTGCCAACCTATCCATGGACTTTTGAGTGGCTTGTGGTAGGCCAGTTGACCCAGATGCTTAGTGGGCCAGTGCATTGGCAATGCGTAGCGGACCGAGCTTTGGGCTCGGGTCGTTACAAGAACTTAGAATGGGAAGGAACGCACTCAAAACATAAGGTAACTAACTTCCCTCCATATGATATGCATCTAAATTAAATTAGTTTATGAAGGAGAAGGTAAATGTATTTTGATGTTATAATATTTGTTCTTCTTTCTCTTTCTTCGTTTGGTTAAAATTGTGTTTGATGATAGTAAAAATTATTTTAATATCAACAGTAGCAATTTGGGTACAACTCTAGGTTGAAATGCTGCAATGTGTTTGAAAAATGCTCAAACTAAGAAAGCTAGCTTAGAAATCTTTCCAGTGTGTGATTTTTCGCTAAAAGATTAAAATTTAATTTGTGTTTTATGAAGAAAAAAATTTGTGTTTTACGAAATAATTTATGTATAATTGATTTCCTACAATTTATTTAAAACATATGTAATTAATTTAGTCCAAGACGAAGCTTGTATCTTGGACTTGGTATATAAAAGAAGTATTTAAAATATTTAATTGATGTTATTTGTTTTATTTGACAATTGCTCCCGTGCATAATTGCCTGATTGAAACACTTTGATGCATGTTGGGTTTATAAGGTTTTGGCTGTCATGGGGCTTTTGATGTGTAGCACAGATATGTGATTATTCGGTCTTAAATTTGTAAAATCCTAAAGTATTGTGTTACATGATTGTTTTGGCAAAGTATCTTACCAAAATATTTAAGGGCTGAGTTATAAAACTGGAATTTTGGATATCATTCTCCAAAAGTACCCCAATTTAGGAATTAGTTTGAAAAATACAATAAGTTGGGAATATTTTAGTAAAACTACAATAATTTGGTAAAAAGCTCTTATATATATATATATATATATATATATAAGTAATCATTAAATACTCTCCCATATATATATATATATATTATTATTATTATTCATTAGATCAAAAATTGATTGTTATGATTTAATGGTTAGTTAGAAAATATATAATTAATGTAAGTAGGTGAGTCATTTAATGCAATTAATCACAATATTTGATTTTTAATCCAATGATTATTATAACAATAACATTAATGGTTAGAGAGATTGAATAATTATTAAATACTCCTTCATTTAATATAAATAGATGAGTCATTGATTATATATATATATATATATATATATATATATATATATATATATGGCCAACTAGATCTCTCAGAACTGATCGATTGATAGGCTGCAACAGTACGTTGGTATACATATTTCTACTAATCTAATCTAGCTAGCTACCGATTAATAGAATCATCAAATAATTGTATGGTATAAAATGGTTGGCTGCGCGATAACATCGAAATTGTTAGTTTTAATTTAATTTGACCAACTGTAAAACAGTACTGGAGTATATATCACCATGAAACTATTCTTAGTCATACTAACTAACATGTTACAAGATTGTTACATTGTCGGGATGAATTGCTGATCTGCTATAATTAATTAATTAATTAGTTAGTTAAACGGCGAACAACTAACTAGGACCTTCAGACATAGGTAGGGTCCCCATCTCATTGAAATTAATTAGCCGATCATCAAGACCACTATATTGTCTCTATTTATATACTCCGCTCCGCTCCACTCCACAACAACTACAACTTCTTCCAACGTCTCTCCCTCCCTCTTATATGTCTGTATGGCGTTATGACTTTGGAGGATTCTCCTTCACATTCCTTGTGTAAACAATTAAATGCATGCTTATCATTCCATTCCTACAAACCAATCTAATCTTAATTTGTTTAGTTACCCGACTAATGTTATGTATACTTTTGATTATACTAATTAATTAATGCACAACGCAACTAGTATATAAAATACTCCCTCCGTTCCACCCAAATAGTCCACGTTTAAAAATTCTAATTATTAAAGGATATATTAGTGTCATTAGATTTGGTTATAATTACAAAAATACTTAACCACAACCAAGATGATTACAATACAATTAGAGAGTAAAAATGAAAGATTAAGAAAATTATAAGCATAATTTTTTGAAAATTGACTATTTACGTAAAAACATCTCAAAATAGTATAGTTGACTATTTGTCTGGAACGGAAGGAGTAATAAAAATATATGTATGTAATTATGACTTAAGCAAGTATTTCATCCATTCCAGGCAAATAGTTTATTGTACTATTTTGGGATGTTTCATTTAAAAAGTTAAATTTCAAAAAATTATGCTTATAATTTTAATAATTTTTCATCTTTACCCACCACTAGTATTGTAATCATCTAGATTGTGTTTAACTATTTTTGTAATTATAACTAAATCTAATTATGATACTAATATATTTTTTAATAATTAGTATTTTTAAACGTGAACATTTTAGGTAAAATGGAGGGAGTATATATTTTAGGGTAATTTTGTAGATTTTACTCATCAAGAATAGTGTTTTTTTTTTTTAACACAAAATCTTAAATCATTTTTCCTTCCGTAGTATCAAGGTAGGATGATAGGACGGATTCCTCTCTCTGTAACCCTAGTTGTTTCTCTTAAACTCTCTTAGCCGTCCCGCTCCTCTCCCTAACCTTCGGCCTTGGCTTCTCCGGACAACGTGACATCCTCCTCTCCTTCTACTCCCAAGGGCAACTCCAACCATTTGATCCAAAAATTACGCTATTTCACTATAATCGTGTAATTTTTACACCAAATATTTTTTACCATCTCCAACCATCCTAATTTAAACTTTACACTAAAAAGAATATTTTAAGAATATTATTTATTATTCTATTTAAAACATATATTTTATCTCATTAAATTTATGTTAATATATATTAGCAAAACAAATATGTCTTATATTGAATAGTATATTTTATTTTTTATAATACAATTTATATTAAATTAAATAATATGCATTAAAATTAAATAATAAAACAAAATACTTTAAAATATAATTAAAATATTAACAAATTATAATTAAAGACCAAATTAAACACTTGAAAATAAATTAAAATATAGCTGAAATTGAAATACATAAATTTTAATGTAACTATCTTAATGTAATGAAATTGAAAATATAGCTGAAAACACTTGAAAATATCTTAATGTAATGTAATTCCCGTTCTTTATAAATTTTATCTTCAATATTTATAAATTTTCTTAAATATTCATAATTTTTATTAAAAATAATGTTAATAATACAAATAACTTATAATTAACAAGACTTATAATTAAAAATAATGTTAAGTTAAATAATACAGGACTTTAAAATAATTAAATACAAGACTTCAAAATAATGCACTAATAATACATTACCAAACAAAAATAAGAGAGGTTTACACTTTACAAATTAATAAAGTAATATTAAACAAAACAAAAAAGAGAGAGAAAAGGAAGATAGCGCAGCAACAATGCTGCGCCAAATTTGGCGTGGAAATCAGCCATCTTCAAAATGGCGCAGAAGATAGTGTGACCATTGGAGGAAGAATTTACACCAAATTAGTGGGATGGCGCTGAATATCCAGTTGGCCTAAGCGGCAGGTGTCTTCCTTTCCTCCCCCACCCCCCGCCCAACCCTCTTCCCCTTCTTTTTAATCCCTAATCCATCCTATCCAACACTATTCTTGAGAAAACTATCTGTACTAAACAAAAAAAAAATTTAAAAAGGAAAAAACCTAACTATCTACTGAGGTTCCATTTTTATTCATAACCATGATTAAAAATGGTTTAATATATAATTTGGTCCCTAAACTTTAGACCTTTTCCTGATTCGGTTTCATAACTTTGACTTTTCCTATTTTGGTCCCTGAATCACACTTTAAGCCTTACAGTTCATCCTTCAAGTGACGGTCGTCACTTTAAACGTTAATAATTGTGTGAAAAGGCTAAAATACCCTCACTAAATGCTGAGTAGGATTCAAGGTGGTCAAAAATGCCAAGTTAGAATTGATTTTTTTTTTGGCAATTAACCATCTCTCTCTCTCTCTCTCTCTCTCTCTCTCTCTCTCTCTCTCTCTCTCTCTCTCTCTCTCTCTCTCTCTCTCTCTTCTCTCTTCTCTCTTCTCGCTTCTCGCTTCTCGCTTCTCTTTCAATCGAAATCGCAATTCTCCATGGCAACCGATTACATTCCAGACCACAAGCTCTGCGGTTTCCTAAGCGTCGTCCTCACAGTTACCCCTCCGCATGACGCCAACATCTCCAACAATGTACCTCTTAACACTCCCTATCACATCTTCGATGAAGGACCTGACTCCGGTTTCAAGTCCCCAGACGACGTCATATTCTCCTTAATTAACAGAAACACAACCGCATTGGTTGCCGTAAGCGGTGGCGAATCTGCTCCAGGTTAAGGAATTGGTGCCAATAGCAAACCGACAACCTTAACCTCAACCGCAACCGCGACGCCATTGCCGTCGAGAAATAAGTAAGCCGATGTGCTGCTTTCTTGAAGGAATAAAGAATGAGGCAGTTTAGCCTTCTTAAGCTTCGATTTCCTGGCTGGCATATCAATCCTACTTTTCATGGCCTCAATTCCTTCAAAGACTGAGTTAAGCATCATCGTTCCTAATGGAAGGCCTCATTAAACAGGGTGGATCTAGCATATTCTCTCTCTCTCTCTCTCTCTCTCTCTCTCTCTCTCTCTCTCTCTCTCTCTCTCTCTCTCTCTCTCTCTCACACACACACACACACACACACACACACACACACACACATTCTTATAGTCTACTTTTATTTCATTAAACAGAGTGGATCTAGCATCAAAGGTGTATTGTTTTGTTTCGAAGATTTTGGGTTTACAAAAGTTAGAGGGGAATGGTGGTTGAGGTTTGGGAGAAAATAGGTTAATTATTGACGGTAATGGTGGTTGAGGTTTGTGTGTAAAGAGAGACGAAGATGGTGGGTAAAATGGGGACAGATGGTTACCAGATTCCAAGGCATGGTTTTGAACTTGCTCAAACCCCATTTCCATTCTACAACTTTTCTAATTGGGGTAAAGCTGAAGTCAAGAACTCGTTGTGCTAATTGGTTGAAGAATTTTGTGGGTATATCGATCCTTAAATTTTAACCTAGTAATAACTGTAGTAGAAATTATGTGTTTTTTTTTTTGATAATTAAGGATTAGCCCAGTTTGATTTTAAAAAGAAAGAGAGTAGTGAGAAGAGGCTAAACAAAGAAGAAAGAGAAAGAAGAGAATTAGAGAGAGAGAGTGTGAAAGAAGAAAGGGAGAGACAACGTCATTAATTTGCATTAGTTTAGGAAAAAAAATTCCAACTAACCATTTGTCCACCGTGGAATCCCACCCACTATTTAGTAAGGGTATTTTGGTCCTTTTAATAAATTATTAACGTCTAAACTCACAGCTGTCACTTGAGGGACGAACTGTAAGGCTTAAAGTGCGGTTCAGGGACCAAAATAGGAAAGGTCAAAGTTCTGAAACTGAATCAGGAAAAGTTCTAAAGTTCAGGGACCAAATTATATATTAAACCATTAAAAATAAACATTTATTTTGGAATAAAGGAAGTAATAATCATGGAAGAGTTAGATTTATATTTATTAATGTTAATATATATATATATATATATATATATAAGCGTGTATATGTTGACAAGTTCTGTTGCATAATGCATAACATTCATTTCATTCTACTTTGGTTAGATATAAGACTTATGTGTGCCTTATACACAATCTACTTTAAGCACCAACATCAATCATGAATTTTTGGGTGTGTTTATGGTAGGACTAGTTGACTCAAGTATTTAGTATAAGATAATAATATTACCTCCATATCTTTGTATTGAATTGTAATTATATTTGGTATATTCTTCCTATTAGTTAAGTCTTCTATTTGATATTGTATTTAAATCTTTTAGGTTAACTTGTAACCTAAGTATTGTAAACCTATAAATATGTACTTCTATCAATGATAAAGTTATGTCATTATTCACAAGAATTATTATTTTCTACATGGTATCAGAGCTAACGCTACAAACCCTAAACCATCAAACTTTTGCAACCCTACCCTAAACCACCAAACTTCTGCAACCCTACACACCGCTGCCTCTTCTTCCTTGGCATCTATGGCTTCCAAAACAATCATCATTCATTATCTCACAGACTACACCAAAACCTATTAATTTATCAATATCTCCACCCATAATATCACCAAAATCACCCCCACTAGCTACCTCGCTTGGAAACTCCAGGTTGAATCCACAATCATTAGCTATGATCTCTATAAGTATATAAATGGCACCTTTGTCTGCCCACAAGCCACCATCACCGCTAATAACGCCCAAGCACCCAACCCAGCCTACCTACCATGGATCCAACAAGACAAACTTCTGTTTGGCGCCCTTGTCGGCTTTCTTTCCACAACCCTAATTCTACTTATTCAGTAAGCGGCTACAACTCAGGAGGCTTGGGTCATAGTGGCCAACACATATTCTCGCTCTACTCGTGGGCATATCAAGCAAGTCAAGGATCAGCTCAAGCGAGCTACAAAGGGCTCCCAGTCGATCTCCGAATACATGCAGTTCATCAAGAGCAAATTCGATGAGCTCGCTGCCCTCGGAAAACCCCTCGATCATAAGGACCTCATAGAAATAGTGTTAGGCGGCCTGGATGATGACAATCTACATGTCGCTGATACAGTTGAAGGACGGGACACTCCTATCCCCTTTGATGAACTTCATGAGAAGCTCATCAAGTGCGAACTTGTGGTGAAGCAATCTCACTCCGTCTCATCCCCCCCACCCCGCCACGGCTAATACCGTGACGAAGAGGCCACATGGATCTCCTCAGTCTCAGGATCCTCACCACCAGCAGCCCGCACAGTCTCCTCGGTATCCTCAGTCAGGCACCCCTGGTCCTCGTCAACAGCGACCTTACCTCGGTAAATGTCAAGGCTGCCGTCAACAAGGTCACACGGTCACTCAATGCCCCAACTTTCAGCTTGTTCTGGCATCATCAATCACCTCGCCCCGCTCCTTGCCTACAGACAGCAAATGGCAACCGCGAGCATATGTAGCGACAACCTCGGGCAACACAACACCGAGCTGGCTCCTCGACAGTGGTGCTTCCTACCTTGTCACTACTAACCTCGGCAATCTTTCTCTACACACTTCGTACTCAGGTCCTGACGACATAGTTATTGGTGATGGCACTGGATTACACATTGCCAATACTGATTCTACTTCTCTCCACACACCTTCTCACACCTTTCAATTACACAATGTTCTTTTTGTACCTAGCATGCAAAGAAACTTCATTTCCATCTCTCAAGTGTGCACATCAAATAATGCATCTCTTGAATTCTTACCCACATCTTTTCATGTGAAGGATCTACAAACATGGACCTCGCTGCTGGAAGGACAATCTAAGGTTAGGGTGTATGAATGGCCGAGCTTGAACCCCAAATCAATAATGCGTTTGGTCCGTCTGGGAGCATGCGCCAAGCATTGATTATATATGTGCAGCCCATAAATTACCAAATATGAACATAGTTTGCGTAAGAGTTTTAGCATGTTGTTTTGAACGTAAGAAATTTATTTGGGGCAAATTCGGGCCGATCTCCTTTAGACAATTTTCAATCACTATAGTCTACCATAATTGTTTTTAACCGAAAAATGATATTTTTTTGTGAAATGTCATTTATGTCATTTAAAAACACGGAACAATGGACGTTATGCATCGCAAAAATAAAAAAATGATAAATTGCAACACAACACGATGCACATAAAACACGAAACGACAAACTTTGCATCGCAAAATAAAAAATGATGCATTGCAACACAAGACGATGCACAAATTACCTTTTTCCACTTGACAACTTTCTAATACGTACGATGCGATACACATACGCATTACATCGGTTGTCAGACTACAAAAATAAACTAACCCTCTTCACTTTAAAAACACAACAATCTTCACTTCAAACGAAGCAAAAAATCTTAAAACCCTTTGAAAATTTTGCAAAAACTTTTGAAAACATTATGATATTCTATTGGTTATATTCCAAATGATTGATGCATCATCATTCAGAGACGTCCTCAACCTCTAACAAGTTTGTAGGATGTTTTACGATGCCTGAATATCAGGTTAGTATTGCTGAATACATTTTAGTGTTTTAAAAATAGAGCAAAACTGTCTTGAATAGCGTTGGTACCAACAGCATCCATCCGCTGCACAAACATTTTTTAAACAAATTAATAGGTTGTGTAACATCTACGTACTGCTACTTACGGTTGGTCAGTGAGTCGGATCTAAGCTCCAAAAAGCACTCACACATATCTTTTAGTAAAATATTCACGAAAAAGTTTGGATCCAGGATTTTATATGATCTCAGGTACGTAACATATTTTATAAATGTACTTTTTATTTAGCGCTTCCTGAATATAGTGAAATATGTATATAAACATTATATTTTTCGTATTATTCCTCTCTTTTTATTAATCTGTGCTGATAAATATTATGTAATTTCTATATTTTTAAAATTACGTTTGCGATGCACACGTTTTATGCATCAAGATGCATAAAGTTGTACAATAAGGGGTCGTTTGGTAGAGGGATAAATAGGGGGATAACACTAAATTATCCATATTCTTTGTTTGGTAATTTTTTTTTATCAAGGATAAAAATATCCGAATTATCCGGATAACTCCTTATCACCCCTTATCAGGGATTAAATAATACCTCCCTCCCCCTGTTATAATTTAATCCCGGATAAACAAAAATTGAGACTATTATTTATTCCTAAATTACCCTCCCAGCCTTCCCCCTTCCTCCTCCCTCTTCCCCGCCACGCCCCTCCTCTCCTCAACCCACCCTTTTTTTTTAGTACCGTCCTCCCTCTCTCACTCACCCTCCCTCCTCCCTCCTCCACAGCTCCTCCCACCCAACCAACCAACATTTTTTTTCTTTTTTTATTTCTTAATTTTTATATTACTATATTATGTATAAATTTATTTATACGTACAATACATATACATATTCATTTTTTAAAATAAACTAAATATATTAATATCTTTTTCTAGGTTGAGATTAAAAAGAACTTTAAAATTTATAAATTTGCAATTTTATTATCCTTATATACTTTATAATAATTATAAATAGCTAGGTTTATCTAATTTATAAAAATATTGATGTTGCATTAAACAATGGAATTAACTATATTATACATAAAAATGCAGACAATAGTAGTTCGGAGAAAAAAATCCAAGTGAGATAAGCTCGAGTCATCATTTAATCAACCTAATTTATAAGGGTGTTTTTGGAAAAATAGCATAATACTAAAATTAATTTGGGCTACCAAACTTCAAATTAGATAACTAGCAGAATAAATTAATCTTATCCGTAATCTACCAAACATAAGATAACTCTATAACCGAGATAAAATAATCTCGGTTAAAATAATATATGTTATAGTATTAATTAATGTTATCCTGACTTTTCTACCAAACGACCCCTAAAAGTACTATTTTTGTACATCACGATGCACAACCTCTGTATAATATGTGCATCGTGAAATCAAATCTTCTGTTATTATCTCAATAATGTTTTTCAGCTACGCGAGGTGCGCTCGATCAGTTTCAATAGGTTTGTAAACAAATTACTTTCCATTCTGCTTGTTTTGTGGACCTTATTTATGTCAACTTTAATTTCACATTTGTATTGATGGCTTTTGCAGTTCCTCCTGCTTACTACACACATTTGGCTGCATTTAAGGATCAGGGATAATGTGAAGGATGTCATGTTCTATTGCTAAGTAGAAACCTTGACCCGACTTTGGTATTGGTTATATTGAAATAGTTTTGCAAAATTAATCGTTAGCTTTGTGGCCGGTGGGAGTAATGTTAAATATTTTTCTATAACCCTTGTTAAGGGAATGCACTCCTTTGAATAGTATTATAGATGGATTGTATTCTTGATAACTTTTGTAATAACAATGATAATTAATAAAAATTATAATTATTATAGTTGACGATGCATAAAACAATACTTCACGATGCACATATTATACTAAAATTAATACTGTTATAATTGACGATGCACAAAATTATACTTGATGATGCACATTTTTTAACACAAATTATACTGAAAAGGTATTATTATAATTGACGATACACAATTTAAACTTTAAAAAAAATTTCACGATGCACATATTATATTGATATAATACTGTTATAATGACGATGCACAAAATTATACTTGACGATGCATATTTTTTCTTAACACAAATTATACTGAAATAACACTGTTGTAATTGACGATGCACAAAATTACATTGATGATGCAATTTCTTAACATAAATTGTACTGAAATAGTATTGTTATTTTTAACGATGCACAAAATTATATTTGACAATGCACATTTTTTAACACAAATTCACAAAATTACATTGACGATGCACATTTTATACTAATAATGCACATTTTTAACACAAAAATCACAAAATATATTAACGATGCACATTTTATACTGATAATGCACATTTCTTAACACAAAAATTACAAAATATATTAACGATGCACAAAATTGCACACATGATGATGCACAATTTACACTTAAAAAATATCATTTGTTGTTATGGGGGCAGTTTTGAACAAATAGCGAATTTATCACTTCAAATAGATTTAAACGGTTGAGAACAATTATAGTAAACTTAAGCGGTTGTAAATTGTTTAAGGGGACCGGCCGCAATTTTTCCAATCTATTTCCATGAGAAGGTATTGGTCCTCAAAAGTCTAAGAGTACTGCTCGAGGGGTTCGTCAAGGTGATCCTCTTTCTCCTCTTCTTTTCATTATTGCTCAGGAAGTTCTGTCTCTCAATCTTAAAAAGGCTATAAATGATCGCACTATCTATCCGTATAATCATGGCAGAAGGGGTTTGGTCATTTCTCATTTACTTTATGCCGATGATATGTTGTTATTTAGCAATGCCGGTAAATCTTCCATCTTCGGGTTGAGAAAAGTTTTTAAGAATTATGAGGCAGCTTCGGGTCAGTTGATCAATTTGGAGAAGAGTGGTTTTTATGTTTCTAACAGGTGTTCACGGAGCAAGATTCAGCTTATTTCGCGGTGGTCAGGATGTCTCCAGCGTCAATTTCCAATGAAGTATTTGGGCATTCCTCTCTTTAAAGGGCGTATCAAAAGATCTTATTTTGAAGATGTAGAGCAAAGGGTTCTTAAACGTGTCAATGGATGGAAGTCGAGGCTGCTATCTTTTGGGGCGAGGATTGTGCTGATTAAATCTGTTCTTAGTAGCATTCCGATATATACCCTTTCTGCGATTACAGTTCCCAAAGTTGTTATTCAACGTATTGAGAGAACAATGGCTAATTTTTTATGGAGCGTTAATGGGTGTCGTAGAGCTCATTGGGTGAGTTGGGAGGTGGTCTGTCGCCCTTTACAGGAAGGGGGATTGGGTCTTCGATCTCTCTCGCAGGTTATGGACTCGTTGCATGCTAAGATGGCTTGGAGTGCTATTCAGGGTCAAAGTCTGTGGGCCAGATTTGTTTCAAGCAAATATAAACAGGTTGATGGTTTTATTTTACCAAGATCAGCGTCTCGAAGTTGGCGGGCTGTTATGAAGCAAATGCCTACTGTTTTGGAGAATTCTAGATGGATTGTTGGGCGAGGAGAGATTTCTTTCTGGGGCGCGAACTAGTGTGGCACGGTGCTGGAAGGTCCCAGGCCGATTGACGTGGTTTTGACAGTCAATAATGCTGTGGCGCAAGCTGATCAGTTTATGGACCTGCTGCCGCATCAGTTCCGGGATATGTTTCGAGCTGTCTCTTGTGTGGATAAGGAGGATAGGGTGATTTGTACGTTAACCAACTCGGGAGATTTCTCTACAGCAGCGTATTGGGACTTAATTCGCAGCAGGTGGCCGTCTTTGGGATGGGCAAAGCGTATTTGGCAACCTTGGATTCCTACCAAGGTTAGTGGTTTTGCTTGGAAGCTTTTTCATGGTGCCATTCCGGTTGATCTAGCATTACATAGGAAGGGTGTTCTAATCGTCTCTAAATGTGTTTGCTGCTTGAATCATCCCGAATGTGAGTCTGTTTCCCATTTATTTTTGCATTCGGATATAGCAAAGGGTATTTGGGAAAAGTTTGCTATTCCTTTTAGTAAGGTTCACCAGTTTGTTAATATGCAACATCTCTTCGATAGCTGGATTGGTAATTCTTCTGTCTCTAATCAATTGGGTGCGGTCTTCCTGGGTATCTTTTTGTTTGGTTGTTGGGAGATTTGGAAAGCTAGATGTTCAGCGATTTTTGACAGTATCCCGATGAGTTTAGAGAAGACGTTTCGAAGCATCCTTCGAGATTTGCAAGACATGCTTAGGGTCTTTCGCCCTAAATCTAATATTAGTAGGGTGGCTCAAATTGGTATGGAAACTCTTCATTTGCCGGTTGTTACTCATGTTCCGAGGATAGGCCGTTGGTTAAGGTGGGGTCCTTCTACATCTCATCAGTTTACTCTTAATACAGACGGCTCTTCAATTGATGGTTTATGTTCTGGAGGGGGTATTATTCGAGACTGTGATGGTGGTTTTGTGCGGACCTTTTCTAATTTCTATGGACAAGGTAGTAATATGAGGGCTGAAATTTTGGCGCTTCAGGACGGTTTACTAATGTGTAGATCTCTTCAGATGCAGTCTGTTCTGGTTGAGTCTGACTCTGCAGTTGCTGTTATGGTTATTAAAAATAAGCAAAGTCCTCCGTGGATGTACGTATACGATCTTCGTCGGTGTCGAGAGCTTCTGGGTAGTTTTGATATTGAACATGTGTTTCGCCAACAAAATCATACTGCTGATAGACTTGCCGCGAATGCTCACACTCATAGGAGTCTGCAGAATTATTGGGCACAGAAAGATCTTCCTCGAGAGGTTTTATTAGCTTTTAGGCATGATTTGTTGGGTTTCTATAGTTATAGGAAATAGTTTTTGTTCCTTTTATGTATCTTTTCTTTTCGAGGTAAGGCTCCTTTGTCCTCCCATTTATAAGGGCCAGGCTGGTTGTCCCCCTCTTGTTTGTATTCTTTTTATTTTTAATAAAATCTTGCAGGGTGCCGCCCCTGTTTCTCAAAAAAAAAAAAAAAAAAGTACTTAATGAGTATCAATTTTTTTTGTACTAAATAATATGTCAGTTGATGTAATGCATTAATTATAATTTTTAATTTTATTTTTTTATACCAAATTAATTGATACATCAACTAACACGTTATTTAATACAAAAAATTTAATACTCCCTCTGTCCCTAAATTATTGTCTGGGTTGACCCGGCACACGGATTAAGAAAACTCAATTGACTTGATTATTAATATTAGAATAGTATTGAAAAAGTGTGTTGTTTTCTTTAATGCCCATGTGTATGTGGCCCATAATTAAAGTAGGAAGAAAAAGTAACGGAAAAATAGTAAAAGTGATGTTCTAAAAAGGAAAGTTTTAAACAAGACAATTATTTTAGGACGGACGAAAAAGAAAAGAAAGACAATAATTATTAGGGACGGAGGGAGTACTTTTTAAGTAGACGGTAACATCACTCAAAGTCAAATTGAGCATATACTGACTGACTGAGTGGAAATGATCCGGCCCGTGAAATGGCTGGCAGTGGCAGTCAGGACTCCCACGTGGCGTGGGGACTGCTAGTAGTAGCACTCCAGCTTCATCAAGCGCCATCCCCACGGGGATGCCGGATCCCTATGACCTGTTTCCCATCTCTCTCTTTCTCATGTTTGTTGGAGTATCTTGTATTTACAGCAGTATTTATTTATTAGGGCAATTTAAACTGGTGGTCCACTCCTTGTAGTATTAAAAACAAGCTAGCGGAACATCTCAATTTGAAGCTAATTTTATCAATTTCCTTAGTTTTTGGTCAATTCAATTCAATTCGATTATAACGTAACAACGCATTGTAATAAAACTTTATTTAATGATGCAAAAGCCTCGAGGAAAAAAGTTGAAAAGTATTAAAAATGTTCACAATAATAAAATTATGTTTTAGAAAGAATACAAATGTGTTTATAATAATGTGACACTGCAGAAGACTTCTTGTGGCATGTTATAAACCAATCCCCAATCCAAGACCCAACCCTGCTAGACACTTTGAACTTGCGACTCCCCTCACAAACTACTTTACCTCAAAATGGTTTGAGCGAGCTAGCTAGCTAGCCCAACTAACTAATCAACACCTACTGGATCATATGGCAAACAAGAAATAAATACCGTGCTTGTCCAAAACCAACCTAGCTATTTAGGCCTTTAATTTCTCATTAAAAAAAGAGGTAGGGGATTTAACTAAACAATCCTTCCAATTAGACAGACATGTACACAACTGTCCACTGCATAGAAAAGTAATGCCATGTACATCTAAAGTGAGCGCCAAATGTGCACTAAAATTTTAGTTGTCATCATTTGATTGTTTAAATAATTTGTGGGTCTTATCTCTTAAAAAACTTCTAGCCAATCAAAAGATGTCAACAAAAATTTTTGGTGCACACTTTAGGTGCACGTAACATTACGAAAGATAGACTAAGAGTCTATCATTATCAAGGCATTTGTTGTGGTGGACTATGAACTATCCTTCACATATCCTCCCCTCTATTCTCAACCTCAACTCTTTTGTGAGGAGAGATCAACATGCATCCTACTAGTAAGCTCCCAGGAGCCACTCTGACACAGTTGTAATTAAAATAAACTTTTTGTATTTTCAGTTTATCTATATATAAATCTACCTTTGCTTGTGTTTAAAAAAATATATATATATATATATATATATATATATATATCTAATATTTTTGTCTAAATTTCGTATTCAAATCTACATGTTGATGATGCCGAAAAAATCAGGGGCACCGGGGGTGCCGAATGGATCGTCGCCGTCCCGCGGATCTCGGATATCTGGCATGTGTTTGTCTGCAAAAAAGACACCGTGAGAGGGCGGGAGGACTCCCCGCCAAAGCCCTCCGGTGTGTTCGTCAGTCTCAAGGCGATATGAAAAACAGGACATATCTGCCAAGCCAAATGAGACGTACCTTGGACTGAGAGAGGAGGTGTCTATATATACTCGTAGGGGTCGGGCCTCTATTTATTTTGAGCCCATTTCCTAGAGTGAGGCCCATACCATTTAGCGGGTCCAGAATATGCACATCAGAAGCCCCCCACTCCTTATTCCTCGAGATTCACCTCGAGGGTGAGGAGTACCATTTGCTCGTGTTCACCTTGGACCTGCCAAGATGCATCCACTCGACCTAGGAGCGTAACAATAATCCTTTAAATTAACTTAGTCATGTGCTCGTCACTCGAGCAACACATGACCTCAAACATTAATTAAGGAAATCAGCTCGACCTGGGAGCGTAACAATAGTCCTTGAAATTAACTAAGTCATGTGCTCGTTACTCGAGCAACACATGACCTCAAACATTAATTAAGGAAATCAACTCGACCTGGGAGCATAACAATGATCCTTGAAATTAACTAAGTCATGTGCTCGTTACTCGAGCAACACATGACCTCAAACGTTAATTAAGGAACCAGCTCGACCTGGGAGGGACCTCGACCTACGAGGTTCGTTTTTAACCTCGACCTGCGAGTTCCACTCGAGCGGGGAGGGTATAATCTACTCAGCCGCGAGTTTCACTCAAGCGGGGAGGATGTAATCTACTCAGCCGCGAGTTCCACTCAAGCGGGAAGGATGTAATCGACTCAGCCGCGAGTTCAACTCAAGCGGGGAGGATGTAATCGACTCAGCCGCGAGTTCCACTCGAGCGGGGAGGATGTAATCTACTCAGCCGCGAGTTCAACTCAAGCGGGGAGGATGTAATCGACTCAGCCGCGAGTTCCACTCAAGCGGGGAGGATGTAATCGACTCAGCCGCGAGTTTCACTCGAGCGGGGAGGATGTAATCTACTCAGCCGCGAGTTCAACTCAAGCGGGGACGATGTAATCGACTCAGCCGCGAGCAACGCTCGAGCGGGGAGGATGTAATCTACTCAACCGCGAGTTCCACTCAAGCGGTGAGGTTCGTTTGTTTTGACCGTTATTTAACGGAGCTTAATCGATAGTGGAGGGGCCCATTGGCAACTGTTCTTCATTAAAGGGTCAAGTTGTAACTTCCCATCAGTCAAGGGACCAAGATATAACTACCCTGCAATTGGAGGGACCATATTGTAGCTCTTCAGCATTGAATGGACCACGTTGCAATTACCCAGCGGTTAGGAGACCAAACTGCAACCCTTCAGCAATAAGTGGGCCATGTTTATAATTGCCCATAGTGGAGGGGAAAATGTGTAACTGTTCTGCACTGAAGGCCCCGTTTGTAACTGCCCGTAGTGGAGGGGCCAAGTAGTAACTGTCAAATAATAAATGGACCAAGCTGTAACTGCTTGGTAATGGGAGTAAACGTGCGTTAACTGCTGCATAATGGACTGAACGTGGGCTGGTTTATAACCGACCAGATCTGTCTTCCCTGCGGGTGACCGGCGCGAGGCAAAACGGTAACAAGCTCAGCGGCTTCTAGCAACGCGTGGGAGTGCGTTTGAGCTCGGACGGCGGCGCTTCCAGTGCAGCCGTGTTCGCCTTGGCAAGACGAATTCGTCCATGGTGTTTTCTTCATGTTCCCTGCTCGTTTCCTCCGGCCAGTTTGCTTAACAGCCATGGTCACCGGTGCCGTGTCTGCAAGGCGAAGGTCTTTGTGTCACTTAATGTTTGTTCCGGGCTTGTTTCATCTTGTCGATACATAACCCAGTTTGAATTCGGCCATGAAAACGTAGCAAGCCTGCTTGGGGCACTTGGTTTTCGTGAGATCTGGAGAGGCCACAGTGGTTTTTCCGATCATGATGCGAGAGAGAAGATCAAGCAACACTTGGAGACTTTAATAGCTTGATCTGGCCACAACCGCCTCCATTGGTGTCCTCCCAAGGTCACGCCGCCGTTCTACTTTCTGCCTTTCTCTACTCACGAATCCATAACAACAAAGGCACCATGTCCCACTTAGAAAACAAGTGACAAAATAAAGGTCACTTCATTGCTTGCTTTTGTACAAGTACAAACTGATTCAAAATTTGGTGATTGACCACATGGCAGCGTAAGCATCCTCCCATTCATGTACTGTTTTCTCACCTTCTTTTCTAAAGCCATTGAGCAAGCCAACGCTGTAATTTTGTGGAATATCCTCTGCCTTCCATGGTTGCGTATTGTACTCTCGTTTTCCGGCAATGGAACCAACTAATGATGCCGAAAAAATCAGGGGCACCGGGGGTGCCGAATGGATCGTCGCCGTCCCGCGGATCTCGGATATCTGGCATGTGTTTGTCTGCAAAAAAGACACCGTGAGAGGGGCGGGGAGGACTCCCCGCCAAAGCCCTCCGGTGTGTTCGTCGATCTCAAGGCGATATGAAAACAGACATATCCGCAAGCCAAATGAGACGTACCTTGGACTGAGAGAGGAGGTGTCTATATATACTCGTAGGGGTCGGGCCTCTATTTATTTTGAGCCCATTTCCTGGAGTGAGGCCCATACCATTTAGCGGGTCCAGAATATGCACATCACATGTAATGCACGAAATGGATAATGGATCACAGTTAAACACTGACGTGTTTGCCGCATAAATTTGAGCAAAAACTATGATCTCCATCATTTTTAGTGTGAGTTAATTTGTAAGTTAAAAGAAGTACTGTAATTTATTATCTCTCGAGACTCAAGGGTAGTTTATAGAAATACCAACTTCCATTTAAAGAAAAAAAAACGAGAAGGAAGGTATTATTACGCAAAAAAGGATTTAAGTGTATCAAAAACTAAAAGCAGAGGAACTGAGGGATGAAAGCCAAGATGAAACACCAAGATTTATTATTGTAAATCCAAAAAAAAAAAAAAAAAAACTTGAAGGAAAAATTCTGGGACTACGAGGACCAAATTGCCCTTGTCGTACTACATTTAAAAAAAAATCTACAACACCAAAAATCCCCTTATCTTGATACTCTATTCTGATGTATTGGATGAATAGTATAATGATATACGAACGTCGATGGCAACAAGCCAACTTCATCTCATCTTCAATTCTAAGATGAACTTGCTAGAGTTTGATGATTGGTTTGTTCCCTGATTGATTGAGATTTTGCCGGTTGATTGGAAATGCAACTCCTCTCGTCAAAACAAAATCAAAAGGAACGAAACGAGTATTAATCAAGGTCTTGATTGGCAACGTACGGCTCAAAATTTCATTGAGCTCATTCTAGTTTTCAATGCAAATTATAATCTCTTTATAAATAGAATACTCCAATACTAGTACAATATATAATATTTCAATCAGTCATTTTAAACTAAACTACCTTTAGGGTCTATTTGGATACCTCAATTTTATTGCTTGAAATTGGAATTAGAGTCTCCAAAACAAATTTCGTCATTTAGGAACACATTTAAAATTTTGAATTGGAATTGAATTACAATTGCAAGTGCCTCAATTCCATAAAACTAATTCTATATTAAAACCTAATAATTTAAATTCAAAATTTTGTTACCTTTTTTTTCTCTATTACTTAAAACAATAACAACTCACCCTTCTTTCACCACCACCGCCGGCCGCCACCACGGACTGCAACCTCCGACCACCGCCGTTGGCCGCCACCACCACCACCACCTTCGGCAGCCACCACCAACCGCCAACTCCGGCCACCGCTGCGGACGCCACCAATTCCAGCCGCCAACTCCGGCATCCATTGCCGCCATTAACCACCACTACTATATGCTATTTATTTTTTAAAATATAAAAATTTTATAATTTTGGTGTTAGCAAGATTTGTACCTTTGCAATTTAAAATCAATAACAACCAATACCACTAGGCTAGACTAGATATTTGACATTTTGTTGAAATCTTATTTTAACTATAAACTAAAATTACAATTGAATTCTACACATTATATATCCAACCATAGAATTGCTATGATTTTTAAAGAAAATTCTACACTCATGAAATTTGAATATTTATAGAATTAAAAAAAGATGTTTCCAAACGAACGGACCCTTAAGAAGAATAATAAGCTGGGTTTGCTCCCCAATTATCACCAAACTCGATTCATGTATTTAGCATTTAGGAATTATCACTTAGATAATTTTGTAAATACATAGGCAGAGCATGGAGGCTGTCCTAATGCACTTTCACCGTGAGGTGAATTAAGCTGATGTGTGTATAAATTAGCCTGACAAAACAGAAACAGAAGATTACCCATTTTTAAAAGTTTTTTTTTTTTTTTTGAATCTGTTAAACGGATCTAAAAGGAAATGCTGTACAATTAGAAATAGCGTAATTAAGTGGGCTAATGTTTGTCAACATAATTAGGTTCCAAAGCTTGTCCGTACTAATAGTGACATTCCGTTGTGAAATCACTGCTAGTATTTATTTATCTAGGAATTAGAGACTTGGATTTCTGTCTTGTTCCCGTCAAAAAAATCTTTTGTGCTCGTCGTATCTTGGTGTCCATTGAAGGACATATTTGTCAATTGACAGTTATTTTTAAAATTCTAACCCATTTCGGGCTCTAGGCCTTTTTAGTTCAGCCCAACTAGGCAAACCATAGATTATGTGGATACGTTCCAACTAAATGACTATTTATGTAGGCCCACTACTGGTCCATTTGTAGTTGAACTAACAAATATAGTACTACACTGCCTATTGTTCACCGGTCGTTTTTTCTTTTCTTTTATTTTCCCTTATAGATATTCATAATATATACAGTAGATAGAATTAGTACATTAATTAAAGTAGTGAGATGCGTCTACGGTACTACCCAGCTTATGAGCTGCCTCTACAAATCTTCTGAGGGCTTTAACAACAACAACATTACAAATTTTCGAAATTCCTAGCTAGCTACAAAGGCAATGTTAAATAAAAGATCAATGTAAAAAAGCCTACAACAAGAAAGATTACCAACAAAAAAAAGCTATATACTATAATCTTATCCATCTTTATAGCCTTCAGACAAGCCCCCCTTTTTTTTTTTTTAACATAATACCTGAACGACCTCAGCCTTCAGCTGGACACGTGGCAGACATCGCAACCTCATGAGCTCCAGCTGGCAATTGCCGAGGTGACAAGCGCTACCTCTAACCCGACGACCTGGAAAAACACAATATGACAGGTCGCTCACCTCGCCAGTATGCTCTCCCAGAACGCTGACACAGGGACCTACATTGCGACCTGGGAACGTCCCAGGTCGACCTCGCCAACATCAAGCGACCTGGCGTATGCCAGGCCGACCTTGATGGCATCGAGCGACCTGGCACATGCCAAGCCGACCTCGACTACATAGAGCGACCTGGAAGCATCCAGGCCGACCACGGCATAGTCCCTTCAGCTCGGTAAAGCAGTGTCCTATACGGAACTACATCTCAAATGGGAAGAGTCCTGTTACGACTCTACGCACCAGTCCTAAGCAGACAAGGTAACGTAACCGAAAGACATGGGAATCACTCCTAGTCCGAATTCAATTGGGATTATGACTTACCTCCTTATAAATAACACCCTCACAAGCATCATAAGGTACACACATGCAAATTACTTGCTTACATACTCTCTTAGCTTTACCTCTCCTAGACGTATTGCTAATTCTCACGCCTGAGGGTTATCGCTGGGACAACCCAGCGCCCCTTACGGTGTTCTTTGTTGATCACAGGTTCCTAAGCAGTTCATACTTCAAGGGCAATCCCTGCAACGCAAGCCGGAATCCAACTAGACTACACACGTGGACCAGACACGTTCACACAATCTTTTTTAGCGTGATCAGTTTGGTTCCGTTCCCGGGAACAGTTGTTTCTGTGATCAAACATGGCAACCTCCAAGCAAGTTTCCAAGCTTGCCGCTCCCGCAACAACACAGGGCATGCCTACAGCCGCTTCGTCCACAGGCAATCCCCCTGAACAAGTTGAGAAGGAGTCACCCGCGGTGCCCTCGTTAGGTCTTCCTCTTCACCAAAATACCCGAGCCAAAAGACTAGCTCGAGCAATGAGGAAAAAAACGATGGGCAAGCGGCCAACCCAGCCCGCTAAAGGACCAGCTCGGTCGATTCAGGAAGGACAGCGGCAAGCCTAACTTCCTCGAGCAACAAGGTCTCTGGAAACAGGGACGACCTCGTCATGATGGGTGACAGGCCACCTCGCACGCAACAGGAAATCGACCTTGCTGAGCTGGAGCATATAAGGAAGGAAAAAGCTTTCTTGGAAAGACAGAGAGAGCTGGAGAAGCGCGAATACGAGCTATCCCGCAAGCTCGCCGCCCAGGCCATCCAGCTACCAACCCTGAGCTCCCATCCATCTCGGAACGATCACCACGATGGTCGACCAGGAAAGAGTGAGCTCGGGGGTCTGCGGGCTGACAGTCATCATGAGGGGTCAAGGGATGATGCTCCTAGACGAAGTGCAAAAAGTCGGCTCGGGCAAAGAGTAGAAGCACATCAAAAACCCAGCGTCAAAGATCGCCTGGGAACACCAGATAGAGAGCGACCTAGAGGAAGCGTATACTCAAGGATGGGAACAAAAGCTCGAAAGCCCAGTCTGCCAATGTCTTACAGATCTTGTCGGGCTGAGCACGAAAAGGAGCAATCGCGTAGGCCGGAGGAAGCTCGCAGCTACAGGTCAAAACGCAAATCCATCCAGCACAGCACCTCAAGCAGCGAGGCATCCTCACACAAATACTCCAAGATCGACGACTACGACCGCCGATCTAAAAGGAGAGCGAAGAGCAGCGACCTGGAAGATGAAGTGCTGCGCAAGATGAAAGGCAGGCTAAAAGCCCTCGAAAGAGGAAAAGAGGACAAGCTATCAGGGAGCGTAACGGCAGCCTTCTGTAGAAGAATCAGGGATACCCCTCCGAATCATCGCATGAAGCTGCCGTCTCTGAAGAGTTATGCAGGAAATACGAATGCTCGAAGCCACGTATCAAGTTTCGAGGCAAAGATGGGAGTGTGCACCAGAGATCTGGATCTATGGTGCGTGGTATTCGTCAGTACGTTTGAGGAGGTCGACTTCAACTAGTTCGAAGAGCTGGAAGAGGGCTCCATTAGAGACTGGTACGACCTGAAGAAGGCTTTCTTGAAGAAATACTCCTCGGCAGGCGACCTCCCCAAGAAGGAATCTGACCTTTGTGGCATCGAGCAACGACCTGGGGAGTCACTGGAAAGTTACCTCGACAGGTTCAAGCATGTCGCCGAAAAGTTGCTGAATGTCCCCGACAAAACCATAATGGCTTTCTTCCAAGCTGGATGTCGATCTGCCAAACTCCTGTCTGAAATTGGTATGCGACCCCCTACTACCAGCGCGGAGATGTACACCGCTCACAGAATATAGGGAATGTCGAGAGGACCCTGGCAGATCAGGAAAAGGAGGACCAGAAACCCTCCGGGGCCCAAAAACAGAAGAAGGAAGACAAGTCCGGGGATCGGAAGGAAGGAAGCAGCAACGGACATGGCAAAGGCAAGGGGAAAAAATGGGCCAAGAAAGAAGAATTCTATACCCCCTTAAACGCGACCAGGGAACATATCATGAACGTGCTGCTACAGGAAAACAGGATTGGCCGACCTAAACCTTAGAGAGAAACTCCTTATCCTCGCAACCCCAATAAAAGGTGTGCTTACCACAACGACATCGGGCACACCACCGAAGACTGCATTCAGCTCAAAAAAGCGATCCAGAAGTTGATTGATAGAGGGGAGCTCAGAAGGTACGAGCAGCGAGGTGGTGACGACAGAGAAAGGCCACGCGAGGCGCCAAGGGCAAATGCTGACGAAGACGAGGTCCTGGTCAACACCATTATGGAGGAATGGTCGAGCATCACGAAGCTGAAAACAGCAATTAACAGCATCAACCATACTGTCAGCCCGCCTCAGGTTCGAGAAGAGAAAGGGATCACTTTCCTTTCTAGCGAGCTGGCTTCTAACCCCGCCACCAGGGGACACGCTCTCACCATCGAAGCAAAAATTGGCAGAGGAAGAGTGAAAAGAGTGCTCATCGATACAGGAGCAGGGAAGGACATTCTGTTTTACAAGTGCTTCCAGGCGATCGGATTGGGAAGCTCACATTTGACTCCGAGTGGAATCAAGCTAGAAGGCTTCACTGGGCATAAGGTCGCTGTCAAAGGCACAGTCGACCTCAAGGTAGTCCTCGGTTCTAAAGACAACTCTCGAACCGAAGTCATCACCTTTCTGGTCCTCGATATTCCCTCTCCATACAATGCCATTCTGGGCCTCCCAACCCAGACAAAGTTCGAGATGGTGATCTCTCCAGCTCACCAAAAAATCAAATTCCCCACGGACAACGGGGTCGGAGAGGTGAGGAATGATCCTAGAAGCACTCTGAACCACCTCCTCGAAGAAAAGAAGGCCGAGGAAGCTCGGCTCAAGGGGAAAAGGAAGGTGACTGCAGCCCACGAAGAGGTCCACCAAATAGACCTCGATGACAAGCGGCTAAAGTCAATAATAATCAAAGAGGGCACCGAAATAAGCCCTTCTGTGGATCGAGCATAGCAATCAGCGCGGGCTGGCTCCTCCAGCCCGCACACAGAGGTCGACAAGGACGACGACATGCCCGACGCATCCAGATCGAATGCCGAGCATGCCGACTCGCCCCTGATCGAACAAAGGCTCAAACAAAATGTTCTTTCTACCTCGCGCGACAAAGAAGGCCTGAATGACGACCTGCCCGACGTGCCCACCTCGGACACCGAGCAGGCCGATTCATACCAGGTCACCAACGGCGACACAAAGAGACCAACCAAAGTCGTCACAGTAGAAAGCCTAGATCCAAGGGATCAACCTGAAATCCAGCCATATGAAGATCTTGACGAGGTGGTCATCAACTTTGACTTCCCCGAACAAAAAATCAAGGTCGGGCTGGAGATTGACAAGGAGGAAAGGGAAGCAATAATTGTATTCCTTCGGGAGAACAAGGATGTATTTGCATGGAGGACAGAGGACATGGAAGGAATTAGCGAGGAGGTCGCTGTGCACAAACTGAATGCCGATCCAACCATAACTCCTGTCCAACAACGGCCTAGAATATTCTTCCCTGAAAAACAAGCAGCGATCAAGGAAGAAGTAGACAAGCTACTCAAAGCAGGCATCATAGAGGAGGTCTTCTATCCGACCTGGATCGCAAACGTGGTAATGGTCAAAAAGACCAACGGAAAGTGGAGGATGTGCGTCGACTTCACAAACCTGAACAAGGCTTGCCCAAAGGACTGGTACCCATTACCGAGGATAGATCAGCTGGTGGATGCAATCGCAGGACATAAAATACTCAGCTTTATCGACGCATACTCGGGGTACCATCAGATATGCATGTGGTTGGCCGACCAGGAGCTGACAGCCTTCCGAGCAGCGGGCGCTATCTATTGCTACAAGATGATGCCCTTCGGGCTCAAAAATGCAGGGGCTACCTACCAACGGATGGTGAACAGGGTCTTCGGAGACCAGCTCGGAAGAAACGTGGAGGCCTACATCGACGACATGGTCATCAAGACGAAGCAAGCCAACCATGTCAACGATCTGAACGAAACCTTCTCAAATCTCAGGAAAAACAAGATGAAGCTCAATCCATCCAAATGTGCCTTTGGAGTAAAGGCATGCAAATTCCTGGGATACATGGTAAACGAGAGAGGTATAGAGGAAACCCAGAAAAAATACAAGCCGTGATCGACATGAAAGCTCCCAGCTCGGTAAAAGAGGTACAAGGCTGAATGGAAGGATAACGGCTCTTGGGAGATTCATAGTAAAATCTGCAGAAAAAAGTCTCCCATTCTTCAAGACGCTATGTGGAAGCAAGAGGTTCGCCTGGAATGAAGACTGTGACAAAGCCTTCGCCGAGCTGAAGCCATACTTGGCCAGCCCGCCACTACTTACCAGCCCGGCACCAGGAGAACACCTCTATGTCTACCTCGCCGCTTCAGATACTGCCGTCGCAGCAGTCCTACTCAGTGAAAGAAACGTAGTCCAAAGGCCGATATACTACGTCTCCCATGCACTCACAGATGTGGAAACAAGATATCTAAACGTGGAGAAAGTAGTACTAGCCTTGATCATAGCGGCAAGAAAGCTGACCTAGTACTTCCAGGCCCATGCCTTGATGGTGTACACCAACCTCTCACTCAGGCAGATACTTCATAAACCAGAAGTAGCTGGGAGAATGTTAAAGTGGTCTGTCGATCTCTCAGGATACGACATCACATACGAGCAGCGCAAAGCAATAAAAGCCCAAGTACTTGCGGAATTCATCGCTAAAACGTCATTTGTCAAGCAAGAACAAAGCCCGGCCACCACCCCGACCGAGCTGACATCTTCAACAAACCCTCCCAGCCCGCCCAAGCATATCAAAATGGCCAGCTCGTCACGTCCTCGGCCGTTACACCATTGGACACTTTATGTTGACGGCTCGTCCAGCAAGGCGGGCAGTGGTGCAGGCTTATCCCTGCACTCACCAGAGGGAGGAGAATTCAGCAAAGCTCTACGATTCAAGTTCCAGGCATCCAACAACCAAGCAGAATATAAAGCTCTGATCGCCGGACTAGAGCTCGCACTGGAACTGGGGGCTAGCCCAGTCGTCATCTTCAGCGACTCCCAGCTCGTCGTGAAGCAAGTTTGGGGGGAGTATGGGGCTAATCACCCCACATTGTCAAAATACTGCGAGCTGGCAAAACGCCTGTTAGAAAAATTTGAATACTGGGAGCTAAAGCAGGTGGACAGGACAGAGAACGCGCGAGCTGATCACCTATCCAAGATCGCATCATCAGACATCAGCAACCTCCCTCAAGACGTATGGTTAGAAACCCTCGAGTCACCATCAGTCAATAAGGAGGGAGCCATGCCCATCAACCCGACAGAAAGATCCTGGATAGATGAAATACAAGACTATATCGAGCATGGCACACTACCTGAAGAAAAGGACTTAGCCCAGTTACTAAGGAAGAGAGCAGCTCGCTACATAGAGATTGCCGGAGTGCTGTACAGAAGATCATTCACCAAGCCGTTGCTCAGATGTGTCCGACCTGAGACTGTGGAAGACCTCCTCGCCGAAGTCCATGAAGGAGTATGTGGTGGCCACCCAGGTGCAAGATCATTATTGGACAGGATTGTCTTCCATGGTTACTACTGGCCGACCTTGCGTAAAGATGCGGAGTCCTATGTGCAAAAGTGTGACAAGTGCAAAAGATTTGCTAATATCCCAAGACTGCCATCAGTTCCACAAACACCAGTAGTCGCAGCCTGGCCATTTGATATGTGGGGATTCGACCTCATAGGACCCTTCCCAAAGGCCAAAGGAGGCTGCGAGTTCTTAATAGTGGCAGTAGATTACTTTACAAAATGGATAGAAGCTAAACCATTGGCTACCATAACCGAGGAGAAGGCAATCAGTTTCATATACGACTATATTTGGTGCCGATTTGGCCTACCTCGAGCTATTGTGTCCGACCATGGCACCCAGTTCTCCACCAAGTTCACTCAGAGATGCGAGCAGATAAATATTAAGCATTGAAAGTCCTCGGTTGCTCATCCCCAAGGAAACGGTCAAGCCAAAGCAGGAAACAAAAAGATCCTCCATGCCTTGAAGAGAAATCTGGTCGAGAAAAAAGAAAGATGGCTCGACGAGCTACCCATTGTGCTATGGGGAATCCGCACTTCGGTCAGAGGCTCAACTGGGAGACACCTTTCACGCTGGCATACGGATCAGAGGCAATGGCCCCAATAGAAATGGCCCTACCAACGTTAAAGGTAGCCCATTTTAACGAGCTAGACAACGCAACAGCTCAGGGGCTCGACCTCGACTATCTGGAAGAACGAAGGCTGGAGGCAAGACTCAGGATGATCAACTACAAGCATCTCGCCAAAACTCACCACGACAAATGAGTTAGAACTAGATCCTTCAACATCGGAGACTGGGTACTCAGGAAGATCGAGGTGACGGGTAGAAACGCTGGAAGAAATAAACTATCCCCAAATTGGGAAGGACCATTCAAAATAACAGACATAGTCAAAGAGGGAACTTATCGGCTAGCTGAACAGGATGACACTCCGCTCAAGAATCCTTAGCATGCGGATCACTTAAAAAAATATTATCACTGATGTAATGATGTTTCCCGTATTATCAATAAAAGAAGAATTTCTCCTATCTGGTGTCTCCCTCAAATGTACTCTCCTCAAAATTGTTCAAAAGATACCTCGCCATGTCGAGGTCACCTTACGACCTGCTCTTCACCACGTTGAAGAAAATCGTAAGTTAAAAGGCACCTCGCCACGTCGAGGTCACCTTACAACCTGCTCTTCACCACGCTGAAGAAGATCGTAAGTTCAAAAGGCACCTCGCCACGTCGAGGTCACCTTACGACCTGCTCTTCACCACGCTGAAGAAGATCGTAAGTTCAAAAGGCACCTTGCCACGTCGAGGTCACCTTACGACCTGCTCTTCACCACGCTGAAGATCGTAAGATTCAAAAGACACATCGCCACGTCGAGGTCACCTTACGACCTGCTCTTCACCACGCTGAAGAAGATCGTAAGTTCAAAAGGCACCTCGCCACGTCGAGGTCACCTTACGACCTGCTCTTCACCATGCTGAAGAAGATCGTAAGTAAAAAAGCACCTCGACCACGTCGAGGTCACCTAATCCTCACCACGATGAAGGAAAATCATGACAAACACTTGCAAAAATGCTAAAGTAACATAAGCAAAATTGAGACAAACTCATGCTTGTATATACACAAATCAAGTTATTTACAAACCCGGATGGACCAAAAATACAAAATCATTGTTCAATTACAATAGCATGAGAGATTAAAAGTCAGCACAAGGAGGACTAAACTAAGGGTCAGCATGGCTCTCAGCCTCATGAATAGAGCGGGCATGCTCGTCTTGGTTTGATTTGGTCCCTTCGAACTCCCCGAGCTTGAAGTCCCCATCAAAGTCGACCTCATCCCCATCATCCAGGGCGTCGAGCAAATAAGGGACATTATTATCAAAGGGAGTAGGAGGAACCCAGGGCTCGCAACCAGACTCAGCATCCTTTCTACCAATAAGCTCAAGTTTTTCTGGCTGGTATGGCACGAGCTCGTGACCCCGGCGAGCCAGGTCGCCCTTCAACTCGGCACTCCCCCATCGTACCAACTCCCGAAGTGGGGTCCCACATGCTGCCGCCACTCGCAAAATTTGGGCCTTACCCTTGTCATAATATGATAAAATTTCATCCATGTAAGACGAGCTCTTTTTGAACTTGGCAACGGCAACACTAGGGCTCGCCGCCTTTTTTGACTCAACCAACAATCTCTCCAGCTCGCCAACTCTACCCTCAAGGTTCAATCTAACCTTGGTAAGCTCCCCTCGAGCAATCAGAACATCACCTTGTGCAGACATCAGGTCAGCACGTAGCTTGTTCTGCTCGACAATGGCAACAGCAAGCTCCTCCTTCAGGTGGCTAGCCTCCTCGGTAGCCCGGCTTACCTGCTCAAAAATTCGGTTCACCTCCTTAATCTTGCTGGCAGCAAGATCTTGACTAAGTAGGATATCCTCCTGGGCTTTAGCAGCGGCGACCTCGAACTCGGCTATACGAGCAAGGGCCTTTTCGAGCTCGACTTTGCTGACACTCTCAAGCTTCTCCTTTTCAAGCTCAGCAACACGCCCGGTAGCCTCGCGCCTCTCCTTGTGAGCCTGAGCCAGCCTATTTGCAAATGATTTAATACCTGCAGCAAACTACCAAAGAAAAAGAAAATCAGAAAACTAAGAAAAACTAAGCAAAGGAGAGATCAAGTAAAAGGGATAGCTTACATGGGTCAAGTCGATTCCCAGAATGCCGGCCAGGCGAGAGGGCGAACAGTCATCAAAAGTCTCCAGCACCGATTCATCGGCAATATCCAGCACAGCCTTCTTTCCCAACTCAAGGGATGGCGTGCCTGGACTCAACATGGGCCCAGTTCAAATGGGAGTCGCCGAGCTCGGAATAGACTGTACTTCGATCGAAGGGCTGGTTACACTTCGAACACTCCCAACTGGAGACGCTTGCTTTGTAACGACAGGTTTCGCAAGCTCGACGGGCCCAGGATGAACAGGCTCAACGGGCATCACAGGCTCAGCAGTTCCAGGCTCCTCAACCCTCAATTTCTTGGCTGATGCAGAAGCCGACGTGGATAAGGATCGCTTCACAGGAGTCCTCGAACCAGACACTTTCTCTTTACCCTTATCGGCAGACAGGACAATTGTGGGGAGTACCTCGGTGGTTCCAGCCAAGGTCGCGGCCACACGAGCCCGACCAAGTTGCTCAGATCGGTCAAATTTCGCTTGAGCTCGCCTTCTCGAGCTCCTCTTCCTCATTGCGTCCACATCCTACATCACTGCAAAATCAAAGAAGAGTCAGACACTTGTAAAATATGTGCATGAACGAAGTAGAAAGCATTACAAACGGAGTACATTTAAGACACTCATTTATGGATACAACCCCTCTCCGGGTCCCTGTGACAGCCTGGACAATGCTGATGAAGTACAAAGTCTTTGTGAAGTATCCACCCCGGGAAGCTCTCGAAAGGGGGGAAGGTGCACATCGGCTCCAGGCCGACAACTTTTAACGGGGACAGCCCGGCGACGACGAGGAGGTTTTTGTCTCGTACTATCCTCCTCCAATCATAGCACCGAACTTGAGTGCTACCCCGAAAACCAAGGGGAGCCTCCAAGGCTTGCTTGGCCGACCTATCATAATCATCAAGGTCGGCATGATGAATCAAGGTATAAGGCTCTTCGGTGGGTACCGCGAAGTTCCACCCAAGTCGACTCTCTACCAAGATGACCTTATCAGCCCAGCCCGAAACTTTGCCAGGGGGATCAGAAAATAACTTCACCCTATAATTTTGGCTTTTGGCTTGGAGGCGATTGTTATTGTGGTCGAGGTAGAAATAATGGCAAAACAGAGTTAAGGTCGGTTCAAATCCTAGAATGCGCGTTCTCGCAGCGAAGCAGATAAGGATTCTCATGGCATTCCAGGTAAGGTCTAGGGGGATAGTTGAGGTGACGTCGAGGAATTCACAGATGAATGGGTCTAAGGGGAGTCGAAGGCCCAGCTCGAAGAAGCTCAAGTAAAAACCAACCCGACTTCGCATGGTCCTCAGGTCGTGAAGACCGAGCTCGGAATCAGGAACATGACCTCGGTAATCATCCGAGTTACACGGATACTTCGAAGTCCATACGTCCAGGTCGGCAACAGTCATCTTATTTCTCCAATCCCGAAAGTCACGCTTCACTGCACCTCCGGTATCAACATCAGACTTGGATTTTCTCTTCTTGCTCTTAGGAGCTCACAAAACGTGACTGGCATCAAGAAACGAGCTGGAAGATGCCGAGGTGACAGCCCTCGAAGGCCCCGCAACCTTACTGGCTACCCTATGCTCATCAAAATACAGATATAATAGTCCGGTCATGGCCACATCATATTTTTTAATGATCCTCATTGAAGTCCCAAAGGGTATATCTTCGACCTGGTAGGGCTCATCGGAAGGGACAACCAGGCCGTCCAGATTGGCACCCCATGAAGTCAGCAAATCCTTGGCCTCACTCGGCAAAACAACTTTCCAGTCAGCATCCTCGGTCTTGTATATAGCACGGCCTTTTTGCGGCCTGGCAAACATGGGGCCATCGCTGGCACGTTTGATTCTCATGTTCACGGATAGGGAACACGAGGAGGAAGAGCTTGAGGGGAAAATGATTGAAGGAAGGGTAAACGACCTAGGCGGTTTGACCTAAACAGTCCGGTCTGGACAGTTCGACCTAGACGGAAGGCTAGATTCACCGAAACCCTAAAAATTCAAACTTGCCAGAATTCTTCCCAGAATCCGGCCGATTACCCAACGAAGAGATAAAGCAAGCAAATGAACTTGAAAACAGGAAACAAGGGAAGAAAATGGAGCAAGGGTTGAAGAAAACTAACCTAGAGTCCTTAAGAAGTAAGGGGACTTGAAGAAAAAGCGAGAATCTGAAGCTTTTTTGAATCGGAAAGAACGCCGGAAATCGCTTGGTCGTCGGAGAAGGTTCGAAGTTTCTGGTAAAATGAATGTGAACAGTCGGATGTCACTTATATAGGTGACCTGGAGTGGCCGGGTCGACCCGCACAGAAACACGCGGACCCTTGTATGACGTCGTTTTGAAGCAAAACATCAACCGCCAAAAAATTTCAAAATCGAAGGGACGCGCCGTTTGACAGCCCACGATCTCTGCACCCATTAAATGTGCACGTTTCCCAAGAAAAGTACGAAGTCGAGCTGGAACCTGGAAACTTTGCGAAGCATCAGTCAGCTCGATGCATTGAATCTTTTACTTCACACCTCGAGGATAAATCCTCTCCTTGAGAAGTAGGGGGCTACTGAACGACCTCAGCCTTCAGCTGGACACGTGGCAGACATCGCAGCCTCATGAGCTCCAGCTGGCAATTGCCGAGGTGACAAGCGCCACCTCTAACCCGACGACCTGGAAAACACAATATGACAGGTCGCTCACCTCACCAGTATGCTCTCCCAAAACGCTGACACAGGGACCTACATTGCGACCTGGGAATTGAACGTCCCAGGCCGACCTCGCCAACATCAAGCGACCTGGCATATGCCATGCCGACCTTGATGGCATCGAGCGACCTGGCACATGCCAAGTCGACCTCGACTACATAGAGCAACTTGGAAGCATCCAGGCCGACCACGGCATAGTCCCTTCAGCTCGGCAAAGCAGTGTCCTATACGGAACTAAATCTCAAATGGGAAGAGTCCTGTTACGACTCTACGCACCAGTTCTAAGCAGACAAGGTAACGTAATTTGAAAGACATGGGAATTACTCCTAGTCCGAATTCAATTGGGATTATGACTTACCTCCTTATAAATAACACCCTCACAAGCATCATAAGGTACACACATGCAAATTACTTGCTTACATACTCTCTTAGCTTTACCTCTCCTACGACGTATTGCTAATTCTCACACCTGAGGGTTATCGCTGGGACAACCCAGCGCCCCTTACGGTGTTCTTTGTTGATCACAGGTTCCTAAGCAGTTCATACTTCAAGGGCAATCCCTGCAACGCAAGCCGAAATCCTACTAGACTACACACGTGAACCAGACACGTTCACACAATCTTTTTTGGCGTGATCAATACCTTTCCCACTAAACGTAGCCAATAACATAATTCATGCCTCGGCTGTCCCGTCCTTCCAGACAATCTGAATACAACTCACATTCTTACTATTGATTCTTGTCCGTGTTAGCGAAAACACTGCCTAAACGGAGTTAGAAAAGTTTCTCCAGGTCCAATGGTTCCCCGGCAACCTTGCCGGTGGTCGTGCATGTATAGTAGTGCTTTTCTAAAGCTGACGAGTGGCTTATATATAGAAGTCGTTATATTGACTGTAGTCTCGTGTTGTTTTTTCTGTTGAGTGTGATGGTTGTTTAGTGTATTAATTAGGGTTTGTTTGGGCCTGTATTGTCGGGTTGTTCTTGATACATGTTGGTCTAGCATATATATATATATATATATATATATATATATATATATATATATATATATATATATATATATGCTGGTTTCTAGGATTGTACATACGGAGATGCATTTGCATTGTTTATGTTTTTTGTTTTTAGTGTCTTGTTAGTGGTGTAGATCGAGGTTGGTGTGGTCACTCTAGTATATCTTCGAGTTCTTAATTGGTGTCTTAAAAGTGTTAGCTTCTTATGAACTACGAAAGTGTCGGCATTTTTGGGTTTGGTTTGTTCTCTATCTTTATTTCTAATATATATATGTTGTTTAATTCATTTTGTATTACTAGTTCCTAATGATATAAATTGTTGCGTCTCTTTCTTAGGGTATACCAAACTGTACAAAAGTTTTAAGTTTCTAGTAATTAATACCAATGGTTAAAGCTCTCGTTTACAATAGAAAAATATTTTGTGACAACAACAACAATAATAATAAGGTTTAATATATAATTTGGTCCCTGAACTTTACAACTTTTCCTGGTTCGGTTATAGAACTTTGACATTTCCTATTTTGGTCCCTGAACCGCACTTTAAGCCTTACAGTTCGTCTCTCAAGTGACGGCCATCACTTTTGACGTTAATAAATGTCTATAATGACCGAAATACCCTTACTAGCTGCTGACTTTGATTCCACGGTGGACAAAATGTGATTTACCTGGAATTAATATTTTTTTTTCCAAGTAAAGCAAATTCTCAGCTAAACCACTTCTCACTTCCCCTCTCTCTATCTTTCTCTCTCTTCTAGTTTTTCCCCTCTCTCTATCTTTCTCTCTCTTCTGGTTTTTCTCTCACTCTCTCTCTCTCTCTCCCTCTCTCTCTTCTCTTAAAAAAATAAAAATAAATCCATTACTCAAGTCTCTCCCTCTCTTCATCGCCGCACACTCCCTCTCTTTCTCAATCCCCAGCGAGCCTGCAGCAAGCGCCAGTTTCTGCCACCATCACTTCTGTTCTCTCTCTTCGCAAAAACTACAACAAACTTCATCGCAGCCGTCTTCTTCAACAAATCCGGCGACTCCCCCTTTTTTCCACCAAGCTATCACTACCTCTATCCCTAACAATCACCTCCCACACGCCGCACAGAAAATGCAGTAGCAACAGCCTTGCCTCCAACCTCAAGCCGCCCATTTTCATCTCCGGATCCGTTCAATTTCGCGAACAATCCGACCATCCTTCTCCTCCGCGACAATAAAAATCAGGCTAGGATTTGCGAACTCGGGGTAATTTTTCTCCAATCTTATTCATCTCACTCTCCTCTGCAAGCTAGAAATCCGAGCCTAGGGCTTGGACTTGGAGTCCCAATTTCTTCACAGCGCCGGTGAATCCTTTCTCCTTCCCTCCATTAAACAGTGATGACATAGAAGGATTGACTTCGATGATCAATCGTATTGAAGAAATGTTTCATGGTGGGTGGTAGTGGTTGTGCCGCTATAGACGGTGGTGGTGGTGGTTGTCTCCATCACTGTGTTGGGGTGAGTACCTAGTTTTGGGATTTACACGCGGAGGGTGTTTGGATTTGTTGCCTTTTAGGGAAATTTTGGAATTAAAGAAAGTGTGTGTATTGAAGAGAGAGAAAGAAACCAGAAGAGAGAGAAACTGGAGAGGGAGCTGAGAGGGGAAATGATTTTGTTGTATAGAACCCAGAAGAAGAGAGAAAGAAAGAAAGAGAGTAAATGGTTTAATTGAGAAAGGAAGAGAGAGAAAGAGAGAGGGCCTAACTTAGTTAGAAAAAAAATATATTAATTCCAAGTAAGTATATATGTTTTGTCCACCGTGGAATCACACTCAACATGGAGTAAAAGCATTTTGGGTATTTCAGACATTAATTAACTGGTAAAGTAACGGCCGTCACTTGAGGGACTAACTGTAAGGCTTAAAGTGCGGTTCAGAGACCACAATAAGAAATGTTAAAGTTTTATAACCGAACCAGAAAAAGATCTAAAGTTCAGGGACCAAATTATATATTAAACCTAATAATAATAATAGTACGTACTCCTTTAATTTTAATGTCTTGAGCATCTGGTAATTTAATTTTAATGCCTTGTTCAGGAGTATGAGAACAAAAGGTTGAATCAAGATAAACAAGCCCTTATTTTAGTTTATTTCGAATCGTTTCAATGTAAAATATGGATTCCAATATCTCGTGGTCAACAACATAATATTCCTTCCATCACGCTCAAAAAAAAAAAACTTTTATTTGGGTGTTCCATTTGAAAAACATCATTTCAAAGAGTTATGCATACAATTCCCACAATAATGAAATAAACATCTTTTTTTTAGTAGAAGAAATAAACATATTGATTATACTAAAAAAAAAAAAAAAGGTATGCCAGTAACTACTTCCGATCATAGTTATGTACTCCCTCCGTTCTAAAATTTTTGTCTTGTTTGACCCGGTACACGAATTAAAAAAAAATAATTGACTTGATTATTAATATTGGTATAGTGTATAATTTTCTTTAATGCTCATGTGCATATGACCCCTAATTAAAATAGGTAGAAAAAGTAAAGATAAAATAGTAAAACTATTGCCCTAGAAAGGAAACTTTCAAACAAGACAATCCTACGTTTCAGGCAAAGAGTCCACTATACTATTTTTGGATATTTCATTTAAAGAGTCCACTTTAAAAAAAAAAATTATGTTTGCAATTTTCATAATCTTTCTTCTTTACCCTCCACTTAAGTTATAATCATTTTGGTTGTGCTTAAGTATTTTTATAATTATGACAAAATCCAAAGATACTAATATATTCTTTAATAATTAAACTTTTCAAATTTGCTCTTTGGGTGAAACATATATTTCTTAATAATTAAATTTTTTAAATGTGCTCATTGGGTAAAATGGAAAGAGTATTTTAGAACAGATAAAAAATAAAAACAAAACAATAACTTTAGGACAAATGGAGTATTTTTTAACCAACTTCATAAAGGGGTGTTGGGGGGTGTTCCGTTGACTTTGGAGTGGACGTAGGGAGTAGGAGCTACGGAGTGGAAGTAGGGAGGAAGAACATCGTTATTTACATTCTCAAATGTTCTAAATATATCTATTTTCTAAGAAATAATGCTATGGGTACCTAAAGAGTATTAAATTTTTTACACCAAATAATGTGGCAGCTAATGTAGTACAAAAAATTATAATTAATGCATCACATCAGCTGCCACATCAATTAACAAATCATTTGGTGCAAAAATTTTAGTACTATTTAGGTACCTATAGCATTACTCATTTCTAAGTACATCATTTTCTAAAATTATCTACCTCCCTAAATACTAAATTCACCCCTCCTCTATTTTTTTATTTTACCCCTAGTAACATTTTTTCTAAAATCAACCATTATAAACACACACTCTCTCTCTCTCTCTCTCTCTCTCTCTCTCTCTCTCTCACACACACACACACACACACACACACACCCACAAGAAATGTTTTGTTGCTCTTTTCTTCATACTTTGTTTTCCTTGTTTTTTTTTTTTTGCAATTTGTATATTAAATTATTGTTAGGGTATTAGTTACATTTTAATTTCTTTATAATTTGATGTCCTGTGTTACCGAACACCCGTCGTGATATTCGACAATTTCCTACCGAACACCCATTGTGGTGTTCGGCAGCCCCCTACCGAACAACCTTCTCTTTAGGTTAAGCAGAAACTAACCCATTTGAAGACGGTACATGGAAACTGCCCACTGACAGGCCCTATATTCTGCTTTTAATATTCTTATAGGCCCATTTTATAAAAATGATTTTGGAATCAATCCTGAGAACCCAAGCCATAAGGATCTGGGCCTTTTTGAAATAATTGGTTCAACATGATTTCATTTTCAGGATGCCTTGAATAGTGTATTGGTTTTTGTCATAATTTTACACTGAACTTAACTTTCCAAAAACAAAAATGACAAATCAATCTGTTTTACCGAGATCAATTACAATCACAGTCCTAAATCAAGTGTAATGAGAAACACTTGACAAAGTAAATGTGATTACTCCACCTGAAAGTAGCTCGAGATGGTAGTTCGAAAGGAAGAGATCAAAGATTATCACCATTGTCGATAGCTGAACGAACATCAAAAAGGAAAAAACAAAATAACACATGCGCAAATTGTCTTGTCTCGTCACACCATGGTGGCTGTTCTTCTATCTCTTTCAACTTCTTCAAGAAAAATTTATTCGCATTCATAATGCCATATGCGGTTGGTACAACGTCAGACTAATTCCCTTAGTTTTCATTTCAAGATTTTAATAATTGATTAATTCCCAGCTTATTCTCTTTTGCACATCTGCATTATTCCTTAAAATCATGACCAACCATTGGTTTGGAGAAAATACAGTTTTCCAAACGCAATTATCTCTTGCACATAACAAATATTGAGCCTCTTATCTTCATACTATAAAGCTTTAACTTTTACGTTAAGTTTGGGCTCCGATACGTGTATCGATCGGGCCTCCTCCACTTGCATACGTTCTCCTTCTCCATGGTAGGTAGCCCCCAATAGGAGTCGGTGACACCGTTACTAACTGCGAGCATTGGTGTTTGGTTGGTGTGAGACTCTGATCAGAGTGCTGGCCTCAAGGGAGAATTACCAATACGGGAGCATAGTCTGTTTTGGAACCATTCAAGTCGATGACAACTGACGAATAAGATTTATTAACAAATCCAAATTAAGCTAGACGTATGTTCAACGTTGTTGATAATCAAGATGAAGCCCGAAAAAATTGCATATTATTTAGTTTTAGCTGCATGAATATGGCAACTTGTAAGGATCATAATGCACTACCAAACACGTAGATGAGATGATAAGGGATTGTTCTAACTTAACTGTTGTATTTTTCTCGTCGTTCGTGCACGCGGAGTAGAAATACAAATACAGCTTTTAATTAATAAAAGCCTATACAACCAATGTATATATGAGACCTCACCAATACGTTCAAATAGATTACAATAGGGGTAGGGATAATAATTTATCTACCCTATGGGAATATATCTGATACTATAGTTTATAATCTCCAATAATCCTTCAAATACCAAACAAATTAGTATACTTGCAATAATTGAAGAAAGTAAACACAATAGTATAAAATAACAGGTATAAAACAGTGAAGAAGAGAAACTCTTCTTCAATGGTTTTACAGGCCAAAGCCTCAACCGAAATCACCACAAGGCTTAGCATTCCCTTTCTCAACCGAGTCCACCGAAGTAACCCACGGTAGAAACACTCACTGTCCAAAGAAGGTGAAGACCCAACCTTTTTTCGGCCACAAGCTCCGGCAACCCCAAGTCACCGTCATAAGCTCCGAAGGTCACCACAGTCTCGCCAGAGTTCAAGATTCCAAAATACCACCAAACTGAAATCCCCCACTCTCACACAGTGAGAAGATGAGAGAGAGGGCACTAATTTCATTTAGCAAAAGGAGAGAGAAAGAGCTTCGTCAATCGTTCAATCGATCATGTCAGAGAGAAGAATCGGAACAAAGTATATGAGGGAGAGCTGCTATGGGAAACGCACCAGGCTGGGGGGAACCCCAAAGGGACAAAGCACCATGTGGAATAGCCAAAGGGGAAGGAAGGAAATACCAAGCACGAAGGGGAGGTTTCTACCAGTTTTGCGGCAAAGGAATGGGCGGGCTACCAAGGAGAATGGGCCATGGGTTTGGGTCAAGGAATAGGTCGCTCTATTGGGCCTTCCAATATTCCAACAATCTCCACCTTGGAACAAGTGTTAGATCACACAACATGGATTCACAGGACTTTAAATAGATGGGAATCATCATCGTCTTATACCGAAATAGAACTTGTTCTAACACAAAGTAAAGAACAAATCACTGGATAGCATACACAAAGTATGCAAGGGAAATGACCAATTTATTTTGCTCCACCGCACAAGCAGGAACGAGATAAACACCACAGCAAACACAATGTAAGCTACGGATTTAGGGGTAACAATAGCACACATGCATCAATTACTAGTATCAAATTTCAAAATATTTAAACAAGTTTAAAATTTGGAAACAGGTAAACATTTAGTGTCCATGTCTGCAGGATTAAACTGAGTAGGGATTTTTTTAAAGTAGAATAAGACCCTTATCAACCACATCTCTTAGGTAGTGAAATCTAACGTCTATGTGTTTGATCCTATCATGAAAAACATGGTTTTTACAAAGCTGAATTCCAATTTAACTATCTGAATAAATAACAGTTTTATCTTTCAAAAAACCTATTTCAGTAATTAATCATTTTAACCAAATTGCCTCTTTGAATGCTTCAGTTATGACAACATATTCAGACTCAATAGTAAATAAGACTATGATAGATTGTAACTAGGATTTCCAACTAACACATGCTCCACACAAAGTAAATATAAAAAGTAGTGGATTTCCTATTATCTCTATCGTTAGCATAATTAGAATCTACATACCATTTTAATTTCACAACTTCAGAACATTTAGAAAATTTCAAGCCATACTTCAAAGAATATTTTAAATATCTCAACAATCATGTAACACCTTGCCAATGTGGCATTTCAGGATTAGACATGTATCTACTTTGACAGCTTAGGACATAAGCTAAGTCAGGTCTAGTACTAACCTTTAAATACATGACGGATCCTATGTCATTTGAATATGACACATTTTCCATTTCTTTCAATTCTGATTCAGATTGAGAAGACTGACTTTTACTAATGTTGAAATGACTAGTAAGAGGCACATTGACAGATTTCGCATTTTCCATCTTAAATTTACTCAAAATCTTTTCCACGTAGGAAATCTGGTTGAGAGAAATCGTGAAATTTTTCTTATCCATAACAATGTTCATACTCAAAATCTTTTTGGTATCTCCTAAATCTTTCATGTAAAAATTATCACAAAGACATTTTTGCACATGCTCAATTGACTTAATGCAAGGACCAATTAACAGCATATCATCAACATAAATCAACAGGAACACATATGCAGTAGAGTTAACTTTGAAATACAAGCAATGATCATAAGAGCTACGTTTAAAGTTTAAACTTTGCATGCACATATCAAATTTCTTGTTCCACATTCTAGGAGATTGTTTTAGCCCATATAAAGATTTTTTCAATAAACACACTTGTTCAGGATTTTTCTTGTCAATAAAGCTTTCAGGTTGTCGCATGTAAATTCTTTCATCCAAATCACCATGTAAAAATGCAGTTTTAACATCCATTTGTTTTAACTCTCAATCAAATTGCGCAACCAAGGCAAGCATGACTCTAACAGTAGTGTATTTGACAACCGAGGCAAAGATTTTCGTATAATCTATCCCCTCTTTTTGAGTAAAACCCTTAGCAACTAACCTAGCCTTATATCGCATAGATTCAGATTCATTTTTGACTTTAAATAACCATTTGCAGTCAACAACAGAGCCGTTTTTAGGTTTGGGCACAAGTGTCCAAGTTTGATTAACATACAAGGAATTCATTTCATCTATCATAGTATTTACCACTCAATTGAATTAGCAGATTTTAAGGCTTCTTTGTAAGTTTTAGGTTCACTACAATTGTCAATTGATTCAAACACGCTAAACATATATGAGGCCATATCATCAAATCTAGATGGTTTTCGAATAGTACGCCTAGGTCTATCCCTAGCAAGTTGATGATCATCTAGATTCTAATCTTTAGGAATTTTAATCCTATTATCTTCCTCATTTTCAGTTTCAGCATGCACTTTTTCTTGGTTGTTATCATTTTCTGTTCCATTTTCAGTTTGGGCATTAGTATTAGCATCAAAAGAACCTACCACATAGGGATGTTCCACCTCATTAGGAGCATGAGGAGGGGGGACATTATCAGCAGGTATAGGTTCAGCAGGAAGCAAACAAGAAAATTCAGTTTCATTAAAAACTATATCCCTACTAATGGTAACTTTAAAACCATGTTCTTCTTTCAACCACAGTTTATACCCTTTCACCCCCTCAGAATACCCTAAGAAAACTCACCTAGTAGCTCTAGGTCCAAGTTTATCATTCTTTTGATGAACATAAGCAGTACAACCAAAAACTCTTAAGTTTGAGAAATCAATTTCTTTAAAAAAAAAAAAAAACAGCTTCAGGAAACTTTCCATGTAAAAGAACAGAAGGGGAACTATTAATGATGTAGGAAGCAGTTATAACTGCTTCTCCCCAAAACTTTTTCGAGAGTCCAGAGGTCAAGAGCATAGCTCTAACAGGGCTCTATTCATCTGCTCTGTGACACCATTTTGTTACCGATTGTAAGGCGCAGTTTTGTACCTTTAAATACCATGTTCAGCGTAGAAGTTATCGAATTCTTGATTGCAGAATTCTAACCAGTTATCAGCCCTAAGCACTTTCAATTTCTTCCCAATTTGATTTTTAATCAAAACTTTCTAATTTTTAAATTTTTCAAAAACATCAGATTTTTGTTTCATTAAGAAAACCCAAATTTTTCTCGAAAAATCATCAATGATAGACAAAAAAAATATCTGTTTCCACCTTGAGTGGGGACACTTGAGGACCCCCACACATCCGCATGGACATATGCAAGGATTTTCTTACTAGAAGATTTGTTCAGAGGGGGAGGAAAACTAACTTTATGATGTTTGCTTTTAACACATGAATCACAAAAGGGTACACTAGAAAATTTTTCATTATCAAAAGAACCATTTTGGTGTAATATTTCTAGACCTTTATTACTCAAATGTCCTAGTATTTTATGCCATAACATTGTTTTATCTTCTTTAGCAAGATTTGCACAATTTTCATTAAAAGACATAGGAATAACAACACATACATACAAGTTATTGCGTTTTTCAGTCTTAGCAACAACTAAAGAACCCTTTAGTATTTTCATAACGCCCTTCCCCCATTTACACTCAAAACCCTCATTTTTTAACGAGGCACATGAGATCAAATTATTGCACAAGTCAAGAACGTGTCTTACATTTTTAAATTTAACACATATCCAAAATTAAGTTTTAAAGATATATCACCAATTTCAGCAATGATACATTTTTTTTTCTCATTAGCCATAGAAACAGATTCAGTTTGTACTTCATTGTAAGAAGTAAAATAGTTTTTAAAAGGAGTCATGTGAAAAGTACAAGCAGAATCTACAAGCTATTCATTTTTGCAATTTAGCACAGAATTCACAATACTTTCACATGCTTCAATAACCATAAAAACATCTCATGTATCACTACTCGAGGCTAAGTTACAGTCACCTTGCTGTTTTTCTTTTTTGTGTTTGTGCAATCTTTCCAAAAATGACCCGTCTCGCCACAGTTATAGCAGGTTTTACCTTTAGTTCTAGATTTTGACCTACTACGACTTCTATGCTTGTTGTTTTCAGAATTCTGATTTTGGTTTTGATTTTTATTACTATGACCATTGTTCCTTTCAAGTTGTCTACCTCTTACAAAATTCATTTCCCCGGTATTCGATTTTCCCTTAGTGTTTCTCAACCCTAATTCTTATGCTTTTAACCCATTAATCACCGTATCAAACGTGATATCATCCTTACCATACTTAATCGCAGATTTAACGTCAGCATAAGAATCAGAAATTCTGTTTAAAAATATTATGGGAATATAGTCATCGATATGTTTATCACTGATTTGTTTAATATCTTAAACTAACTTAGTGAATATATCAATATTCTCATCCATGTCTCTATTAAGGTCTATCTTAAATCTAAAGAATTTTTCCAGGAGATATAACTTGTTAGGAAGAGATTTTTCATAAAAAGTTCTTCTAACTTATCCCACATTTCTTTAGCAGATTCAAGTTTTCCAACCTTCCTAAGCACGAAATCACTAAGGTTCAAAATAATTGAAGAGTAAGCACACTCGTCCATTTCAGCACTAATCTATTCTATATCAGATTCGGCGAAATTTAACGTCACAGCTTTGAAAACCTTTTCTTTAATTAAAATCTTTTTCATTTTTTGTTGCCAAATAAAAAAATTCAATTTTCCATTAAAAGGTTCCAAATTATAAGACACTGAGTTTGTCATTTCTTAAGACAACACGGAGCAAAAATAGTAATAAAAAATAATTCCACAAGCAAATTACTAACAAATCCAAATATCAAAAATAGAGCAGCTACAGCGGAATATCAATATCAAACAAGCAATTAAAAAACTCCACCAAATTTAAGTGAAGTAAATTAAGGAATTTTAGAAAATGCTCACCCAGAAATCCTTGACTAGGATTTCTAATTTTTTTACTGGATTTGAAGGATCATCGTACCATACATGAAGTCAACCTGGTGGCTCTGATACCACTGTTGTATTCTCCTGTCGTTCGCACACGCGGAGTAAAAGTACAAATACAACTTTAAATTAATAAAAGTCTATATAATCAATCTATAAGACCTCACCAAGATGCTCAAATAGATTACAATAGGGGTGGAGATAACAATTTATCTACCCTATGGGAATATATCTGATACTATTGTTTATAATTTCCAAGTATCCTGCAAATACCAAACAAATTAGTATACTTGCAATAATTGAAGAAAGTAAACACAATAGTATAAAATAACAGATATAAAACAGTGAAGAAGAGAAACTCTTCTTCAATGGTTTCACAGGCCAAAGCCTTAACCGAAATCACCACAAGGCTCAGTATTCCCTTTCTCAACCGAGTCCACCGAAGTAACCCATGGGAGAAACACGCACTGTCCAAAGAAGGTGAATGCCCAAGCTTTTTCCGGCCACAAGCTCCGGCAACCCCAACACCCAGAAATCCGGCAACCCCAAGTCACCGTCACAAGCTCCAAAGTTCACCACAATCTCGCCGGAGTTCAAGACTCCAAAATACCACTAAACTGAAATCCCTCACTCACACACACACTCTTATACAGTGAGCACACAGTGAAAAGAAGAGAAAGAGGGCACTGATTTCCTTTAGCAAAGGGAGAGAGAAAGAGCTTTGTCAATCGTTCAATCGACCGTGTCAGAGAGAAGAATCGGAACATAGTATATGAGGAAGAACTGCTATGGGAAACACACTAGGCTGGGGGGAACCCAAAGGGACAAAGCACCAGGTGGAACGGCCAAAGGAGAAGGAAGGAAACGCCAAGCACGAGGGGGAGGTTTCTACCGATTTTGTGGCAAGGGAGTGGGCGGGCTACCAAGGAGAATGGGCCGCGGGTTTGGGTCAAGGAACAGGTTGCCCTATTGGACCTTCAAATATTCCAATATTAACCATAAGGTCTTAAATTTGAGCCTTAAAAATGCAACTGCGATAAACCTTGATAAGATGAACTATCCGGCTTGTAATTAGTTTTGAGTCTTCTAGCTGATATCCCTCGGGAAACCCAAAAAAAAAAAAAAAGTACTAATGGTCATAATGTGTTATGTGTATGTGGGCTTCATGTATTGTATAAAATATTGTGCGTAGTGAGTAATAAAATTGGGGCAGCAGAACAGAGCAGCGGCTCATGTGTTATAAGGTCATTCATTAATTAAACACAAAATGAAGGTGCACATTGAAAGATTGATCCCTGAATTCAGGAAGGGAAAGCTCAACTGAAAGTTGCATATGACAGATAATAGTACTAGGTACTCAAGTAAGTACCATGTTAGTAGTATGTCCAAACTGTGAACAGAAGTAAATTAATGTTCAGTAAAATCAGTACACTTTATCCATTACTATAAATTGACACATAATGGTTGGCCATGCATTTTTAGGGTAATACTACGTTCACTTAAAGAATACTAAAAATATTACAACTAATAATATGGTATTCAAATTTAATGTTGAGTTTTGATTAAATTTTTAAATTAAACATTTATCGCCTTATAGTACAAAAAATATGATAAAAAATTTACTTAAAATCTAATATTAAATTTAAGTGTCGTGTCATTAAATAAAATATTTTTGATATTTTTAAGTGGCTCCAGCATTTCTCTTTTCTTTCCTAATGCATGACATTTCTTCATCATTCCCCACTCGCCTCCCCTCCCCTCCCACCACATGTGAGATTTCCCTTGTTGCCACTCCTCACTCTCTCTCTCTCTCCCCCCAAAATGACTCATCACCCATACTTGATGAGTGAATAGTGATGACTAGTAATTGATTTCAACTCGTACACTGGGGCTGCTTTTGATCCTCCATAATTTTGGGCCTTAAGATACAAATTAATTGTTAATTTGTTTCTATCTTCAATCTTGGTCTTCATACAAATAATATTAATAAATCATTATTTTATTTTTAAATAGTAATACAACATCAGCAATATCACCGTTACACTTAATAATTTTTTCCACACAATAGGGTAATTGTTTTCATAAGTTAGGTTTTCAGTGTTCTTTTAAAGATGGTCGGCATTCCCAACAAGTTACGTTTTCACTATTCTTTTAACTAAATATATATAAACCTCCAAAATTAATATGGTCCCAGGAGGATGGGTGGGGGCAATTTATTGAATCACAACTATTTACTACATTTTAATTAATGAATCACTGTGATTGCATAAATTTGCACGGCTAACATCTTTTCAAAATCATTTCTTTCGTTTTCAAGTTGTTACACATCAACTCCATCTTATTTTCATTTTCAATAAGACAAACATGGTACATTGGAGTAGATTATTACCTTTTCTTTCCTTATAAAAAATATATATATATATATATATATGTACCTTCCATTTCTAAACAAGTGTCTAATTTTAAATTTTTTTTATTTTTAAATGAGTGTCTATTTTTATATGAATTTACTAATTTTACGTTTAACACATATTATGTCTTATTGTGCATCTCTAATATTATATGTGGACATTAAGGAAATATATGTACATGTGCTTCTAAAATGCCTTAAAAGTTAACTTCCTTAATTTTAGAAAGTGAACCTTTTAGGTTATTTTAATAGCACATGTACTTTAATGCCCTTAGTGTCATCCTATAGTATTGCAAGTAAACACTAGAACATGATAATTAGCAATAAATGTAAATTGAGTAAATTTATACAAAAATAAATACTCATTTTGGAACGGAGGGAGTACTAAGTTGTACTTTTTCTATTCCCAAAATAACGTCTCTCTTTCTCTTTTAGTTTATTCCAAAAAATAGTCTTATTTCTAAACGTAGTAATAATTTTAGTGCAATTTATAGATCGGAGGGAGTAAATTAATAACTACCGACTATCTCCACTATAGCAACATTTAACTACCTTTAAACAATTCACTTTTAAGTATTTTTCAAAATATAACATTTAACTACCTATAAAATAAGAAAATGTTAAAACAAATTACATACTCAGTTGTTTGTCCGTTGTTTGCTAGGTAGGTTATAAATTAGTCATCTTAAAAGTCGTAATTTCACTACTAAAAAAAAAAAAAAGTAACAGTATAAACCAAATTCGTTTCCAATATATAACTGTTATCGATGAAAAAGAATGGCATTAGCAATGGAATTGGTAGTTCTAATCTTGTTTGTCATCACACCAAATCATCTCGGACAGAAGTACAATTAATTCCTACTGATCACGCCAAAAAGTTGTTGATGATAACGTCTAGTCCACGTTAGCAGCTAGTCTTCGGTCAGAATGCCTCGGCTCTCAAAAGGCTTTGATGTCAGGGACTTGGATGTAGATGACGAGCTGTTCCACTTACTGTTCTTGACAAAAGACCACCGTTAGGTGTGTCGGGGGTTTTCCCGACTCTGACCCTCCAGTGTTAGAATCAGTGTTTGGAATAAATGTTCTTAGTAATAATTGGTCTCAACTGACCTTGGTGAACAGATGTTATAAGGTTCTGAATAGTAGGGAAATAAATGAGGATTTATGTCTGGTGTATAGTGGTAGTTAATGTTACTTAAACTTTTTAATGAAGGGGATACCTTGGTATTTATAGGTGGAGATGAAGTGTGGAAGAAGACATGTCTTGCCACCTGTTATTCCTGAAAGGGACTGCTCTTTAATGATAGAAGCTTCCTCTGATAAGAGATAAGTTGCCATTTAATGCGGCCGTGATAGCTACAGTGATGAATGTCTGGGCCCAATAGGAATGTTTTGCTTCCTTCAGTCATCTTGTGGGCATTTAAGGAGACATTAAATGTTGATGGGGACATCTGCCGAGGATGGCTGGATCGCTGACGAGGTGGACCTCGAGCTCAGCGAGGATGATAATGGTGTAAGATGGCGGCTGGTTTAAACGAGGAGAATATTAACTCTGCTCCTCTTCTCATGATGCTCGCCAGATCGCTCCGAGGATACCCATCTTGATCACTGCGAACCTTGACTTTGCACCATAGGCCCCACCTGGAGCTGACATGGCAATGACGTGGCCTGGCCCTTTTAGACCGATCCCATCACCTACCAAATTCAGTTCCAAAATAATTTAGAGTTTTGATTTATTAATATTCAATTTAAAGAAGTCATATTTGACATATGGTTAACTGTTAATCAAAGAGTTGGATGCTGAGGTTAAGATAATCAAAATTAATTACTACATCCGTATCGAATAAATGTTCCTAGTTGATAAAGTACAGAAATTAAGAAATATAATTAATGATGTGCTGTAAAATATATTCTGACAATAATACTCATGAAGATTAATTGAGTTCTACTATTTTAAATAATTGGGCTTCTATGGAATGTGTTATATTAAATGAAACTTTAAGGGTATATTAGGAAGAATTGTAGAGAATAGGTAAATTAAAAGTCTTTAGAAATATTAATTTGGACATTCAAAAATAAAAAATAGTAACATTTATCCGGAATTGAGGGATTATAAGAATGTCATCTAGTTCTACACATCAAACAGAAAAAGATGTGCCAAAAGTGTCTTTCAATTATTGAACAGTTGTCTTCTTCGTCTCATTAATGTCACTCTCTTATCCTATAGCACAAACTAATTAAAAATGACTGCACATAAACAATAAAAGTGTAGTCACGACTATAGGAAATCTACTTTCATGTTTTATTATTTATAGTCGTTTTTTAGTCATACATGAACATAAGGTTAACTTCAGAGAGTTGTTCTAGTTAATGAATTTACTTTCACAGATAATCAACTTTTTTTATTATTGTTTGGTTAGTAAGATAGTTTGTCGAGTCACGTACCTAAACTTAATCTTTCGTCTCAAACGATTCTAAGGACGTATAGACCCCTCATGTTATAAGCCCTCTTTTTTATTTGTTTGGATGATAACGTGGTTCATTCAGGCTAACTTGTACGTACCTCAACTTAATTCACCTGAAATTTTCAGGTGAGTCCAATGGCACACTCACACGGCACACCCCTCACTGCTAGCCTATATATTTGAAAATTACATGTCAAGTATTGGCTACAAGAATTGAAGCACGGTGAATGGATGAGGATCGAGCAAACTCATCTATATATCACTCTTACCAGCCCTTATAGTTCAAATTATTTATATATAAAGAATATAGTTACACTATTACAAATTAAAGTGTTGTATCATTATTATATCATATAATACTTAATGTGTAATTTAAATAAATTTTATTTTTTAATTTTACATATGTAGCATTACTCGTATTTTTCAATTTTATATTAACTTGAACTCTCAAGTGAAATATCACTAAAAGGAAAAGAGGGACTCTAGAAGAGAGAAGGGAGGGGTTTTTTGTTTTTTGTTTTTTTTTTCTTTCTCCTTTTCAATTGTGTTTGTGTGTTATGTGACTTGAGAAATAAATGTGTTACTCACTCCGTTACCTTCAAAAAGTTTAAGTTTGAAAAGTCTTATTATTAAATAATTTATTTGTAATATTAGTGTTAGTTATAATTACAAAAATATTTGAGCATGTTTATAACATATGTAAATGATAAAATTAAAAAGTTTATGGTGATTATACAAATAATATTTGAAAGTAAACTTTTTAAATTAAACATAACAAAATTATGTAATGAACTATTTACATTGAACGGAGGATTGAGGGAGTAATTTATTTATTTATACATGAGTCTCTTGTAAGCATAATATTGGAGTGATGTGAATGTGACCAATTCGATCGTTGACATCGTTGATGGGAGAGGTCACATGCAAATTAGAGATGATTGTTACTTAAAAAAGATGAGATAAAGGAAACGCCCCTCTCATTTAAACACATCACATGCAAATTATAGATGATTGTTACTTACTTAAAAAAGATGAGATGAAGGAAACGCCCCTCTCATTTAAACACATCACATGCATGTTCCTTTGTTGGGGGTGGACCCCAACACCTTTTTTTTTTTTTTTTTAATAAAAAATTAAAAAAAAATGTATTATATGGTTAGCAAATATTCATGATGCATGAATTACTAATCCAAAAGTAAAAAGAAGTTTATGTGGAGAAATTAATCTTAAAACTATATATGATGATGCCTGATGATCTAATACCCAACTGAGAGGTTTCATCACTCTTTCTTCTGTCTCCAACAATACTTGTGAGCAATTAGTGGTCTATGATATTTCTCATTTCAATAAATTAATTACTCCTTCAATTCGATCGTTCAAGAATACTGTAAGTATATATTTTTATTCATAATTAAATGGGTAGTATTTTAAGAAGTTGTTATAGATGAATAATGAATTACTTTTATTATTATTATTTGATATAGTCGTCAATGAATAAATCGTTTGAGGATTAGAGAAATTAATTAGAAAATATATACTGTAGTAAGTGATTAGCATTTGAGTAACCCCTAAAATGATCGAGACGTCCATATAAGTAGACAAAATAGGAGGAAGAAGAATTGATTTCCACTTTACGACTTCAAAAGAGAAATGCACAATCAAACAAAGCCATCGATGGCTGCCTCAATTAGTGCAAGACAGAGAAGAGAGACATGTTGAAATGACCCCAAAGCGTGTTATTATTGTTATGGTGCGCCTCTCCCCTCCTCCTTCTCTTGAACAGGGCAGGGTGGATCTACTTCTTAACTTTCCCAGCAGTCAAAAACTCGAACTAATATATATTTCACAATAATAGGTTTACAACTGTTTCTACAATTTTTATAAAAACTAAGTCTTGACGAAGGACAAAATCAATTTGGAGAAAAAATAACTTTGTCATTCATCAGGACTTAGTTGTACCAAAAATTGTAAAAATAATTGTAAATCTAGCATTTTGTATATATATTCCCTTCTTTCTACTCAAAGATTTCATGTTTGAAAATTTTAATAGATAAGGATATATGTTAATATCATTGAAGTCAGGCTGATCTTGATTTTCAAGAGCCCGGGCCAACAAGAAAAATGAGGCCCCCAATACAAAGAAAACACAGGATTAAAACATTTGTTGTGTGTGTATATATATATATATATACACACACATACATACATATATGTGTGTGTGTGTGTAACTATAAAGCTATAATAATAATAATATAATTATATCACAATACAAGTTTGTTCACACAGTTTTATTATATTGAATCTAGACAATAATAAAGTACTTAATTAGTCAAAATTAAGTTTGTTCAAAGAGCAATAAAACCCGATTTTTGTTCATAATTTCACTATCAGTTTGTGCCTCTTTGCCTCGAGTCGAGAATCGATATCTCCTTTCCCACTCTAACGCTCCTTGGCTCCTTTTGGAGTATCAATTATTGCTAGAATTACTGATTAGGCGTCACAAGAAGCATGCTTCTACCGATGACTGAATAACACTAATATGACAAAATTGTGAATCGACAATATTCTTTTTGATTCCTATTGTGATTAGAGAGATCAGAGAAACAAGCTCAAACAGCGAAATAGAAACTTAAAAAAAAAAAGAAAAAAAAAAAAAAAGAGAAAGATCAATCATTAGAATTCTATTAATGTTAAAATTGAGAGTTATGGAGAAGTGGAACCAAGGAATTCCAATGTTATAAAATTCTTCATGTTTTTTTCTTTCTTTTTTCTAAAGCCTTTTTCTTTTTATTTTAGACCTAAATAAGTTAAGTTATATATTTAAGCCCTTCTATTTTCTTAATGATAAAAATAAAGGCCTATATTAAATTACTAATACAAATTTGAAAGTTTTTCAATTTTTTAAAAGAGACCAATTCTTCTCCTCAAAATATAAAAGAAGCCCAAAAATCATATTAGTATATACAAATATTTTAATTTATATACATATAGGAATATATGTAATGTGGGGCCCCAAAATTTATGAGGCCCCGAGCGATCGCCTCTCTCGCACTTGCTCAGGGCCGACCCTGATTGGAGTTAGTTATTTTAATTACTAAAATACATGACCAAAGTCAAGATGGCTTATGGTTATAATACATGTAATGTGGAGGATAAAGTTAAAAGATTGTAGAGATTCAAGACATAATTTTTACAAAGTGACTATTTAAGGAAAACATCCTAAAATAGAATAGTGTGCATGGACAAAAGGAATAAACTAAAATAATTAATTAGATTATATTTATTCTCTATACGCCCTTGGTTCCAAAATAAATATCTCCTATTGATTTTATACGAATTTTAAGAAATAAACTGACTTTATGTAATTTTCTTAATGCTCTCAAAACACCACTTAGTGCGATCAAATGAGATTTTCTTCTTTTTTTCATCTCACAATTAATGAGAGTTTTATGGAAAATTTGCTTAAAAATTATTTATAAAAACATAAAGAAGACATGTATTTATTGGAACGTCCCAAAATAAAATAGGAAATACTTATTTTTGAACCAATGGAGTAATTGAGAATGTACACATTCTTGTTTTTGTTTGTCTTAATTGAAGAGGTACATTTTTTCTTAAGAACCTATTTTTAGACAATGTCTTTGATACGCTTTGAGTTTGTGGTTCACATTAATCATATCATATTAACTAAACTACTTGAAATTGAAGTCACACAATGATCAGCATTTTAGAAAGTTGGAGTAATTGTTATTCCAAGTTTTCTTAGCAAGCTATAAATTAAAGGGTTAATTACACCTTTAGTTTCTCGACTTTGGACTATTCTACTAGTAGTTCTTTAAATTTTTTTTTCAAATTTCAGTCCCTAGAGTATCAAAATTAGACACGCTTAAGTATTTTTCCGTTAAGTTTGTCATGTGCCATCACGTGACTTTGGTTAAGGGCATTTATGAAATTTCATGTGTAAGACTTTTAAAAAAAGAAAAAATATATTAATCTAATTAAAAACATTAATCAGTTATCTTTTATCTTAATGTAATTATGATACTATTTAATCTTAATATTAATTTAATTATGATTATTAATTATTACACTAATTAGTCAAATAAAAAACACAGCCGCAACAACTCTGAATCTTTAGACTCGCCACCCCCAGCCGTTGATGGATCCCCGGCTTCGACCGTCCAGAAATGGTTCTCCAATATCCTCAACCCCACTCCCATCCCACTCCCACTCCTCCATCATCCGATACTTCACCTCCCTCAACCCGTCCACTCCCATCTCGACTATCCACCTCCCGCCGTTCTCGTTTCGAAAATCAAACCACCCCACCACCGCCACCGCCACAACCATCCTCCACCAATCCCATATTCCTAGAGCTGGCAATGGGCAGCCCATCGGGCCAACACATAAAATCGGGCCGGGCTCATTGGGCCTCAAACCTCTAGCCCAGCCCAACCCATTTATAAGTCATCGGGCTTTCGGGCTTTCGGGCCAAATCGGCCCAAATTTCTACCAAAACATATTTTTTACAAAATTTACAAGTTATCACATAAAAAAAATTCACAACTCATTACAAGTCTACAATTTATCAAATAAAATCTCTAAATAATAAGTCGTATCTTGATGATTAAAATGCAACTATATAAATTGTTTGTAGACAGGAAGAGTGTAAAATACATTAAAAACATAAGAAACAATTGACTGAAAATTTGCTTTAACCTCAATCAAACATTTTTCTAATTATTTTTAAAAGCATTGCACATAAACATAAGAGATATTTTCATATTAATTAGAAAAAATAATTTACACTCCTGTCCGTTCCCTTTATTAATCTTGGAAACATTGAACATAAACTTCATGACTTCAAATAACCAAGTCTTGGACTTCAAGATACACTCGTCCGTTCCAAATAATTTACACTCGTCTGTTCCCTTTATTTTTAAAAGCATTGCACATAAACTTGTTTTGTACACATGTACAACACTAAAAGATCACTTAAAACAGAAAATTGTTTGATTGAAAACTTAATAAAAGTGTATCGGCCAATGGTGGCCCAAAAATCGGGCTTTTTTGGCCCGAGCCCAATTAGCCCACGGGCCTATTGGACCGGGCCAAAAATGCCCAATTTTTTTCGGGCATTATAAATTGAAGCCCAAGCCCCCCATAATATCGGGTTGGTTGGGCCGGCCCATTGGGCTGGGCTAATTTTGCCGGCTCTACATATTCCCACCCGCCACCAATGACCCAACTGCCCCATTCCCACCTCGTTTGTCAACCTACCGAAAGTCTGCTTTCAGAACAACTCCAATATCGCCCAACCTCCATAACTAGTCCCAACTAAATGAACATTTAGAACCACCGGAAGCAACCTACTACCGTCGTCCCCTGATACCCAACAGATTTCCCCGTCGAGATTCACTTGAAATTTCCAGATCTTAAACTCATATTTTAAAAGAAAGAAGCATAAATTCAAACACCAAACTCATATTTTTGACTCCATTGATGATCACAAAGAGAAAAAGAAACCATAAATTTTCAATTTTCTTTAAAATTTCAGATCTTCGGCGATCCTTTTACTGCTGGTGTTTTGCTGTGCGGCACAAGGCTAATGGAGGTTTTGATTTGACGGTGGCGAGGGAAGGGGTTGTCCTCCTTTCTCCTCTGTTGGCTCTCATTCCTCTACCAAGTCCGACACTCCTGCCGTAGCCGCACATGGATCAATTGTTATTGGTCCCTGATGGCCCTAGTGGTGTCCGTCTGGTTTGTATCTGGCTGGATCTAGATTTTTTCTTTCATTATTTGTTAGACATTGGGTGGGGAGGGAGGTCAGTAACAGTGGTGGTAGGAAGGGGACGAAGATGTGGGAGGGGCGAGGGGGAGGAGAGAGAGAGAAAACAAAAATTACTCAAGTTTAAAAAAAAAAAATTTAACATTAAATTCCATGAAAGCCCTTAACCAAAGTCATGTGTTGCGCACATGACAGAATTAACGGAAAAATTCTAACGGCATCCAACAAAAGGATTAAGTGTGTATAATTTTGGTACACAAGAGATTGAAGTTTGAAATTTTTTTTTAAGGAACTATTGGTGAAAAAGTTTATAGTCGAGGAACTAATGGTATAATTAACCCTAAATTAAAGTATATATTTTGAATTGAGACGGAGGGAGGGCAATTATGTCATTATGTGCACTGCTACAAGAGAGTTAATAAAACAATAAAGTATCTATATTTTATTGTCTACACTTATGAAACTACTACCTCTATTTCAAAATAAGTGTTGTTTTAGAGTTGTGCACACATATTAAGAAATTTTATAGGTTGACAATTATACCCTTATTAAACATCCTTAATTTTTGTGCTAGGAGTAACTAGTTGGAAAGATAAATTAGAAGGAGATAACTATTGGAAGAAAATAAAGTACTGAATGAAGATATGATTAATTGTTAGAATTTGGGAGAAGAGAATGATAAATGAGGATTAAAACCCTAAAACGATACTTATTTTGGAACAAATTTTTTTTAGCTAAAACGAGACTTATTTTGAAACAGAGAGAGTAACAAACATGAATCTCACCCATAACAATAACCTAAAAAAAAAAAGAAGTTAAATCAATATATTATTAAAATTTTTTTTTTTGAGGGGCCAAGTAATTGATTCTTGCAAGATCGTTTCTTATATCTACAAGATAAGATAATAGGGGTCTTAAAGAATTTCTCAAGAACTTGGGGGATCAATGGCACCCGCATGGCTCTCTATATATATAGGTCCGCCCAGAAAAGTGAACGATTAGATATGAATGTTATTTCAAACTTGTAGTTAAACTTGAAGGTGAAATGATTTAGCAAGTTAAAAAATACAGTATTATACATAACGAAATAAAGCTAACATAATTAGGAAGTATACTTGATATTTTTCCATCAAGTATAATTAGCAAGTTAAGAACATACTCTATCATTTAGATAAGAAAATTCAAATAACATCAAATCGACACTCACCAACTAAAATTTTCTTATTGTCTCCGACAGTTTCTAACATTTTAAATGGAAGAAAACGAAAAGATGCATTGTGATATTGGGAACACTAACGATGATTTCTCCTCTAGGATGCATTGGGATATTGATCGGTTACCAATCCAAAATAAATGAAAAATCTTTTCGTGTTTTTTTTTTTTAACCATAATTACTCCAAGATTTGCTCTCTCCCTCTTTCTATTACTGGAATATATATATATATACTCCCTCCGTTCCAGTCAAAGAGTCTACTTTTGATTTTTTTGGTCAACTTAGTTAAAGTTTAACCAATAATTTACATTAATCTTCTTATTTTTACAAAGTTATGAAAATTGTAATATATAGTATTCTTAAGGTAGTTTTTAATTAATGGAATTTTATTTCCTAAAATATAAGTAAAATATGTAAATTTTTGATTTGATTTGGTCACATGTTGATTTCTAAAAAAAGAAAGTGTACTTTTTATCTAGAATGGAGGGAGTATATATATATATATATATATATATATATATTTGGGAATGTGTAATTATATATGTTTAAACAAATTGAACCTAGGAAATTCCAGATTTGTTTTCAAATTTCTCCAAACATCTAAAATGGTGTATTTTATGTAGTGGAAAGTGTGACGAATCTTTTTGGTAATGTTGTTGCATGCAGATAAATTTGATGGTCAAAAGGAAGGAAATGATGAAGTGGTGTTGGTATGGTATGAAAACGCGTAGAGAGATGATTTTCGATTATTCCAATGTTGTCATGGGATTCTCCTCTCCTCTCCTCCCTTCACATCATCTACTCTATACGTAAGAGTTAAGATTTCTCTCTCTCCCACATGTCCCTCCCTGATCAGCATCTCATAACATGAAAAAGAAACACTAAAAAGAATCTATAGGAATCAAAAAAAGAGGAATTAAGAACACGTATAAAAAAAAAAAGAAAAGAGAAGATACACAGAGAGATAGAGAGAGAGTAATTCGATGAGCCCTTTGATTGGCAGATCGACAACTTGCTTAATCGGCTACTCTCGTTCCTACTTTGCGCCAAAGGCCTACTACAGTATCAATTGTATTGTAGTATATTGTTTGTCTTTATTTAATAATGTGATCTGTAAAACAATAATTACAATAATTACAATAATGAGCCCAATATTTCGAGTACACCATGGACCACTTGCTTTCTACATAATTTCTCCTTTTCAGGCAAAGAGTTTATTTTTGTCTTTTTTGAATCAACTTAGTTAAAATTTGACCAATAATTTTAGATATGTTTATTTATTTTTACAAATTTATGAAAGTTGTAATCTATCGTATTGTTAATGTAGTTTTTAATTAATAAAATTTTATTTCCTAAAACATAAATAAAATATGTAAAATTTTGATTTGATTTAGGTCAAATGTTAAAAAAAAGAAAATAATAATAATAAAAAAAAATAATTGCATAATTGATCTCAGTCGTAGGGATATATAAATAAATAAATTTATTCCTCAGTATATATAACGGTAATGAGTATAAAAAGTTAAAATGTGGACTTGGTAAGAGCTAGCCTAATAAGGGGAGAGATTTAGGTCAAATGTTAGGTGGAACATGAAATCATTTAGTATAAGTTTTGACTTAACCCTAGAATTGAAAGAGCATGCCGAGAAACAATCACTACTACTTCCAATATTAATCTTCCTTGTTAAAAGTAAATCCTCACTAGAGAGAGAGAGAGAGTACGTACAGAGTCAACAGAATAATTAAGGGTCAAGATCCGTGTTTAGATTTGGCAACCGCTGACTTATATATATGATCCCAAACCCAATATCTGGCGTTTAAGATTTTAATAATATGCTAAATTTCCCTTAGAGATGCATGACTAGATAGATGTACAAGCGCCTTTAATTTTATGCTCAATATGAATAGAATGCTAGTAATTTTTAGTCGTTAGGGCCAAGCCGAGCAATGGATTACTAAACTCAGCTTAATAAAGTTTTACAAGGGCTCAAGTTCGGCTCGGGCTTGATTGAGCTCAGGTTTTTTTTTATTTTAAAACCTATATTAGGTTTGACTTGATTGGGCTTGAATGTAAAAATATCAAGCTCGAGGTCTAAGCTCAAAGCTCGGCTAGAACTGAAGAATACAACGACACAAGAATTAAGCCAAGGCCAAAGGATTTTATAGAATGGATTTAGGTTTACAAGAATCTGATCAGTAGGCAATGTAATTGAGATGATTGATAAATTGATTAAATGATTTTTGCAATTAATTTCAGTATTTCCTAAAAGTCGGCGATTGATTGTGTAACATAAACTATATAAACATTTTTTCAAACGTACAAGGCTCACGAGCCTAACTCGCCAAATCCATGGTCGTTTCAGATTTGACTCGATTTGAAAAATGAGCTACATTTTAAGCATGAATTTGTCTAATTTTATAAGCGAACTCATTACCAAGCTGAGATCGAACTGAATCCATGTAGCTTGCCTAAATTTACAGCCTAAATTTGGGCCGGGGTTAATTCACAAGAATTTTGCTCATATGGATCTCTCAGGTTAGGTGTGGGTTGAATGCATGCATTATGTATATTCACAAAAGTAAATTATTCTAAATACATACAAACTGACTTAGCAAATTTTAAAAAAATTAATTAATTGAGATGTACACAAGCTAATTCATTTGTTCGTATCAATCTTAAAATTAATTATACTATATATATCGTAAACATGTTTTTGTGACTATCAAATCAGGAAAGAAGAAAAAAAATAAATAAAAAATTTCGTGATACATTTTCTCAAAAGATTCTGATATTGAAATTGTGATGTAGGCATTAGGCAATGCATTGACAATAACCAACTGATGGTAATGATTTTGTTTTGTTTTGTTCGGCTCAAAACAAGTCATTATGATAAGATGCATATAATATTGTTGCTATTACACCAACCCAATTCAAGCCGAATTGTGCATTATGCCGAACCCACTGCTAAGTAGTACTCCCTCCTTCCTTAAATTATTGTTTGGGTTGATTCGGCACACAAATTAAGAAAACTCAATTGACTTAATTATTAATATTGGAATAGTATTAAAAAGTGTGTTGTTTCCTTTAATGCCCATGTGTATGTGACCCATAATTAAAGAAGAAAGAAAAAGTAAGGGTAAAATAGTAAAAGTGATGTTTTAAAAAGGAAAATTTCAAATAAGACAATTATTTTGGGACGGACGAAAAAGAAAAGTAAGACAATAATTTAGGGACGGAGGGAGTATTAAGTAGGTAGGGTAATGGTATTCAAGCATTAATTTGCGAGTGGGTACATTTGCAATTTTTCTGGTCAACAATTAGATCAACCTTGTTTTTCCTTAATTTATAGTAATTCTTTTAATTTTAATTATGTTTCTTTTCGTAAAAATAGCTTTGGATGTGTTCAAAATATAAATACGTAATACTTAAACATTAAAAAGAAATCAGTTTGTTTTCACCACATGCAAAACTTAAATAGAGTCAATTCGTCTTGTCAAAATAAGTAGATAAAAAATGTTCACAAGTGTCGTGAGATTCTATTCATAGTTGATCAATAGTAGCGAGTTAATATTTGGACTTGCAAAAGTGACCTGTCACTATGGTGAAATATCTAACAATTGTAAATTTTAGTATATATATATTTTTCTCGGTGCAAATCAAATAATATTGATTAAGTTTTTGTTTTAGTGAATCTTATGATTTTATTTATCTTGTGACAAGGAAAACTATTCTTTTTACACATTGTATTCACTTATTTGAAGGAAGTTACACTATAAGTCTATATATAATACTAAAACTGGTCCAATAATTTGAGACTCGAATCATTAGTTAGAGGAGAGGTTGACTTGAGTTTGGCTCAAGTTATATTTATTTAAACTACTCTTTTATTGAATCCTTGTTGATTTGTTCAATAGATTTAAATTATATCCTAATGTTAAATAAAATAATTATTTATTTATACGATAACAAACAAAACTAGTTACGCTCTCACAAAAATTCGATCAGATCAAATGCTTGAGACGATCAAACAAACAAACGAATGAACTGTGTTTAATACTGATTGAGCCGACTTCATTTCCAGTCCTAATCCTAATCCTATCTCCTATATAATACTACAAGTATTGGAGGCCATCTCATCAAAATCATGAGGATTGTGCCACTTGTGTAAGAAGTTGGTGAGGCGTACAAGCACTATATACGCAAGAACAACTCGTCCAAGCATCCGACCCGATTTCCAAAGACTTAAAAAAAAAGCTGAATGGAGCAGTTGCAAATTCTTAACCCACCCGTGAAGTGTTTTCTTCAAAATCCGCCACCAGCTCCACAAACCGCCAAAACCAAAAGGAGACGATGATCTCACGAATCGCATGCACATTGGTCACCTCCATGCATTGCCGACACGTCAACACGAGTAGGCCTCACCGACACAGGAACGCGGCTAGCTAGTTAAGGTGAGGTGGGATCCCATCCCAGCAGATTAAAAATAATTAAGCCATTTTGGGTACGCAACATTGACTTGTATCTCTGCATGTGACCCTTTTGCCTTTCCCCCCTATTAATAATAAAAATCAGTGACAACCTCCCCCAAGTCTCATCTTTATTTTAAGTTAATTTTTAAATTTAATAACATATAACTTCAATTCTTTGGCAGCTTCCTTTTCGATCTCTTCATCAATGTAATGTAATGTGGTGTACTACTTTCTATCCCAAAATGCTTCCATTCATTTCATGTTAATTTATGCTTTCACTTTCACCAGGTTAGGTTAACATCACTTACATACAATAAACAATGATTTTTAAGATTTTTGATAATAAACTCTTTGTACAACTTCCATAGCTTAAGCTACAAATATTTCAGCACAAACCAAGTAATCGTAATATAATTAACTAAATCTAGTAACATTGGGAACCGGACCAACCTTATAATGGAAAGAGAAAGATATTTTTGAGCTTGTTATTAGCACGCGTAACTTTATATCATTGAAATAAAAATTTTGTTTTACGTGTGAAAAGTTATATTACGATTACTTGTTTGAAGTTCATAGATATTATCAAGAGATTATTTACAATCTTTGTTACCAAAATAGTATTTTAAATAACAATTTCCTTTTTGGTCAAGTTTATAAGTTGTTTACCTATAATATTGTTTGACTTTGACATCTAATGAATTCATTGCCATTTACTAGATTTTTTCCTCCTTTAAGTCATGCATATTTAACAAAATTAGTAAATTTTAAAAAAATAATAATCTTAAGCCCTCTCACTTTCGTGGAGATAAGAAATAATGATTAATTTGACATGTACAATATCTGAAAGTGAGACTGAGAGCTGGTAATCTTTAATTCCAAATCTAATAAAATCTGATTATGTCGGTGGTAATCAAGTTTATGAAACAGTGAACAAATTTAAAGCATGAAAAGTGACATTAGTAATTGTTCAGAAAGTGATGTAGTATAATATAAAAATATTAACCCCACCAAAGTTCTTGAAATGATTAATGTATGTAATTACATTTTGAAAATCTGTCTAACAAAGGATTAGCAGTAGTATTAACACAAGATCTCAATATATACAACCGAAATCACTACACTACAGAAGATAGACAACAGTAAAAAAGCATAAAGCAAAAATTTCATCAAAGAGTACAAGAATTATGCTGCTCAGAGATTCAAATTTTGTAATTTAGCAGTATAAAATTTGGAGATTTCTGATTTTTTTTTTTTTTTTAAATAAATTTTTGAACATGGACATTCATTATGTGGAGCCAGCCACCTTCAGCTCTTCCATGCCGGTGGCAATGTGTGACCATTAGACGACATTCACACTCTCTCTCTCTCCTCTCTCTACATATATTAATGAAGAGGTGGGTATCCGGCAATTCCGGCGGAAGATGATAAACATACTACTACTACTACTACTAAATTCAAAAATTAAATTGTATTAATTGAAGTAAACAGATTTTTCGCTCTCCTTCCCAACAGATCTAAGTATAAACTTGTTTGGTTTTTGATCATACAGTGGGGTAAATGTATATGTAATCCTCGCTCTTTCTTTCTACTCTTACCAGAGAGAGAGAGAGAGAGCTGATCCCAAGTCATCCGTCCTACTATTTCAATTAATTAAGGTTTTCTTCCTTACTAAAATGCAAACTACAGTAGATGGTTAATTTGACGTTTGTGCTATTGCCATAATAAATTTGGAGAATTACATTTGTGTTGGAACTCTACTCCTCTCCTGGGGTTAAGCTTGCTTTTTTATTAATACACACTCTCTCTCTCTCTCTCTCTCTCTCTCTCTCTCTCTCTTCTTCACTTTCTCACTCTAACATAGATATAGGGATATAGATGCAGCCGAAGGAAGCGAACATAGTGATAGTCATTCACGAGTGAGGTCTCCCGTGATTAGATCGGTGTTGCTCCACATTTCACCTTCTTTGGGGTCCCCCTTCCTGTCTCTTCATAAACTCACAACCGGCGTTTTCTCAATCCTCTGTTCCCCCCCCCTCTCCCCCAACTCTCTCTGTGTTTAGTGTGTGTGTGTGTGTGTGTGTGAAAACAATAAAGATTATGGTGGAAGCCCTAACGAATCATGTAAATTGCACAAAAATAGGCTGAAATTCGGGAAGACTTTGCTTGCAAACATCCAACTATCTGCATCTATAAGGTACTAGTCTACTAGTCTTTCATCATCTAACTAATTTCTTTGTTTGTTTTCTCTATATGACCCAAAGATTTCATTTCTTTTATTAATCAACACTTAAAATAGGCTCTAAGAATCAATACTTGAATTGGATTTATATTTATATAACTGAACTGAGCTTCATTTCAATTCAACTTGTTTTTTTGACTAGGTAAGGAAATGAATACTAGTGATAAGATTGCATTTTAGTCTTCTATGTGCCCTTTGTCTTCTGAATTCTAATTCTGCTCTCGGTCTGTGTACCTTTTCTGTTATTATTCCTGGCAAGTACTTTTCGATAAGATTGCACTCTCAGTTAAGTAGGATTGCCTTCCTTCCAGGGTTTAGTGGATCTAATATCATAATTTAGGAAGGAACAGATCTTGCCTGAGCTACCTGATTGGTTTTCCTCTTCTTTTAGCTTCTTTCAGTAAAGAAGATTTATGTTTGTTGCTTTTATTTTGTAGGTAGGAAAATGTCTCGACCACTGCCACTCCATCGAGCTGTTTCTGGTGGGGGAAGAATGTCGGGGAACAGTCAAGATTTATGGGTGGACTCTCAAATGAAAGACAAAACAGAGAAAGAGGACATTGATAAGAGTCGCTTGTCTCCTGATCAAAGTTATTTATCTATAAGAAACCCGTTCCGTTTCCTTTTTCCTGATAATTCACCAAACAAACATAGTTTCACGGAGAATGGATTTGTATCCGATCACTTTAACCCTGGAATGTTAAGAAGTCGGCAAAAGCTGGCTTTACTTCTTCTCAAGTTCAGTTTAGTTGTAATAGTGATTCTTGCTCTTACTGGGTCATTTTGGTGGACAATCTCGATAACGAGCTCCACTAGAGGTCACATTTTTCGTGGGTATAGGCGGCTTCAGGAGCAACTTGTATCGGACTTGTGGGACATTGGAGAGCTGTCTCTTGGTTCTGCGAAGTCAAAAGAATTGGAGTTTTGTTTACAGGAGTCTGAAAATTTTGTTCCTTGTTTCAATGTTTCTGAAAATCTTGAGTTGGGTTTGTCTGGGGGCAGCGAGTATGACCGTCATTGCCGGCACGTGTCAAGGCAAAATTGCTTGGTTCTTCCTCCCATCAATTACAAGATTCCTCATAGGTGGCCTACTGGAAAAGACGTCATCTGGATTTCTAATGTTAAGATTACTGCACAGGAGGTGCTTTCATCTGGAAGTTTAACAAAAAGGTAAATAGAGAGTGCTATCTTTACTTTGAGCTGGTTATTCTGATTCAACAAGTTTATTGCACCAAATCCCGAATCTTTTTCTCAATATATTCATGTGGTTGCAGGATGATGATGTTAGATGAAGAGCAGATCTCGTTTCGTTCGCCTACTCTTATGTTTGATGGTATTGAAGACTACACACATCAGATTGCGGAAATGATTGGGCTGAGAAACGAATCTAATTTTGTTCAAGCAGGAGTAAGTGATGCTACTTTCTAGAATCAGCTCATCACATATGTCTGAAGTTTCCATTTTTGGTGTCTGCTTTACTTTTACTCTCACGCTTACCTTCTGAGCTTAGTATTAGCATATTTTGCTTAGTAAAATTCAGCTTTCCTATCAAATTTGCAAATCTTGGGGGAATAATTATAACAATGTATGAATAGCTCAACCAAATTGCCACCTTTTCCTTTAAATTGAAACATTACAATGTATAATCATTGCATGCTAATTCGTTGATGTTTCTATAATCATATACAGAATTCAAAATGATTGAAAGTTTAACAAGACAACGGTATTACACCATAGAATGCTATATAGCATCACTAAAGCTCCTCTCTTTCTTACATGATTGATTGTAGTTTCTTTGTGACTCTTGGTTTGAAGAGATGCTATTTACAATTGAAGAATCTATTTGAGATTTCTCATTTAGGTGGATGTCATGATATCCATTTTGTTGCTTGGAGAACATAAATTGGTTGCTTGAATGGAAATGATTCATATATTAAACGACATTAGCTACTACTCCCTCCATCCAGCTAAAAGAGTCGTACTTTCTGTTTTGGAATGTTTCATTTCAGGGGTCGTTTTTGGAAAAGAAATCTAATTAGTCTTTTTAAGTTTCCAAACTTATACTTATAGCATCAGGCTTAAAATTAAGAAAATTATTTAGTTCTTCAAGTTAAGGTTATTTATGAGAAATCAATTATATTCTTAACATGTTTTACTTTCAAATGTGGACTCTTTTATCGGAATGGAGGGAGTATTATTTTCCAACTTTATCTTTTGGGTATCTTATTAATTGTTTCTATAAAATATCTCTTAGCATTGTTGTAAAGGGAGATATATGTCAATCACTTGGTTAAGGTTAGCAACTAGTTTATCATCATAGACAACATTAGTATGAGAAAATATAGATGTTCTGGCTTTTTTTCCCGATACTGATGAATTGGAACATCTGATGATATACACTTCTGTTTTTTTCAGGTTAGAACCATCTTGGATCTGGGATGTGGTTATGGTAGCTTAGGAGCGCACCTTTTTTCCAAGGATCTGCTAACTGTGTGTATTGCAAACTATGAGGCTTCGGGCAGTCAAGTTGAATTAACTCTTGAAAGAGGCCTTCCTGCAATGGTTGGTTCTTTTGCTACTAAACAGCTTCCATACCCGTCACTTTCCTTTGACATGATACATAGTGCATGGAGCGGCATTGACTGGGATCAGAAAGGTATTACTTGAAAACTATTGTTCATTTTTAGCAAATAAAGATTGCTTTGCATCTTGGCCCATTTGGTATACTTAATGTCCTATTGGAATTTGGGAAGGTGCTCTAACCATTAATTTCCTTCCCTTTTGCCATGTCCTGCAGACGGCATCCATTTAATTGAAGTTGATAGAGTTCTGAGACCTGGTGGATACTTTGTCTGGACCTCACCACTAACCAACACCCCGGCTTCCTCTCGCAACAAAGTTAATTTAAAAAGATGGAATACCGTGCGCAACTTTGCACTAGATCTTTGCTGGGATTTGTTGTCGCAACAAGATGAAACTGTTGTGTGGAGAAAGACTAGTAAAAGAAATTGTTATGCTTCCAGGTGAGGCCAACTTTAGAGAGTTCTTGGCCCTTTTATGTTTTTTTCTTTTTTCAAAAATAATAAATAAACTTTGCACAGTTTATCTATTAGATTGACATCCATGTTGATCAAATATGAGCTAATAAACATTTGTGAGATCTGTCGGTAATCTTATTTGTGAAATGGACTGTTTCTATTTTCAGGAAACGTGGTTCTGGACCATCAATCTGTAGTGAAAGCCATGATGTTGAATCTCCGTATTATTATCCTCTTCAAGCCTGCATAGGAGGAACGCGTAGCCGCCGATGGATTCCCATTGAAAAAAGAGCAACCTGGCCTTCGAGGGCTACGTTGAGCTCTAATGAAATTTCAATTCACGGTAATTCTTTGTTCCATTATGATGGAGTTTCCTGCTGAACTTTATGGGAGCTGTTCTTTACAGGAAATGAAACATTTTGGTGGTCTCTGCAAATAATTATATATTGGTCCAAATGTTTTATTAGGTTTACACTCTGAAGACCTTGCTGAGGATAACCTTAACTGGAATACAGCAGTCCGAAACTATTGGTCTCTGCTCTCGCCGATTATATTTTCAGATCATCCAAAGAGACCTGGTGATGAGGATCCTTCTCCACCTTATAACATGGTCAGAAATGTGTTAGACATGAATGCCCGTTTTGGTGGTTTTAATTCTGCTCTACTGGAAGCCGGGAAATCTGCATGGGTCATGAATGTGGTCCCTACCACTGGCCCTAACCATCTCCCCCTTATCCTTGACAGGGGATTTGTTGGTGTGCTACATGACTGGTATATTCTATTGCTATCACTTCTTTCTATCTAGTGTTCTAATGTCTATCTCCATTTTAAAACATAAGGAAAAATAAAAATACCTAAATACCTTTTTACATGAACTCAGTTGATTATTGAAGAAAGAGCACTTGCTATATATGAGTAACTTATTTTTGGATGTCTCCTTGTTAAATAAAAAAATATAGCCATAAGATCTGTCTTTTTAAAATTTTTATTCCGTTGTGGATATAATTGAACTGTTTATATAATTGATGTCCCTATAGTTCTGAAATTTACCTACCATTTCAAATTTCTCTTGTAGGTGTGAATCATTTCCAACGTACCCTAGAACTTATGACTTGGTGCATGCTGAAGGACTTTTGTCACTTGAAACTGGAAAGCAGCGGCGGTGCACCATGCTTGATCTTTTCTTTGAGATTGATAGAATACTTCGTCCAGAGGTATTTCCATAAACTTTTACAATTATTAATTCATTGATCTTTATGATGAACATTAACAATCTGGAGAGTGATTATTAGGTGTGCCTTATAGACTGTCGTCATTTTGCATAAATAAATTTGGATTAGTGCTGATAAATTTGGATTACTCCATTTAATGCCTTCAACGCAATTCCATCATGCTTATTTCATTAATAAATGAGGTATAAGTCATATCACTATTTAAATGTGTTTCCTGGAGTACTTCAAAAATCCTGCACTAGTGCACAATGAAATAAAAACATATACTCCATCCGTTACAGGCAAAGAGTTCACTTTTGACTTTTTTGGGTCAACTTAATTAAAGTTGTGACCGATAATTTAAATAGATTTATTAGTTTGGGTAATACTTTGGGCACAAAAAAGTCACAAAAATTTGGTCACAAAAGCCTTGTTGTCAGTTTTTGATTGATTTTTTTATTAGTTAGTGGCGAGCCCGTAAGCTATGCAACCAATTAATAACCACCAACGAAGATTTTGTGAAAATTTGTGACTTTTTGTGCCCGTAGCATTACTCTATTTGTTTTTTCAAAGTTCTAAAAGTTGTACTAATCCATAGAATCCTTAATATAGTTTTTAATTAATGAAATTTTATTTCCTAAAACATAAGTAAAGTATGTAAAATTTTGATTTGATTTAGTCATGTGTTGACTTTTAAAAATAGAAAGTAGACTCTTTGCCTCGAACGGAGGGCGTACTAATTAGTTTAACTTCGTTAAAAACTGAACCTGGAGAAGTCAGAACCCTCCAACCTTGCCAACAAAATTCCTCTTACTTGGCCTAGTTAAGCCTGAAACTGGTTTGTTCTAATCTGGAAAACTATTGGGTATCACAATGATACCATGTCACTGTGACGATGTGGTACCACCAGCCAGTCAAAGTTCAATATTGAATTTTTTTAGATGACCCTTTTGACCTTTTTCTGTACCACGTGTCGCACTTTGAGTGGTTGGCGATACCGATATTTACTTAGTTTGTGATTTGGCAAATTTGAAAATTTTGCATAATACCAACTTTGACACCTTCACTTTACAAGAAAAACCAAGTTTTAACTTTTGCTCCCTCAGTGGAAAGTCATACTAGGGAACCTGGTTCTGGGCCTTGTGGCTCCACTACCCCACTTCCTGGTTGCCTTATACGAGGTTCGTCATTCCCATTTCCAACTTCACCCAGTTATGGTTTCTTAAGCTCCAAAAATTCTCTGAATTGAGCTTCAAAGAGTATAGTCCCTTAGATCTCTCTTGCCTTTGGAACTGGGTGTAATCTATTCAATGTTCGCATTTTGAATTATTGATTTGGTTGCTAGTTTTCTCTTCGTGAAAATCTACAAAAATTGAATATGAAATTCTATTTTCTGTACGGACAATGTGCTAGAATGTCTTGCTACTGTAATCACTTTGCGGCATGCATGTAGAAGCACTAAGGAGTATATGCATTACAAATTTGTATTCTTCTTAAGGCAATATGGAATCGTTACACCCAGTGTTCGAAAAATCGTTCTAGGCTCCCGCCTAGGCGCTAGGCCCCCCCAAACGCCTCGACTAGGCTCTAGGCGCCCGCGCTAGGCCCCCAAACGCAGCGACTAGGCTCTAGGCGCCCCCAAACGCTGCGACTAGGGCCAAATCGGACAAAAAATTGCCACCATGAAAAATTGCCGCTTAGTCAGCCTAGGCGCCGCCTGACGCCCAGCTGATTTGAGCGATGTCGTACGCGTTTTGTTGAGGAGGGACCTAGTATGAGGAACCTGGGAGGAATGGGGAGTCAATCAGGGGCAGAGCGACGCACGACGATGTGATGAATGACATCCTCAATCTTCTGGACAGCTAGGACTTAGAAAAGTTCGGCGTCGGAGGAGGGGGAGTTAACGTGACTGAGATCCACAGCATAGAAGTAATCGAAATGGCTGAATTGATTACGGTGGGAAATGAGGCGATATGCCGATGAAGAGGTGAAAGAGAGAGTGAGAGTGAGAGAAATTAAAAAAGAGCGAGAGTGAGAGAGAAAAAGAGCGAGAGATTGCCGTCGGCGTCGAAATTCCGTCATCTATCTCATAGTGAGAGAGAGAGAGAGAGAGGCATCTGTGAAAACTTTGTGAATTGTGAGAGAGAGACAGGCGGTCAGTTTTTAGTTTTAGGGTTTTAATTCACTTTTCAAAATGACAACCTCCCCCCTTAAGTTATTAAAGTATTTTCCCTCCCCCCTCAAGTTATTAAAGTATTCCCTTCTTCCCTCCACTTTAAAATGATAGAGAATTTGATTTTAACTTTTAATTTTAACTTTTAATCTTGTAATGTAATCATTACTTTTAGTTTATTTGGTCATATTTAGCTATTTACTATTGTTGCACCAGGTTTGGTTTGGACCTAATGTGTAATTATATCTCGATTTCTAGGCCCCGCCTAGACCCCGATTAGACCCCGACTAGGCCCCTAGGCGCTAGGCCCTGCTCTGGCGCCTAGCGCCCGCCTAGCGATTTTTAGAACACTGGTTACACCTATGTATAGCAGCAGTATATATATGCTGCTCTTATATTCCTAACTTTTATCACCCTTCCTCTGATAACGAAACTGGAGGGTAAAAGGTCGGAGGCATTCGGCTTATTCATCCAGAAGCAGCCTACTTACATTATTTTCTCAACAGACTGAACTTTATCAATGAAAGCTTTCGATTGTTTGAAAAAATGAAGCACATGTGAAACAATGGGATATGCAAAATACCAACAAGCTCTAAGTCTTAAAATCCTAATAAGAAGCCACTTGAACCGAAAATTTGATTGGCCGAGTAGGAAAGGCAAAAGTTTGGATGGCTCAAGTCTAAAGCGACTTGCATTCTATCCACGAGTGCCTCAGATAATGGCTTAGCATTGTTTTACCACTATAATCTGTCCAACAGGAGAAGATACACGGTTTTCAAGTTTATGACACTGTTGAAGGCTGTGATTGTTTTTGCTAATTTAAATGCGATCTGATGCAGGGTTGGGTGGTATTACGTGACACTGCTGCACTCATTGAATCAGCAAGGGCGGTCACAGCACGGTTAAAATGGGAGGCGCGAGTTGTGGAGATAGAGAGCAACAGCGACGAGAAGCTCCTCGTATGCCAGAAACCTTTCATAAAGAGACAAGCAAACTCATTATGAAGGCAAGAATTCAACCCAAGAATGTAGATGACAAATATTCATATTCATTTTGTGGATCTAAACTTTTTATCACGAAAACATTCCACTGCTGTGGGTCGTGGAATTCAAAGTTTTGGACAGAGAAGGAAGCAGATAGCAGAAAATGGGGGATAATACGAAAAAGGTTCTGCTTAGAACCAAGAGATTCCTATGAAGCCGTAAGGTGTACATAGGGCCATGTAATTACACAAAGGAGGCACAGGGGGGCAAGTGAGAGACAAGTATAGGATTTTTACACTTAAATGTTTTCCTTTGTTGTTTCGTTATATAACTATACAAACACAAGATGATTAGATTGTGAAGATGGTCATAAAATAAGCAAAATAGTATTTGCTGTGTAGTTTATATATAGAAGGCTCTTATATGGCGCAGATTCTTTTCTATTCAATGATTCAATCCATAAGTCCGATTTCCGAATAATTATATTCTAAAGTATGTATCATTGAACCCTAGTAGGGTGTTGGGGTGCTTTGAACAAAACAGAATGATCAAAGAAAGAATTCTCAAAATTGAGTTGGCCAGAGGTGTTGGAGTGCTTTGTTTTTTGATTTCTGGGAGAAGCTTTTTCTGTTTGTTTCCCGGGAAAAGCTTTGCTTGCAAACTGTGTCAAAGTTGATTAAGGACTAGTTGCAGGATGACCGAGTAAATGTGTACATTGATTTGTGGAAACCTGGGCGCAACTGGGAATTTGGATGACGTCACAAGACAAGAAAGAAAGTATAATTTTTTTTTTTTGACCATTTCCCCTTTTTCTTTTTTTCACTTTCTTATTTCTCTATTAATAATAATATATACATAAAAAAAAAAACTATTGTTGTACTATTTCCTTTGTAATGTATTTTAGGTCTGGATTTTCGTTTATTGGCCGACTTTAAATTTAGGCGCGCGAGTTATTTAAATTTTTATTCAGTACTCTAACTAATCGTTAAGGCAGACAAAAAAACTGTTTATTAGGATCATAGTAGTTACAGTATTATATATATATATTTAACAGTTTTTCGTAAAACTGTTTATGGTTAACTAATTAGACAAATGTATTTTTAACATTTATTTTTTCTCTGTCTAAATTATATACATTTGTGGGTAGAGAACAACCATGCAGTTATTCATTCCTCCATAAAGTACTACTTAAACGTCCCTCTTCGAGCACATTTAGAAGCAAAATCAGTAATTAAAGTAGAATAATTAACTTTTTCAACCATGTTCTTCTCAATAGATATCAAAGTAAAAATAGTTTCACTTTCATCCAAGTTACTAGAGGTAAAAGCTTGCATTAATTGTTCTTGCTTTTGCTTCTTCTTTCTTTTTTCATTTTCACAAAGATACTTTTGTGGTGACATTTTTATTTACGGTTTACCTATAATAATTTCAGCAAATATTTTATTACCAAACAAATATATATATACACACAACAATAGCTCAAACCAAACAAATTCCCAAAATATCAATTCACACACAAGTAAATGAGTAACAAGTAAAAAATAAAAAAAATTAAATAAAAAGCAATGTTGTTCACACACAAGTAAATCTGTAAATGAGCCAACAAAAAATTAAAATAAAAAAATTCCAAATAAAAAATTTCAAATTCGCACACAAGTAAATTAGCCAACAAATAATTTCAACAAATTTGATATTACCTTCAAATTGTTCCAAAATAAGCTCAACCAAAGTTACAAATGTTGTTTTCCTATACAAATTTATCACTTAAATAAATTATTTAACCCAAAATTAAAAGCCCTAATTTCAGATAAAATAAAGAGGAAAGAGAGATTGTTTTTATTACCGAAAACTCTTTGAAAAACTAGCTTTAATCAACGACCTCTTTAAACTTTGTGCCAAAATTCACATCAAAATCACAAAGTTTGTAGGTGTGTGTGCATGTTTCAGTGTTTGGGAGAGCCGAGAGGGCTGTGTGTGCGTGCTGTGTTCTTTATGTTTGGTGGCTATTGAAGGTAAAGAGAATAAGGGGTTAAAAAATAAATTTTTCAGTGAGGCCCCTAAACCTTAATAATTAACAATAAGATCCATAATTTGGGGCCCCAAAAAATTCACAAAATTTGGGGGCTCAAGGCCTGGGCCTCATTGGACTTACACCAGGGCCGGCCTTGAGCATTCTACTTTTTTATTGAAGCACAGATTCAATATTTTATTTTACTTGTACCAAATGTTTCACATATTATACTGTAAAGTGTCGTAGTTAAAAAGTGAAGTGCTCATAATAATACCTAGTAACCTATTCATCCACTCTTCTCTATATCTCTAGTTTGATTTTGTGATGTGCCATCTTTTTAAAAGAGTCAGTGACTTCCAAAATTTGTGATTATCATTTCACCTTCTTGACTTTCATTTTGGCCCAAACTCTCATACAAAACAAGTACTTGCAGAAACTCTTTAAATAATTTTATATTTTATTTACACAATATGTGGTTCATCGAAGTGCTGAAACTCTTTAAATAATTTTATATTTTGTTTACACAATATGTGGTTCATCAATTCAGAAAAGAAAGGATACTAGAGGTAACGCTAGAAAATGAGATCAAATAAAGGAGAAGAAATCCTAAGTGAGATAACTAATGTTTAAACCCTCATTATTTTTATTTGGTTAAGATTGTTTTCCTTTTTATTTACATTTGGTCTAATAGGCAAGTCTAATAACACAAATAAAATAAAATAGGACCTCAAATACACAAAATCCGACCTTAGCTCAGTTGGTAGAGCGGAGGACTGTAGTGGGTTATATATCCTGTCAGCCATCCTTAGGTCGCTGGTTCGAATCCGGCAGGTCGGATAATTAATTTTTGCGCCCATTTTCTTTTTTCCCGCTTATCCCCCAATCACTGTTCAAACCATTTTCTCACCAATTTTCCACGATTCCAAACAGCATCTCCAATTTGCCCCTACGCCGCCTCCATTTTCAAACATCAGTTCCTCCCTAATTTCCCAGGTATGAGTTAAGTTCCCTTTATTAAATTTTCAAACTTTTCCTTTTATTTTCTATAATCCCAATCATTTTATGCTTGCTTCATTTTCTCACAAATTTTTTTGTTGCTGCCCAAATAATAAAACCCTAATGATTTTCCGGCGACTCTTCCCACTCATCAAATCCAAATTCTCACCCCTTATGCACCTCCCAAACTCTAATCCCTCGTTCCTTGCCACCTTCATCTCCAATTACTCAACCTCATTCATCGTCACCAAAACCCCCAAAAAGCTAAAACCTCGAAAGAAGAATAAAGAGAGCCCTAGAACAAAACTAGTTCAGCATGAATCCCACCTCATCCCCCACTTTGAACAGATCCTCCACCGCGATGCCCATTTCCATTTCCTCACCAAAACCAAAGCATTCCTCTCTAAAGAGCCCCACCAAGTCCTCTCCTTTGACAATGCTGGAAAGCTCCACCGCGAATTAGGCTTTCCCCGCGGCCGCAAAGTCCTCCGATCCATCCAACGCCACCCACTCATTTTCCAAACTTATCAACACTCTGATAACAAAATGTGGTTTGGATTTACTGAATTTATGGAGTCGTTGTTGGAGGAAGAGCAAAAGATTATGGATGAAATGGAGAAGGATAGAGTTGATGTTGTAAGGAAATTGTTAATGATGTCTGCCAAGAAACGGATTCCATTGAGTAAAATTTATCATACTAGGTTACTATTTGGTATACCAGAAGATTTTAGGGATCGTGTGGTGAAGTATCCGAATTATTTTCGGACTGTCGCTGAGGATGATGGGAAGAGAGTTCTTGAGCTTGTGAATTGGGATCCATTACTAGCTGTGAGTGTGCTCGAGAAAGAATTTATTGTTGATGAGGATAAAGCTAAGAAGGCGTTTAAGTTTGCTGTAAAGCACGGGAAGTCATTGGATTTGGGTGCTCATGATGAGAGGAAGTTGAATTTGTTGAATACCCTTCCTTTGGTGTCACCTTATTCAGATGGGGCGAGTTTGAATCTTTGGACATTGGAGGCAGAGAAGTATAGAGTTGGGGTGATTCATGAGTTTTTGAACTTGACATTGGAGAAGAGGGCTTCTATACACCATATTGTGGAGTTCAAGGAGGAGTTTAGCCTTACAAAGCATACCTACCAGATGCTTTTGAAGCAGCCTCGGAGTTTTTATTTGGCTGGTACGGAGATGAATTGGGTCGTTTTCTTGAAGGATGCTTATGGTGAAGATGGGGTTTTGATTAATAAGGATCCCCAGGTGGTGTTTAATGAAAAATTGTATAAATATGCTCAAATGCAAGAAATGGACCAGGGTGGCGTAAGGTAGAAATGAGTTCAAGCTTTTGTGATCCAAATGTCTCATTTGACTTGTCACCTGAGTGCAAGTTCTCCGGCAAGAATCACTAGAGGAATGGAGAGAAAATAGGCGAAATTGACACCAATAAGCCAGGGTATACAAGGTACTTGGAAGTTTGATCTCTAATCAGTATCAATTTTTATGCCATGACTAAGATATTTTTACTAAAGTTGTATGTTGTAGTATTAGTTTGTTTTGATTGTTACAGTTAATTAGTTTTACTCTGAAATGAAGAGAGAGAAAATGTACATATTTCCATGCATAAGCGCATATACTGATATAGTAACCATTGAATACTCCCCCATATATATATATATATATATATATATATATATATATATATATATAACAAAAAGATATTGAGATCTTGTTTACATTGCATCATTTTTTCTGGGGTTCTCATTTCTTTGCAATTAACTGCGATGTCTCTGTCTTCCAAAAAGATTAAGGGGAAGTTTGATGTATGTCTTAAGCTGTTGCATGCTTTTTGAATCTTACTCATCCAATGTTGGATTACTACAGCCAGCTTTGATATTGTCAATCTGACACCTGAAACATGTTGTCTGGCCAAAATTATATTGATTGACAATTTAATGCTTCTCATTTTCAATCATTACATGGTGAACCTCGATTTTTTAATTTAGAAGATTATAAGAATAAATGAAATACATTGGCGAGCCATTTGACAATGTTATTTGTATCCTAATTATTAAAAGATGCTCATGATGGAGCTAATTCTTTGTGTTTTAATGTTATGTATACATACGATAGAGATACCCCGTTTACATTTTTATGAGAGAATGCCTGTCTACAAAAATATTTTATGGTTAGTTGGTTTGCATGATTCTTCTTAAGGGGAAAATAAAATTTTATCTTTGTTTTTCAATATGAGTCATAGCTAAGATCTCTTCACGCATTTCAAGCGTATATGAAAGAAAGAAAACTGACACGTAAAAGTTGCCGTTTTATTTGTTATTTTCCATCCTTATTTCTTTTCCTTCTCATTTCTATGGTAACAAAACATGGTTACTTTGATCGATTTGCATTTTCCATTATTTTTTCTCAACAAATTATTAAAACCAAGTGGGACCTACCACTTCTGTGATTTTTTCCAGAATTTCCTCTTGTTGAATTTGCTACGGCATAGCCAATAGCCACAAACTTGTATTCACATGAAAGTCTTCTGTATCTCTCTTATTGCCTGCATGAAAGATCTTATCGCAACCTGGAGGGAATAGGCTGATATGTTTGGATTCTATTCCAACAACGTACTGTACAGTTCATCAAAATAAACCTGTAAGCATTATAGCCTCTCTTTTACTGATTAATAAATCTTTGGCCCCAAAACAGAGGTTCTCTTCTTTTATCAAACCAAATTAGAGGCTCTTAATTCCGAATTTCTTCTAAATGCCCTGGTGTCAGTTTTTAATATCTGTTTGTTTGCACCACTATAGTTTAATTTTGGTTAGCAATGTCAGGGAGTAGCTTTAACAGATCACAAAACCTTTTATCTATCATATTTCAATTACATAAGTTACTAATAAACCAACAAACTGATAACACAGTAATCATGTTGTAATCGTGAAGAAGTAACCAATCCTGTGATGGCTGTTGATTGTTGTAAAATGCATCGTGAGCACGTGTGACCTTAAAAAGTTGCAACGTCAGCATTTTCTGTTTTGTTCCTTTTTTATCAGGCTAATCATGTTCTTCTACAAAACACAGTATCAATTTGCAAATCACACACCTTTAACATTGAGGTCTGTACCAACATACTGAAATTCATTATTGTAAATTACAAGTGATAATTCGAAAGCATTTATAGCAATGAATTGAGACACAACATCATGAATCAAATTGTATGGCCGATGGTCGAATACTAGGCTCGCTGAAAGCGGGTTGACGGGAACCTTTTTCGAACATTAACCAACGAAAAAGAAAAAGAAAATTAAATGCACAACACATATACAAAAAAAATCCCAAGAAAATGAAATCCTGAATTCTCAAGGTAGAAGACTCAAAAAACATCTAGTGGTTTGAAGAAACAAATGCTGAAGACTTGGTCTTTAAGGGAGATTGACGATGAGCTCGGCTTCTCAACCTGTGCCTACTTTTATGGGAAACACTTGCATTGCTTCTATGTGCTCCAGAGGAAGATGCTCCACTATGGCCAACCCTCTTCACAGCTTTTCTACGGGAATTCCTACTGCAATTACCAAGTGCAGCCCTGGCAATGGCTTCTGTAGCCACCTCTCGTGCCTTCTGTGGATTGATTGGCTGCTTGTTCAGGTAAGCTAGCTTCGGAAGAAGACTGCAAAGTGCCTTTCGCAATTGGTCATCGCTTATATTGCTCTGGATAGGATTCCCCAACAGATTTAGAGCCAGTAAGGTGTTGTAGTTAGCCACTAGCTGGCCAAGTGCTTTTGATGTAGTTATCTTGTTGAAGCTCAGGTCCAAGATCGTTAGCTTCAAAAGCCTGTGCAGACCCTCAATATTGCTTATCTTGTTTCCAGCAAGGTATAGCTCTTTGATGAGAGTACAGTTTGACAACCCTACATTTCAAAGCCAGAGTACTCAATTAGATATAGATTTTTGAAATGCTACGTCTTATTACTCTCTCTTCAGGTAATATTAGAAGCATTTAAACTTGAAATCACAGGTTAATGAAGATAATTACCCTGCCCAATTCGAGAAATCCGGTTGTAACTTAGATTGAGAACCCGCAATCGAGTGATGTCTCGAAGGCCTTCGATAGTGCTGATCTTGTTTCTTGACAAGTCAAGCGTATGAAGACCCTTTGGTAAGGACCCCGGTGCTATATGAACTGCATTTGAAAAAAAACACCATGAATATGAGAGCTCAATATTTGGAAACTATTAATAGTTTCCCCATACTCATTAATCACTTGTAAAAATAAAAGCTCTTAGATTTAGTTACGTACCAATGAAATTTCCAGATAAGTTAACCGATCGAAGACTGGTGAATCGTGAAATGGAGGGGATGACCTTCAACCCAATGCCCGAGATGTGAGCTACAGTTGAGGAAGAATTTAGTGATTGTATCACACTGTTGGCATGTACAATCTCCTCGGGAAGATTCAAATTCAAATTCAAATTCCTGACCAAGTGAGGGGTGCTTTGTGCTGGTGATTTACCATTATCATGAGATGGAGGGAAGGAAATTCCGTTTTCCTCTGGGTTTTCATCATTAATTGGGTTAAGAGGTGCAGCTGCGACATCTTTCACCCATTCATCCACTCTTGTCAATGAATACGACTCTCCAGGGAAAGCGACCCACTGGTTCTGCGGCCACAAACCCGAGACTCCATGGAATCCATCCCAGCTCTGATTGTCGTAGTTGTGGTTTTCTCTGTTGAAGGATTCTCCACTAAAAGACCTGGATGATTCCAAGTTGCTCAATCCCATTCCTCTGTTTGGTTCCAGAGTATCCGAAGAGTATCCACCCTGCTGGTTTATGGTAGCAAGCTTGTTTGGATGCTTCTTTCTCCCGTTCAACGATTCATGGAGGTTTCTATGGCTCCATAATAACAACTTCCACCACAATCTCCTACTCCTGGATGGTAGTATCTGACTGGAAGAATGTTTCTTCAAAATCACTTTATCAGCGCTGCAATGACTCCTTACAGACACAGGGCTTCTGGGATTTCTCACTCCAATTTCCTCCCTAAATCTTTCACCTAGTCTCTGCAAATCTTCAAAAGACTCATTCTTTGAAGGAGAAGGTATCTGAGTAGGGATCTTATTTACCATGTTTCTGGTTTCCAGATTAGAGCATGACCGCTTCAGCTTTGGAGAAGCCCAGAACTCTGCTTTCCCAATTCCGGGATCACTTACGTGCCCACTTTGATCATTGATTTCGAAATGAAATGAACCGTAATCATCAACTGTTCTGTTTAACGATCGTTCATGTTCTTCATTTGGCATACCAACATACCCTTGGATGTCGGAATTTGAATAGTCCCCCTTTAATGATTGGTTCTCATCTTGTTCATCTTCCCCTTCGTATGCCACCTCCTCAACATCATCTCCCACAGGACTTTCATGGCTCATTACCTTGACCTTGCACCTAGAACTCCCAGGGAGGGAGAAAGGTACGGGCACACTGAACGAAGTCAATTTCAGCTCATCAGTGTCCGATGCTTTCACTGGGTGTTCTAGGCTCACTTGTAAGTTTTTAGTACTCTCCTTGTTATAATCAGGAGCTTTTGAAGATTCCGGCCCTTCCTGAGAACAGATAGTAGTAGAAAAAGGATGAATAGTAAGAACTAAATATAGACAGCATTTTAAACTGTGTACGAATTTGCATGAATCAATTCGCCTGACCTTATTTTTCTTCTTTCTTCCTACCAATATAGTGAAGCACTTGAAAATTGTCATTGTTATGGAAATGGGTTCACTTAAAAAATCTTCCAAACAGATGATGACTTGCAAACAAACTTGTGTGTTAGTTTCGTTGATCTTGAACTTGCGAATTTGTAGGAACAACTAATGGGTTAACATATCTGAAGGAAGGAAGTTTAATACAGATGGTGATAGTAAAATAAGTGGGTTGGGAGGGGGGATCAGATGGAAACGTTAGCCATAATCAATAGGGAGTTGCCAAATCAAAGATGGAGCGCAATGAGAAGAAAGATGGAAGGAGGAGGAGGAGGAAGAAGTGAGAGGGGGTTGTTGTCTATAAACAGCTCCGGCCCTCAGACTGGAAGAACAAGGGGTGGGGTTAAAAACTGGAGGGTCGGCCAGAGTGCTATAGACAGTAGCTTCTCTCCAGAAGCTTTGCCAAGAATTGTCCTGCATATACAGATAGATAACGTTAATGGAGAATTAAACCAACGAGAATCAATCATAGAGCTCAATTCTTTGAGAAACAAAAGATAACGGAACACAGATCCGTTATCTCAGCAGGAAGTCTTTGTGAGAAGAGAGAAGAAAAGGGAAGAGGAAGTAGTACCAGTGGGTGTGAAGGAGGAGTTTGCCAGGTTGAGACACCAAGTTTGTTCACTTGAAAGAATCAGTTTTCTGGCTACAAATTCGTTGGATCACTAATATTGATGACAAAGAATGTGTGTGTGTGTGTGTGTGTGTGTGTGTGTGTGTGTGTGAGAGAGAGAGAGAGAGAGAGAGAGAGAGAGAGAGAGAGAGAGAGCGAGAGGGAGAGAGAAGCGTGGTGTGGTGAAGGAGAGTGAGTGGACGTAAGGATGAGAGTGAGCTGGAACGTACTTGGGATGAAACGGAGGGGATATAATATACGAGGAATTGGTAATTAAAGAGTATTAATTTTTTTTTTGTATTTAAATGATGTGTTAATTAATGTAGTAAGTGATGTGATGTATTAATTATGATGTTTAATTTTGTTTTTTTTGTATGATATTCTTTAATTAGCATTACTCATAAATATATATGGGGAGGAAGGACCTACGCGCATACAACACGGTCTTCTGCTTTTTTACCTAATGGGTTTGATTGTCTTATTGTATGGTATATTTTTAGGCAAAATTTAGGCAAATATTTTTTGGATAATTTTCAATCGCTTTAAATTTTTTTTTTTTTTTTTTGATGTCCTAAGGGGGCGTGGGAAGGGATAATCGCTTTAATTTATTATGATTATTTTAAATTAAAAAAATAACATTTTTATTATGAAATGTCATTTATGTTTTTAAAAAAATATGAAACGGTACGTTATGCATCACAAAAACAAAATGATGCATTGCAACACATTACGATGCACAAATCACACTTGTGTGTTGTGATGTACAAAAAAGTGTGCATCGTGATGCACAAAATTATATTACAACGTACTGTTTTTGTGTATTGCGATGCACAACCTTTTCTTTTAAACCGGAAGAAGGTATTCTGTTTGTGAAATGTCGTTTATGTTCTTTTTTCTAACACGTACGCATTGCATCGACTTTCACACTACAGAAACAAACTTACCAATTATAACTTGTACGCACAAAATGGATTAAATACAAAATAGATTAAATACACGTACGCATTGCATCGACTTTTTTTTATTAAATACAAAATAAATTACTATTCTGGCTCTTAATACAAATAAAATTAATTGATGAAAATTTTTAATTTTTGGTAAGCAATTTGAAGAAATGTACAAAATACAAAGCAGTTTAAAGAACATTAATTTTCATTAAATCAATTGATTTCAATTTCACAGTGAAGACGATTATAACAACTTAAAGAAACTCAAAAAACGAAATCAAATGAGCAGAAACTTTCGAATGTGATATGGACGAAATTTTTGGTAAGAAATCGCAATGCAAGAAAAAGATGCAACTAAAATATCATATGTTGTTAGGGGACAATTTTGGAACAAATAATCAATTTATCACTTAAAATGAACTTAAATGGTTGAAAATAATTATAGTAGATTTAAGTGGTTAAAATCTATGAAAGGGACCGGTCTGCAATTTTTTCAATATTTAGGTGTATGTAGTACAGAAATAATACTCCATCCTTTTCTAAATAATAGTAATTTTGTTTGATTTGACACATATTAAAAAAATTAATTGGCTATTATAAATATTAGTATAATATGTAGTTTCCTTAAAAGTTCTTGTACATGTGGCAATAATTGAAGTAGAAAAAAAAAAGTTTCGTAAAATTATAAAAGTGTTTTCAGGAAAATTTTAAAACAAGACATTTTTTTGGAATGGATAAAAAAACAAGACAATTATTTAGAGTCCGTTTGATCATGTGTTTTGGTCAAAATGTAGGGATAAAATACAATTTATTTGTAAAAATTGTGTTTTAATGCTGCTTTCAAATCGCAGCTGCGTTTTCAAATCGCAGCTGCGTTTTAAAACATGGAATTTCCAACTTTTTCTCAAAATACAGGTTTTAAAATGCTGCTAGGAAAAAAAAGCTGCGTTTTGAAATAATATTTCAAACGCATTTATAAGAAAAAAGCTGAGTTTTAAAAACGCTATGTTTTTTAAAACACTATATTTTAAAAATACTTTATTTTTAAAATATTGTACCAAATGAACTCTTAGAAACGAAGGAAATACATGAATGAGCTCTCCTTCTTAAATTAATGAGTAAGGTATTTTATTATTCTCCCGTTTTCGTTCCAAAATACATATATTATTTTATAAATATAAATAAGAAGTAATGTTATGTGTGCATTAATTGTGTACCAAAATTTTTTGTTGGCATCTTATAATCAATTAGATGATTTTTAAATGATAGAACACACATTTAACCAATTAAAAAATATCAACTAAATTTTAGTGCTCGTAGCATAACTAATAAATAAAAAAGAGGTGTGTGGGGTTGGGTAAATGGTGTGATTGTGAACCGTCACTAGCACTAGTACTACTAGGCCTACTAAAAATATTTAAAAGTAGAAAACATCACAAATTAAATAATTTTAATGCTCCTAGCATTACTAATAAATAAAAAAGAGGTGTGTAGGGGTGGGTAACATAGTGTGATTGTGAACCGTCACTAGCACTAGTACTACTAGGCCTACTAAAAAAATATTTAAAAGTAGAAAACATCACAAACTAAATGTTAGTATGATGTTTAAGTGAGGCTGAGGGAGGGGGCCTAAATCCAGCGGCGTACGACAACCCATCATGACCTACTTCTTCTTCATCATAACCTTGATGATATATACTTTTCTGAGAACAACAGGTTTCTTGTTGAGATGAGAGCCTTCCAGAAGTTGGAGGAGCCATTTTTAAAAGAGCCATTTCTGGTATGGATTACTTGATTTTAGCAGCTGTTCATTTCAATATCTAAACTCTGAAAATGGAAATAAAAGATACTAGTAGTTCTGGAAATGTCTCAATCAAAAGAACAAACAAAATTATATAACTTGTAGTAATATTCACTCTTACTAACAGTGCAGTTTTGAACCCACCCTGTCTGATTGTATTTTTTGGACTTCAAATCATCAAATCGCAGGCTTCTTTTCATCACGTAGTGGTATAACAAACAAACAAACAAACAAACTGATAATTAATTCGAATAAAGAGCGTGTATAGGTCCAACGGTCACTAAATTTTGCGCTAATTTGAAAGAAAGAACGTGATCTAATGCAAATCTACTAGCCACTATCCATTTGTCAAATCAATACCAAATTACCAATCTCCTAAAAAAAAAAAAAAAATTCATGAAAAGTGGGATTTCAGAGGCCAAACTCTTTGGAGTAGCCTCCTTTCTCAAGTTTACTAGAAAATTTTGTTCTGTAAGATTCAACTATGTTTTTTTTCTTTCTGAAAGAAGGATCTACTACTACTCCTACTTATTTTCTAGAAAACTCTTTGGAGTAGTAAGTTAAATGATGATTCACTTTTTTCTGTTCCTTATTTCTTCTACTGCGATCGATGGGTCTGAGTGAAGTATCTTTGCTTTTGTTCAATCCCTGTTTTTACTAGTTCTCCATGTTACAATGTCTATGAGCTTTTCATGTTTCAATTTTATAAAACTGTGAATTAAACATGAGGTTTTCTATATACAATAACGTTTTAACATCAACGCTGAGGTCTAAAGTTTTTAGTCTGCCTACTGAAATTACTGAAAGTGAAAACCATTTAACTTCATATAAAAATCATCAAGAGAAAGTTTTACACAAATGGAACAAAAGGTGACAACCTCACTATTAAATGACAAGAAGTAACTCCATTTAGGCAAGAAATATTCACAAATTGATCCCAAATTAACACCTACAAATGGAACAAGAAAAATCTGAGTCTATTATTACTTGGATGGAGAAACAAATTGTAATCTACAATACATAAAAATGAAGCAGGATGCTTCAAGAGAAATATATTAAGAAAAAATATTCTACCTTGTGAGGATATAGGTTAAACCTCACATGAGAAAGCTAATCTAAAACGATTTTTTTCAACAAAAATCTAAAACAATTATCAGACTACAAGATTAGTGCGATCAGATTTCAACTTACTGGCATAACTCGGCTGGTGCTTGCTTCCCCAAAAGAAACTGAAGCCAAGGACTTGGACGCCCATGCCTTGGCATTCATTGCTCCTTGCAAATTCCTTCTCTTGCAAGGCTCCTTTAGAGAACTGAATAACTGTATCGCACGGTTCAAGTAGGCCAACGGATGCTCCCACAAGCTCCTTAACCGCATGTTTAGGATGTGTCTTCTCCAAGCAAATTGAGCACAAACACGAAGACCTGGGTAGCTCAAGTAAAGCAATCTCAAAACCACAAATATGGTTGCCAAGGCCAAGTATGTCTCTTGCTGAAGCAAATTTTCTGGAGACCTTGCCCACGAGAATGGGCAGCTTTCTGGCTCACTATTGTTGTCTTTGTCATCCGCTAAAGTGTGTCCAATCCTGTCCAGGGATGATTTATTAACCGCTGCAGTCTCAATACCTGTGCCCATAAACTTGTTCAATACGAATCTCACAGCTTTTTAAGCTATTAAAAAAGCATCGAAATTCAAAAGCAAGACTATAGGAACAATATTATATCAATAGACAGCTGAAAACATATGTGCAGGATTCCCAGGATGACTAACTCTAGACAATTAAAAAACATGATGGAAAAATACTTAATTCTGCCATAATGTAAATGTTGCAATAAATACACAAATGGGAATGGTAATTTGAACCTCGCCCCAATGGAAACCAAATTTGCCCCTCCTAAACAGGGTAGGTTTTTCCTGTGTTCAATTGGGGACTGCAGAGTACTCGGTAAACAAAATTATGTCTTGCTTAGAATGGGTGATAGCAGTATCTACATGCCCATTTCAGTTTGATGTATATAATATTCACCATGCCAGTTGATAGAAAATCTGAAAAGTATATATTATTGTCCTCCAATCTCTGTAACACTCGCATCCCCTCCTTGATTTACTCTCTGCCAACAGCAGGCACTTCTCATCCATGCTTCTGTCTCTCCCTCTCCCCCACTCTCTAAAAGCATAATAAGAGATAAGCCAGGGTAAGTCAGGGAGGCTCCTCTCTGTAAGAATTTATTGTGGAAAATGATAGGAGTCCAAACTTTTTATCCAAATTTCTCATCCAATCTAGATGGCAAGCATGTGATTGGTTAAAGGGTGACATCAAATGTTAAGTCATGTGATACCTAACCAACCACTGCCACCTAGATTTGGATGAGAAATTGGGACACAAAATATTTGGATCCCTATCACTACTTGTTCTACAATAAATGACAATAAGCTGATTTCTCTCTCCTGCTGCTCCAATCACTCTCTGAACACAGACTCTGATATCCTTTTTTCGGAACACAAACCATGATTGCATATTCACCACTCACTCTCTCCCAAGCCTTCCTGCCTCTTTAGCCACCGCATCTTGCCCAACCCCACCATGGCTAGTCACTCCAACAGTATCCCACTCTCTAAACTTTCCAGTCTCAAATCCTGTTGTAAATCATCTTTCTCCCCTCTTGCACGTGAGAGACAGGAAGAGATTCATTTGATTTAGCTTATCAGTGACCTTTATGAGTTTTATTGAGTTTATGTTTTAATCTTTGATAGAAATAAAAGAAGATTATACTGATAACAAAGATTATACATGCAAGAAGTCCACCAAAACAGAACAGTGGAAAAACCAAAACCAAAACCAACAAGGCAGGCTCCCAAGACTCAAAATTACAATGAATTGCTGACTAATCAAGGCTATCCCCTGAACAGCCCCAAAACACAAATGGAGGCAAGAAAACCACTAGGTCCCAAAGAAGAAACATCTCTGTAAAAAGCAATGTAAAATGCCTAGCATTACATTCTGTCCACATGCACCATAGAATTGGATAATTTACTGGAAATGTCAAGCTTTTTATAAAAAAATACAAGTTGTAAAAGTACACCTCGTGTAATGTTTCACACCCCCCAAAAATTTGTCCCTGATTCATGTTTCTTCAAAGCTCAATCAAACTTTGACCATGCATGCAAAACTTTGAGCTATTCAGAGACATAGAAGCTCATCATCTATGCTTTACCTAATTATGACAAAAAAAATGTACATAGAGTGAATGCTTAACGACAAATTAACTCGTATTTCACATATGTGACAATACGTTATCAGAACTGAATCCACCAGTTGGATTGAAGAAAAATGAATCTTAGAAAAAGTTATTAGATAGAAGGTGTGTGCTTCTTTGTTTTACACCAGGTGTAAAAGTCTCTGGTGAGCTAACAGTGTTTAAAACTCCATCATATGTTAATACCTTGATTTAGTCCACATACTACTACATAGAGAAAATGATTTTCTTCAATAAGATATCTTTACAGAAAAAAGAAATTCTACTGTCTACTAAACATATGCAGAGTGAAAGGAGGAGGAACACAAAAGCTTCAATTGTTAACCAGTCATAGTATTGAAAGAATACACACTCATAGTTGAGAAGCTCCATGATATGCTGTACCTGTAACATCACTGTAGAAAGAGATCAGAGAACCAAGAGTCCGGGAGCCATGATAACGCACACGCATGGTGGAATTTAGCAGGAAAAGAGTAGGAAACCCATGAACTCCATATTTTGAAAGTATGCTGCACATAGTTAGCAATGTTAACTTTTGGTGTCAGTAAAATATAATGGAAAAACCTAATTCTACATAGTATATTTGCTTCCAAACCTTGGCCTGATGACAGATTCTTCAATTGCAAAATGTGGGACGGAAGGATACAGGGAAGATAGCAATGACAAACTTGGTCTAAAAGTCACAGAGAATGGGCACCAAGATGCATAAAAGAGAACTGCAACATAATCACGAGTATTCCCATGAACCATACTCAGAGCCCTCTGCAAATAGACCTCATCTCCCTTCACAAAGGAGATGTATCAACTGTCATTAGTATTCTAGAAGAAAATCCAATTGAAGGAAAATCAAGGCGCTCTAAATTAAATGCTGACAGAAGTTAACAATGTAACAATTGAGTCGAGATCAAAATAAGGGAGGTAAAGGACAAAAAAAACGTCCGTAACCTTTGATATATTGTTACATTAACAGAAGAAGCACCAAGAAAGGAGAAGAAAAATAACAAAGACCATGCCCTGGCAAGTAGCAGGTGATCAGAAGAAGCCAACAAAAGCTCACAAGTTTAATAACAGATTCAATAATGAATTAAGGGTTGATTACAACTTTATATATAAGCTACCATTACTCTCCTGATACAACTAGGGTTAGGGCTACAACAGTCAATTAGGAAATAACAAGACTCTTAAAAAAAAGGGCCAGATAACAAAATAATATCCTATTTGTCATAGAGGGCTTTTCCTTCAACATGAAAACCCATTGCTGAGGCTTGCAGACCTTGTCATAATAGTTCCAGAGTTTCAAGGATGCTGCATCACACATCCATCAGTATTTTACTACAAGAGGTCAGCCTATAATCTGAAATCTAACATAATCTACTAAATTTTGTTAACTGATCTACTCAATATTGTCACACTTAAATACAGATCGACTTAAATGAAAATAGTATTCAAGTACAATGTACATCAAAACTGATTCTATTTTCCAATAAGTCAAACCTTAATGCTACACCATTTTTCATTTTATTTTTTGATAAGAAATGCTGTACCGATTTTTTACGCATTTTAGACAAGAATGACTCCAGAAACTCTGAGGTCATATCAAATTGAACATGTGCGCAGTTCTGCAAAGAAGGATAAAGCCAAGGCATCTTCCAATATTCCTCTTTGAACAAGAGGATCAAACAACATGAAAGGATTTTAAAAACACACCATCCCAATCTTTTGGCTCCTGTTAATAGATTGGAATTCCCAAGCCACAGCCAAGTTATTTTTCCTCAATGAAAATGAAAGATGAACAACGGGAAAGAAGCATGACAGAACAGGAGGTCGACAAAATTGCTAGAGCACCTTAAGAGTATGAGAATTACCAAAGCCCCAAGTCTGAATTAATACATATCTAAGCCAACTACAAGATATGCTCAATGATTTCAGAAGTTAAACTATAATCAGCAGAGAAAGATTCTGTGCCACTACCACCATAGTCCCAAGTTTGCTCATATATCAAACTATCATTTGGCAACAAGCTAAATACTGATAAGCAATTTTTAATGCGCGTCAGGTCAACAAATCATTTGCTCAAATCTTCAAAGATGAAAGTCTAGGTCTACCCTAGGAAAATACATCTAGACTTTACATTGTCATATTAAATTGAACTGGAAGTTACGAAGCAATCAAATATTTGACTCAAGCTAATGGTAATTGGCACTGAAACACTCCCTCTTTCCCAGAAATGATTGGCATCCTTCTAGAAGGCCTTCAGTCCTTCACGTCCAAGAGTGTGAACAGACCTTATAAAGTAATATACCATTCTTAAACAAGTGCCAGCTTTGGTAACAATCCAGATTTGAGCGTCAATTCTCATCATAGCCCATTAAATTATGTAGTATGGATAAAATTAGTACAAATACAAAAATGAGTATCATTTTGGCTGGAAGTAGTACCTTTTGAACTTATTTTATCAAAGGGCAAATGAGTCTTGTATATTTATTTTTTGAGAGAAAAAAGAATACAGAAATAAGTACTCTATCTGACTTCGAGAGTCGTTCTTCTTTATTTTGGCTGTTCAATCAGCCAGTCCCTTTTCTAAAATTATGCTCAGAACTCCATAATCCTAACTTTATCCTCATTAATCAAATCTACTGGTTAGGATATTCTTGAGATGATTTAATATATAGACCTCTTCAAAGGGCAACAATGTACAACTGAATATTTTTAAGTTCTAGTAAAAGGACTCTTCAAATGGGACTGGAGTACCATGCAAATTGGTTGTTAGCAACCCTAAAGATAATTGCCATTTGGATGGTGAGAATTCGCCTGGAATAAAGAAAGATTTACCATCAAACCCGACAATTTAGAAAGTTTAAAGTACTCGAGCAATTGAAACTTAATTAAGTTGATCAGCCAACATATGTTCTACTCCCTCCGTCCCTAAATTATTATCTTGCTTTCCTTTTTTGTCCGTCCCTAAATAATTGTCTTGTTTGAAACTTTCCTTTTTAGAACATCACTTTTACCATTTTACCCTTAATTTTTATCTATATAATTATGGGCCACGTACACATGGGCATTAAAGAAAACTACACACTGTATCAATATTAATAATCAAGTCAAGTGTTTTTTTTCTTAATCCGTGTGTCGGGTCAAACAAGACAATAATTTAGGGACGGAGGGAGTATATAATATACATAATAATGAGTCCAATATTATGATGGAGCATAAGTTAGAAACTAGTATAACATTATATTTAATATTTTTGTTATGATACATTATCAAGGGAAAGCACAATACTTAACGAGTTAGCTGATGACATTTCAAACTTTCACAAGAGAAGGTAGCCTAACTTTTTTCTAAAAAAAATTCACAGCATCAAAATGCCTGCATTTGAAATAGAACAAGGTACAAAAGCCTGAATAACCTTTTAACATTTTAAAAAATAGAACTGAATGGAGGTCTTCCGAAATATGGATGATTCATATATAGATGCTGCACTAAATCTTTAATTCTAGTTATTCTCGTATCAGACAATTACTAGGAACAAGCTTTTATGGAGTCTCGTCTTTTCATGAGAATGTATTGAAATGGAACTTTTAAGTTTTAGATTCATGTGGATTCCTTAACTTAACTCAACTCAACTCAGCCTTTTTCTGCAACTACTAGGGTTCCACAATTAATATGTCTAATTAAATTGTCATATGCCTCTACTTCCAACAGTCATCAATGCCAATGCAATCAATTAAAAGGGACAGTTCATTGCACAGCATTGTGGCCATAGTTATTAAAGGCGAAAAGCGAGAGGCGGGCGAGCAAAAGGCGAACACGAAAAAAATATTAAGGAAAAATAAATAAAATATATATAACTTAACAAATCTCAACAAAACATGTTATAAGTGAGCATAATACATGAAATTAGGTTCAAACATAATATCAATAACACAAATGTCATCATTCATAGTTGAAATTCCGATACAAATGATGAGCTTGAGTACAGCAATTAAAAAAAAGAAGAAAAAAAAAAGAAAGAAAAAGAAACATTATAATTCTTTATATTAAAAAAAAAGAAAAAAGAAAAAAGAAAGAGAAACAATAGGAAAAAAAAGTCAGAAAGAAACAACAATTTACAAACTGAAACAACAGTTAAAAAAAGGGGAAGAAAAAAGAAACATTATAGTTCTTTATGTTAAAAAAGAGAGAAAAAAGAAAAAGATTATAAACAAAAATCATACCTGTCGAAGTCGTCAATGAAGATGCGAGAAAGAGCTGAAGATGCGACGACGCGAGAGAAAGCGAGAGACTGAGAAGAAGTCGCAAAAGAGAAAGAGAGATTGAGACTGAGGCAATGAATCCAAGCCCTAGGTTTGAGGACTGGGAAGTTGATTGATCGATTGGGAAGTGAAGACGCACCGTCAAAGACTGAGGTTAGGATTTTCTTTCGATTTTATCCTTTAAAAATAACCCTAGTACTACGCCGTATCAATTAAAAAAGGGTTTTTCCTCACTGCTCCCCTCGCTTCGCTTTTCCTCACCCTCACCTCTCGGAAAATCGAGAAAGGCGTACGCCTTAGGTCGTATCAATTAAAAAAGGGTTTTTCCTCACTGCTCGCCTTGCTTTGCTTTTCCTCGCCTCTCGCCTCTCGGAAAATCGAGAAAGGCGTACGCCTTAGGTCGCCTCTAGCTCATCGCCTCGCCTGAAGGTTCCAGGCAACACACTCGCCTCGCCTCGCCTCTTGCCTCAGACAAGCCAGGCGCTCGCCTTTCACAACTATGATTGTGGCACTTCAAGGTTGGGATGGCTCCCGGCTTAATCAATTGAGACACAAAATAATAAGCTCAACTCAAGTTAATCTTTGTCTAAAGTTCTTGGGGTTGGCTTCATGCATCCTTTTCGTCCATCATTACGTCAAGCAAGATTGGCTATTTATCAACATTTATCATTATCTGTTTTAATTATCAGCATCCAAGTTAAGTTTTGAACTTACCCTAATGCCAGCCTTCTCATAACACCATTTTCCTGATTGACTAATCTTTTTTTTTTGTGTGTGAAAAATAAATATCTATTAAAATGCAGTAAGGGATTGCATCCCATTACACTAGTTGTATACACGAAAAGTTCTAAAAGATAACAAGATCCATCTCCCCTATATACTAGAAGTCCGGAAGGTCCACAAAAACCTACATCAAGCTCCCAACAAAATTCTTCTAGAAAAGTCACAAAAGTAACCTCAGACTACGGGAAAGACTCTCTCTTCCAAAAGTGGAGTAACCTTAGTATCCAATCCTTCACCCATTAATTGCATCTCCACTCCATCAAAAGCCCGTGATTTCTTACATTCCGAATACACCACAGGAAACAAAGGGCATGAATATGCACCCCAGACTAAGCAGAGAGGACTTCAACACTCCTGGTCATACCCCAAGCCACCCTGAACACGCAAATAAAGACCCCATAACTCCCCAATGATATGCAATGTATCAGACGATGACTTACAGACTCGCCATACTTTTTGTACATGCAACAGCAACTAACCAATACTTTACCTCTCCCTTAAATTTTCAAAAGTGAGAATAGCTTCCCAAACTGCTAACCACAGAGAGAGAGAGACACACACACACACCGTATAAATGGCCACTTCACCTGGAGCTTTTGATCTGCAAATCTCCTTCCAAGGAAATCCACTGCTTCTCAATACATCATAGCATATAGAAGGATTCAACCAAAAACAGTCCTTTCTCTAAAGCTTCCACTGCAGCACATTTGCACCACCTGTGGGAGTTCCAACTTCAAACAAAAAATTCATAAACTGGTCAAGTTCTTCTAGCTCCCAATCCTGGAAATATATATTAAGATAGGATTCCCATTCGACCAGGACAGAGTCAGCCACCTAAGTTTGTTTATTTACAGCTATATCAAACAAATTAGGAAACAATCTACTCATTGTCATCTTGCCACACCACGGATGCCTCCAAAATCTGACTTGAGTACTATCCCTGATTCCCATAGTGATGAACTAAATATAAACCGGCTGGCCTTTTGCAATAAAACTCCATAGACCGCTCCCATAAAGACCATGATTTTCACTCAAAGTCCCTTCCATCTTGATCAAACCCCAAATCCGTCTACTACCACCTTTTTCCACAATGTCATTCTCCTTAGGAAATCACCATAGCCATTATCCCAGCAATGCTTTGTTAAAGGTCCTGTAGTTCTTAATTCCCAGTCCTCCTTGCCTACACAGCCTACAACTCTTCTTCTACCCTACAAAAGGATATTTATATTTGTACTCATTACCAATTAACATGCGTCACAGTATGTAATTTTTCTCATGTGTAATCAAGTAATCAACCACTCAACCTTCAAAACTCACTGAAGTAATCCTATCATAATTGAAAAATCAAAATTTTCTCTATGTTTCCTTTATCCCATTGATTTATCTCACTCTAATACTCCCTCCGTTCCTAAATAATCGTCCTGTTTGAGTGGCACGGATTAAGAAAAACTAATTGACTCTATTACAAATATTGGTATAATATGTAGTTTCCTTTAAAGCCCTTGATCGTGTGGTCATAATTAAAGTAGGAAGAAAAAGTAAGGGTAAAGTGGTAAAAGTGTTTTCCTAAAAAGAAAAGTTTAGAAACAAGATAATTTTTTTGGAACGGACAAAAAATGAAAGCAAGACAATTATTTAGGAACGGAGGGAGTACATTTTTTCTCAACTATTCACCACACTGTTTGTCTTAGTACTTGATCATAAGCCTTCTCTTTGTGAAACCATGAACCAATCCTTCTTTTTCTCTTTATATAAAGCCATTCTTCTCAATAAGTAGATCGATCAAAAGGTTGAACTCCCAGTGGTTTCATGTCTTAATTTAGTTCTCCATAATCCTCGCCCAACGTCCCATGTATCATGTATGATTCATCACTTCTATACCATGATGTTTTTAGTGCTTCCCTATGGTTAGAATGTTCCTCTAAGCTATGAATATTATGCATGTGATGAAAATTAAAGTCGCCAAGCATTAGCACTCTTATTCTCAAGTTTAGAAGATTGCATCTACATCCTAATACTCATGCTTTCTAGTTGCAACAGAAAGCCAGATTGTCAACAAAGATTCATCCTACAACTCATAATGTCAATTTGCATCTCCTCACACATCTTTTCAAAAGAATGTTGAGTTTGGCCAAAAGTTAATCTTAAGCATCTAAAGGAGCTTGGTGTCTGACATCACTCTTCTTCCAGTTGTCCAAGGAGCATATGTGGTTGTCGTTGGCACTTCAAATTTATTACTGAACTAGGTCCAACCAAATCAAACTTGCTCACAATTTTGTGCACTTAAATATTAAGAAACAGATTTCCACAAATGTAGTCTATAAGATAAAGGGCAAGTCAACACTTCACATATATTAGATAAAACAGCTTATATACAATGTCCATAGAATTTCAGATAAGGCTTTAAGCTAATAGAAGATGTCAGTAATTTAAGAAAAGCCAAGCACTAAGAGTAAATGGATTTACATTAGTTTAGCTTCCAAAAAGTTGTATAAGGAGTGGTGAGGCCTTAAGTATTCTACTCCCTCCCCGTCCCAAAAAATAGTCTCATTTGACAATTTTTTAATATTGAATTTCTACTTCTATATATGTCCTATAATTTGTACTAACATGAAAACGTTATTTGTGTGATACGCATTAGAAATGTGATGCTTTTAGAAGAAGGAAAGAAAATTGAAAAATAATGGAGGTTTATATGTTAAAAATTTAGCAATGGGATAAGTTTTGGGGGACAAACAAAAACAGTAAGTGGGACTATTTTTTTGGAATGAAGGGAGTATTTAGCAATTACTGCACAAAAGCAATTTCAGAATAAGCAAACATTTACTTTTATAGAAACAAGATTGCAGTATATCATTGGGGCAATTTCTTTCTTTTTTTGTTTTCGCTCGCATACCAATACTTTGTAAAGTTACTTTTTAACCTAAGAAATACTCCTTCCGTTCCAGGCAAAGAGTCCACTTTTTGACTTTTTTGGGTCAACTTAGTTAAAGTTGGACCGAGAATTTACGTAAATTTAGTTGTTTTTACAAAATTATGAAAATTGTAATCCATAGTATTCTTAAGGTAGTTATTAATTAACAAAATTGTATTTCCAAAAACATAAGTAAAGTATGTCAAATTTTGATTTGATTTAGTCACATGTTGACTTTTAAAAAATGTAAGTGAACTCTTTGCCTGGAACGGAGGGGGTACCTTTTATCTATTGCATTCTAGGCCTACACTAGCCCTTAGAAAATACAAGGCAAACTTCATTAGATTCAAGAAACAACTTTTAATGGAGTCATCTTGTGAAGAACCATATGAATCTCCAAAAGTAGCACAGTGACAGGTGGAATCAAGTTGAGTTGAGAAGAAATAGTGCTTAGCTAACCACCTTGATCCTAAAATCAAGGCCCGATGAGCCCCCAGAAGAAACCAAACTTTCCAACTATGTGCTACAACAGCAACCTCCCTAATTTTGCAACCCAATCCCAGTCCTACAAGTAACAAATGCTCAACATTTCCTCAACTAAGATGACATTGACTATAGTGTCCAATACAACCAATCACATCAAACAAAATCAGATAGTCAAAACCCATCTTCCAAAACCTACAAGCAAACAAAAATATTTATAATGAATTGAAGTTATCAATTCTACTTTTGGAAACTAAACCCCAGTTTAATTATAAAAAGCAAAGACAGTATAATTGAAGAGAAAGAAAAAAAAAAAAAAGGAGACAAACCCAATTGATAAGGTTGTTGGGGGGGTAGGTAAAGGAGTTGAAACATACCTCAATAACGCCAGTGAAATCGAAAGAATCCGTTCCATCCAAAGGACAGACGGAATCTCGAAAGCCAAAGATGGAGTCTTTGATGGATAGGGGAGGGCAAACGGAGGATAACGAAACCCTAACGGAGGGGGGGTCGGCATACGTTAGCTTACCGAAAAGCAGCAATAGAAACAATCCAGTTTCCAAAACTCTAGAAGTCGCCATAATCATGATGACCTCGGGATTTATATAAATAGATACAGACAAAAAGATCAAAAAAATGACCGCCTAAATTAAATCATAGAGGAGGGTGAGCCCAGTCTCCTGAAATGAAAATTGGATTTGAAGTAATAAATTAGAGGAAGAAGAAGCACATTAACATTATTAAGGGAGTTTGTCAAAACAAACTGTTGCAGGAAGGTGTTTAACAACAAAAAGAGGATATATATTATATACTGATTTGTATGCATATGAATATGAATATGAAGATTGGGGAAGGGGAAGGGGAAGGAGATGGAGGAAGAAGGGGATGGTAATAACCAGGTGGTGGTGGGGCTACGGTAGCTTTCATGCTCTGTGGTCCATATCACCCCTGTCTTGTTTGTCCCCTTCCCCTCTAAACAATTTTTTTTTTTTACTAGTAATTATTTTAAGTCTACTTCCATCCCATCCCTTGCCAGGTAAAGGAAGCATTTGCTAAGTATTTTATGTACAACACACAAATAGAGAGTATCGATAGAAAGGGATTGAATAGAAATTTATTTGTTTTAGGTGATCCATTGCTTACTATGTTAGTGTATTTCAGAATAAAATATGGTAGTCACTCCGGCCATGAAATTAACCATTTCTTTCTCTAACACATTCATCTGAAATCACGTTAAAACCCTTCATGATTTCATGAATAATACATTATCAAATTAATATCATAAGTTTTTTATATTTATAGATACAGCCTAAGATTTGCATAAAAGTTAAAAATAAATTCTTTAAATTGATATTTTTACTCGTTAGTTCATATTAAGAGTCATTCTAGCTAAGCTTTATATTTACTTTATATTTTCTTATAGTGACCAGTGAATTACTGTACTTCCCGTCCTAAAATAAATGTCTATTTTTAAAATTTTATTGTCCTAAAATACATATATATTTTTTTATATATTTATTAGAGTTTCTACAATACAATCATTTATTAGTGAAAAATGAAAGACATGTTTGAAAGAATGTTCTAAAAAAGAGTTTTAGGTTTGAGCACGTTTAGAAAATAGACTCTCTATATTTATTTTTGCCACACAAAAAAGGATTTTTTATTATTATTATTTAAACATGTTACATAGGAAAAACTAGAGAATTGTATTAGAGATGCTCTTAAATTCACATTTTTCAACTATCATATTCTAGCATTCACTTGCAACGTACAGTATAACATGAATGCTGCTGTAGGAGAATATTCATCTATTAAAATATCTTAAAAGTCAACTATAATTTTAAAAAGACACTCATTTTAGGATGAAAAAAAGTACTCCTTTTATCATTAGAAACTTTCTAAATATCATCATTAATATTAGGGTAAATTACAAAGAATTCTCCTCAATTATTAGTCAAGTTTGAGTTACCTCCTTTAACTACTAATTAAAGCAATATGACCTCTAAACTATAATATTTTCTTAAATTCCACCTTCTATTTAGGTAATACAGTTTGAATTAACGGAATTTGCCCTCCTAATATACATATGACCATTCGTACGTATTATTTTTACGATAATATTCAAATGAAATATAAGTAATTGCTTTTTTGTACGAAGAGGGTCTTAGAGCAATAAAGGTAAAATAGTCAATTGAAACAGTAATAGGGTTTTATTTAAAAAAAAAAATACTTAAAGATGATCACATGAGTCTCGGGTGAGCATTTTACGTCAACTCAAATGACAGTGCCCAAACAGAAGCTGCGATTAAGGAAAATACTATAGTTGAGGGGGGCAAATTATTTTAATTGGTAGTTGAGGGGGCAATTCAATCTCAACTCATAGTTGAGAGGGTTATTTGTAATTTACCCTTAATATTAATATAAGAATCACTTCTCTGAAATGGCAACAAAACATGGTGGGAAGGTTGAAGGAAGCTGTTGTACAAGGAAATAACATAGTAGTAGGTAGAATGGATCTTTATAAGAGCATCTCTAATATTAATATAAGTGTCTTCAAACGGGTGTTATCGCTCTTTATTAGCAGTAGGTAGAATGGATCTTCAATCATTGTGATATGAATTTTACTCTCTTTTTTTATTTATTTATTTATTTTGAAAGGATTGAACTTGGTGAAGCTCCAGTTACTATTGAGCCAGCCCTCAAAATCTGCATCATTATAATTTGTGATACTAATTAACATCTTTGGTGCTGAGATCAGAGTTGTTTATGGACAATATATAGCTCGCTGTGTGTAAACCAATTTGAAAAAGGGATAGGATCCTCTATTCTAAAAATATGTTTCATCTCATAATCCAAATATCGGATATTCGCCACATGTACATAAAAAATCAATAAGTAATTAATAATTTTTATTCTCCATGCACACATGACGATCGAAGATCTCACCGTTAAAATAGGAGATAAAACACATTTTTTAAATAAAGATTTTATCCCGGTTGGACTAGTAATAAAAAGGGCAAGTGAGTATTGTCCCACGAAAATTGCAAGAAATATCCCAGGTAATGAATTCAGGGCACAACTAGTTGTACTTGAGCTATAATTAATGATGAGATATACAACTACAACCCAACAATAATTGAGGCAAATCATGGAGTAATACTACTAGAAATTTTGGGAAGAATTGATTTGGGTCGAACTCTTTGGTAATGGGGGTATATTGATTTGGTTGGGTATCCATATATGCTTTTGCAACTATGGATTGGTGGGTGTATAGTGGATAAGAGGGCACAACTGGATCAGTTAGGGTTTCAATTATAGTTTGTCATCATATGTTGTTTAATTGTTTTTTTTTTTTAAGTTTAAATTTATTCTAATTATTTATATTATGAATTTATCAATTTAGAATCCATGTAGATATATAATTATACACCTTCATATTATATAAAGGTATTTTAATTACTACAAAGATTTTAAGAGTATTATCGTCTTTTTTCGTTTCATCTAAAATGTTTTGGAAAAAAGTGACAACAATAGTCAAGTGTAATGATAAAATTGACAAAAAAGAAATATGACCTTGATGAATAAATCTCAAAGTACAGTGACCAAAATATTATTTATACCACAGCAACTTAGAAAAAAAAATTTATCCAAAGCACCATGTCATCAGTTAACGTGGTCGTGGCATTCCAGAACCAGTTAAGGGCTTTGAAACAGCTGCCATGATACACCATTTGCAATTGTTGAGACCTAAAATATTTGAATCTTTTTTTTTTTCAAACTTCTTTTTGACTTCCGCATCAACAATTTCAAGTTTCCTAATTGATCCTAGAGTACCACCGCATCAACTAATGACGTGGTAGTCTAAGACGTATATTTTCTCCAAGCAACTTGAGCTTGGTGGAGTCTAGTGCTCATTCAAGAATGACATTCTATCTTTGTGGAATCGATACAGTTGGTGCAAGTGGTTTTTAAGTAGGTTTTCCTTCCCTCCCAAATTCGCCTTTGCTATCACATCTCATCATGTACTTACAATACTATTATATTAACACCAAAGGCATATACGTATATGTAAGAGTACAAAAATGACCTAAAAGTTAACTTCCTTAATTTTTGCAAAAAAAACTAAAAAACCACACTTTTTTAGAACGAAGGAACTGCAATTTTTTTGGTTTCGCTTATTATTGCTTCGGCTTTTTGTTGGGTATGGGATTTTTGGGCCATTCTTTTTCGAAGTTGTTTTGCTGTAATGCCATGCCATGCACCGCACGTTGAAGCTAAGAGGTTTGTTTTCTTTTGTCGAGAGCCGATGATGTTAATAGTTTTTAAAAATTTGTTCTCTTTACAAGATTTAGAGACTTCGATTTTTTTTTTTTTTAAACTTTCGCTCTTTTGCTCTATCAGTTCTCTCTACCCTCGGTGTTTTTTTTTTTTATGCTGTTATAGTAAAATAAATCTTGGTTGTTGAAATCCTTGTGATTGGGTAAACTGTCGCATATCTAATTTTGTTCAGTTCGATTGAATCGGGCAACAAATGAACCTATCATCCAAAGAATCCATTGTAGAAGTATGGTTTTGAAACTTTTTCCATACAAATATAGGCTGCTGTATAAGAAAGCTAAACTTCATTGGAGCTTTTGGGCTTGGAAATTGCAAAATCAAGAGGCTAGAGAAACGTCCTTGTCGAATCCGACTCTGAAGCTGCTACTTAAGTAGCAAAACTGGCAAGCAATGAAAGTCACCCCCTCCCATCTCTCATGGACGATATTAAAGTGCCCACTGACTCGCCAGGCTACGTCCATGCGCCGACCACCTAGCCGACATGGGAGCAAACCAAAATCCCATCCTCAAAATCTTGATAGGAAGGAATAGTTCGGGAATCTTGCTTTTCTTATTTCCTGTGTTTTACCTTTCCAGACGTACCCACCACCTGCCAAACCACCACCTCCCCCAAACACACACATACACACACAAAACAAAAATCCAGAGAGAATTCAACTTTTCAAGATTATATGGAGTAGAGATCTAAGCTGGAAAAAGAAAAGGACAGACGGAAAGTTCGGGCTCATAGCAAATTCAAGAGCACAGGTAACATGGGAGATAGAAAGTGGCAGGTGAAGGGGAGAGTGGTTCAACATCTCTTAAAGCAAATCAACAAGCTTCAAACCCCTAAAACGATCCAGCCCAAGTGTTTGGTATAAGTGCTAAAATAATCCAGTCCGCATGTTTTGGTAAAAATGCTAAAACGAAACCGTAGCGAGTAAAGTACAAGTCAATCGAAAAATAGCCCCACTACCAAGGAATATGGCTAGGATTTTGAATCCACAAGTCATTGTCTAAAGCGTGAAGCTGTTTTCAGGCACATAAAACACGTCACGAGAAGACCAAAATGATACACGCATATACAAATATATCAAAATTATTTCCATAATCCGTTTTCAGGATGTTGTTCTCCCTTAAAACAGATGGAACCTTAAATTCAGTGTTCAAAAGTAAACAAATTCTAAAAGATAATCTAGGGCAGCTTAAAACCTACATAAGATTTGTTTATATACAATATATAATCTACTAAATCAATGTGTCATTCAATCTGCATTCTGTAACTAAATAGAACCACCACTTCGGTGCACTGATTAAGGAAAGAATCATTTTTTCTCATTGATCCTAGACCAAGAAACCATTAGACAATGAGAAAACCATTGATTGGTTTGACAAAAGATCTCCTTGAATAAGCATACCAGGAAGGAATACAATCCAAGACTGGGGGCAAAAGCCTCCTTCCATCTATCACTCCTGTTGCCTGTGTAAGTTAACATAAACAAAGCTATCAGCACATACTCGGGGTTTCAATGAAGAGCAGAAGCTACTGTACATTTGTTGCTCATTCGGTAAGCATGCTATCAGGATTCCTTTCAAGCTATTTGAGCTGTCAGGGAATGAATTTGTACTAAATTGGTATGGAATAGAATGACCATTGTTGCATACCAAACAAGCACTGTCTAGAATCAGTAGCTGAATATATTGCCAGAGTACAGTTCATAAACTCTGTGTCAATTAGAACTTTAACTAGGAGACATTTCCCAGCTAAGCTCTTAAATAAGAGCAATACACGTCTATATTCAAAACTGACAGAGAAGGACGAAATAAACAATTACAAGAATAGGAAAACCAATAAAGTTTACTACATAATGCAGAAATGAATCTGTCGGTCAAGAAAAAGGTATTCAAGCTGGCATTTACGCCTAATCTAGAAATTTAATAATAGAAGGACATCAAACTTTTTTTTTTTTTTTTTTTTTTGATAAGGAAGGGACATCAAACATTACTGCCGTTTAACGAAGGAAGAATAAAATATTGTTTTATCCTGAAGATGAAGCATGTATTCCACCTAAAGGTTTTAAATGTTTAGTGAGATTTTTTCAGATTGTTTCTGTGAGAACAATTAATGAAGTATATGAAAAAATGTAGCATCTGCATTTGCAGAGAAGGAAGAGAAGGAAAAGATCAATAAAGGGTCAAACACAATCAAAGAGCAAAGATCACTGTCCTGGTGTTTTATAGTGAAACAGTACACAGTAGTTCCATGTTCTGATGTGCCACACAGAAAATGGAGGCAACCCAATGTTTTTTACTGACGTTTTGAAGAAAAAGCAAGCTGCACTTGGTTTAGTGAGAGGCATGACATCCAATTAATTTGCTCTTATTTTTATCATTCGACTGAGGTCTGAGAGAACATCACATACAATATAACAAACAAAGTATACAAACCAGAAAAATCTGGCAGCAATATGAAAGAACAATTTTCCTTTTTCTTATCTCACCAAGGAAGCTAATTAATCTTAACTTAACTATTTACAAAGACAAAAACAAGAGGCACACTGACGCATACACAAACAAACACAGAATTTACACGTCCCAATCCAAACCTAAATGAAGTTCTCACTTAATGTATTTAACACATTTTTGGTTATTTACATGTACTAAGAGTAGCAATACAATAAGGGTAGCATCTTACGACTTTGGATTGATGTATTCTTCACCATTTTTATTATTTCAACTAACAAAATTATTTTTTGGGTTTAACTGCCCTTTACGCACTTGGGAGGTCTGCGGTTTTAACTTTTGCAAATTGAGGTCTAACTGTCTAAGGGTGCGTTTTCGTTGCAATTGGGGGTCAAAAAGGGGTTTCCGTTAGTTTTTGGATGGAAAAAGTTATGTGCCATCCACATGCATTTTGGTGGGATTATTTCTGTCTTTTGACACTTGGTTATTAAGCATACGACCTCGAGACCACGTCATCTGACCTATATCTGTTGGTGAAGTGAAAGTGGAATTGTAGAAGAAAGCGGCGCCAGACAATTAGGATGTTAAATGAGAGTTTGTTTCTCTCTCTCTCTTTTTTTTTATACTAAATAAATATTAAGAAAAAAGTGATTTTGACTTTTAGCTCATTTACATAGAAAAGGAAAGGAAAGAAAAGAAGGCTTTAATTTTTAACTTTTTTTTTTTGGTTCCTCAAATAAGAAAATAAGAAAAAATTTGTGAGCGAATGACTATATGTGCGAGTCACGTGCATATGTGAAAAGACCAAGAAACCATGGATAGGTGCATGCTAACGACGCATGACGACTTTCCATCCAAAAATCAACAGTAACCCCTTTGCGACAGTGAGTAAACCACAGGGTAGTAAAGTGCAATTAACCCTTACTTTTTTAGGATTGCGATTCTTTAGTTGTGTGTGGTTGGTCGCCCATCTTTTGGGCATGGATCTCAACAACTTTGCTGAATGACTTCCGGTGTACATCTGATAGCCATCCTGCATCAAATGGTATCAATGCAGAAGCTCTATTGCATTCCACCCCTCTTTTCCACTACTTTTGTCAATTCACCACAGTTCATTCTCCGTCTTCTTAGTAGTCAATGCGAAGAACGACTTCCTCGCTCGAAATAAAATTCTGAAATTTTTTTGCCGCAAGAACGACTTCCTGAACCAAGCCTCTTAACTGAACCAGAAGCCGAACCTCGGAAATAATTAACTGTCCTGTTTAAAACGGATGAGACCTTGGGGAAAAAAAAAGAAGTTTTCCTACTTCCAGATTCTTCCACAATGGATGGTGTTGAGGAAGCATGTAATGGATTACGAATACTTGCTGGCTTAGAGCATACTCAAGTTCAACTGAGTTGAGATGAGGATGAATCTGCAAATCTAGTACAAGTCCAAAATGATGTGGAAAACCTCCATGTCCAATACATTTAAAGAATGGATGAAAAGCTTGCCGAGATGGAAGCCAGCCTTCTGTTTTGTACTGAAGAAGAAGCTGAGGCTGAGTTACTTGGGGAGAAAGCTAATCATAAACACAAAGTAGAGGTTGAGGCTTGAGGTAAGTAAGAGAATTAAAGGAAGATGACCACATTCGACTTCATTATCCAAGAGAACATATTTGAGACTTTGAAATAGTCAAGGACCTCAAGGTTATTTCTATACTGGTCCTGATGGAGATGCAACATAGAATTTTATACCTCAAGTGAAAGACCTTTCCACCTCATGGCTATTTATTCTCCATCATTACAAAACTTGTAGCTGCATTTTCTCAAACAGTGGGGAGAATGATGCATTGCACACCCACAACTCGAACAGAGAAGTTCTTGATTGAACTTTCTTCCAGCCTCGGTAGAATGATGCAGGAGCAGTTTATTTGTATTTTCAGTTATTTAAGTACTGTGGGATATTTTGTAAAGTCGTACAATTAGATTTAGCATCTGACACCTACAAATTGATGTTTTCTTCATCATTGTAATTGGGGTACTTGAATTGTGGTTTTCCCGTGGTTGGAAACTTTGGCTGCATTGTTTGCCTCCCATCTGTAGAGTAAAATTACAGTAGCTTGCAAACAACAATGGATGTGGATCTCTTAGGTCATCCTGCATCATGTTGAGCACATCAATCACCTCTTCTTCCATGAAGTTATGGAAGTATGCTCTTTCCAAATGTCTTATAAGAATGTTCTGATGTGGGATCCAGAGGTAAAACGTACTTTAATTTCTTTTCAATGGTGACTCTTTTTGCAAAAATAAGGTATGTTGTTCTAGCGGCTGCACTGTACCATGTGGGAAGAGAAAACATAAGAGAATCCTTTGGCACTGAGAAGGCTGTAAATAGAATATATAGGCATTGGGAGATTTGTGAAGACTGGGCAGTTAGTAGAAGAACACTAATTAAGATATTTAATTTTTATTTTCTGTTCTCTTGTTTTTTGTAGGCTGACTCTGCAAGGGGAATGACCTTGAGTAGGATCAAATCAAAATCCTTTTTGTATATGTTCTTAATACCACACTTAGTTACCAAAACAAGGAGGATGGAAGAAACCCTTGAGCACATACAACCAGCTGCTAAAGTACAACAATGTACAGTTAAGTGGGATTCACAGAATTTCAAATCTCATCATAACAGAGAAAGCCAACTCTAATCTTTCTCTGTTCAACTACTTCCAGAACATTATTTCTACATTTAATTCAGTCTGAAAAAGGATGTTTTATTACGATGATACTTGCAATTTTAAAGAATAAATATATAGTAAATGTCAAACGTACACACAATCATGTCCTATCTTAGTTACTACTTCTGTTCCACCCAAAGAGTCTACGTTTGAAAAGTCTAATAATTAAGGGATATATAAGTAGCATTTGGAGTTGGTCATAATTACAAAAATGTTTGAGTATAGTCAAGATGTTTATAACATGTGTAGAGGGTAAAATGGAAGGGTTTAGGGAAATTGTAGGCATAATTTTTTAAAGTGGACTCTTTAAGTGGTAACATCCCAAAATAGAATAGTGAACTCTTTGCCTGGAACGGAGAGAGTATTTCCTTTCATGTCAATTTTGGTCTCCCCCTACCTTTCACATTACCATTGATATTGATAGCGCAACTATTGGTCAACGTTGTATCCAAATCATCTTAAGCAACGTTCTTTTATTCAGCTTTATCACAGCAACTTTTACATTTTCACAAACGTTTTAATTCAATTTTCATCTTTCTAGTCTTGCCACACATTCATCAGCGTTCTGATTAAAGCAACATCATTTCGTGAAATGTTTCAGCTGCCCTACATTCCATACCATAATGTAAAGCAAGTATATTAGCCATGCTATAAAAGTTTTGCATTCAATTTTCCAGATACATGACAAACACATAAAACATTTCATGCAAGGATATTGGCTATTCTTCCCTTATGTTTTTCGTGTAACACTTTTCAGTATACATTATCCATCTTTCCCCATTTTTCCGACCTTTTACTGACCCTTGAATTGTCACTCTTAACACATTATCCTGTTGACATCCCTGGTCTTCATCTCCCTTAATTTCACATATCCCTATATATGATTTTTCCAATCTTAAGAATAATGACATGGGGGTTTCTTTCAGCAGTGTTGGGAGATCATTAAGGCAGATGTTATGGGGGTTTTCCAGCATTTTTACGAGAATAGGTGTTTTGAGAAAAGTTTAAATGCTTATTTTATTGCTCTTATCCCAAAGAAAAATTTATCTTGGTTTACCTTTGGGGGCGCCCTCCAAGAGTTCGGTGTTGTTGAATCCCGTTATGGAACATTTTGAGAATCGGCTCGCGGGATGGAAAAGGCAATATTTGTCCAAAGGTGGACGTCTTACTCTTATTAAGAGTACTCTTTCTAATTTGCACACTTTATGTCCCTCATCGTGATCCCAGTGGCAGTGGCCAAGAGAATGGAAAAACTGGAGAGAGATTTTCTTTGGGAGGGGAGCATGGAGGATCGTAAATACCATCCAGTCCACTGTAAATCTGTGTTCTCTAGTGTGGGAAGGGGTGGCCTTGGTATAAAAATTTGAAGTTGTTCAACAATGCTTTGTTAGGCAAATGGCTCTGGAGATACATGGTTGATAGAAATGCTCTTTAGAGGAGGGTTGTTATTAGCAAATTTGGGGAGGGCAAGCACTTGTGGTCTCCAAAGAGATTAACTCCTCGTATGGAGTTGGTGTGTGGAAAGGGATTCGGAAAGGGTGGGACCAATTCTTTAGATATACTATGTTGGAAATTGAAAGTGAATCTCGGGTCAGATTTTGGAAGATAGGTGGTGTGGCAAAAAGGAGTTGTAGAGGGATTTCCCCCTTCTTTTTAACTTAGTAGCCAATAAGGAGGAGTTGGTGAGTTCTGTTGTAATGATTGAAGGTGGGTCTTTGTCTTGGCAACCCACTTTTCGTAGAAACTTACAAGAGTGGGAGGAGGGTTCCTTTTTTGAGCTACTTGGGAAGATCCATGCTTTCCCTTGTCCTCGTTCTGTGGAGGATAGTTATTTGGAGGGTTTCTAAGAGCAAGAGATTTTCTGTCAAATCTTTCTATCATGCCTCGTTGCCTTGGACTTTAAGGAGAGACTCGTTTTCCCTTGGAAAACAGTATGGAAAACAAAGCCCCCTAGAGCGGCTTTTTTGGCTTGGGAAGCAGTTTATGGCGCTATTTTAACCGGGGATAATTTCTATGTGAATTGGTGCTATATGTATAAAGGCAATGAGGAGAGTGTGGATCATTTGATGCTTCACTGTCTGTTGCTAGGGAGTTATGGAGCTTCATCCTCAATAAGTTCAAGGTTTCATGGGTTTTTCCTAGCTCGTCTCTCTATAGGAGGAGAAGGAGAAGCTGCGTTTGGGATGCTGTTCCGCTAGGAATTTGCTGGATTGTTTGGTGTGAAAGAAATAGGATGGCTTTTGAGAATTTGGAATCCTTGATTTCTTCTTTAAAGGAATCCCTTTTGCAGTTGCTGTTCTTTTGGTGCTCGGAGACGTGTCCTTCTTCAGCCCTGTCTTTTGTTGATTTTGTGGATAATATTACGATAGTTTAGTCTCCTTGTTTTGTGTATACTTCTAGTGTACAGGACGCGTCACCTGTTTTGGCGCCTTTAAATCTTTACTTATCAAAAAAAAAAAAGGGAATAATGACCATGACAAAACTTTAGAGTTGGACTCTTTTGCCGATTTCTTTACTTCTTTAACACATTTGTATCTTTGTACCTTGTTAAAAGTTTTGCTTTCGACTTTCCAGATACATATCAATCAAATAAAACATTCCATGCAATAAAAGCAAGTATACTGGCTATTCTTCCCTTATGCTTTTCGTGAAACACTTTTCAGTATACATTATCCATCTTTCCTCAATTTTCAGAACTTTTACTGAACCTTGAATCGTCACTCTTAATACATTGTCCTGTTGACATCCCTAGTCTTCATCTCCCTTAATTGTGCATGTCCCTATATATGTTTTTCCCAATCTTTGTAACTGGTCAAGTATAATGACCATGACAAAACTTTGGAGTTGGACTCCTTTGCTGATTTCTTCACTTCTTTAACACATTTGTATCTTTCAAAATCTTGTGCATTTCGAAATTTCTGCCGAGCTATATAGAAATCTCTAATAATTATCCACCTTTTGGACTTCTCATTCTACCAACAGATTTTCTTCTCTAAAGGTACTCTACCTTTTGATTCACCAAATAAGGGTTTCATTTCTTTTCCTTCTTCATAAATCCATACGTTCTACTCCACATCTCACTAGTTTTACCCTATACCGTCATAGAGAATGAGAGTCTGGATCAAATCTCCACCTTTATTGCTATCTCCAAATCTGTAAGCTCTAACACCATTTCATATCCCACTATATCTTTTCAATCGTCACACATGACTATTGGAGATCTCCCCCAACATAAACCTTTAAAATATTCTTTAATATCCTCCCAAAATTGAACACTAGTCTACTCTTTTAATCCTACCTCAGTGTCATAAGTGTTAATTACATTTACTATTTGCCTCCTTATAACCAGCTTTCTAAGTCTATTTACTTTCTCTTTACATCTTCTAATTCTCATCTACTACTATGCCAACCCTATTTCTGCCCCCCATCTTGGCTAACGGCAAAAATGACAGATAATTATGGTTTAAAACTGCACTTGAAATTAAAGCAACATGGACTCAGAGAGGAAAAATGATGAAACTATTTATGAATTACTGCTCAATCAAAATTTTACCTTCTGCCGGAGTTCTTATCCTTGGTACGGACTTAAAGAATGAAAAACATGTATGGTTAGATGCAGAAGTTTTCAGGGACAGGTAATTCTACAATATATTGACTTGCTGTGAAATCCTTGCACTGCAGGTTGGGCACATGGAACCAATTCCAGCTTGTATTCCAGAATGACCAGGCTCATGATGGAACTCATTTCTGCACCACACACATACAGCAGTAACTTGATTAGCAGCTATATTTGGCATCAGAGCACCCTTTCCTAGCCAAAAGGAGGGATTAAACTCCTGTCCCATCTCCGTGCCATACGAAAAGTCCTTGGAATTCCCTTGAAGAGAATTGGAATTATGTGCAGTCAGGAAGCTGAATTCCACAGGCTCAGATCTTCCTGATCTAAACCCATTGACACCTGGTCCATTGTTGTAATTCTCCCCAAGTCTAAAGATCCCATCTTCAGCCTGTAAGTAGAAACAGCAGATCAAATGCTATTAATAAGTAAAACACAAAACAAGACAGGACACAGGTTTGCACTCGGTAGTAATTTAAACTTCAGGACAGTATACACTTGTGCAAAGAGTAGCTTCAAAAAGGTACCAAGTAACTACATTCATTTAATCAAGAAATATGACTTGACACATTTCTTCTCGTAGAAATGTATTCAAGATGGCAGCTAAGAATACCTTATCTGAGATTACGTCAAAGGTGCGAAAGCAGCTAGGTGATTGCACTAGCGGGTGTGAAGCCAAACCACTCTGCAGTGCATTTCCACCTCCAGTTTTCCACATAGCAGAAGGCATCACGTCTTCACCAGGCTGATAAGGACTGCTGCCAAAACCAATCATGTACTTCTTGTTTACAGAATTTCCAACGTCTTCCACTTTGCGCTCCTCCCATTCTCTGCCAGTATACACTGTGTTGAAATTATTCCCAAAATCGTTGGTTCCACTGTTACAAGATAAACTAAATAAGTCACTCATAGAACCTCTTCCCTCCTTGAGATCCTGTACCATACTACTGTTAACCATACTTAAATTAGTCTGGACACCAAAAGTTTGCTCAATCTCAGAAGGAACAAAGGAGCGATCGACAAGATCTCTTTTCTGCTCCACACTAGTAGTATCTGTATATAGTCCCGCATGAGGATTTCCAAAAGCAAGACTTAACTCATGATTGCCTATGTCTCTGTCTTCATCAAATTTAAGATCATCCAGAGGCGAATTATACAGCTTATTCACAAATACATCATCAGAGGTTTCTGCAATACAAAACTGATTAAGCAAACCTCTTTCAGAGGTTTCCTCCTTGCACTCCTCCATTGCACTATCATAGAGCCCAGTTACATCAACCTGTAGATCAAATGTTTGCTCGTTTCCAGATGGAATAAGAGAACAGAATTCAAGATTCCTTTCTTTGGCAATAGTCATAACACTTGGATTTAGCCCACTCTGACTGTCATCCACATGAACAATTGCTTCGTTGTTCCCAAATGTTTGAAATTCATTTAGTTTCACCTCTTCCAAATCTCTTCTAGAAACTTTATCCTCATTATTTTCAATATGGCAACTTGGCTCACAACCATGCTGAATCAAACTGCTTTCACAGCTTATTTGCTGCCTGGGTTCTTCTACCATGCAAGTGGAAATGACATTCCCACTATTTTCACTAGCACATACTTTCTCCCTCCAAGATGCGATGGCTGAACAGTTTTCGATATTCTTTTCCTCCTCAAAGCTAGTCACATCTGCATCTGATTGAGCGGAACTACGGCACTCATTGCTGCGGATTTCATGTTTTCCATCAAGATTGGGACTTAGTAAGCTAGAGCAGACTTGATTTAAATTCCTATCAACACCACGAGTGTCCTCATCACCAGACGGAATAAGAATGCTGCTAACAAGACCTCTCTTCAATTCAGACTCTGCCTTCATGGAAGGTATTAAGCCATTTGCTTTCTCAAGAAATTGCTCACTCCCCTGTGGAACAAGGGAATGGTGATGCTTCGTTTCGGTCACACCATCCTCATCCAGGCCAGCAGGAGTATTGCAAAAACCAGATAATGGCTCACCGTTTGCAACTTTATCTGTATCAAGGGTGGATTCATCAGCAGTGCAAGTAATATCCCTATCATTTGGACTTCCAGTACCATCCTTTGCCCCGCTAGTATTTGAAGGAAGAAAGCCAATTTCAGAAACTGCTTCCTCATTTAGCCCCTCGACATCAGCAGGCCCTGCAACCACATTGTTGATAACACCACCAGATGTTTGCTCATTTGGAAATGGAGAAAGCACACAGCTTCCAGAAGTTTCCTGCTCAAGAAAACACTTCTTTGTTTTGTCGTGAACAGAATCAATAACATGTGTTTCACCAGAAGGTTCTCGGTTGCTGTTATTCTCATTATTAGACAAGGCAGCTTCATAAACCACACCTAAATCAGATTTAGCAGCAACTGCATCAGGAACCTCATCCGTGCCACATACTTTATCATTACTTGAACTTCCAACAAGATTATCACTAGATTCTTCAGCTACAACATTTCCATTGCCGTTGACCTGCAAATCCTGTTTGTCATGAGCCAGAAAATTAAGGTCATCAACACGCTTATCAACATTTGTTTCTATACTAGAACATGCCTTATATATACTGTGAGGAGAATCGATATTTAGTTTATTATAATAATTTACATCACAAGTTTCTGTAACAATGCTGTCGTCAGCCCCCATTGATGCTTGCGCCAAAGACTCCCCATCAGGAACCCCACCCAACAAGAAAGGATGGTCATTCTTTCCCTCAGTTACAGTTGATAATGCCTCTGAACTCTTTACTTTATATTTCACATGGGCCCCTATATGGCCATTATAACGGTGCTTTTCATTAAATGTCTTGTGGCAGAACTGACACTCATATTTTCCACCTTTAATTATAACCCCATCAGTAATAGAAGTACCGGCTTTAGATCTCTTTCTCCTGTGACATAATAATTGGTGCTGCAATAAATCATCCTTCCCATCAAAATTCATTGTGCATTTTGGGCACTCAAACATCTCTCCAACTCCGAACTCCATTGGATCCGGGATCTTTAACATGACTTGCTTCTCGTGATTTCTGGATAAAGAAGTCACTAGAGATGATGAATAGCAAACCACAGTATCTATCTGGTTGTTGTCTTCCTGAAGAACAAGATCTGCAGCCTGTCGCCGTCCCGAATATAAAAGGAAAGAAAGGATAGAACTAGGGGTATGGTGAAGATTAAGAAAAAGAACTGGGCACAGCATTTACTACAAACAGGGACTTACGTTTTCAGAAGCCACTTTGGAGGCATGCTCATCATTGTTGTATGCACAGTTCGGCTTATCTGAGTTTTGGGGCCCGAGAATGGAAAGCAAGTATGCAGAAACCTCCCTGCATGATGCGAACTGCCGGCCACTAGGACTGCCATCAACATGGGGATAATTTTGGAAGTAAGAACCATAAAAACCAATAATATGCAAGAAACAACTTTGAAGTCAGTCAAAGCAGATATAAACTAAATGGTGGTAGTACAGCATCTGACAAGAGTCAAACATGTCTAAAGTTGGATCCATAACCAACTTCCTAACGAGCAACTCCTCCAAGAATTTGGCATAGCCAATTTGTCCATTGAAAATGTTCAACTCATATTGGGTTTTCATTTCAATTGTTGCGTATAAAATTGAACTGAATCTATATAAAATTACTCATAGAAAATTTAGTTCATTTCATATAAAAAGTACTCACTCTGACCCAAATGAAGAGTTGCGCTTTCCTCTTTAGTTAATTCAAATCAACAGGTACATTTCCTTTTTCAGAAATTTTTCTTTAGCTTAATACCCTAAGGTGGCGTCTAGTTCGCAGAATCAGGGGAAAGTGAATGACCAATTCCCTTTGACCAAATTCCGTATGCATGTTTGGTTGATTTTTTGGAGAGAATGCCATTCCTTAGGAATGCCAAAATCCCTTACATGAGGGAATCTTGAAATACCATGGGGGCGGTGGGTTTCTTAATTCCCACCAAAATCATTCCATGGTAATGTATTTTTAGGACTAAAATACCCCCATATGTTATAAGTTACTCCCGGACTGCCCTTGTCACAAGGAGCCAGACCTTCCTTCTTCTCCCTCCTCCCACCACCAACACCACCAGTCCACCACTTCCGCCTTTGCCAATATTATCGCCACCCCACTACCGTCACCAAATTGGTTTACCAAATAGAAAAACAAAATAATAAAAATAAGAACCAAAATTTGAGCATATTTCGTAGCCAAGAACAAAAAATTGAAAATAGAGATCAAAATTTCTTTAACTAAAGAAGTCCATATCAGATCTTTTCGATGAATTCTTCACAGCGGCGTCCGGACAAGATTGCATCAATAGATCTAAAATTATATTCGAAGATCTGGAAGGGTTGAAGAAGATATTGTGCAGGATATGGTTTACCGCCGTAGCTCCAGAATCCGATCAAGATAATGAAGCCGGAAACACTCTCAATTAGCTCTCCGGCAAGCATTGAAGAACGAACTGCTTCACCTTCATCTTTAATATCGACAGATGGAGGTATTTGACTTTTTCTTGTTCTTGCCAAGTTGGTTAAAGAAAGAAAAACAAAAAACATGATTATAGCCACACACAAAAAGGATCCTTTTTCAGGTAATAGCTGATGACGGAATGAAGGCTTAAGTTCAACGCCGTCCTTGCCTTATTCTCCGGGCAGGCCGGCCAAAAAGGCCTTGACTTAAGCCTTCTAGTATGATTTACAGGTTTTATTGAAAAAGTAAGAAAGGGCAATTTGGACTTTATCAAGTATTTTCATTCCATTCTTTCTGAAATTCCCATGTACCAAACATAAAATCAACATTTCATTCCATTCCATTCTGTGCGAACCAAATGTTTGAGTTGACCAATTTCGTTCCCATTCCAAATCCCATGGAAATGAATTCCCATTGACCATTCCATTCCCACCGATTCATTCCAGCAAACCAAATGCCACCTAAGAGTTTGTGGATGAAAACCACGTCAAGTCAACTAAAGCAAGTTGAAATTGTGGCCACAAAATGATGTGGAGTAATTTAAGAGGTTCTTGGCTTTTCCACCATTTTCTTAATTTGCGCAATAAAACCATACCTCTCCATTTGAGTCAGAATAAGTAACAAAGAATAAATGAAAGAAAAAGATAAAAGGGCATAAATACTCTTGAAAAGTAAAAAAAAAAAGGGATCATTTACTGAATTACAAAAAAAAATTAAATTTTAAAATACATACTTGCAGAATATTATCAAAGGAGGGATAGAGAGTCAAGTAAGTTCTCCCCCAAAGTTCATAAAGCAATTTAAACAAATTCACAATGACCAACAGCTAAAAGGATAAAATAACATCTTGGCCTTCAATTTTTTATTTTTAGTATTTAATGGGGAATTCTAATTTCTGTTATGAACTCTACAGATTCAATAAGACACATTTACTTAAATTTCTCAATTCTAAGCAAAATTCTCTTAACAGGAAGTTTATTAACCACAAATAAAAAATTGCACGTTCAGAGTCCAACTTTTTCCTCCGAAAAGATTAACTAATGTGGCCACAAGGTACAGATTACTTTTTATGTCAAACTGCTACAATTATTAAGAGAATACTGTATTCACATATACACTCAAAATATACACACCAAGTCGTAAGCATGTAACCCTTGGTCTTTATATCAAAGTTCAAGCACCAAAAAGTCTTCAGATGGCAAACCCTCTACACGTGAAAGATGTTCAGTTATGGAATCAAATGAGGTTAGGTCAAGTGAGAAGTGCAAACAGTCCAGTTAAAAGTGAAATTCCGTAAAAATTACTAGACAAGTTTTTATGGTACAAACGGTTGGGCAACTAAGAATGCCAGGAAAATGACTATAGCCATGAACATAAGAACATTAAGATGGCTGTGTGGTAAAAATAAAAACTATAGCATTCAAAACTAACAAATCCACAACATGGTAAAACTAACCCAAATAGGAGTAAAAACAAGGAAAAAACACTTAATACGGTTTGAACACATAAAATACAGACAAATTGGCAAGTCAGGTATGACAAATGAAAACATCACATCAACGGTTATGATAAAGGTCGAAGAAGATACTAATAATTATGACACTATTTTGCTTTCTTCCATTTCAATTGACAAAATTACCCCTTCTTTTACATGATAATATTCAGGCAATCTACCAATAAACGAATACAATCCAACAAACAAAAAGGGGGACTTGAATTTTCTTTTTAACTTTTATACTTCGTTTTGATAAGCTGATTAATATATTGTATGGTCTTACATGATAGTCTAGATTACATATTAATAGGTCAATGACTTTTTTTTCCTCTTCTTTTTCTTTTTTTATATTCACTTTGATAGTTGATTAATATATTGAATTGTTTTCTTGACATTCTCGAATAAATATTAATAGGTCAATGATTTTATTCTCGTTGATGTTTTGTAGTATTAATAACTCAATGATAATTGATCAAATATCCAATATTTCAGATGGCACCATTGCCAAGGTAAACTTGGCTTTCGCCTAATGTACAATCTCAAAAGCATTTGGTGCAATTAGTAGCTGCATGAAATACAATCTAATAACTTGTTTCGTACTTGTTATTAACTTGAAGACGTTAAGCCTATGAAGTAGTCCTAGAAATCTTAAGCACAGCCACTAAAACCTCAAGGTTCTCAACCACTTAAAGAAGAAACACAGAAAGATATATCAACATAATCCATCATACAACAAGCTTTGTGCATAAAAACCTAGGGTTCTAATAAATGACTTAATCATATACTATAAGATTGATTAAAGGCAATAAAGGGATAATAACTAGAAGACAAAATAAGTAAGCAAGATTAACATTGAAGAAGACTGAGCAAAGAATTTATCTACATATAAAAGGAGCAATAACAAATTGCATACATAATATGGAGAGAGAGGGGAAGAGGGACAAAGACATGACAAGATGAGCTTGAGATCAAAAAATAACGCATCGTCATCTATTTAAATGGATTACCCTTTATAAACATTCCCAAAACCACCTTCTAATCCTCTATGAGATTCTTCATTTACTAGGAAGATCTTCCAACTTTAAGAAATCCAAATTTCAGAAATCCTATAACCAAAACATGTTTAGTGTACCAAATGCCTACTACAAGTTCCATGAAGTGGAACTATGATTCATGGAATCAATGGTGACAAACGAAAACCGGCCTAATGAAAAAGAAAAAGAGAAAGTACACTTATACAATATCATTGGATTCGACCACTCTAAGCACAATGTTTATGCAAGATGGCATTCAAAGAGTATCTCATCACAAAGTAAGGAGTAAAGCTCAATCACCTATATCTGGATTCATGTTTCTATGATAGGCAAGTCCGTAGCAGTTAACTATGTTGGAACTTCCAAAAGTTAACTAACAGAAAGTATTAAGCTTCTCTATCAGTAATCAAGCAATGTTGCTTAAGATATGTGTGTAGTTTACATGCATGTCCAGGCATATTTTCTATAAAGATTGATACTGTAAAAGACCATCATTAAAATCCATCAATTATCAATTAGTAGGAAATATAGCCGTGAATCATCCATTGATTATCAAGACATATGATGATGAATAATCTAAAATGAAATGAACTCCTCCAAAAAAAATCTAACTGGGTCAAAATTACTGAATTATTATTACTACTCCCTCCATCCCAAGAAGAGAGTCCTTTAAAGATAAAAAATAAAATAAAATCCCAAAATGAGTGTTATTTTAATGAAATTACTAAATTCACCCTTTGCCAACTACCGTCCCAATGTGAACTTGCAATGATATTATTGGAGACTACAGGTATTCAGGTATTCATGCATATATACAGTAGTAAAATTGCTTAAGGTCAACTTCCTTAATTTTCATGAAAAACTAAAACGAGACCCTGGACAGCGGGAGAATTACTTAATGCAAAGCATAGATCCTCTAGCCCAAGTGTCTTTATTGTTTCTTTTTGTCACAATAAACACAACGCATCCCTTAACAGATAAACCACATAACATATTTACTAATAGCTTCAACAACAATATCATAATAAATAAATTGGGGGGTAAAACCTTATGTAACGGCGACAAAATAACCAAACACGGCCTACTTTCTTCTTGATAGAGAGACTCAGCCTCCAACCTTTAGGCAAGGCATCTCCGAAATCGCTAGCATCCACAACTCTTTTCTTCTTCCTCCTACTCCCCCACTGTCCATTCAACCCCTTTAAAAATCCCAACAGCTGATCTTCCGTTGCCATTCCAACAGTCCTCCTCCTAATCTCCGGCCCGTACGGATCCTCCAACTCAGCCAGCGTCGCCATATCTATAACCACTCCTTTATTATTCACAATCTCCTTATCCCTATCCTCAACATTATCGAAAACAACAATTTTCTTAACCACATTGTTGATAGTCCCCTTGGCTTTCGCCTCCCTAGGTACTACCTTCTCATCCTTCCTTGGCCTACCACGCTTTCTTTTTCCCACAATGGTGACAGGATTGGCTACATCAGGCGCGGGATTGCTGTATTCAACTTCAATTGGGACAAAATCATTGCAATTAGAATCTGATTTAAAGAGCTCCTTCAACAAATTGATTATTTGAGAGTTTTCGGCTTGTTCGGGGTCGTTTTTGGAAGAGAATGAGTTGGAAGGAGGTATATGGGAGCGGAGGTGAGGTGTGCGGCGGTGAATAGTGGTGGAGGAGGCGGCGGGGGCAAGACGGAGGCGAGAGTAGGTCTGTTTGCGGCTACCGGCGGATTCGTTGAAGACAGAGCGGTCGATTTTGGGGATGACGACGTCATCGCAACGGCGGAGATCGAATGCGGAGTCGGAGCAGAGAGAGAGGGAGTATAGTTCCGATTGTGAGAGGAACCGGAGATCGACGGTTGGGATTGAGTCTAGTTGGAGAGGGCGGTCGGAGGTGGAATCAACGGTGGTGGAGGCCATAAGGGAATGTTTGTTTTGGGGGCTGTGTGTGTGTGTGAAGTTTTGTTAAACGCGAAAGTTAGACGAATGAAGGGAGGGGGGTAGATGTAACTGATTGGTAACTATAAAGAGGGCAATTTTTGAGAGGAATACTTGGATGACTCGCATGGAACTTTGCTGAATTTGGTTTGAAATTAGGCTCCGTTTGGAAGTCAAGAAAGTAGTAGTACAAAATAAATAAATAAATAATTATGTTTCTGTATTTTATGAGTTTAAATATTTTTTCAAAAGAAATTTTATTTTGTAAATCATATTCTACAATTTTAATAGGAATTAGTGTCATGAAAAGGTTTAAAATTAAATATTTTTTTATAATTTTTATGGTAACCAAGCACATAAAAGAAAGTGATTTCTACTCATTCCTCTCTTTTTTTTACTTCACTTTATCATAAGTATCTAAAAATCATTTATTCGAATAAGTTTCTTGACATTCAAATGAAGCCTAAATGTTCATATATGGTTGGTCAATTACTTCACTTTATCGTATGTATTTCGAAAATCATTTTTTTTTTGTATAAGTTTCTTGACATTCAAATGAAGCCTCAATGTTCATTCTATGGTTGGCCAATGAAGCCCGAGAAATGAAAACTCATGAAGGAAATTGCGAAATCATATCTATTAAAATGAACTGTCAATGAGTTGTAAGGGTTGTTTTTTATGTTTTACAAAAATTGACATTCATTGCAGTTTGATCTTTAAAAAGTTAATTAAAATTACTAATTGGCTCGTGTTGGAGTGGTCCTCACAGTCGTCTTTCAGTCTTTATTGGATATCCCTCTGATTATAGTTAGGAAATTAAGAGATTTTGCTTTCAAAGATTTATAGGTGTAATGGGCTAGAATAATCTCATATCAATAAGTCAATTTGAACGTTGAAAAATCCTTAAATTGAATTGTTAAAACATGAACTACAAATTCAAAAACTGCACCAAATTGTGTAATTTAGCTTTCAAAATCAAAAAAGAAAGAGAATTGGGAGCTGCAATTTCATGCACACCTCCTAGTTTATTCTATTTGCCTCCCCTTAGCCAGAACTCAATGCCCCCAGTGTTACAATTTAGAAATATTCAGCAATACCTTAATAACTAACTGTTAGCATTGATGTTTAACACATGGGCAAAATAGTAAGTTCACACAAGAAATTAAAAATATAAATTAAAAAAGGATATATTGAGGCCAAGCTTCCAAGTCTTGAGTTCTTCTTTCAAAACACGAGATTGAAAGTCATGGTCATTAGCTTCAATGTCACATTGAGTGGATTGGAAAATTTGAGGATCAAAGGGTGTTTCAATTGCAAGGATATGAATTTATGTGAAGAGATTACTTGTCTTGTTTGTTGTAGATTAATTGATTGATTATACTTCGTATATATCAAAATTTAGCAGCCCGTGCTTCCTTTTTATTTTCGACAAAGAGCATGTATGACAGCCTTAATCAATCCCTTAAATTATAGGATTCGGTTGAACTCCAACTTCTCCCTTCCTTTCTGTTGACACAAGTTTGTAAGGCTACCTGGGGTAGCTGACCGAGACATATCCGAGCATGACTCTAACCCCAGCGAGCACACCTGTATCGGCGAGCAGGGGTTGAACACCGAGCATAAGAAGAAAAAATTATCAGTGTCGCCCGTGACCGACGAGAATCTCGAGGTTGACTGATCGTGTCCGAGATCTCCGACTGAAATTGAAGGATTTATCCCTTGTCATGCCAGAAGTTACTCTTCCCCAATTATAGGGATTGATATCCCCCAAAATTAGTCCTCTAATCACTCCATTTCGCTATAAAAGCCAAGCATACCCTTGGCCAAAGGTACGTTCACTATTCACAAGCTAAAACCCTGTCAAATTGAGAAGCAGGTTCTTACCCTCACACCGGGGTGTTTTAGCAGGCAAGCCCCTGCATTCACCCTAGTGCGTGTTCTTGTCTCTTTCAGGTACTTAGCTAAAGCCCAGATATCCTTACAATCAAACGAATCCAAGAGAGTTTCTTCCCGCAACCTTTTGTGCATCATCAGTTGGTTCCGTTGCCGAAAAACGATCTTTATTCTCTTCTCATAAAACCCTTGTAGCACAAACAATTACTACAAAGACATGGTTCAAAACGGAAACGATCTTTTGTTGGAAGAGTCGGTCCTGGAATGCGTAGGTGGCAAAAATATGCAGCCACCTCCACAACAACCCAAAGGCCGGGTACCCCCAAATCCAAATGCCCGAATGACCAGGTCACAATTGGCGGCGGCCCACGCGAATTCAGCGTAATCGGGCCACATGGGGCCGTCTAACATGCCCCCACTTCCTCGAGTAAATACAGGGGTAGAGCTCCGGGACCAGATTAATTCTCGACGAGCCAAGGCGATGGCTCCCGAAGGCACACCGCTGACTGAGCAAGCTCGGTTAGCCGCACTGACGAACCAAGCATAATACCTAAGTCGGATGTATGCGCTTAATTAACAAGTACTTGCCATGGGGCAGCCCATGGTACCAGTAAAGGAACAGCTCTTTCCTGACATCCCTTCTATGAGCGCTCTTCATCCAGCTCCCTCTGTGACGCAAGGCAGCCGCGAAATTCGGCAGGAGCCTCCCAATAACCCGGCAAGTACCGGAGCTAATAGGAGGCATGAGCAACAGGAGAACAGGCAAGATAATCGGGGCAAAGCACCCATACGTTCGGGAGTTCGTGGAGCTCTGAGCATCCATAGTCGATTAACGATGCCAGAGGGTCCACGAAGGAAGAATTGTGCATGCAGTGAGGAAGCAGAGTCCTTGCCAGCTTCCCAGCAATTGAGAAGGGAAGGAATCGACCATTCTCATCGGTTAAGGCGCACACCATCCCCTAGGCGCAAGTCGCCTAGAGGAACAATAGACAGAGGCAGATGAGCAGAGAGCGGAGTCCGATCCCACTGATCAAAACGCACACCATCTCCTAGGCGTATGTCGCCGTAGCAGGCATCCTGAGGGAGAAAAACACATGCCCCGGCCATCGCACACAGAAGCAAAGCCGGACAAGTTCGAAGAAGTTAGGCAACGTCTGATCGCCTTGGAGTCGGGACGAACAAAGATAGACATACCATCAAAGGAGGACGTTCCGTTGGCAGACTGGATTGTACAGACCCTTCCAGATCCGTACATGCAAATACCCGTGTTCGACAAATACACCGGGAATGGCCTTGCCCACGACCATGTGATATGCTTTGAAAACCAAATCAATATGGTCACAACCAACGAAGCTCTCAAATGCAAAGCCTTTGTGAGCACATTGAAGGAAAAGGCAGTAAAGTGGTATGGCCGATTGCCCCGCGGGTCCATAACTGGGTGGGCAGATGATGTAGAACGGAAGCGTGAAATTATGTATGTAAACACACGAACGAGTTTAGAAGGATTTATGTTCGTTAACGTACGAACCGACAAACAAGAGAGTTCCCCTTGCTATCTATTGGCGCACCAAAAGATTTGTTAAAAAAAAAGAAATTGTATTATCATTCAAAGAGACGTCCATAAACAAAGCAACAGGTCTCTTTTTATAGGAGAGAGAGACTAATCCTAGAGGTTTAAGTAATCCTAATCAACTTGACTTCCTAGCAACTTAAGGAAACATTATTCGACTCTACTTATCTATTACAATAAAAAAAAATATGCTGAAAATATAATAAACAAAAGAAGTAACTAAAATTGTTGCTGTCAAGCCCCATGGGTTTCCATGTCCTGCTTGGTTCTGGTTTGTTCTTTGAATTGTTCGGCAAGTCGTTCCACCTCATTCCCTTCCACTTCGTCATAACTCGTCTCGGAGTTGTCAATGGGATAAAGAGGGTCGTCGGACTCGTAGGAATAGAGATCGGAAATGTTAAAAGTCTTGGAGATCTTCATGTGGTCGGGTAGATTAATTACATACGCATTGCTGTTGATTTTCTTGAGGACGCGAAATGGACCAAGTCTCCGCTGAGCCAGTTTAGAAGACATTCCTCCACGTTCAGGTCGTAGAAAAACCATAATTTGATCCCCAACTTGGAACTCTTTGTGGCGGCGATGCTTATTGGCAGTATTTGCATAAACAGCATTAGAAGCGGCCAGTTTCGTCCGCACCTCGTCAAGGATTTGAACGTGTTGGTCGGCCAGTATTTTCGCTGCAGCACTGTGCTTGAAAGAAGTGGGTAACCGGCAGAGATCGATAGTAGAAGATGGGACAGACCTATAGACAATGTAAAATGGCGACTTGCTCGTAGAACGATGAGTAGCACTATTATATGCGAATTCAGCTTTAGCAAGTGCGAGATCCCAATGCTTTTTCCTGTCACCACATATACAGTGGAGGAGATTGCCAAGGATTTTGTTAACCACTTCTGTCTGTCCATCGGTTTATGGGTGAGCAGTACTGCTGAATTGAAGTTTAGTAGAAAACTTCTTCCACAGAGTAACCCAAAAAGATGCAAGAAACTTGGTGTCACAGTCAGAGGTGATAGAGCGAGGAATACCATGTAAACGAACAATTTTTTGAAAAAAAAGCTTAGCCACATGCGGTGTGTCACTAGTTTGTCGACATGGAATAAAATGGGCCATTTTAGAGAATCGATCAACGACCACATAGATAGAATCAGCACCTCGTTGAGTACGCAGCATACCTAGGATGAAATCCATGGAGACATCTTCCCATGGGAGAGCAGGCACTGGGAGAGGCATGTAAAGGCCTGTATTCTACCCTTGTCCCTTTTGTGTTTGGTAAACTGCGCAACGCCGCACTAGTCTTCCCGCATCTCGTTTCAATTGGGGCCAAAAATACCTCTCTTCCAGGCGGGAAATTGTTTTATCACGTCCTAAATGTCCGCTTAGTTCTCCGGAATGAAGCTCTCGTAATAACTTTTCTCGCAAAGAAGTACGGGGTATACATAACTGATGACCACGAAATAAGTAATTGTCGTGTACCAAGAACTCACCTAATGGTTGTTTTGTTAAATGTTTATTCCAAAGTTCTCCAAAATCAGCATCATCAATGTATAGCTCCGGAAAAAATTCGAGTCCCGTTACTTCATGACTGATAGTAACCAATAACGCAGCACGACGACTTAGTGCATCGGCGACTCTGTTTGATGCACCAGATTTATGTTGGATCACATAATTAAATTGCCCAAAGAAAGCAGCCCAACGAACATGCATTTTATTTTTAAAATCACGTTGGGTCTTGAAGTGGATAAGGGACTGGTGATCGGAAAAGAGAACAAATTCCCTGGGTAATAAATAATGCTCCCATGTTTTCAAGGCACGAAATATTGCATAAAGTTCTTGTTCATACGTAGACCAATTTTGACATGTGTCATTTAACTTTTCACTAAAATAGGCCACTGGGCGACCCTGCTGAGACAAAACCCCACCAATACCAGTACCACATGCATCACACTCAACCTCAAAAACCTTGTCAAAGTCTGGAAGTGCAAGGATTGGGGCAGTAGTTAATTTTTCTTTGGCTCTTTAAAACTATCATCTGCTACCTTTGACCAGACAAATGGTTTTCCTTTTTTTAAACAATCAGTTAGTGGAGCAGCAATGGTGCTGAAATTCCGAATAAATTGCCTATAGAATGTGGCTAACCCATGGAAACTGCGAATTTCGGACGCACTACGTGGCGTTGGCCATTCTTGTATGGCCTTAATTTTCTGATTGTCCACATGAATACCTTGTGAGCTCACCACGTACCCTAAGAACAGAACTTGTGAAGTCACAAAAATACACTTTTTCAGGTTTACATAAAGTTCGTTAGCTTGTAAGACCTCAAACACTTGACGTAAATGGTCCTCATGCTCTTCTATTTGTCGACTGTAGATTAGTATGTCATCAAAGTATACGATAACGAACTTGTTGAGGAAGGGCTTTAATACCTGGTTCATGAGGCGCATAAATGTACTCGGTGCATTAGACAGTCCAAATGGCATTACAAGCCATTCATACAACCCTTCCTTTGTTTTGAAAGACGTTTTCCATTCATCTCCGGGACGGATGCGTACTTGGTGATAACCACTTTTGAGATCTAATTTGGTATAGATTATGGCTCCGGATAGTTGATCTAGCAGGTCATCAAGCCGTGGAATAGAAAAACGATATTGAATAGTAATTTTGTTGATTGCTCAACTATCGACACACATACGCCAATCACCATCTTTTTTTGGTACTAGGAGTGCTGGGACTGCACATGGGCTTAAACTCTCTCGAACTTGGCCAATTTTGAGCAACTCTTCCATTTTTTCTTGTAGTATTTGTGCTTCCTCGGGGTTGAGACGGTAGTGAGGCAAATTGGGTAAACGTGCGCCCGGAATGAAGTATATATGATGCTGCACATCTCTCATATGAGGTAATGTAGTTGGTTCTATGACTATTCTTGGGAATTCTTCAAACAACCGTGTAACCATGTCTGGAACTTCCCCCTTGATTTAATGATCTTTGATTACTAGAGCATAGCAAATTCTATCCTTTTTAACATCGGCAACAAATTCCTTAGGTGACTCAGTCATAGTTAATAGAGCTCGTCCTTCCACTTTAGAATTAAGCTGACTGGTGGTAGGGATAATGACAATCTTCTCTGTCTGCCATTGAAATGTGTAAATATTGTCACGGCCCTTATGTATTGCATCCACGTCGTATTGCCAGGGTCGTCCTAAGAGGACATGGCATACATCCATATCAACCACATCACACAGAATTTCATCAGTATAATACTTCCCCATTGAAATTGGTACCTTGAAAACTCGTGTAACCTCAATAACTGGCCCCTTTTGGATCCATCCAATTCGATATGGTTTAGGATGAGGGCTCGTGGGTAGCTGTAAATGATTAACTAATTTCTTTGCAATTAGGTTCTCGCAACTGCAACTATCTATGATCAGACTACATGTTGATTGACCCACTCGACATCTGGCTTGAAAATTTTTTTGCCTCTGCGTGGGTTCTTCCTGTTTAGGAGAACATAAAATCTTTTGAACCACAAAGACTAGTTCATCTGACTCGTATCCACATATATCATCTGCGTCTTGATCGTTGATTTGTGTCTCAATTCCCAACTCGTCTTCTTCTGCCACAACATGTACGGGTTTCCTCTCCGGGCACGCATTGGATCGATGTCCTGGTTGATTACAACGAAAAGATTTATCTGGTGTTGGTCTGGAGTATGGGTTATTAGCTCGTGCAGGCTGTCGTGGTTCTTGGGCTGTTCGTTTAGGCTCTTGACTTGTTGTAGTGTTTGGGGCTTGTCTTCTTATATCAGTTATTTGGGAAATATCATCTTCAGTGTTCCTCCGAAACGACGGGCGTTGTGACTGTAATCCAAAATACAGCCCCCTTATAAAGCGAGCGACCTGTTGATCATCGTCCTCCTTGATGTTGCAGCGAGATTGAAGTCAAAGAAATTCCTCCGTGTATGCAACTACGGTTCTTGTCCCTTGCCTGCAGTCTAACAGCTGCCTATAGAGGTGTTGGGTGTAGTCACGGGGTAAAAACCTCTGTTGCAGTAATTCTTTCATTAATACCCAATCCCGTACGGGTGCTTGGCGCAGCCTATAACGTTCGTCACGCAAGTTTTGCCACCAAGCACTTGCGCCCCCTTTCAACTTATAGGCTACTATCGCGACCTTGCGTTCTTCGCTAACTTCCATTACTTCGAAAAATCTTTCTACCTCAGTTATCCAATCAAGGAAAGACTCTACTTCGAAACTCCCGTTAAATGCGGGAATTTCTGCTTTAAGTCGGTATCCATCGAAATCATCCCGTCGTCGTTGAGCTTGAATTGGTAACACTGGATTTGCAGCAGGTATATTTTGGTTCTGGAGGGCAGCAACATCAGGTTGTTGCTGGCCTTGTCCTCTGCCGAGATATAGCGTGGCTAGAATTTCCTCTAGTCTCTCGTTTACTCCCCTCATGTCATTACGCAACTCGTGGACATCAGTTTCGAGGGCTTCGATTCTTTATTCAACACTTTGAGCAGGATTGTTGGCCATGTGCTCTGATACCAACTGACGTAGAACGGAAGCGTGAAATTATGTTCGTAAACATACGAACGAGTTTAGAAGGATTTATGTTCGTTAACGTACGAACCGACAAACAAGAGAGTTCCCCTTGCTATCTATTGGCGCACCAAAAGATTTGTTAAAAAAAAAGAAATTGTATTATCATTCAAAGAGACGTCCATAAACAAAGCAACAGGTCTCTTTTTATAAGAGAGAGACTAATCCTAGAGGCTTAAGTAATCCTAATCAACTTGACATCCTAGCAACTTAAGGAAACATTATTCGACTCTACTTATCTATTACAATAAAAAAAATATGCTGAAAATATAATAAACAAAGGAAGTAACTAAAATTGTTGCTGTCAAGCCCCATGGGTTTCCATGTCCTGCTTGGTTTTGGTTTGTTCTTTGAATTGTTCGGCAAGTCGTTCCGCGTCAGCAGACCTGAAGCAAAAGTTTATGACCGAGTTCAATACCGCAGGGGCCATACCAAAAGCTAGGATGGATCTTTGCAACATCCAACAAGGGGCCACCGAATCCACCAGGCATTACTTCGATAGGTTCAAGAAGACACTCGGACAATGCAACGACTTGACTGACCGAGAGGTTACCATGTGCTTCTAAGCGGAACTGAATAAGGGTTTCCTGAAGACAGACTTGGGAATGCGACCACCCCTCGATCACGGTAAAATGTTCACCAGAACACAAAGCTATATCACCACGACCGAGGAGGGGGCACCCAAGAAGGGGAAAGATAAAGACAAGGGTCATAACGCGAAGGAGGAAACGGGTGGTTCGTGCACAAGCAAAAAGTATGGAAAGAATCGATCTCGCCGGGAGTTCGAGCCGCTGAACGCCCCAAGCGAAAAAATCATGAATCAGATCGGAGCAGAATTGCCACCTGTCATTCCCCTAGATCCAGAATTTAGTCATACGCGCGATCAGACTAAACACTGCGCGTACCACAATGACATTAGACATACAACCGAGGAATGCTTCCAGCTTAGAAGGGAGATCCAGAGGTTGATAAACCAAGGGAAACTGGATCAGTTTAAGGCCCGAAACCACGCTGGCGAAAATAGAGTGGGCAAGACCCAGACCACAACCGACAGCCCAAAAGGGAAATCTCTGTCTTTCTCGAGGATGAACTGAGCATCACGAAGTTGAAGAATCAAATCCATTTATTGGAAAAGGCTCCAACCATGCCCATTGTGCTCGGGAACCAAGAGAAAGCTATCACCTTCATGCAAAGTGAACTGGCGACCACGACTTTGGCAGCCAAGCAAGCCTTGGCTGTCCAAGAGAGCATAGATTACTAGGATGTGGAATGGATATTGTTGGACACAGGCGCATCCCGCGTCGTCCTTTACTACAACTGCTTCTAACAAATGGGATACTCAGATGTCCACTTGAAGCCATACATAGGCCACCTAGAGGGGTTCACCAATCATAAAGTGGCTGTCAAAGGAAAGATCGAGCTAGAGGTCATGATCGGCGTTGGGAGGAAAACTCGGACAGAAAAAATCACTTTCCTTGTAATCGACCTCCGGGCACACTACAACGCCATCTTGGGCCTACCCTCCATGGCCAAATTTCAGATAGTGGTATCTGCCCCACACCAGCAGGCAAAATTTCTAACAACATACGGGGTGGGGGAACTGAAAAACCAACCAAATTCCATTTACAGATACCTCCAAGAAACACACAGGGCCAAACGAAAACTCACAATCTCTAACGGTAGCAACGAAGTCGAGTTTTCGAGGAAGGAGAAATTCTCGGAGATAACTCCAATGCAGATGGGAGTTATACTCAACTCTACTGATCCCGAGTAAGTCCTCGGGAAGAAACAGGAGTTAGAGGTGGAAACCCTGCAAGTCAGGGATAACCCCGAGATCGAGGCTCATGGAGAGCTCGAAAAAATAATCATCAATCCAGCACATCCCGAGCAGAAAATCAAAATCGGGACAAGTCTTGGCGAGAGCGAGCGCGAACGGATGATCGCACATCTGAAAAAGAGCCTCGACGTATTTGCATGGACAGTCGAAGACATGAAAGGGATCAGTGAGGACGTCGCCCTCCACGAACTAAACATTAGCCCAGAGTTTCGACCAGTTCAGCAGCGAGCACGACAGTTCTTGGCCGAGAAAGATAAGGCCATCAAAGCAGAAATAGAGAAACTGCTCGCCGCGGGCATAATAGAAGAAATCCATTATCCAACATGGCTGGCTAATGTGGTCATGGTAAAGAAATCCAACGGGAAATTGAGGTTATGCGTAGACTTCACGGACTTGAATAAAGCCTGCCTAAAGGATTGTTACCTGCTTCCACGAATAGATCGTCTGGTTGATGCTATTGCAGGGTTTGAAGTGCTCAGCTTCATGGATGCATACTCCGGATATCACCAGGTTAAGATGGCAGAACAGGACAAGGCTCATACAACCTTTCGAGCAGCCGGTGGGCTGTTCTGCTACAAAATGATGCCCTTTGGGCTAAAAAATGCTGGGGCCACCTACCAACGGATGATTAACAAGGTGTTCGCCTCGCAGATAAGCAGAAATGTTGAGGCGTATGTGGACGACATGGTCGTGAAAACAAAAGGGCACGACCACATAGCTGATCTAGAAGAGACGTTCGCCAACCTGCACAAGAATAACATGAAGCTCAACTCGAGCAAATATGTCTTCGGAGTTCGAGCAGGGAAGTTCCTAGGCTTCATGGTCAACCAGAGGGGAATTGAGGCCAATCCTGAGTAAATTAAAGCCCTGCTCAAAATGAAACAGTCTCAGTCTGTCAGGGACGTACAGAGGTTGAATGGCCGCATTATCGCGTTGGGAAGATTAATTCGCGGTCAGTAGAAAAATGCCTGCCCTTTCTTCAAGATTCTGCGCGGGAACAAAGGGTTCGAATGGTTAGAAGAGTGCTCAAAAACGTTCAGGCAGCTGAAAGAATACTTGGGCAAGCCCCCACTATTGAGCAGCCCTGTTTTTAGGGAAAAATTATTTGTATATCTCGCAGCCACCGAGCAGGCGGTGGCTGCGGTATTGGTTAGGGAAGAAGCAAATGTACAAAAACCTGTCTATTATGTATCCAAGGCTCTGACTCAGGTCGAAGCCCGTTATTTTAATGCAAAGAAATTAGCTTACTCGCTTGTTGTGTCAGCTCGCAAATTAAGAACTTATTTTTCTGCACACCCAATCACTGTGTATACAGATTCCCCGCTCAGGAAAATTCTACACAAGCCGGATTCATCGGGTAGGCTATTAACGTGGTCGATCGAACTTACCGAATTCCACATCGACTATGTGCCCAGAAGAGCAATTAAAGCACAGGCCTTAGCTGATTTTCTAGTCGAAACAAGTTTTTCGGACCAAAAAATCGAGGAGGCAGAGACAAACCAACCCGACCAATAGACAACGCCCACAAGTAGATCAAGTGTCTATTAGGAACTATTTGTCGACGGGGCTTCCAGCAAGTCTGGAAGCGGCGCGGGCATCCTGCTTATACCGCCCGAACAAGAAGACCATTTCAAAAAAGCACTTCGCTTCATGTTCCCGACGTCAAACAACCAAGCCGAATAAGCACTCATTGCGGGCATGGAGTTGGCTTTGGACATGGGTATTCAAGACATGGTGGTATACAGTGATTCTCAACTCATTGTAAATCAAGTTCGGGGGGAGTATGGGGTGAATAACCCCACCTTAGAGAAATACTGCGAGTTCGCGAGGGAGTTGCTATCCAGAATGCGATTTTGGGAGTTAATCAGGATTGATAGGATAGAGAACACGCGAGCAGACTATTTATCCAAAATAACAATAGCTAAAATCTCGCTTCTCCATCCTACTGTAATGATTGAGCATATCGAGATACCAGCCATCAAACGGGCAAGAATCCTCGACATAGAAATTACCGAGAGGTGCTGGATAAATAAGCTACAAGAATACATCGAGCAAGAAACTCTACCAGAGGATAAGGATCATGCTCGGACAATACAGAAACGTGCAGCTCGATACACGGTATTAGATGGGGTTCTATACAGAAGGTCATTCTCAAAACTTCTGCTAAGGTGTGTGCGCCCGAAAATGACCGAGCGTCTGCTCGTAGAAGTTCACGAGGGCGTATGCGGAGGCCACCCAGGAGCCAAAACTCTGTCCGACAAGGTAATCTCTGCGGGCTACTACTGGATGAATCTGAGGAGAGAAGCAGAGAATTATGTCAGAAAGTGTGATAAGTGCCAACGCTACGCGGACATATCGCGGCTACCCTCCACTGTGCAGTAATTGGCGGTGGCATCATGGCCATTCGACATGTGGGGAATAGATTTAATTGGACTTTCCCCACTGCTCGAGGAAACTGCAAACATGTGATAGTGGCGATTGATTACTTCACCAAATGGATCGAGGCCAAACCTCTGGCGAGCATAACAGAAGAAAATGCCATCAACTTCATCCACGACTTTATCTGGTCTCATTTCGGAGTTCCTCGAGCGATCGTCTCTGATCATGGAACTCAGTTCTCTGAAAGGTTCACACAGGCTTGCGCGAACCTACACATCAAACACTGGCAGTTTTCAGTCGCATAGCCGCAAGGTAATGGGCAGGCTGAGGCCGAAACAAACAAATACTGCATGTCCTTAAGAGAAATTTGGAGGAAAGAGCAGGGAGATGGTTAAATGAGCTGCCCGCTGCTCTTTGGGCCGTTAGAACCACGGTCAGGGGGCCAACGGGAGAGACTCCCTTCACCTTAACCTATGGTTCTGAGGCCATGGCACCGGTGGAGATGGCACTGCCAACAATCAGGGTCTCAAAGTTTAACGAGCAGACAAACAGCCATGAACGATTGGTCAATATAGACTTACTTGAAGAAAATAAACTGGAATCAAAGATAAAAATGGTCAACTACAAGCAAAGAGCCAAAGGTCATCATGACAAAAGAGTCCACAACAGATTTTTCATGGTCGGAGACTGGGTTCTAAGGAAAATCGAGGCTACTGGACAACGGGCAGAGATGGGAAAACTATCACCAAACTCGGAAGGCCCCAACCAAATCACAAAAGTAGTCAAAGAAGGAACCTACATGTTACGAACAAAAGATGGAGCCGACCTGAAACGTCCCTGGCATGCGGACCACCTTAGGAAGTACTATAAATAAGTAAGGTTAGTTCCCTATGAAAAATTGGTGAATCTAACTTTTTAATTGAAGCATGATGATGAATGAAATAGAATGTCCCAATAGTTGATGTTTGCATTATTATTATCATTCCTATTCTTCAATTACGCTCGCAAGGTCGAGCTAAACAACTTGTTATATTTTAAGTTGCCATAATGCTCGCAAGCCCGAGCAAAATATGAAGCTTGTTAAAGTTCAAGTTACTTTGATTAGAATAATCATTCACTATTTAAACTATGCTCACAAGATCGAGCTAAACAACTTGTTATACTTCAAGTCGACATGTTGCTCGCAAGATCGAGCAAAAATATGAAACTTGTTAAAATTCAAGTTACTTTGGATAGAATAATCATCCAGTTTTTAATTATGCTCGCAAGATCAAGCTAAACGACGTCATAACTCAAGTTACACTGATCGACTTAAGCAAGATTAAAGTCATTGCGACGTTTACGAGTTCAAAATTCTATCATTTGTTAGAGAGATGTGTTAATGCTGGCAATTGCAAGCTGATCTACTAACAAAAACTTGACTCTCATTACGAAGTACCAGAAGATAAGAAAAAGGAAAAGTAAAAAGGGGCACGCAGGCCAACAAATATGACTAATACAAAAAGATCAGGCTACTCCTCCCTCTCCCCCCACATCTTCTGCGATGGCACGCTGGGTGGCATCAGTTAACCCCGCCATAGTATCTTCAGCGGGAGTAGTAGGAACAACCTCCGCTAGCCGACGGGCCTCGAGAACGCTTCGCACGTTTATGGCTAAGGGAGTAGGAGGGGACTGATGTGATTTCCCAAGATCGGCCAAAGCGGAACCAACCAAAAACGCGGATTAAAACAGATAACAACGAATTTGAAACGAAGATAGGGAGCTTCCCTCAACCCTAGGGCAGATTTAATCCCTATAACCTTGGGGTGCAACCTTAACCCACTAATCGCATTTGATTAGGAACCAAGATCACGGAACGCCACAAGCCTGCAGCTCAACAAACTTGATAAGTTTAAGGGTTGAGAATTCTAATCCAAGAAATCTCTCAAAAGCTCACAATATAGTGAAAACTCAAATCAATTTTTAATAATAATCAAAGATCTAATATTTTACAATGAAAGAGAAGCCTTTATATAGGCCTAACAATCCAATATAACCTAGGAAATAGAATCCTAAAATAAAAAGAAAACAATTAACTAATTACCTAAATCATGTAGGAAATAACTAAGTAAGTTACCTAGGCTAATTAGGAAACAATAACAAACCAAAATAAGGAAAATACTATCAATCCCGTTTTTCTAAAGGCCTAATTTTAAAAAGTGCACTTTGGCCCCCTAAAGTCATCCATTTAGCGTTAGAAAGATCCCAAAGTCATCCATCATGCCTAAGATGATTTTAACAGACTTCTTTTGAGTCTTTAAGCCTTTTTCATGCATTTGGAAGCCTTCGAAGTCATCACACTGGCCACAGGGTGAACACTGGCCACAAGGCGATCGCTTTGAAACGTTTTAGGGCGATCGCTTTTAATCCAGTAGTCAGGGCGATTGCTTTGTAGAATTGTAAGGCGATCGCTTTAAAGGTAGAATGCCTCTTCTTGGACTCATCCTCTTGGGCCTCGAACGGGTTTGCTTGACTTTGAACCCACTTGATCATAATTGTATCACTTGACTTGGGCCTTGAGTCTAGGCTCGATCCTTGGGCCTTGTCTTGGTTCTCATCATTCCCTCCCCCTTCGAAAGGATTCATCCTCGAATCACCTACATCAAAAGGACGGAGATCAGAAATAGAAAAATATGCACTAACATGCACCTTACCAATCAAGTCCATTCTGAAAACATTATCAAACTCATGCTCCACCAAGATCCTTGCTGTAACCTGAAATGGAAACTCGACTATAGCACACAAAGCAAGATGACCACAAGTATTAGGAGAAAACAAAGTCATCATCAAATAAGAGCACATCCTAGGTATGCGAGGCAGGTCCACAATGTTGTAAAGCAAAGAATCCTTCACATACTTAGGAGACTTAATATAACCAAATTCTCCATAATCTCCAAGTTCTCCTCGGAAGTTACGAAAAACATCATACAAGTCCTCACTTTTTCGAAAACATAATAACTTACAATCCACAGAAGAAAGTAAGTCAAATTCTTGAGAACATGTATGGAAAACTATAATCTTGTGATATTCACCGGGTTTGAAAATCAATCTAACAAATTTCCCTTTTTGTATAACCATGATCAACACATTAGCACCATATAACATAATAAGATCATAGTTACTTGTACCAATCAAAGAATCTAACACATGTGATAAGTTCTTGGGGTTATTACAAAACCTCTCATGCATCTTCTTAAAGAAACATTTTAAATTCTCAACAGAATTATCATGATGATCACTCTCAATTCTCACGTTTTCACAAGTCAATGCACATAATCTCAGATTTTTCAAATCAATTCTCAAAGTGCATTGCAAATCTACCAAATCAACTCTCGAGGCACATTCCAGAAATGGATCAACATATGAATGACTTGGCCTAAGTAATATCACGTATAATCCATTGTCAATGCCGTGGTGACCAACATGTAATAATCCATTATGATTCTCAAGTCTCAATAACTTAATATCACAAGAAAGAATGGAATCATACCTTTGAGATTGTGTATTTACTACACCAATCTCCTTACCTAGTCGATCATCCAATTCGAAGCTCATAGCTTCCTTGCTCAATTCGGTGAACACATCAAAAACCTGTCGAGAAGAAACAACATACGGAAGAGACAATTGAGGCATCGAGTTAGCATAAAAAGAGTTTTCTTTGGGAATAGGAATGATCTCACTTTGATTCTTTTCCAACTCCCTCTTAAGCTCACTTGGGATGGCAGGAAAGATTGGTTTCACTCTCTCTCTTGGCTCTTGGCCTTTTCAACTTTTTCTTTTTCTTCCTCAATCTCTCGTGTATCCACCCTCATATTTTTATCTCTCTCACTCATTCTTTTCTCAACTCTCGGGTTTTCTCTCTCTTCCATCAACCCACTCGTTTCATTTTTCCTCTCGGCCTCACTAAACTCACTTTTCTTGGCCTTTTTGGCTTGCTGTTCATACATTTGTTCACTATCTCTCACTTTCCTCTCCTTTTGCTCGACTATTTCTTGGTTCACACTTTTTACCTTAGCCGACCTCTCATTTTCAGTTTCATTTATACTCTCCTTTTTCTCGGCTATCTCACGAACTTCCTTTATCTCTCTAGCCGAACTCTCAACTTTTCTTTTGTCAACATCCTCACTCTTTGAGATCTCCCCATAAGATGTGGTAGGCACAACATTAGTATTTTTGTTTTCCCCCACATGGGACCTACTAGGGATTTGAGAAGAGGAATAAGAAGAAGAAGAATAAATTCCTTGGGTAAAAGTAGCTCTCCTTTTAAGTTGTCGTTCCGCCTTGACGGCAGCAGCATGAACAATTTCCTCCATCTCATCATACTCCCTCAATTCCACCACTTGGGCAATCTCCCTATTCAACCCACTGATGAATCTATCCATGGTGACCTCATCATCGTCATTGATATTAGCCCGAACAAGAGCCATCTTCATTGCCTCATAATACTCCTCCACCGACATACTACCTTGAAACAAATTTTGAAGTTCTCTCAATAGTTCACGGTGGTAGTAGTTAGGGACAAACCTTTTTCGCATGACCCTTTTCATTTCTTCCCACGTGCTAACGCGACCCTCTCCTATCATTCTCCGCCTAATCATTAGTTGCTCCCACCAATAACTAGCATACTCGGAGAACTTTGAGGCAGCAAGTTTCACTTTTTGGGCTTTTGTGTAGTGGTCACGTTCAAATAGGACTTCAACCTTTCTAACCCACTCTAGGTATTCCTCGGGATCATCCCTACCCCTGAAAGGTGGAATCCTCATTTTAATGTTGGAAATTTCCCTTTCGTATTGTGAGTCGTATGCCCTTTCACCTACTCTCCTATCACGCCTCTTATCATCCTCATATTTTTTTTCTAACCACTCATCCTCCTCATCATCATACGTACCTCTCCTTGCTTGAAATTTGGGTGGATTTCCTTGAGGTTGCGCATTCCCTCTCTCTTTTAACCTAGCCAAACGTTGAGAGGCATCCTCCATCATCCTCAACATGCGCTCTCTAGGATTCTGTTGCGCATCACTACCCTTTCGAATAGGAATATTTCGTGACATATTGAATATCACACACAAAAATCTCACCAAGCTCTCGTGTATACTCTCTCACTCACACACTCTAATTTCTTGGAGAATTTCTTTTACCCACGAAGTTATCAATATGGAGTGCAAGTTTTGAAAACGTTACGAGTTGGAACGAAAACAATGCAATCTAGGGTTTTGATTTTTTTTTGGCAAAATTTCAAAGTGAGATGCGATTTCACAATGAAAGCAGGAAAAGAATGAATTTTAATGGATGTTGGAAAGATTTGATGGACAAGATGGATGTATGAAAGTATTTCTAGCACTACCACTTTAGTGCAAGTGATAACTTTGAAGCAATTTTCCAAAACCCTAAATTTTTTTTTGTCCACAATTTTGGCTCCTTCAAAATTTTTTTTTTTTTTTTGACTTTTGCAACTTCTTGATCAAGTTTTAATTTTCTTGATTCAAGGAATTTTCTTTGGAGCAATAAATTTTTTTTTTTAAACTAGGGTTTGGAAAGAATTAAAAAGAAACAAGATTTTCGAAAAATTCTGAAGGAAAGAAGAAAACTATGAATCCAACGAAAAATAGGAAAGATGAAAACAAAGTTTATGAAGAACGCTAGAACGAAAATGTTGGTTACCTCTTTGTTGCTCTGATACCAATTGATGTGATTTCCCAAGATCGGCCAAAGCGGAACCAACCAAAAACGCGGATTAAAACAGAGAACAACGAATTTGAAACGAAGATAGGGAGCTTCCCTCAACCCTAGGGCAGATTTAATCCCTATAACCTTGGGGTGCAACCTTAACCCACTAATCGCAATTGATTAGGAACCAAGATCACGGAACGCCACAAGCCTGCAGCTCAACAAACTTGATAAGTTCAAGGGTTGAGAATTCTAATCCAAGAAATCTCTCAAAAGCTCACAATATAGTGAAAACTCAAATCAATTTTTAATAATAATCAAAGATCTAATATTTTACAATGAAAGAGAAGCCTTTATATAAGCCTAACAATCCAATATAACCTAGGAAATAGAATCCTAAAATAAAAAGAAAACAATTAACTAATTACCTAAATCATGTAGGAAATAACTAAGTAAGTTACCTAGGCTAATTAGGAAACAATAACAAACCAAAATAAGGAAAATACTATCAATCCCGTTTTTCTAAAGGCCTAATTTTAAAAAGTGCACTTTGGCCCCCTAAAGTCATCCATTTAGCGTTAGAAAGATCCCAAAGTCATCCATCATGCCTAAGATGATTTTAACAGACTTCTTTTGAGTCTTTAAGCCTTTTTCATGCATTTGGAAGCCTTCGAAGTCATCACACTGGCCACAGGGTGAACACTGGCCACAAGGCGATCGCTTTGAAACGTTTTAGGGCGATCGCTTTTAATCCAGTAGTCAGGGCGATTGCTTTGTAGAATTGTAAGGCGATCGCTTTAAAGGTGGAATGCCTCTTCTTGGACTCATCCTCTTGGGCCTCGAAGGGGTTTGCTTGACTTTGAACCCACTTGATCATAATTGTATCACTTGACTTGGGCCTTGAGTCTAGGCTCGATCCTTGGGCCTTGTCTTGGTTCTCATCAGGGACCATTCCTCGCGACCTTCCTCCTAATCGTTCTCCTTCAGCAGGGCCAGGTCCTCGTCGAATGGATACCACACATGTCCTCGACGAGCTTCAACCCTATAGTACTTGGACGAAGCAACATCAGCCAAGACATCGATGGTGACCCCATCCAAGTTGAGGCCTCCGAGCACACGGAGAGCATACTGGATTCCCTGGTCATAATAAGGGGAAAAGTGCATTGGCCAGATCCTCCTGATAAGCTTCGGATACCTTGTAGCGATTAATGATTTCCTCCTCATTCGCCATGCTTGACTACTCGGCGATACGGACAGATTGTTCCAATTCGCGCCCAAGGTCAAGCTTATCCTTCTCCAGTTCGAAAACTCGCTGCTCGACCCCTACATTCTTTGTCTCCAGCTCAAGGTTACGTGAGCGGAGTGACTCCTCGAGGCCTTTCAGGACTTCAAACTTGTCCTTTAAAGTCTTCAACTCACCCTCAAGCTTGGTGATATCCTCAGTTTTGGATAAAACTTCCTTATCCTTTGCCAGAAGTTGATCATTCCGTTTGGTCAGCAGGGTCTCCATACCTTTCAGTTCGCCCTTCAGATGGCTAACTTTGGCCGAAGATTCAGAGGCCCGAGCAGCGAGGATAGAGAAGTTGGACATCATCTGAAAACACATATGGGGGTCAGATCAGCTTGAGATAAAAGAATGAACACGAAAAAAAAGGGGTAGGATTTACCTCACACATGGCCAGGCCACCTTGCCCAAACAAGACACCATTGGACTCCCGAATGTTGCAGTGGACGACGCCCGCATGGACAACCCGCTGGACGAGACCCTGACCGCATATCGCAGCACCTCCCCTCATGCGGAGATCGATATTGTCGATCACCGGGACGTTGGCTAACTCGGTGGTTAGAGCCATTGATGCCTTTCGGGAGACAGGCATCTTGAAGTTCGGCTCCAGCCACGACGGCTTGTCCGTTTGAGGAGTACCTACTTGAGATGTCCCCACCACCACTTATTGCCCTTTAGGGCGTACAGAACGCTCAGTCACCTCCTCGGTACCTTTTCTTTTGCGAAGGGAACGGGCAGCATGGTCCGGGGAGTTAGTACGATCAGAAGTCTCCTCAGATCGCATTACTAGAGAGCATTGAGGAGAACTCCGAGGGGGAGCAACGGTAGTCAAAGTGGCCTTAGGTTTGCTCGGAACCGCGGCTGAGGGACCAACCTTGGGATCCCCTGATGGAACTCTTTGCACCACCACTGCTGGTAACTTTGAAAGAGCCGACCGGTAGAGCTGGCAATGGACTGGGCTGGGCCGGCCCAGTGCAAGCCCACTGGGCCAACACTTAATATCGGGCCGGGCTGGACTGACCCCAATTTTACTAGGGCCGAAGAAAAGTAAAGCCCAGCCCAACCCATCAAAGCCCATCGGGCCAAAAAGCCCTTGTTGAAAAAATAAATAAACTAAAAGGAACAATGGTGATGCCAATTGCCAAATTAAATTCTAAGTTACTTACTAAACAAAAGCAATACTATGATTTATTGTTTGTCCTAACTGCTAACTACTAAAGGTAAAATAATGATATCACCGTATCAAACATTAATTAAAATAAAAATAAATATGATACTATAATGGTCCAGGGCTTTAATTATTTAAGAAATTAACTTTATTGGTCAGTTAAACCAATAATTAAACAATAAAGCAATAATCAAATTGGAACATGTTGCTTCAATGTCTGAGATTGCATTACAGCATGTATAAATTATAATATCAAAGAATAAAGCTAACTGGATCATTCTAGTTAGCTTTAAAATAGAATGATCTTTAATTATTGCTTTAATTATTTAAAAAGTTAGAATTATTTTTTGAGTGAAAATAAATAAATAATAATAAAATAGTGCGGGCCGGGCCTAGCCCAAAAGCCCCGGGCTTTTTTGATGCAAGTCCAATCGAACCGTCGGGCCTAATGGACCGGGCCAAAAAGGCCCGCATTTTTTTGGGCCTCCAAAAATTAAACTTTAACCCATGCAAACATCGAGCTGACTGGGCCGGCCCATTGGGCTGGGCTAATTTTGCCGGCTCTACCGACCGGTACTCGCGCGGCATCCTTCTTGATATTTTTCATAGCATCAACATTTATCCTCTTCATCTCTGCAAGCAAAAACGACATTAGAATAATAAAGGAAGAGAAAACATTAAACTAAATTTAAAAATAGAATCAGACTGGTAGGATCCAGAGGTACAACACAGCTGGTCCCAAGCTCCTTACAGGCTAAACATTCGCTGGGAAAAATCGAGCTCTGATGAGGACCCCAAGCGGGTGAGGTATCTCATCGACCATTACGACTCTAGCAGGAACTCCCCCCACGGGCAGACGATATACACCAGCCAGACGTAATAACTCGACGTCACCGGTTAAAACCTTCCATTCAAATGTCCAAGATTGAGTCTGGCCGTCAATTTCAAGAGCTACCTCTATCGCAGCATTCAACTCGCGATCACAAGATACAAAAGCACCGACATTTCCTCTCGGAGGCACGGCTTAGTCAGTAGCTAGAGGGAAGGGCCACCCTAGCCGGGACTCAACGAGCAGCACCTTCTTGTCCCATTTCTCTGTCTTGTTAGGGAAATCGCTAAACAAGCGAGGACATTTGGGTTTGGAGAGGGCAGAGATCCGTTGTGTCCGCTTATTAGTGCTGAACACGAAGTACTTCCTCAGCAACGACGGCGAAGGTTCAAAGCTGAGCAGGCAGCACAATACAACGTACAAACTCAAAACACGAGCCATATTTAGCATAAGGTCAGAAGGAATAGCATGAGATGCCATCATAAACTCAGTGATGAAAGGATCTAAGGGCAAGTGCCACCCTACATGGAATAATTCATAGAAAAAGACCACTTGATCTTTATGATCGCAAAATTCAATATCGTTACTCTGAGGATTGAGGACTTGAACGCGATACAGTTGCTCGTCTATTCCTAATGTTGAAAACCAGTTCTGGACATCCCGTTCCCCATCAAAAGACCTCCACAGGTCATCTGAAGTCGCAGAAATGGCAGCCGACATTGACTAAGAACCACGAACTAGACCCCGAGCAAGTCTCGATGAGCTCGAACTCGCCTCGTCATCACTCCTCCCGGTGCTCGATGCCTCTGGGGTACTAAGGAGTTCTACATCCCCTCCCTCAACTACTCGAATAACTTGGACATCACTTGAAGACTCGCTCGATAAAGAAAGCTGAGGGGTGGATCCAGAGCTCGGCTCACTTAAGCCTTGTTCGTGGTCATAGTCGTACGCCTCCTCTGAGTGAGTGACCTTCGAATCAGTTGCACCACGAAGGCTAACGGAGGATGACATCGCTACAAGGGGGAAAAAGAGAAATTGGCTGAGTACGACACTAGCTAAAGAGGCCGAAAGGGAAGAAGCCCTAAATCTAAGGTTTATTGAAAGACACGGCCTAAACACTTATAGATCTCCACAATGAAAAATCCCTTCTCTCAGAGGCCAACATTCACAGGACAGCTGATTTACACTACCGATTTCGTGACTAATTTGATAAACCCTTTGGCAAAACCCCAAATGAGACTCAAATAGAATACGAGAAATCGAGAAGGGGATACGCGGTTACCTGAGCTTGAAATGTAGAAGAAGAACACAGAATCACGAAGGTAGTAGACTCGTCAAGGCTGGAAAGATCTGAGAAGAATGAATAAAGATTTTCGGTGTCCGAGAAAGAAAAAAATTGTGAAAAGGGGAAAAGAGGAGAGTCCTAGATATTTAAAGGATATCCCCTCACACGCTTCAATTACTGGGCCCTCAATGGGTGCCTAGAGGCCCATAGGCCTGGGCCTACCTATAGCATTAAATGCGCCTCGAATTTAAACAGGCGCGGTTCCTTAAGCGACCGCTCGTGCACTCACGGTCACATCACTAATCAAGTTGCCTAACCTTATCACCAAGTCTTGATTGCTCCTCGCCACGAGCATAAATACTTCTTGGACAAGGAGCAGGGGGCCATTAATGACACAAGTTTGTAAGGCTACCCAGGGTAGCTGACCAAGACATATCCAAGCATGACTTTGACCCCAGCGAGCACACCTGTATCGGCGAGCAGGGGTTGAACACCGAGCATAAAAAGAGAAAATTATTAGTGTCGCCCGTGACCGACGAGAATCTCGGGGTTGGGTTGCCTGATCGTGTCTGAGATCTCCGGCTGGAATTTAGGGATTTATACCTTGTCATGCCAGAAGTTACTCTTCCCCAATTATAGGGATTGATATCCCCAAAAAGTAGTCCTCTAATCACTCCATTTCGCTATAAAAGCCAAGCACCCTTGGTCAAAGGTACGTTCACTATTCACAAGCTAAAGCCCTGTCAAATTGAGAAGCAAGTTCTTACTCTCACACCGGAGTGTTTTAGCAGGGCAAGCCCCTGCATTCACCCTAACGTGTGTTCTTGTCTCTTTCAGGTACTTAGCTAAAGCTCAGTTATCCTTACAATCAAGCGAATCCAAGAGAGTTCCTGCCCGTAACCTTTTTGTGCATCATCACTTTCCTTGCTTCAATCTTGCCATTCATCCTTGTATGTATAGGATGTGATTCACCATCAATCTTTTTTTCTTTACTCCTCATTGTATCTTTATCGTTAGCAGTTAAGTATCTCTATTCGTTTCTGAGCATCAATTTAACTGCTGCTTCAACGCAGTTGGGATTCGATTGTTGTCTTTATTAGTCTTCTCTAAACTAAGGACTAAGGAGATATGTCATTCCATCCTACCAAAGGCTAATCCTATGTAATAAAAATTACATATCAAAGGGGAATCTAATCTATGCATAAGTGTCGTTATCAAAACTAACCTGAATACCTAAGCCTATTGTTAGCGTCTTTTAGCATATGACCAAAATTTAGAAGAAAAAAAAGAAAAAAAAAAGGGCCCCAAAAATAATGCCAGTGTTAAAATGTCCCTGTTTAGCTTATAGGATTTACTCCCTCCGTTCCAGGCAAAGAGTCCACTTTTCTTTTATAGAAGTCAACATAAGAATAAATCAAATAAAAAATTTACATACTTTACTTATGTTTTAAGAAATAAAATTTCATTAATTAAAAACTATCTTAATAATACTATGGATTACAACTTTAATAACTTTGTAAAAACCACTAGATTTATGTTAATTATTGGTCAAACTTTAGCTTAGTTGACAAAAAAAAGTCAAATGTGGAATCTTTGCCTGAAACGGAGGGAGTGATTGTTATCCTATGTGATCTAAGAAATTTCATGGTACTCATCTAACTAAAAACAACAAGAGAATTATCCCTAGAGAAAGGCATGATATGCTCGTTCACTTACTCTTAAATCAGAGAACAAGACATCTCATTTATACGTAAGTCCATTACAAAATCATGAGATTATTAATTAGGTACCAATGTATTATGAGCAATGGGGTTATTGTTGAAGTTATTGAAAATCAAATGCCTAATTTCCCTTTCCTTATTCCTCAAAGCCGCCAACCTACTAGGATATCTTCTATATTTGGTTGAAAAACGAAAAAATCTTGGTGTTAGAATCTTCTAGAGCTACTACACAATTTTCACTTTTTGAGTTGATATTCATTTTTCATCAACCAAAAGTTGATCAAGAGTAGAGTAGATAAAATATTTTTAGCTTCAGAAATGGCTTGACTATTACCATAAACCTTACTTTGGCCTCCACAAGTTGTGTTATGCAACCCTGACCCCAATCCTACAATGGATACGTAGGAAGAGATTGAAAGGCTTATAAGGGGTTTAATGTAAGTAGTGTGTTTAAGCATTTTTGTTATTCTCAAGGGGTTCAAAATAGGCTATATTGGGCTTCAAATCTTCTATATCACTCCCTATCACACTCTCTGTCCTATTAAATCTCAACCCTACATGTTTTCTTGTAAGAATTGTAAAAAGAGACAGTAAAATAACAAGTACACGTGTAAGATTAGAATTAAGTGGGACACAGAGTGTGATAGGAAATGAGAATAAGAAGTGGATCTGATTAAGAGAGGAGAAACAGAGAATTTGAAGTTGGTAACCATGGCTGAAGGGGCAGAAAGATGGTGATCGGGAAGAAATGTGTAGAAGAAAAAAAAAAACATAAATAGAAAAGAAAGGGATTCAAGATGAAATTTTAAAAGTGAAGGGTTTTTCATAAATATTCAACTTTGAATTCTATTAGCTATTTTGGATGGAGTTTGAGGACATGAGTTAACTCTGTTGCGTATAGAAAAATGGTAAAATAATTAAAAAGAAGTATAGTATGTAAAATCGGAGTTTAAACAAAGTCTGGCGAGTCATTTTGTCGTTTACCCATGTCTAAATGCCAAATTATAATACTCCTATATATTTTTTTCTTTGACAGCAATTTGTATAATACACAATTCTTTTTAATCTTATTATTATCTTTTAGTAAATAAAGATTAAAGCTAAAATAATTTGAAAATTGTAAACTTGAAAATTGGACTTTCTCTCCAAAGGTCAGATTATAATCATACATTGGTACTTAAACACTTGTGACATAAAATATACTTCCTCTGCCCCAAAATAAATATTACTACTATTTATTAAAGTTTTCTCATACTAAAATGAGCACAACTCATGATCGTCCTATTTCAACCCAACACGATCCGATGGACAAGAGTAGGAGGTGGAAAAAAAGTTTAGTGAACGGGGAATATTATGGGGAAAGAAGTTTTCCAAACTATATTTGTTTAAGGAAAATACTTGGACAACCACCCTTGTGTACCGCCCCGTCAATTGAACTGCTTCACAAAGTTGTATTGTACAATGTTGACGGTGTTCAATACAACTTCGTGATGCACTTCAGTTGATGAGGCGGTGCATATGGACCGTAAGTGTAGCATCTCTCCTTGTTTAATTGTTCAAAAAAATTGTACTCGCTCTGTCCTAAACTAAGTGTCATCTATTTTACTTTATAAAAATAAGTGTAGCATCTCTCCTTGTTTAATGCTAGAACAACAAAATTAATTTACATCAAGCATTAAAGTTTTATACAGTACAACTGTTAATGCATAGGTAGGTTGTACTGTACAACACTTCAATGTTTGTTGTAAATAAAATTTATCGGTCGATCAATTCTGTTGCTCTATCATTTTTTTTTTCATTTAATGTCTCTCAATTTATCACAAGTGGTGTCTAGGGTCTCCTTACTTTTTTATCTCAAAAATAAAAGGGCATATTAAACAATTAACTTGAAAAGACTTTCCACAAGAGGAAGGGTACGATTATTTTGGGAAAGAGAGAGGACATTGTTTTAGAGAAGCTCTTGTGTAAATATAAATTGTATCAAACCTAGGAGATATTATTTAATAAGACGGTCACACCAATCGTATATAAACACCTGAGAGTAGTGATATGACGAAAAACCTTAAAGTGAAGGGACTAATGATGCAATTAGCCCTATCGATCCATTATTAATAGGCAAATGATATTACAAACTCGAGTTTGTGGTATTGTTACAAGTTTTTGTATTAGTGTCGTTAGATTATTTTAACACAAATCTTGATACTTAAATGTTACTAAGTTGGTGATGATTTATCATTACTTAAAAAATAACAAATTTGATCTATCAGTCTAGAGATCTAAGAAGAAAATATACTATGATCTGACAAAAATAATACTAAAGCTTTTAAGAATACCACAAGTTCGAGCTCGTAATATACCTCTTATTAATATTATCAACTTTTCATTTTTAGTCCTTCAATAAGCAAGGAGTGAATTTAAGTACGTAAAAGACCGTTTAGGAAGGAAATTCTAGAAGACAACGTTTTTTACTTAACACTTTAAGAGAAAATGCAAAATTACACAGAACAGTATTGCCATGGGGATGATTCTTGAGATTGCCAACAGGAAACATTATATAGAATAGATTTGTTACCCATCAAGAAAGGAGAAAGGGTACAATTAATAAAGAAACTTATCAATTGGCCTATCCTGAATCTGAATCACAATGACTATCTGCGGAAGTATAGTTCCTATTTCTCTCGCACAATTCCCCCATTTTTGCTACTTTTCTTCTCTCTCTGTGTTGTTGCTATTGTTGGGTGGTGGTGGTGGGGAGGGGGAGGGGGTGATATGGAGGAGGTTGGATCCCTATTTGCTGGGGATATTCACTGGGCCAAGTAAAGTATTAGTCTATCATCATCACGGTTTCAATCTTCAATTACTATTCAACTTTATTTTTTTTCCTTGATTGATGCAAAATTGCGTATATAAATTAATCCCGGTGAAGGAATAGTAAATCATTTGTGATTCTGATGATTTGTACTCGGAGCCGGAGGAGAGCTTGCGGGAAGGGGAGGGGTAGAAGGAGAAGAAGGAGAAGGAGGAGGGGTGGAATCAAATAGAAAAGGTTTCAAGTGTTTGTAAAACTCCTTGGGCTTTTCAGCAAAGTAGGCGTGCCCTGAATCCTTGATCACCACTAGCTCCGCATTATCTCCCAGATGCCTGTCAATCACCAAATTCAGTTTTCATAGTGAATCCATTGCAATTAATGTGTGTTTATGTTTGACAGCATGGAATCCACACACTATAATTGGAATTGAAGTCCAGAGTTTCCATTTCCAATTCAATTCTAAAACAAAGTAGTAGCTCCATGCATCAAGTCAGTCAATGGATGTTATATATTATAGAGATGAACCGACCTTTTTAATCTATAACCTAATTCCACTGGAAAGATTTTATCTTGATCTCCCCATATTATCAAGGTTGGCTGCATAAGCATTAGAAGGAAAAAAGTTAATACCTTTATATATCTGAATATGATCTGGTAGATGATTTCAACGAGAGAGTGATTGTGGTAATTAATCGGAAGAAGAGATCGAAGTGAAGCAACCTACCTGAGATATTTTGGGAAGTTCTGAAAGTTTACGGCCTTTCGGGAGAGCCTTAATCAACTCTTTCTTCTCCTCCACATTGTCTCTGCACATTTCCTGCCAATTAAAACGTAAAATCCTCAATAAACCCCACCTTTTCTAGAAAAACTTATTCTCTTTCTGTCCCAATAAAATTATAGTTTCGTTTCTTTATTAAAATCACAACCTAAGATAATACACTCTCATTTCCAGCTAAAAAAATCCACTTTTAAAATTTTAAGGTCAACTTAATTTAAATTTGACCGACAATTTATATAAGTTTATTTTTTTTTACAAAATCATAAAAGTTGTAATTCATAATTTTTTTTTTACAATTCATAATTTTTAAGGTCAACTTAATGTAGTTTTTAGTGAATGAGATTTTATTTTCAAAAATATAATTAAAGTATGTTATATTTTGATTTGGTTTAATTACGTGTTGACTTTTAAAAATAAAAAGTGAACTCTTTAGTCAAAACAGAGGGAGTATTAAATTAGTATTTAACACACATTTATTATATTTTAAATAATAAAATCAGTCGTTGATACAATATTAAGAATACTATCAATAACAATTTTTGAAATTTTGTAAGAATAAGTAAATTTTCATAAGGTTTTGGTCAAAGTTTACTCAAGTGGACAAATTTTTTTTTTTTTAAATAAATAAATCAAAGTAGCTAAGCTTGAGTTGCCACAATTGAGAGGTCAAAAGCTATGAACTCCAAGTAAAGAGAAATACTATAAACACTCCACTTCATGAAAATACATCACTGTACAATAAAGAAGACATCAGAACAAGTAAAACAGTATACTCAGCAGTTGAAAAATCTACCCGTTCGGTGACCGTTTTCAAAATGGAGCGTTTTCAAAACACTGCCTTTTTAAAATGCAGATTTTTTAAAATGTAATTTTTTACTTATAAATGCGTTTGGAATATTCCTTTTTTTTTTTCTCTTTCCTATCAGTGTTTTAAAACATGCGTTTTGAGAAAAATCTAGAAATTCCAGTGTTTTAAAACGCAGCTTTTTCTGTCTCAGCATCGAAACATAATTTTTGCAAATACGCACAAAGTGAGAATAACAAAACACACAAAGTGAGAATAACATTTTCTCGAGTTAGTAGAAAATGGTATTATCTAGAGCATTTTCATCAAAACGTATACAAATTTTTAAGCACGTTGTACATCATGAAAATTCTTCAAACTTATGACCATATTTTCGCAGTTTCACAATTTAGAGGCCACATATTACGGAGCCAATAAACATATTATGTGGCCACTAAATTGTAGCAGTGCACAAGTTTCTATGACATGATAATGCCTTCAAAACATAGACCGTAACTGTCGCATGTGTAAGGAATAGGGATCCAACCAATGGCGTTCGCATCACAGTAAACTATTGTTCAAAATATTTCTAGAGATGGAAGATACAACCTCAACATTGTGAATTACAATTTGCACAAAAGAAATATAATGACGAGAAAAACCCAATTGATTTATTTTACCTTAAGGATGTCGTAATTCACTTATTATTTAACCAAGGGAAAATGATAAAGATTAAATTTTTCTGTCAAATTTTAACGTCTCACTTTAAGTGACAAACATGAAAATTTTTGAATCAAATATTTGTTTCCCTATGCCATTCTTACCAAACTGCACATTTGCTAAATCAAAAAAGGGTTTATAATTAAAGAAGATGATACAACCCCCCCCCCACCCCTTCATGTCACTTTAAAAAATTATGTCTATAAATTTTTTATTTTATTCTTTACATGTGATATAAAGTATTTTAGATATATTCAAAACTTTTTGTAATTATTATACTAATACATCTTTTAATTATAAGATTTTCAAGAAATAGACTTCTTAATCATTGGAACAGCAAGAGTAGCTATATATATATATATATATATATATATATAGCACCGAAAAAATAATAAACCTGCAGAATGTTACTCCTTCAGTCTCAAAATGAGAGTCTTTTTCTAATACTTTTCTTATCCCAAATGAAGGTCCAATTTTTTGATAAAGTTGCTAAACTCATGTTTGTCAAATTATCATGTTCTAATATATACTTGCCATATGATAAGGTAGATAGCAAGGATAATTATGTCAATGTTCTGCTAAAATTTCTTCAAATTAATTACTTTCTTAATTTTCTCAAAAATAAATAAAAAAATGACACTTATTTTGAAACAAAGGAAGTATAATACTCGCCCTGTTTTTCTGGATATTTCAAAGTTTTTGATCACATAATTGCAGTGAATATACATTAACAAATCTCCTATAATGCCTCCAACATAATGAAGTATTCACAAGATAAACCAATTAAGTGAAACATAACAAAATAATAGAATAGTGGACTCAGAATTTATTAAGGGCATCTCCAATGTAGATGTTCCAAACATCCATTATTTATAGATCCCACTGCCACATTGTTCATTTTAATAACACGTCCCTCTAATAATACATCTTCTCGTTTAAATAATGCTACACCCATATTTATGGTCCCACTTTACTTTTACACTTGATGGTTTTTATAATTTTCAAACAAAAATGTAAACAAAACAAACTAAAGAAAAAAAAAAAAAAGATGTTCTTAAATGTTACAAATTTTTGTAGTAACAGTTTTTAGGAACACTACTCGCCAATGGTTGTAACTTAAGTTATGGTAGGAAGGAACAACTATTGAAGGATATAAATGAAAAGTAAAATATTACTGTAGACAATTCATTAAAGAGTACTCCTAAAATATAAGGACAATATACATATATGACACGAAGCGAGTAATTAATTAATGAAAAAAGTTAACATGTCTGATAGGAGTACATTTTAAAGACTAATCTATATCTACTACAGTATGTTTTGTCTAAAAAAAAAAAACAATCCTAATTAATAATTGCAATGAAACTTGTGAAGCACATCTATACATACATACCAAAATTTAGTACATATAGATAGATAGATAGATATTATTGGGGTGGGTGGGTACGTCTCATCAGGCTTTGGCCACTTAATGATAGGTAACTTACAACTATATATCTACTGCATTCTGTATTAATCAATTAAGCAAAGCTTGGCTCGAATTAGAAATCTTACATCAATGAAGTCGTTGAGTAAGCAAGTGGGCATCCTCGTCGGTGGCTTCACAAAAGTATACTGCATCAACTCCCTAATCCTATCTACCGTCTGCGGCAGCAGTATCTCCGTTGCCTCCTCCAAATCTACCGGGAACAACCCCTCCCCCAAATCCTTCTCCTCCAAGCACACCCCCGCACAACATATCACCACCCTCTCCACTGCCTCCATGTACTGCGCCGCCATTCTGTACGCCACAAACCCACCGTAACTCAGCCCCACAACCCTCGTCTTCTTCACCGAGTTAGCCTCCATGACTCGCATCACGCACTCGGCCTGAAACGAGTCCGACCGGTCCGGCCGAGTCGTGTACGAGTCACCGAAGAACACCAGGTCCGGGACGTAAATGTTGAAGTGTGAGGCAACCCGGCGGATGAGATCGCCCCACTGCCACATTGCGTTGGCCCCGAGCCCGTGGAGGAGGAGCAAGTTGGGTCGGGTTTCTTTCCGGGATTTGGGCACCCAACAGTGCATAACCGTGCCGTCCCCGAGGTCCGTGATTGTTGATCGGAGACCCGACCCCGAAAAACTGGATCGAAGGCACCAGTCTCTTGATGCCGTGAAACTAAAACACTTTGACATAGCTGTGGGGTCCACAGTAGAGGTTTGAGTAACTGTTCTTCTGTTGTTGGTTGGGCTGAGGATTCTGAAAAAAAGGATGTGTACTTACTTGAGAAGAGAGAGGGAGATTTGTTGGGGGGGTGGGTGCGCGGAGGGCAGGGTACAGAGGCCAAAAAGGTAATTGGATAAAGGAAGCAGCTGGGGCATAAATATGGTGATCTTTGGTCATACAATTAGTAGTTTCTGGATCATATTTTACATGATTAATCATGTAATAGGCCCCTGGGAATCCATAATTGCTTTCTAAATGGGGTATATCTCGGATCCGGAAATTTCAGAGTTGGTAAAGTTTGCAATCATAATCAAATTGCATAAGTAATAAATCAGTCAATTTGGATCAGCAATTCACTAAAAGGATGTTATTTCAAGCAAAAAAAAAAAAAAAGTCTCCACCATTTGGATGAGCATATTGAATAATTAAAAATGTTATATTTACGATTAGTTCTACCACTATGGTAATAATTTTATCTTAAAAGTAAAGTGTATGTATATTTTTAAGATATAGTTATTAATATAGTGATAAAATTAGTTGTAAATCTAATAATATTGCGTAATAATAGGGAGTAATTCTGGTCCTAGATCAACAGTTTTACTATTTTGTTAAAAAAATGCAATACTATCCCTATACTTTTAAACATTGGATATTAGTCCCTGTACAATATAAATGCACATTAGTGATCACAGTTGGTCATTTTCGTATAGTGATCAGTGATGGTCCCGGTGCTGGATGCATGTTGTTAAAGTTCGGTCTGTTAAGTGAGATTTGATAAATCAAGTTATAAAATTAAAAGTATAAGCTATTAATTGAGCATCTTTTTCCCCCTTTAATACTTTTTAATGTATTAATTTTAATAAAATAAAATTAAAAGCTCTTGTGCTCTAACCAAAACTCTAGCATTTTTAGTCTGTTTCTTTGATTTAATGAGATAGTTATGGAAGAAAGCTTGCTATGAAACCGATGAGAATTTTTATTGTACTATTACAGAGGGGGATAAAAAAAGAGACTGCTATTGTAAATGAGTTAGACAATTTGAAGGAGAAATTTTATATTTTGGGACGAAATTATAGAAATTTCATTTTTAAATTTTAATTGATTGATGGCTGTTTGAGATTCGATAAAAAATTATGGATCCCGTAGTTGAATTTTCAATTTTTTTAGTGTGTATGTGTGTTTTTGTTTTTAAATTTGTTTTTAAATTTTCTTTCATCATTAATGTTTGTAACATAAAAGTAAAGAAATATGTTCAACAAAACCCTAAAATTTTCTTTTGTACAACTTGACCCCAATCATATCAATTAATAGATCAGTTTATGGTAACATTCATTTCAAGGACCTTTGACGTGCAAAAATTACAAACTTTGGACGTTGTTGTGTATTTACATTATACAAGGGCTAAAAACAAAAAATTTAAAAGTACATGAACTAAATGGACTTTCTCTTGTTATCTTGTTGGGCGTTGGGTGGTGTACAAAACAAAGTAGTTAACCAACAACTACCCAAAGTTTATTGTTGACCACCCACGGAGGAAGATAACACTCTATCTGTCTCTTAATTATTATCTATTTATCTTATTTGATTCGGTATATAAATTAAAAAAATAATTAATTTAATTATTAATATTAATATAATATATAATTTTTTTAATGTTTATGTATATGTGGCCTATAATTTAAATAAAGAAAAAATAAGGGTAAAATAATAAAAGTGGTGTCCTAAAAAAGAAAATTTTCAAGCATGATAATTATTTTAGAACGAACAAAAAAAGAAAGGAAGACAATAATTTAAGGACGGAGGGAGTACTAGTAATAATTATAAACGATAAAAGTATAAAAAAACAATCAAGAAAGAGTAATGTTATCAGTATCTAAAAATACCAAATTTTTTGTATTAAATAATGTATTAATGTGATAGTTAATATAATACATTAATTATAATTTTTAATTTTATTTTTTATATCACATCAACTATCAAATTAACTAATATATTATTTAATCTAAAAATTTAATACTCTTTATATAGCTAAGCATTACTCATAAAGAAAAGAAATGAACTTAACGGCAACCACCCACGTGGGAAGATAAAGGGCGAGAAGGTTGGGTCTAAAAAGTGCTTTCACTTTTAATTGTTAATCTTCTAAAATGATTTGTAATTGTAAAAATTGATAAACAAGTACTCCTTTCGTCCCAAAATTATTGTCCGTTTTTTTTTTCGTCTGTTTTAAAAAAATTATCTTATTTGAAAGCTTTATTTTTAGGATATTATTTTTATTATTTTATTCTTACTTTTTATTTCTACTTTAATTATGAACCACATGTACATGGACTTTAAATGAAACTACATATTATATCAATATTAATAATCAAGTTAATTGTTTTTTCTTAATCGGTTTGTCGAGTCAAACATGACAATAATTTAGGAACGGAGGGAGTACAATTTTTTGGTATAACTTATTTAATATAAATCTGAATGTTAAACATGTGAATGCTTAAATATTGTAACCCCTCAGTTTTGACCAAAAATTCTACTTTTCATTCTTAAAATTTAACACATGATTAAATTAAATTAAAATTCAACAGATTTAATTATATTTTTGGAAATTAAATATCATTCACTAGAAACTACATTAAGCATATTATGGATTACAACTTTTATAATTTTGTAAAAATAAATAAATTATGTAAATTGTCGATTAAACTTTAATTAAGTTAATCTAAAAAAGTCTAAAGTAGACTCTTTAGTTAGAACAGATGAAGTATTATTTAGCATATGTCATCCTTTAACCCATACATGCTTGACATCTAGATTATTATAAATTTTTTGTATTAAAGTATTTGTATCAGTATTATTTTTCATGTGATTGGGAGAAAAATATTGATTTACGAGAGATTTGTGTTCATCTTGTATATAAACTATTTTTTTGAATGAAGGCCTACTCTTGCTTTTGATTTGTTATATAGAGTCTACAAATTTTGAATAGTCTTTTTTTTTTTTTGGAATAGTCTTTTTTTTTTTTTTTGATATCCTAAGCCTATTCTAAATCTACTCTAAACCCCCAAAGACCCCAACGAACTTCGATCTTGGGACCAATAGCAAGGGGGTGAGGCTCTAATCAGTAGAGCAATTACTGAATTTTTTTTTGAAATAGTCTTTTGAACATCATTATTTGGGAAATTTTATATCATAAGTAAAGAAAAGAGAATTGGGGTAGCAAAATCTCATAATAGCTAGCAAGTTTTTCTTTTGAGTTATGCTACCCCCAAATCCAATCAACCGAATTTAATTTAATAATCGCATGTTCAACATTGTTGTATCTTTTCCAAAAATACAAGAGCAAAATATACAAATAGTCCCTGTGCTCTACCCCTTTTGTTTGGGATTGGTCCTTGAACTAAAATTCGAAAAAATTAAGTCACTGTACTGAAACTTTTTATGCAAATGGTCCTTCCGTCCAACTCTGTTAGTTTTTTTTTGTTAAGTCCACTCACGTGCAATTCTCGTGCCATTGTACAGGGGTAAAATAGTCATTTTACGTATAAAGAGTACAGGGACCATTTGTGAAGGCGCCAAACTTTAGCGCCAAAAACACTCTTTGCTGGGTATTGTCCTTCCAGTACATAAATAGGCTAGGTTGAAACTCAAAAATGAAGAATTTTATGGAGGTTTACTATGATTGTGGTGTTAAGGCAAAATTGCTAACTTCTTGGACTGATTTCAACCCTGGCCGAAGGTTTTGGAGTTGTGCTAATCGTTTGGTAAGTCTTCCATTTTTTTGTCAATGCTTATTCAGTTTCTTCTTCATCTACTTCGACTGCTTTTTTTTTTCCTTCGAGCAGCTTCCATGTGGTTTCTTCCTTTGGTTTGATCCACTTATGTGTCATAGATCTGTCTAGATTATACCTGGGTTACTTCAAAAGATAAGAGAATACGAAGCAGAGAAGACAAAGAAGAAAGGTAATGGAGGTGAACAGAGAAGACAAGGAACTAAGTGGATGTTGTTCTGGGTTTTGCTTGTCCTAGTTTGTTTGTTTCTTGCTTGGGTGATAATTTTTGGGAATATGGATGAAGAACACAGTGGCCATGGACATGGAAGAAAATACCAAGAAATTAGTGGTCCATAGGTTGTATAAAAGCCACAAAGTAAAAAATCTCAAGTTTGTATTTTGATGAGGTTGTATGTGCTCCAGGTTTTATGTGTTCCAGGTTGTATGTGTTCATTTTGTGATGTAATCCTTTTGGTATGAACTGCCATATGTTATGAAAAAGAGCAAACTTTGTGTTCTTCACTTATCCTCTGTTATTAGTCAGTTTTAACTCAAGTTTATTATCCTCTGTTAATGAATTATTGTTTCAATCAAACACAAAATATAACCAACAATTGTTCATCATAACATAACATAATCACCAACCAATTTCACCAACAAAGTAATTCCCTTGTATTTGATGATGATTACACAACAGTTTGTTAATCAAATTCATAGCAAGATGGAATTGCAAAGTACCAAAAGCTTAAATTACATTGACTTCTTGCTGAGTTAAATTGCAAGTACCAAAACAAGCAATTACATAGACTTCCAAATGAGTGTAATTGCAGAGTAGCAAAACAAACAATACATAGATTCACTTCATTTGCAAAATACCAAAAATCATTGTTTTAATTGTTCACTTTCATCCCCAAAATCAAGATTCACTTCCTGCAGAGCTTCCTCTTCTTCAAAAGGGTATGACTTTGTGGTTGTGACATGCTTGCACTGGCAGTACCTTCTTCATGGATTTGTGACATGCTTGCACTGGTTCCAACAATTAAGTTGCTTGAATCCTACAACCAAACCAACATAAATTAAGCAGAGCATAACCAACATCAAAATCACATCAACACCAATTTGAATACCATAACTTACTTGTGTTGATGGTCTTCCTGTTGCTCTACCTCTGCCCCTTCCATTAACTCTGCATGCACCTCCACTACCTTCCCCATTGTTACTTGAACCCTGCAAAATACAAAGATTAAATGCCTTACAATTAACAATGCAATTTAACTTGTTGATTACTTACAACTTGGTCTTTCTTCCTTTTGTTTTGTGGTAGACATCCTACCCCCTTGCATTGACTTGAATTGTGATTGAGTCCACCACATCTTCTGCAAGTTATGAATTTCCCCTTTCTCCCTGCCTTTGTAGCATCTCCAGTTTGTCTTTTTCCTTCATCTTCAGCCTTCTTTCTGGCCTTCTTTGGCCTCCCAGGTTGCTTATGATTTCTGGGAGCAACAATCTTAAAGACATTCTCAACATGATCCCACATTTCTGGTCCATTTATGGGATTTATAGTGTAATCATAAATCCTTGACTGACATCCTACTTTGTAATAATCATCAACCCATAGCTCAGGTACCCCATTTCCTCCATTCTTACCATCATACCATATAGCAGCTATACCATGCTTACATGGAAGTCCACTTAGCTGCCACTTCCTACAAGTACATGTTTTGTCACTCAAATCCACTACATATTGCTCACCCCATGGACCTCTGACTTGGTATTTAGTTCCTCCATTCCATATACAAATAAAATCCAGTGCATCCTGTTTTCCCTTATTCAGTTGTTTCTGAATCCTATCCAAAACATGATTTTTACACTTCTTGACCTCATCCCTTTTTTTTCTGATTCTTGTCATTAGATAGTTCCTAATCATCTCTAACATTGAGATGATAGGTTTGTCTCTACTGTTGAGAATATGTGAATTGAAGCTTTCACTGATGTTGTTCATCAAAATATCACTCTTTACAGCTTCTGTAAAGTGTGACCTAGACCAGTGAACAGGATTCTTCTGACTAACCCACCCAAATGCTTCTGCAGAATAGTCCTTGAACTGCTCCATTGCATCATTAAACTGCTGCATGTTGCTTGAAAATGCTGCTTTGTACAACTGATCTTTCATCCCCTTACCCTTGAACAACTTCTTGTAATTGTTGTACATGTGTAGTAGATAATATCTATATTCCACAGTAGGCAATAATTCATTCATGGCCAGATCAAGTCCCTACAATTAATGAATGGTTACAATATAAATTGATGTAAATGTAAATGATATTGAGGTAATTTAAAAAAATATTAAAGAGAAATCATACCTTTTGTTGATCAGAGATTACCACCCATTATTCAGCACTACTAATCTCAATATCATTTATCAATAACTCAAGGAACCACTGCCAGTTCTCTCTATTTTCAGCCTCTACTACAGCATATGCAATGGGGTACATGCCATTGTTGGCATCCAAAGCAATTGCTGTAAGAATCATACCTGTGTGAAGTCCCTTCAGAAAACATTCATCTAACCCCAATACTCTTCTACATCCAGTTGCAAAGCCTGCCTTTAAAGGCCCCAAACAAAAGTATATCCTTTTGAACTTTCTATCATTTGGTGCATTCAAATCAACTTCATCTCTAACTTCAATTTTAGTGGTGGAGTTGGGATTTGTTCTCCTAATCTCCAGACTATAATCCCACAACAAAGCATATTGTTCTGTAAAATTCCCATGGTTGAATTTATCTGCCATCCTTTTTGCCCTGTAAGCCTGACTCCTACTGATATCAAGATGGTGTTCTTCCCTAACATGACAATTATACCATCTAAACTCCAGTTATGAGTTGACCTAAACCTTTCAATGTACCTCCTAGCAATCCACTCAGATGTCAGGTTCTTATTTGTATAGCTGGGACTGCAAGTGTGCACATCTACAAATATTTTCACTTCCCAAGTTGGTTGGTCCTGCATTGGAGAAATAAGTATTACCCAAGGACAGCCTTTGGTGCCTTTACACTTGGCTCTAACCCTTGTTTTGTCGTTTTTCACCAACTTAATTTCCTTCCTATTTTTAATTGAATACTCCTTTAAAGCTTGTTTGACCTCCTCTACATTTGAAAATCTCATATTAAGCTTGTACTCTGGATTTCTCATATGAGTCTCAACATAAAAGTCTAAACCTTTCCTCCTTGGTATGGCCTCATCATCATCAGAACTAGGTAGGCTCCACAAGTCATCATCAGATGCATAATCAGAGTCCACTAAACCTATTTCTTCACAAAATATCTTGTTCTTACCCTTATTACTACTCTGCTTATTTTATATACCATCCCACTCGACCTCCCTATCAATGTTGGCTTCAAAATCTACATCATCCTTGTCATCAGTAGACCAATCATAATCAGGGTCAGCAAACTGATCATAAGTGTCATCATTGCTTGAATCACCCTCTTCATGTTCATCTTCATGGACTTGGTCATCCTGATCTTCATTTGCATTGTCATAGACATTCACATTTTCATTCTGTCCAGTTTCTGCATTCTCTGAATTCTGTCCATTCTCTCCATTTATATTCTCCATATTCTCTCCATTCTCATTATTTTCATTGCCATTAAGAAATTCAACTTCAAATTCAGTTGCAATATGAGCAATTTCTTCAACATTGTATGTGAGTAGTAAGTCATTCAATATTTGTCTATTATGTGCTGATACTATCCAATTTGTTCCTCCATTATCAGCCTCATTTTCATTCAATTCCTCAATAACCACTGAGCTTTGCCTTTTTGGTTCCATTTCAAAGTGGTGATCACAAGATGTAAAACCATGTTCCAAGTAAACTTCAATTAGCTTGTGCTTCTTTCCTATTGTACAAACAGTCAACATGTCTTCATCACTTCCTAATACTCTCAACCCATAGTCAAGGTCCATTGTTGGCATCTTAAAATGATAAAACATTATTCCATCATAACCAAGTTCTTTTATCATTTTGTTTATCTCTTGTATAGACATCTCATCACCATGACAAAAGTCAAAATAATCAACTAAGCCATTTTCATAAACCCTAACTGGAATATAAACAAACTCTCCCCCATGGTGTAGCTCAATACTGAACCAATCTGAATCAGGGTCTTGAGGAGTAAATACAAAAAAACAAAAAAAGACCACAAAAATTAGACAGATAAATAAGACAAGGACATATTTTAATTGGAATTGGAAGCTTCCAATCCCAATGTACAACACAGAAAACGAGCAAACTTTAACAAAACAACAAAATCAAACAAAAAATGAAAACTTTAACAAAAAAACAAGAAATTGACTACTCAAAGTAGCAGAGGAAAACAGATGAACAAAGCAAACCAAACCAAACTCGATTTACATAGTGGAAACAAACAGAGGAAACAAACAAACTCGATTTACACAGTGGAAACAAACTTTTCCACTGAGGAAACAAACAAAATTGATTTAAAATACTTACAGTATATATCTTCTGCAACATCCCATATTTCGCCTATTTTTCTCTGCATCCACGACATTTTGCACTTCTAGTTGAATCACGCATTCGAAATTGAAACCATAACCTAACATTCGCTTGAGCAGATGATTGAGAGATTGAGAGTAGGTTAATGATCGTTTCTACCCAAAATGACGTTTCAAGGAGTGAGTAATCAAGACTTACAGTTGTCGCAACGAAATTGGTGATTGGTCCATGTACTCTTTATTATGAAATGCCTATTTTACCCCTATCAGAAAATACGTGAGTTGCACATGTCTCCACTTAACGGTAAATATTTGACGGAAGGACCAATGGTGTAAGTCACCCCACTACAGGGATCACTGGCGTGGGGTAAGGACCAATCCCAAAAAAAGGATAGAGCACAGGGACTATTTGTGTATTTTGCTCAAAATACAATAGTATAAACTATAAAGCGTGCAATTGATCGGGGCGGTTACTCTATTATTTTCCTTTTCTTTTGTATTATTCAATTACATAGTTTTAATAATTCCTTAATGTTTCTATTTATGTATCAATATATTAAGGGAGAAAATTTTATTGGACTCTTCAAATTCCTTCACCTTTCTACTTTTTCTCGTTTCTTTTCTGAATACTCAACTTTTACCAATAAAAGAAAATTAAATAATATTTATATAATTATTTATTTTTTAAAAATATTTAAATTAAATTAGCTTCTTAAGTAATTAAAAAAATAAAATATACATATAATGTGTGCCTTTTTTGCTTGTAGAGCTATTATTAGTCTCTCCGTCCCAAATAAAAAGGTTCACGCTAACCGAAAGGAAAAGGAAAAGTAAGAGGTGAGGGCCTATTTGAGCCAAAAAAACAAAACGTGTTTGATATCAATTGAAGGGTGAAACTATACTTTGGATGAGAAAGTATTTGTCATCAACAATTTATACGATGGTCAAAAATAAATAGAAGTTCACTACTAAGTTAAGGTGGACAATTATCGAAGATTGATAAAACAACAGAATTGATTTACATATGCGGTTTATAGTAAGCATTAAAAAATTATACAGTACAATTATTAATGCATTAATATATTGTACTATATAATATTTTAATGCTTCTTGTAAGCTAAATTAATTTTGTTGTTCCAACATTATTCTATTAACTGCTGATGTGATTTCTCTACTTTTGATTACCACATTTTTCAATAGCCTAATAAAATAATTTTTCCTATTCACCTAATATTTAAAATAATTTTAGAGTATATATATATATATATATATATATATATAATAGTAGAAGTACTTTAACTTGTTAAATATAGTAGTTTTCTGCTTAAAACAGATCGTTAAAAATGAAACATCAGATATGATGTCCTTGGATAAAGCAACATAATTGATTTACATATGCCATTTATAGAAAACATTAAAAATTATACAACACAACTATCAATGCATTTGTATGTTATATTATATAATACTTTAATATTTGTTATAAGTCAGATCTGTAAATCAATTTTGTTGTTCTAACATTTAAAATAATTTTTATATTTACCTAATAAAATAATTTTGATTACCACGTTTTTCAATAGCCTAAAAAAAACTGCTGATGTGATTTCTCTACTTTTGATTACCACGTTTTTCAATAGCTTAATAAAATAATTTTTCATATTCACCTAATATTTAAAAAGTTATAGAGCATTGTTATTAACACTCCAAGGAGTCATTTGGTAGTCAGGATTAAGACCAGATAGAATTAATAATTCGAATTGTCGCATGTTTGGTACGCAATAGGCGGTCAGGACTATTAGCACGAGTTATCCGGATAAAGTCCTTATCCCCTTACTAATAATACCAAGGGAGAAGGTGTTATTATTAGCACCATCACTAAAAAAAAAACATGTAATTAACATTTTTAATTTCAAAATTACCTCCTATATATAAGTTGGGATTAATAGCGAGGACACTAATAACACCGAAATTAATAATAATGTTTATCTCGACCTAACTACCAAACAACCTCCAAGTCTTTTGAGTACATCAATGTCATTATAAATTTTGACCTAAATGCTCTTATATATATATTTTTCATATTTTAGGTTGGAAAAAAAAATATTTTGGACTGTTCGACAGCCCCCCACCAAACACAGCTAAAGTTGTTTGGTAAGGGTGCCGAATACTAGTTTGGACGTTCGGTTAGGGGTGGCCGAACACCACTATGAATATTCGATTAAGGGGTACCAAACACCACTATAAATATTTTATCACACAGAGAGAGAGAGAGAGAGAGAGAGAGAGAGAGAGAGAGAGAGAGAGAGAAAAGAGAAAGACTTGAACAAATTAAGGAAGAAAAAAAAGACCTTCCTTTTAAAATAGATGTATTGAATTGGGTTCTAACAGAGAATGAGAGCCGAAGAGATTCTCTTTTCTCTTTGGTATCCTATTACCACTTTTTTTTTTTTTTTTTTTTTTCAATTTTTATCTTTGTTTTTGTTTTGTTTTTCCTCTGTTTCCGAAACACTGGAGAAGAGGAGTGAGGGAGAGGGACTGAGGAGACTAGAGAGATAGAGGGGGGAGGCAGGGCCGGTCCTGAACTTTTAGGGGCCCAGGGCAAAAAGAAAAAAAAAGAGGCCCTTGTTGAAATATAAAAATAATAATTTTACGCAAATATTTTTTCACTTTTTATTATTCAAAGTATTGAAAAAGTTTATAATCTACAAACATACAAGAAAAAATAAGTATCAATTAATTATTAAAAAATACTATTCTGCACCGATTTACACAATTTACAACAAAAATAATATACTTTGTTTGCATCGTTTGAGTACAATATCAATAAAACCTCATATTTACTTGAAATATTGTTATAATCTACCCAATGATTATTATAATTGGATTTGTATTTCAATCTGAGCATTTTTTACTTTTTTAATGACCCAGTTAAAAATGTTAATGGTCAACTAACATTTTTTTTTTATAAATATATTCAGCGGATCCAACATAAAATGAAGGTTGGATAACTCTACTAAGGTCGAACAAAAAATCTCTAATTTTATATAACAACGCATTATTCATTGAGTCATAGAGTCAATTACAAAATTATACTAATACATTATCTATAATACATAAATAAGATTTGTTAATTAAATTTAAAGAACCCAAAATAAAACAACACATTATTCATTGAGTCATAGAGTCAATTACAAAATTATACTAATACATTATCTATACATAAATAAGATTTGTTAATTAAATTCAAAGAACCCAAAATAAAATAAAAGGTTGGATGACTTTGCTAGGTATTGAACCAAAAAACTTTAGTTACATAGACAACTATTTTATCCATTAAACTACAAAGTCAATTGCAAAAATTTTGTTACATAATATATTATACTACATATTAAGATTGTATACATAAATTTGGGGCCCCAACTGGGGGGAGGCGGGGCAACGACGTTAGGAGGGAGGAGGGAAGTGGAGGGGTGGAGATAAAAGATAGTAAATTAAGTTTGAGCGGGGTTAATTTTAGGGAATATATAGAAGGGGTAAATTAGAGAAATATAAAGACGTGTAATTAGTATTTTAGAGAGGTTAAAAATATTGAACGCGGGTGTACTTAAAAAGGAAACGTATTAAAGGTATTAATAACAACGCTCATAATTTTAAAGTTCTCACTTGTGGTTAACATCAAGAAGGAAGAGGGTAGGGTACTCCAGACACAGCAAATAATCAAAGTGAAAGCCACATGGCAGTTTGTATCTAAGAGCTTGTTTAGTGCAGTGTTTATAAAATACAGTGTTTTAAAAATACAGCGTTTTAAAAAATTTAATGTTTTAAAAACATATGTCTTTTCTTATACTCCCTCCGTTCCAGGTAAAGAGTACACTATACTATTTTGAGATGTTTTACTAAGAAAGTCTACTTTTAAAAAATTATATTTACAATTTTCATAATCTTTCATCTTTATGCTCCACTTGTGTTGTAATCATTTTGGTTGTGCTTATGTATTTTTGTAATATGAACAAATCCAATGACATTAATATATCCCTTAATAATTAGATTTTTCAAACGTGAATTCTTTGGGTGAAACGGAGGGAGTAAATGTGTTTGAGATATTACGTCAATCAGTTTTTTTTTTCTAGCAGCGTTTTAAAACCTGCATTTTGGGAAAAAAAACTTATAATTACAATGTTTTAAAACGCAGCTGCGTTTTGAAAACACTACTTTTTCTGCCGCAACATTGAAATACAATTTTTGCAAATAAGCTGCGTTTTATCCATGCAATTTGACCAAAACGCACGACCAAACTGATTATAAATTTCATATTTCTTCTTTATTTACGATTCTTTCTTTGTCTATAGAAATGGAGTGTTGGGCGTCAAACAAAAATTTAGTAGCACTTTCCATGAGGCCAACAACTCAAAGATGCAAGAAAATAAATAATAAAAAGAATTAAATTAAAAAAATTCTGTATTAATTTTATTGTACAACCAAAATTTTAATGTGTAATGTTATGGGTACCTAAAGAGTACCAAATTTTTTGCACCAAATGATGTATTAGCTGATGTGATACAAAAAATAAAATTAAAAATTATAATTAATGCATCATATCAACTGTCACATTATTTAATACAAAAAATTAATACTCTCTAAATATTCATAGTATTACTCAATTTTAATTAAATGCTAGAGAGGCCATATCCTTCTATATTCAATCCCTCCTCTACATCCACCACGTCACTTGAACCCAACTCAATCTTCCTTCTTAGCACTCTTTTGATTCAAAATAAGTGTTTAATTTTTTTTTTAAGGGTGAATTACAGGCCGGTCTCTTTTTAAACATTTGTAATCGCTCCAGTCCACTCATCTTTTTTTAAAACGAGAAAAATGTATTTTTGGGGCGAAAAGACGATTATGACATTAATAAAAGAAAAACACGTGCATCAGTAACCCAAAGCATCGCGATGCACCAGTTTTGCAAATTGGGGCATCGCGATGCAACAATTGGTGCATCGCGATCATCGCAGCGCGCCTTAAGGAACCAATCGGTGCACACCTTAGCGAGGAAGGGGGCCAACTGAAAAAATTGAATTGCCGTTGCTCGCTAAGCGAGCTGTTGCTCAAGCCATCCATTTCAGTTTATTCACAGAGACAAAAAACGATGCTTTACTTTGTGCATCGCGATGCTCCACTTTGTGCATCTCAATGCTCTACTTTGTGCATCGCGATGCTCCGTTTGAATTTCAGTCAAGGGGACTTGATTTTTCGTTTACCTTTCGAGGGCATTGCCCCCGAACCCCTACGAGGGACGCTGTCCCTTCGACCCTTGCGACCTGACCGGGCAGGTCGATCTCCGTTGCGTTGCCTACTACACTGCGTTATCCAGGCATCAAGGCATGCCCAGCATACTGCGTTGCCCAGGTATCAAGGCATCGCGATGAGGAATTTCGGCATTGCGATAAGGCATCCCTATATCGCGATGCCCAATTCGGTGCGCATTCCTATATCGCGATGCTCAATTCGGTGCCCAATTCAAAAATATTATTTTCTGGTAGAAAAATTGTGCACAAATGTAGTACTAAGTTAGGATAACAGTATGTGATTGATTATAAACAAATTTGAAGCTTAAAACATAGATTAAAGTGGCCAAAACAGCCCAAGAACAAGGAAAAACGAGATGAACTCAGAAATTTTAAATTTGATCAAATTGTGATCAAATTCGTGTTCTATGCATGAAAATTCGACTATTTTTTTTTCGTTTCCACGTTTGTTTTGTGAATTTATATTTCTCAGATTTAAATGCTATGAAGCTTTCAAGCGTGGGAGCTGGGCTGTGAAAGTCAATCTTCATCATCAAAAAGACATGAGTATTTTAGGAAGAAAATTCTCAAAATGTCTTTTTTCAGTTTTTTTTAAAAAAAGGGTGAATTGGAGAGAATAAAAACTTTTCAAAGTGTACCGGCAAATAATTTTTAGTTTTTTTAAATATCACAAAAAGACTGTTTATGGGCCTCCATTTTTTCACAACCAAAATTACTGCCAAAAGCTCCTTCTCATAGGTGTGTTTGGTTCTTATTGCTTAGTCCTTTACTCAAATAGATTATAGGTTGGCCTAGGCCTGTCAATGGATCGGATTTTCGTCCGAATCTGATCCGATTTCAATAAAAAATTTTGGATATGAATTTGTATAATAGTTCAATAACTCAAATTTAATCCGAATTCGATAATTTATTTACTTAGTGGATCGGATATGAATTTACCGATATTTGATCCGTTAAGCGATCCGATCCGATCCAAAAATAACGTATTTATCATTATACACATACATAATATATACACTAATATGAATATATGTTGGTAGTGGTATACTTTTTCTGTTATTTTATTTACAAAATTTTATTAACGAGAATTTTGGATCGGATCAGATATTTTTTCGGATATATCAGCTAGTAACGGATTCGGATATGAATTGACATACATATGATCTATCGGGTTATCGGATCAGATAGGGTTGTCGAAATAAAATTTAGAATCGGATTCGGATATGCATATCCGATCTATTGAGAGGCCTAGGTTGGCCCTTCTGCATTAACACTGCCCAATCCCAGTATTGCAATGTTTCAATGGTGAAAGGTAGTGAAAAGTTGGGCATGACAAGAAAAGGTGTAGAGGACATGGCCCTTTTTAAGGCAAGTAAGGTTGCCTCAGCTTCAGGATTCCAATAAAAGGAATTTTTCTTTAGCATATTGTGTAAGTGGTTTTGCAATTGTTGCATACTAGATTTTGTGCCCGTGCCTATGGCACGGTGACAATAGGGATCAGATTATTGTATATTCGAGGTTAACGTATGCTCAAAGTTTTGTAAGGGCTGAGTAAGACTTAATGACACAAAAGTAATAATGAATTATGTATAACAGAAGGGAAAACACAAAAAGACATGATGAGATATGAATGATTGTGTTGAAAATGTTTCTTATTCAACAAACGAAGATAAAGAAACTCCAGCAAATATAGTTAGTATGATACTTAATTGTGTATATCCTTGTTCCTAGAGCTACTCTTATTTAAATGCACGTTGAGATATGAATGATTTGGTTTTCTTGGCATGATGTACAAAATATAAAACATTAATGGAACACAATTTCGCTAAAATGGTGAAAATGAACCCAAGGGTTATCTAGCAAATAACGGTTTATCTTTTTTTAAGTGTGTGCTGGGGCAATCGTTTTTGACTTGCTTGTTTGCATTGAACAGAGATAAAGAAAATCCAGTCAAGTGCGAAAGAACATTTCTAGAGGATATTCAACGACCACGAAAAGATTTAGTTGCAACTCGAAACTCAAAAGAAAGAGCTTGAGGTCAAGGTTAATGAACTGGAGCAACTTGAGGTCCTGAATGACCATGAAAGAAGAAAGCTAGCTGGAGAGATTGAACAGGTGCTGAACTTCTTGCTTGCTTAAATGCTTTATGTTTTAATCACACACACATAACAGCACACACAACACACACAGCAGCACACACAACACACAAACTTACAGGAGTAAGACTAATTTATGGAGGGTAGCTAATTCCAAAATTACATAAAAAGTTCACAACACACACACACACACACAGAGCAGCCACACACACACACAGCAGCACACACAACACACACACAAACTTTAATATCTCAAAAAATATATATATGTTGATATATTAATGCAGAATGGTGCTACAGTACAATTGCATAGATATTAAAGAAGCAAGTGACTCTGTTTTTCATAACTTCTTTACACCGCATAAATATTAAAGAAGCAGGGATTAAAAAAAAAAAAAAAGTGGTAGGAGTAACAAAATGCACAGAGCAGCAACTTGACTAATATTTACATTAATTTACTTGTGTTAACAATTAAAATTACAATTCATAGCAACTTTTACAACACTTGAAACTTTAATACCTCAAAAATAAAAATAAAAAAAAAAAAGTCAGTAGCCACACACAAATTACATAAAAAGTTCACAAATAGCTGCTAGAGTTCTAATATCATATACAGGAGTAAGACTAATATATGAAGGTAGCTAATTCCAAAATTACATAAAAACTTCACAACACACACACACAGAGCAGCCACACACACACACACACACACACACTATCTGCTCCTTTGCTTACTCCCACCTTTCTTCCACCAAGCCAATCTCTACTAAAAAAGAAAGCTCATTCTTTCTTCCCTACCCTAGCAGCTCATATATTGACTCCTTAGTTCTAGCAAAGGCAAAAGAAAGAGACCTCTATATAAGCATGTTCTGACCAAATTAATTTTATTATTTTGTATGTTTCAGGGAGAATTATGGCTGTGAGGTTGTGTGCTTTACTGCAGATGTTGGTCACGTATGTTGACAAACTTCAATGTTCAATGTAAATTTGGTCGTAAGGGAGGGTGTGTGTGTGTGGACAATTGGCTCTATTTGCTTGTTTTCCTTTTGACCCTCCCACATTCTCTCCAAAAACTTACTATTCACCCCTTCCGCCCACCCAACCACCCCCCCACCAAAAAAAAAAAGGAAGAAAAAAATTAAAGAAAATAAAATGCAAGATGACCATTATAATATATTTTCAGAGGTGCCTGATTCTGATTGCTAATTTTGTAGGGGATTATAGAATTGGAAGGTTTGGAAGAAAAGGTTAAGGCAAGTCAGTTAGTTGTGAAAGATTTGACGGATGAATTTGTTGGAGATTACGTATATCCTTGTTTGCGAGCTGGCGCGATCTATGAGAGGAAGTACTTGCTGGGGACCTCAATGGCACGCCCTGGAATTGCAAATTTCTCATACTCTTTTACTTTTTTTCAACGTTTAGCTGATTTCCAATCTTATACCATCTCATAGTTTTTAATGTCTTTGGGTAATTTACTGATACAAAAATAACTGTGTCCTTTATCCGGAGAATTCATATATAAAGATTTTGAGTGATGTGTATTCCTCCTCTTTGTTCCATGTTTATCAATTCATATATTTTTCATGTAATGTTGCCTTCCTGTTTTGCCAATTGGCTGTCTTTTTGTCATTGCTGATACAATTTGATATGAGCTGTATCATGAGTTTTGTTTTTATAAGTTGAGACATAGACCTCTGTCACATAGAATGATTCGTACTCTCTATGTTAGTTCGTCCCCAAAAAAGAAGTCCCATTTCTAAATATTGCTCTCCATTTTTTTCTCTCTTACAAAAACATGAGGGTGCTTTTATACACACAAAAAAAAAAAAAAAATCGTGTAGTTCAAAGGAATTATATGCCAATTGACCCTCAGAAAAGGGATTTTTTTTTTTTTTTTTGGATCAGAGGTAGTATTAGTTTCTATCTTTGGCACTCACTACCATGTCTCATAGATGAATGCAGCACCCTAGATCAACTTGATCCTCTTGTTGAATTCAGATACTCTTTAGAGACCTGAACATCAGAGAGGGTAACATAAAACAATGATTTTACGTATTGTACACAGGGGGTGTGTGTATTGAAAGCTTCAGTTGTATTGAAAGCTTCGATTTGCCTACATAGCTCTTGAAAGGGGTGGTCTTTTTAGTACCTTGATTGCTGATAGGTACCGAAACAAAGACTGAGAGATCTTAACACAGGAGTAAGTGGAAGAGTGGAGACAAATTCTGTTACATGCCAAAGTTTATGTTTCTAGGGTGAAAGAGGAGAGTCAATGTTGATATCAACACATACTGAAATGCTAGCTTGGCCCCTTCGAAACCTTTTGATACTACAATTATATATTAAACATTGCAGCCAAAATGAACGGTAGAATCGATCATCAATTTTCAAATTCTATGATTTCTTTGAACAAAAAAAAAACGAAAATCAATTGAAAATGATCCCAATTGAAAAATTTGAAGAACAGACACACACAAAAGCCATACATATATTCTCAAATATACCAATTTGAACAATCAAATTGAAAAAAAAAAACAAAAATCAATTGAATATGTAGACCTACAGTTGAGTTGAGATGACCACAGTGGCGGATGTTAGAAGGAGGGCGGTGGAGTGAGTTGGAGACAACCTTGGAGACGACCACAAGGGCGGAGGTTAGACGGAGAGCGCCGGAGAGAGAGCTGTCGAAGAAAGAGGCCTAACACAACGACCACAGGGGCGGAGCTTAGAAGAGGGAGAGAGAGCTGTCGGAGAAAGAGGCCAATTTTGGGGATGGACTTGGAAGGAGAGACTGCTGGATTTTGTGGGTTTTGTGGGAATCCTTTTTCCATGGTGGAAGGAAATTCAGAGAGAGAGAGAGAAAGAGAGAGAGAGAGAGAGTGACAGACGCGAAATGGAAGGAGATTGAGGTATTACGGGTACAGGAGATCGGAATAACTACCCTCACACGCTTGCAATCTCAACTTAAATTTTGGCCGTAAGATTTTAGTAAATGGGTAAATCTAGGCCAGTAGTTGTCTCTCACAATTGTACACGTGAGAGTCAACCTGTATTGTTATTTAAATCTTCTGTAATACACAATTTATCCCATGAACCCCCTCAACTGTTTTACACAGCTAGGAGCTGGCCATTCCACCATTGCACTCACCTTCTTTTGGTCTGAAATCACCCTTCCCCAAATACAATGTGACCAGTGGCAGATTCAAAAAATATATTTCGGTGGGAACACAAATTTTATCTATTACTACTCAACATAAAAAGTTTAGAAATTACAATTGTCCTCTACGCTTTGAAAACGTGATGCGTTTAGCACCTCCCTTAATTACACCACTAGAAGCCACCCCCCCCCCCCAAAACCAGTTCCAATTTCTATCAATTTTCGTTTAAAAAATCTTATTCCCTCAAAAGTCAAGACCTCTAACCCTATTAAAGAGACCAAAAGCCCTAAATTAACATTAATCTATCAAATTAGTTTGTTCTTAAAAACATCACACACAACTACACAAGTAACAATAACTCAAACTAAACAAATCCACAACATATCACACAAGTAAATAAGTAAAAAAAAAGTTAAACTAAAATTTTTCAAATAAAAAAAACCCTAATTTCGGATATAAGCACAAGAATCTCAAAAAGCCCAACAAGAGAACAAATAATTTCAACAAATCAAATATTACCTTTAAATTGTTCCAAGATAAACTCAACCAAAACTCCAAAGCTTGTTTTCCTATACAAATTTATCACTTAAATCAACTATTTAACCCTAAATTAAAAGTCCTAATTTTGGATAAAATAAAGAGAAAAAAGAGTGTTTATTATCAAAAATTCTTTGAAGCTTTAATCCATGTCCTCCTCAAACTCTACCAAATCTACATCAAAGTGCCAAAAATTTGAAGATTTTTGAGTTGAGGAAGAACCCAGGAATTGCTGCCATCCGTCGCTCCCTACTCAACTGCGCTGTTTTTTTTTTTTTTATTTAGCTTGTTTGCTGATGCTTTGCCGTGACCTTAGGAAGGAAAACAAAAATATTTTGAGTGGGGTCCTTATAGTAAAACGCCCTGTTTTACAATGTAAAAAATGAAAATGAGTGGAGTCCTGTGCCCCCCTCTGGTCGTGCATCTGCCCCCGAAAAAGAAAACTAGCTCATTTTAGCAAACAACTTGTGCTCCTTCGTGACCTTGAGAACCAGTGGCGGATGCACAGCCAAGGATGGTGAGGGGGGTTAAGTGACCCCACTCAAAAAAAAAAAAATTAGCTTATAAAACATTTTTCGAATAGTGACCCCACTCAAATTATTTTTTGATTTTTCAGATAGTGACCCCACTCAAATTATTTTTTTCCTTTTTAAGTCACGCATAACAACAACAATGAGGTAGAGACTGGTGGTTAATTGTGATTTATAAGTTTTTTATGTGATAGTTAAATTTTCCTTTTTAACTCACTAAAATATTTTTCTAGATCCGACACTGTTGAGAACTGCTTCTGGGTACTTGATACGAGGAGCTTCTAAAGTGGAAGTATAGACCAATATGTCATCAAAAAAATACAAGGACTGATTTTCTAAGAAAAGGTTCAAACACCTCATTCATTAATGCTTGGAAGGAAGCTGGGGCATTGGCTAAACCAAAGAGCATAACCTTGAACCATTTGGTGGTAATCAGATCTTAAGTCCAACTTAGTAATCCATTTGGCACCATGCAATTCATCTAACAAGCCCTCAATAACTGGTACGGGAAATTTGTCCTTAATTGTCATATCATTGATTTTCCTATAGTCAACACATAATCTCCAACTATAGTAAACCATGGGGAGCAAAAGGACTACTACTCTGCTGTACAATTCCAGAATTGAGTATTTCCTTTACCTGCTTCTCACTCTCTGACTGATCAAAGTAGAGAATTCTGTAAGGCCTCTTGGGTTCCCCAAACACCTCTTGGTAGTGTTCAATGACCCTTTGCACTGCCTGTGGAATAACTTCATGTTCCTGAGCTGCCATGTAAAAGAAATAGCCCACTAGTCCCTACTTGGTTTTCTTGATGAGTTTGCTTAGGCCTTTGCCACTGATCATTTTCAAAGAACCCTCCTCAGTGGCACCCTTAAGAATTATCTTCTTTTATCACCTCAATCTTACAGTAATTAAAAGTCACTGAACTACACCGTTTGAACCAGTCATTGCAGTTCTAAGTAGCCCTGTGTGCAGAATTGATTTTGTGGAATTGAAAGTGTCTCAATCTCCAGGCTGAGAAGTAAACTTCTATCTCAATTTACATGGTGTTAACTCAAAGCTTTTGTCTCAATTTCCATGTTTTTTTTAAAAGGGGGTCAATTTCAGTATGGCTGTATAATAAGAATATGTTCTTAAGTTACAAACTTTTACCAAATATGAGACTAATTAAAACATGGAGGTAAGGATTCAAAAGGGTGCAGACCATTGGTACCACTTAAGATGAGATCCATCATATTGAAGGAAGATCAATGCAGTAAACTTTCCAGTACACTAGACTGGAGTTGGATCTCTCACCCACTCAAGCATATACCACACAATGCCATAGCACTATGTGCGAATTAAAGAACCGAGAAACGATAGGAGAATAATTTCTCTGGAAACCAGAATTATACTACTACTATAGCACCATTTCACCAGATGAAAAATACATAGCAAAATGGTTGTCCTACAGAAATATTTATACGAGACTACGCTATGACTCCAGATCCTCTGTGCCACAGGTAGGGGCACAGACTTATGACACAAAGGATCTGGACTCAAACCAACTCAAATTAGTTGAAATTAATGCCGAATGTTTAAGAAAATACCAAGAATTACCAAAATCAAAAATAAATAAAATTTATCTTTATCAAATCAGACAGGAATGCATGTTTTATTGTTGAATATAACAATATAATCGTGATTAATTTCAGAATTTTATTTTAATTTTTGGCTGGAAAGCGAAGTTAAATCAACATTAGGAATGTGGGAATATACCAAAGAGAGGGAACCCAGAAAAGCAAGAATGCTGAATCCGAGAACATGAAAGTCCCCTCAAAGAATTGATTTATGCCTCCAGAACAAAGCTTGCAAGAAACCGATCAACAGATCTCAGACCTTGCAGCCGAAAGGGGAGGCAATTCTATTATTATAAATCATTAAAGTAATACAGAAATAAATATATATCAATTAGAAAACTACATAATTTAACATAATATGCAATGGAGATAGAAAATGGAGGGTGGGAGTAAGGGAGGCGATGCGATGGTGCCTTAAAGACGAACGCTGACTATATATATAGGCTCGGATAGTGAGAGCAATGCCGTCAAAACCCTACTTCCCAATTCAGGGCTTTGTATTAGGGTTTCTGTTATGGACTCATTTACTGTCGACCACCGTCATCTATAAGTCTAAGCTTAAGAGGCCCTTGTACTGTTTCTGTATCACAATTACATCCCCTCAGTTTCTTTCTTCTTTTTATTTTAAGGTTTAATTATCAATTTGGTCACAGTACTTTTCAACTTTTTTCATTAAGCTCACTCTACTTAATTTTTTTCCTAATTAATCACTGTACTTGGCATTTTGAGACACGTTCATCATTCCGTCCAATTTCGTGGATGGAACTCTCAATTTTTTCTAAAAACCCGAAAATGCCCTTATGACCACTTGGTGGTGACCTTTGAAGCAGCAGACTTGGTCGTTAGTCATTTTCCCTCATTTCCCTCTTCATTCAAAGTAAATCAAGAGGAAGGAGGAGGAAGGAGCCATTGAAGCTGAAGGAAGGAGGAGGAAGGAGCCATTGAAGCAGCAGACTTGGTCGTTAGCCAAGCTTCATCTATTCCAAGTATTTTCTCAAATTAAAGCACATCAAAATGCAAGGAAGCTCAAATTTCATTTCAAGTAAATCAAGAGGAATTTGATCTCTTTCACCTGATGTGATTGAAGAAAGGTTTTGTTTGTGTGGTATTAGGGCTCGAATGTGGACATCATGGACTGATGAGCATCCGGGTATGAGATTTTTTGGATGCGCAAACTGGAAGGTATGTGATTTGGTTCGAAGCAATGAAATCAAAATTAGGTTTTTAATCAATTCAAAAAATTAGAATTTGGGGCCTTCTTCCTGTTTAATTTATGTTATTCTTCAATTAGTGGCTTTAAAATTGTGAAATTTGCCTAAATTTCTATAAATTTCTTTGATGGTTCATTTGTTGTTTAATTTCTACTTTTTTATGTTTAATTTTTGTCATTGGTGATGGTTTAATTTCTGTTATTTGTCAATTAGTGGCTTTAAAATTGTGAAATTTGCCTAAATTTCTATAAATTTCTCTGATGGTTCATTTCTTGTTTAATTTCTACTTTTTGTTATGTTTAATTTCTGTCATTGGTGATGGTTTAATTTCTGTTATTTTTCAATTAGTGGTTTTAAAATTTTGAAATTTGCCTAAATTTCTCTGATGGTTCATTTCCATTACAAAAATTTTGAAATTTTGATATATTTTGTGAATTGGTAACAGGATGAGGAAAATAAGTGCAACTTCTTTGCTTGGTATGATCTTCCAATAACTGAAAGAGCAAGAGATCTGCTCAATGTGTTCAAGAACAAAGAGGTTGAGATCAAGGCAATGTTAACCAAGCTTGCAAGTACAAAAATGAAGAATTCAAATTTGAAAAAGGAGGTTTGTATATTGAAGGAAGAGATTGCTATCTTGAAAACAAAGTTAGGTGCAAATGGTTGGAAGGACAAGATGATTATTGTACTTGTTGTCATCGTAAGTGGCCTCTTAATGTACAAGAATGCCAAACTCACTCACCAATTTATGTTGCCTTAGGTTGTGATGTAATTGTAGTTTTTGGACATGGCCATAATGTTTTGGTTGGTTAATGATGGTTGTAATATTATGTAGTATATGATGGGACAGTTGTGTAATGACATTGAAGTTAATGGAAATGACATTAGAAATTAATTGACATGAACAATTGGATAATAATGGTTTAAGCAACTGGACAGTTGCAATGATCAATTGAAATGACCAATTGAAGTACTTCAAGTACCAAAACAGAACAAGTACCAAAACCCTTTGGTGAATTGGATAATGAACAAGAATCATCACAAGGAACAACACTGAAGTACCAAAATATAGATATACATTGGCTACTTGCATAAAGTACTAACAATATTGAAGTTCTGGATACCATTCCATTAATAAAAAACATAATCTCAAATGTCTACACAATCTCTGATTAGATCCAAGATTGTCAAGCACCCCTTGATATACATTGGTTACCAAACACAAGTACCAAAGCATAGTCAATTGTTACCAAACATAAGTAGCAAAAACAGGGGTATAAGTTACCATCAACAAGTACCAAAAAAAAACCATAACAATCATGTCTAGACATTGTTCAATTACCAACCATAACCTAACATGTGAACACTTAATCAATCACAAATGTCTTTCCATTTAATTCCTTCCCCATCTTCATCAGGTGGTTTAACATAGACCTCCGTGATTTTCTGGTCTTCTCTTGTTCTTGATGAGCTTTAACCTTCTTCATTTCTTCTCCTTTCTCAATTTTAATCTTCTTCAATGTAATTGGATTTAGAGGCATTTCTTGAGTCATCCTTTTCATTGGTTGTGCACTAGGTGCTTCACTTGACACTAGTTTCACTCCTGATTGTTGCCATCACACCACCTCTTTTGACTGGTGAACCTTTTGGTGAACTTCTGTAGCTTTGTTGGGTGGATTTAGTTGCAGCAGCAGATTGCTAGACATTCAATCACACAACAAACATTTCAATACATCTCAATGCAAATAGTCCAATGCACATTGATATAGAAACATAATATACTACCTGAGTGGATTGGGATGGAATAGGTGCACTATATTGCACAATGCGATGACTTTCATTAATATCAGAAGCTAAGTCTGTGGTTTTAACCCCCTGTTGCAATGTATAGAGAGTAATTCAAATCAGAATATAATTAAGACTACATACTCATAAATAGAATGATTCATCCAAAATTAAATACAACCTGTGTGGATTGAGTTGCATCAGGTTGATTAAATTGCACATTGGTGGACTGCTTTGCAACTTGATTAAATTGTATTGCACATTGATGGACTTTTTCAGTTTGATTGCATTGCACATTGATGGACTGAGTTGCATCATGTTCATTAAATTCCACATTGTTGATTGAGTTGTAGCAGGAGATTTAAACCACTGGACAATAATAATCTGAGTTGTAACAATCATAAAAAATGGGGTTAAAACACAATCATAAAAAATGGTAACCAAAACATGGTCAAACAATTACCTGAGATGATTGAGTTGGAACAAGTGGACTGATTGAGTTGGAACAAGTGGAACTGATTGAGTTGGTTGATTGGACATTGGTTGATTGCATTGGACATTGGTTGATTGAGATGCGACATGAGTTTCGAGGTTCACCCCCTGTTGAATGCATAATGTGTCAATTATTTCAAAGTGTTTAGTTGACTTGAGAATTCAATAAATAGCACAATAAATTATGCTACCTCAGTTGCAGCAGCAGCAGCTAACTTAGCTTTGGGGCAACCCCTCTTGTTGTGGCCAATTGTGTTACAAAACTTGCATGTCATGACCCTTCCTTTTCTTGACTTGCCAAGTTTCTTTGGAGCACCCGTTGCAATACTAATAATTAAGAATATCATAATAATAAAAATTTGTAACCAAGGAATGGTCAAACAATTACCTGAATGAGCTTGACTTGGTTGATCATCCTTCTTTTCTTCATGTGGCTTCTTCATTCTACATCTTCTAGGTCTACCAGGCATTCTCCTAGGAGTAGCAATATGCAGAGGTGGCTTGCTAGACTTTGGCCATTGATCTTCACCACAGATTGGCCTTAGAGAATATTTGTATGCTTTCAAAAATGTTGTCCTTAAATAACACTCATCCAAGAACTTCTCTGGCCTGTCACCTATTGGGAGGATGGCTGCAATGGCATGTATACATGGAATTCCACTAAGTTGCCATTTTCTGCAACTGCAAGTATGCTTCCCAATGTTGACCACATAACCCTCCTTTCTATACCCCACTTCAAACTCCCCATCACCATTACAAATTGAGCTCCAATACTTAACATTTTCTTTGTTTTTCTCCAAAATCTTTTTGATGGTTGGACAGTACTCATCATTTTGTTTCATCATCCACTCTCTCCTTTTCTCCAATCTAGACATCATATACAATCTTATTTCTTCTAACATGTAAATGATAGGCTTAACTCTAAACTCCACAATTGTCCCATTAAAAGCACGCCATATTATTCTCAACATTGTCAACCTTCAAGTTGTCCTAAAGAAAGCCTGCAGACGCCGGGTCTCTCTTCATAAACCCACTATATGCTTCCTCATCAATCTCTTTCAAGTGATCTAATTCCCTTTGAAACTGAGTCTCATTTGTTGCATAGACAATTGACCAAAAAGCCTTTCTCATTTCCCCCTTGAAATCTTTCTTCCAGTTGCTATAAATGTGTCTGGCACAATTTCTGTGCTCAACCCAAGGAAGAAGCTCATGTACAGCCTCCATAAGGCCTTTTTGTTGGTCAGTTATAACAGCCCATCCATCACCACTACCTAAATCTAAGTCATCCTTCAATAACTGAATGAACCATTTCCAAGAATTCTTGTTTTCAACGAACTACAACCCATGCCACGATACATCGATTGTTGGCATCCCTACCTATAGCAACCAATAATTCCCTTTACAAATACCTTTTAAGAAACATCCATCTAGCCCAAGAACAGGCCTACACCCATTTAGAAACCCCTTCTTCAATGCCCCAAAACATATGTATATTTTGTGAAAATATTCTTGATTAGTTGTTGGATGAACCCATGTGTCAATCTCAACAGTGGTGCCTTCATTACGACTTTTTAACTCTTTTCTGTAATCCCAGAGTTTGGCATAGTGGTCATGTAGGGATCCCAACTCTTCATGAAGCACCCTAGACCTAGCTCTAAGGCACATGATCGTACTCACATTCAATTGGTACATATCCATTACATCTTTTTAAATTCTCTCAACTTCCATTTAAGGTGGCTTAAAATCTTTTGTTGATACATTTTTGCAAGCCATGCAACCGAACAACACCTACTCTTGAATCTCTTCCCACACCGATGGTTTGGAGTAATTGTTTTGATCGAAAAGTTGTTTCGTCACGAATAGTGCTTGCCCAAATTTCCCAAGTACAAACCTCGAATTCATACACTTTACATGGACCCTTTTTTGTCATTTACCAAGAACTTAATGTCATACCCATTCATACATCCATAATCTCGATTGCATTCCTAAGCTCTACAAGAGAGAAAGTTTCATGCAAATGAATTCCCTATTCTTCATATCACATTTAGGGTTAAACCTTGGGTATTTTGGTGTCACAATTCTCGAACATGATCATTATCCTCATCCTCACTTCCACTATCGAATCGGGGATAATCTGCATCTCTTTCCTCATACAACATTTGAAGCATTCTCTTGATTTGAATCAAGTGATGGTTGTCATTCTCACCTCCCATTCTAGATGTACCTTCACCAAAATTATAAGAAAACCCTCTCCTTTTAATCCCAATAGACGTGATGTCACATGACCCTTTTCTTTAAGGCAATCAAATTCTTCCTAGCATTAAGTAACTCCTCATCATCATTAACATTTTCTAGGTCCTCATCGGTCAAGCTAACTTCGAATCATCATCATCATCACGCTAGATTCATCGAAGCGCATACTCATAGTCACTATCTAATTCAAGTTCTTCTACCCCATCCTCATGTAAGATAAATAGCTCAACCTGACCTAAATGATTAGCTATTTGCAAGAGTCTATCCCAATCTTTAAGGGTATGCAATCTAATCCCAGTGTCTCCAGGAGTGTCAATTGCAAACTATAGCATATTTCAGTCACATGAGGGTGTCCTAGTTCATTTACTACTCTACCCTTCAAGTTACCAAATGACAGGTCTAATTGGTCTAACTCCCAGTATATTACCTTTCCCACATATCTATGTGGCTTTTCGTGGGCAAATTCACCCCCATAATGACACTTCACAGCTACTTTCAACATTTTCTGCATTTTAATAAGAAAAAAAGGGGCGGGGAACCATTATCAGACAAACAAAGGTAGTGGGGAAGGGGGACAACTAATTTAATAAAAACAAAGCAGGATATCAAACAGAATATTAAATTACTAGTGCGGGGACCATATCACAGAAGAACTTAAATAAAAACTTCACAGAATCGAGCAGGATAAGTTTAATTTTTGCATTAAACCTTTAAGTGTGTATCATCAATAACATAAATTAGGGTTTATTCAAAGAAGCCCTAATTTGTACACATGATAGTCAACTCAAATCAGTTAATAACAAGTGAACATGGAAACGAAGCTTGCCTTCAATGTCGTTTGATTTCAACCAGAACCATGCACTTCTTAGGATTACGAGTCTTCGTCTTCGAAATCAAAAGCTAGTGATGAACACTCGCACTCTCTCGTTTTTCGTTTTTTGTGTTATGTTTGAAGATGAATCTTTGGTATCGACTAAGTGTGAAAATTGGACCACGTGCACGGCATGGGCATAGCTAAAGGGGCAGTAATGTCTTTTCATGCGATTCCGTCCATGGAATTAACGGCAGTTAGCCTGGGTGACCCTTTTGACTCAAAATGCCAAGTACAGAGATCAATTAGGAAAAAAATTAAGTAGAGTGAGCTTAATGAAAAAAGTTGAAAAGTACGGTGACCAAATTGATAATTAAACCTTATTTTAATCCATGGAGTATTCATTTTCTATTATCTTTTAATTACTATAAGAATGCTGAATCAGTAGACTTTCTTGGATTATTCCATCGACAACATTATTATAAGTGTTCTTATTACATGCATCAACCCACCCGTTTTCTCAAAATTAAGCAGGTTGGAGTGAAGCGATGAGTGTCGGTGGTGGCGATCAACATGTGCATGAAGTTAAGTCTGTGAATTGAAAGAGTAGTGGGTGGAGTGTTTACTGCTGATCAGATAGATACCATGCATGTAGTATAATAAAATTGAATGTGTTTCCCATTGACTGATTTACAACGCCTATGATTTGTTTACGCAAGTGAATGGAACTATCTATTAGCGATACATTTAATATTGTGAAAACTCTTAGCCTTTATAGGTTCCAGACATTGGGTTTTGCTTTGCTAGCTAGACAAATTAAGAGCTGCATAATCAAATCAATTGATATTCACTAAAAATTTGAATTGGAAGGTCAATGCATTAGTAAGAGAAATACACATTCTTGTTAACCGTTTCAAAATTGATCTAAATTTGCTGAAAATTCAGATTGTAACAAATCTTCAATGATGGTTAAATTGTACCAAATTCATTTTAAATAACCTCACTAGGATAAATGCATGACATTGAAAGAGATCACGAAACTGTTTGTTAACAGCTCGCCACACTAACAGAAACACCACCACCACCACCACCACAAAGTTAACCTACTACGGAGTACATAGCAAATACAACCTAAGCAAACACAACGGTCACAAGGGTACTCGTTTTCCCTATACAAATCATGCAAACTCAAATCCCATGCATGGTCGTCATGGGCAGTGGTTCTCTTTATACAGTAATACAAATCAAACAATATACATCATGTCATGTTCAAAAACCAATGCAAGCAAATTTACAGAGGGTAATTTTGGGTTTTCAGACAATCCCATAGATCTGCTGGAAGTCTGTTGGCTTCACCTTTATTTGTTTAAGATTTATCATGTCAGTTCTACGAAAGAAGCTCTTCTTTCTCAGTATCTTGCATAGATTATGATAAGGAGAGGCTCTATCCCCTACCCAAATCTAACTACAATACATGATATGTCATCTTTACTGTCTCTCTTCAAAGCTTCAGCTGTTAATCGCTTGGCTGCCTTCAACGGGTCTTTGACTCTTTTTGCAATATTAACGGCCTCTTGATTATCGATCACCTGAATTAATAATGTGTTAAATAAATTAAAAAGAAACTCGACTTCTCGGCCAGATTTTCCCCATTCGTTTTTCACCTCTGACTATGTAAGAAAGCAGTTATATATACAATGTTTTGGTGCTAGTTTCTGCAGAGTGGTGACTGCCAATGCAGCACAAAGGCAAGGGAAAGATGCGTCACCTTCCAGAGACCATCACTTGCCAGGATAAGGATATCAGTGTTGACATCAACAGTTATATCTTGAATATCAGGATCTGATCGCAAATGTGATTTAAGGCTTTTATCTCCAAATGCACGAGAAACTGCCAGCTGCCCATTCACTCTAGGGACATCCCCTAATGGAAATGAATAAACAAAAATTAGTTTTAACATTCACGTAAACACTAAGAATTTTCTAGGACCATTTACTATTTGTTCCATTAAAAACAAGTAGGTGAATCTTCATGCTACTGGCAAATGGTAAGCACGTATAGTTACTATCCTATGCTTAGATACTAATGGGGCACCTTTAAGCTCAGCCTGATATACAACAGTGTACAGATGCCCAGAAGCAGAATGGAGAACGGAGAATGGAGCCACTGCCACTGCCTATTCGGAAGAATAACATGCCTATCAAGTGAGAGAACGCTAATGGTATGCATTTTATCACTCCCAAAACCGAATCCTGCTATGCTTATGTCATTTGTGAATCGCAGGTTTCAGGAAGGGCACTCTGGTCATTTTGCTTTACCGGATTGTCCGTTGAAGGAAAATATAAACCATTACACTTAATTCAGAAGTAGTTCTGAAAGTAAAATAAATAGTGCTCATCAAGATATCAAAATACCTACATGACTATAATAGCTATAACAATTTCAACCACCCCGACAGACACAGAATGACAGAAACATCTTAGATTAAGAAGTAAACCTTAATGAGTTGAAAGAGAGCAGAAACATGCCTTGGTAATTTCCCTTCCGATTTTACAGGTCTTTCCTATTATTGATATTTTCATTGCATCTTTTACGTGACTACCTTCTAAAGCCTGTTCATGCCAGGCTTTAGCTAATCTGGATCCAATGATGCCCGGTTTTTTACATGCTTATTACTTAGTGAAGCGCTTAAAGAGGAAATATCTATGCTTAACGAAGAGCATTAAGAGGCATATGGAACCAAATCTCTAACAAGTATAAGCTCCCTCCGTCCCAAAAAAAGAGTCCTACTTCAATAGATAATTTTTTTAAGTTCTTTTACTTCCATATATTTCCTTTATTTCCTTTTAATTGCACTAACACAACGCCTTCTTACCATCACAAGTAAGAGGACCATCATGTTTTCATAAAAGAAAGATTTTTTTTTGGAAAAACTATGGAAATTTCATCTCAAATTAGAAGTGGGACTCGTTTTATGGGATAAGGAAAGTGGGACTCTTTTCATAACAGAGGTTTATGGTAGCATTCAATGATTCAAATATTTTTCTCTCCTATAACAAATCAAGAGCTCTTCAAACAATCTATGTCTTGGAATGAAGGTTAATCTCAATGCTGTTGGACAAAAACAGAAACAAGGTCATGGAAATAGGATAGGAAACCTCATTTGGTTTAGTTAGTAGTTACAACTCCCGCCAAGATATAAGCTTTCATGGAAACTATAAGGCCTCGATTGGTACACGAAAATGGAATCAATTCCGTCTATGAAATTGATTAATAACGTTTGGTGGTGCAAGAATTATATTTGGAATAGAAATGTATTACATTCCTTATGCTACCAAACACTTTTTAGGAATCATCTTCTCATCTATTTCTGTGGAATTTCATTACTAGTAATCGATTCCGCGGAATTGATTCCATTTCCGTGTACCAATCGAGGCCTAAGAGGAAACAAGAAATTCGATGCCAAATTCTAAGTAATACTTTTGAGTTTTGATACTAAGAATCCACTCGGTGCTTCTAGGATAAATTTATATTATCCTACATTTACTTTAGCGAATTATAGTTTCAAATTGATGAACAGAAAGAGCGGTGGGAAACACCTGGCATGTTTGAAACAAAACCTCCTTTTTTCTCTATGCTGCCTCGTTCTGCACTAGGCTCATGATCAGTACTCATTTGGATAGCCTTGCCCCCTCTGGAAAGAACAGCTCGTGAATCACCTACATTCGCTATCCATAACCTTCGGCCATTTATAAGAATAGCTGTAACAGCAGTCGACCCCCCTCGACCCAAGTTGGAATTGTTGGAAAGAATTTCTTGGTCTGTCCTCTCGTATGCTTTAAAAATTGAACTTCTTGGGTCGGTCCAAAACTCGCCCTACAACAATATGTCAATTCATAGGCAACAAAGTTGTTCAGAAATCAAATTTTTTGATTTGATAATGCCAAATAAGGAATCAATTATTAGAACTGGAGCATAAAAGCCTACCTCTTTCAAGATATTATCGATTAAATGCTTCTGAAGGTAGGAAGGCACACTAGGTCCCAAATGTCCATCATAAATTGCAAACAATCCAAGCTCGTGGTCATCCATCTGTTGAAACCTAGCGACATAATAATCCTCCATTGGATGATTAGCTTTCCCTTTCACTAGGTTGAAACCATACCTGATTTCACCTTCATGGCTTTTCCCCCTGCCGGAGCTATATGAAGACTGGCCTCCTATCCACTAAGAAATTGGAAAAAATCCACACCCCCCCCCCCCAAGAAAAAAAAAAAAGACGAAGAAGAGAAAAGAAAAAAAGACAAGAAAGATAAGAAAAAGATAAGCTTTTGCTGACAAGGGCTGAATTGAAACCAAGAAAATCAATAAGTAAACCAATTACTGTGAATGATGAGAAGGCATTCAAATGCATGGTTGTTTAACTTGAGAATGTTCATAGTGATTGAGCTACTAATAGTTCTATTTGTAGTTCTTTTGGTCAATCCATGTACCATTTGACAGAGAATATAGGGAGAAGCTGTAATCTATTTCAAACCCTGGAAATGCAAAACTGGAAAGTAACTCAAGAAATGCTTCGGCTTCAGTTTTCGTTTTCCAAAAAGAAACAAGTGAATGGCAAAAATCCTCTTGCCAATGCTTTCTGATCAGTTCATCATAAAGAGCTAGCCAAGCAGCCAGATGCCTATCAATCACACAATTGTGTGATCCCCAAACTTTAAATTTTACGACCATTGCTAAATGAAATGGGAAAAATGTGTTAAATAGGAACTTCATCAGAAACACATTAGTACACTGTACACGGCGAACAATAACAGCCAGAAATACGAAATCAATCTGTCTAGTGAAACCCCAGTTTTAATCAACTCTAACTTCTCCAGACATCCACTAAAAGACTCTTAACATGGCCAAAGATCATAATACCACAGATAACAATACAGGACAGAGCCCACAAAATCAATCAAAGCAATATCTTGAAGCTCATGATTCAAACCGAGTACCAGTAAATAATTAACCAATACAGTAAAGAATCAAATACAAGCAAAAGTAAAAAAATTACCTTAACACAGACAGCATTAAAACGCCTTAATTTATCCATCAAGCACTCTGCCAACAACAAGCTAAGAACTTCAAAGTCACAACATCCACCACTTCTGCAGCTCTATGATTATAACTCCCAAGCAAAAACTTCAAAAACGCACTTCAGAAAACAACAAATCTAAGCCAATTTACAAACTAAACCATGAAAAAGATCAACAATTATGTAACACACAAAGCCCTCCAATTGAAAACCCAAAAACCTACATAACTCAAGAAAAAGCAAAGCAAATTGGGTAATTGGGAATCTATCTTTCCAATTTAATCATTGAAGAGTCAAAGGGAAGCTAGAAATGGTTTCAGTTTGTTGCTTGTACGAAATAACTTGAGAATATAAACAAAATACTCTAATTTGATAGGAAGAAAGGAATTCAAGAAAAAAAGAAACTCTTTATACCCTTTTACCAATAAAGCATATCCAGAAAAAATAATATAGAGTAGTAATTTTTTTTTTTTTGTCAATTATACATTACAAAGAATTTTCCAAGAAAATACTGGGAATACGACTCTGTTTCTCTTTCTGTACAGCAAAACAGACTTTCAAGTCAATGGTGGAAGTCTTTGGTAACAGAAAGGGCAACACAAAGAAAAGACTGGTTCCTGTTTTCACTGCTGCCGTGAGTTTGGCGCTATTTAGTGCACTAACATGGACTGACTGGTCTTTAGCTTTTTAATCAAACTTTAATTGATTGGTCCTCTTTCTAATCAACCAGCCTCCCTCCATGGTCATTATTTATGTGGAAAAGTATGAATTGAATTCTGATGCAGCAGACAAAAGAAAGAAAAATAAGATATAAATAATTATTTAAACAAAAACATGCTTACAAAAAAGATAATTGCTAATCAATATTCACTTTTCAGGGTTCGATTCTTTTTTACGCCCTCTTAAAAAAAAAAAAAAAAAAACATTTGTCAGCACGAGTAACAGAAAATGTGTGATTTAGATTATTTCCAAAATTGATTGATGTCGTAAAACATATACTCCACTTTCTTTCTTCTTTTTCTCAATATTGTAGGACCAAATTAAATAGGCTTTTGATAAATAGTGATTCCAAAAACTTTTTTAAACTTTCACTCAAAAATGATGTGATAGGAGTACGATGGATTGGTCCTTTTTTCTAACTCTTTTACCTCAATTTCTTCGTTCATCACATTCACATGGTTGTTTAAATTTTAGATAACCATATATTGAAGGTACATGACCACGTGACGTGACGTGACGTGACATGTATGGGAAATTTTGTTGAGAAAATTAATGAAAAATACTCAAAATAGAAAGAGCTCAATCTAAGATTTTGATCAGTAAGAAACAGTTTTGCATCGATGAACTGCCACTCATCATAACATTACTCAACCATGTGATATTCTAAGTAAGAGTAAGCCATTTCTAATTTACTATTCCCTTAAATTTTTAGTTTATAACTTCTCCCATGATGTAAATGTGTTGTTATTTATCATTAAATCCCAGTCAAGAATTGAAGAATTTTAATTCAAAAACTTTTATGTAAGAGGGGGACCTTTGCGCATTAACATCATCAAGCTGAGCATTAAGCCATTGAAGCAAGAAAAAGATGTTGATATAGGTGATATGGTGGATCAGATTATGTTCTCCCTCTTGTGTGAAAGTGGGTGAAATAACATTGGTGGTATCTTTTGTTCTTTTTCTTTTTCATGTTGTAAAGTGCCAAATTAGTGCATAAAGCTCCTCCATTATTGCTTTAGTGATGTGGACCTTTGAACTTTATGTTTGATGATATAACTTTTTCTTTTTTTTTTTGGCTATTAGGTAATTCAACCGAGCCTGTTTGCATCTCAACTTATTCTGCCTCGTCGAACAAGTCCAAAGGTGCACAGTCGGCCCATGTATTTGGAAATTACCTGTAACCTTCGAACAAGTCCAAGGGTGTACACTCAGCCTATATGTTTGAGAACTACGTACATGTACTAATTCATCACAAAAATCGAACTTAGTTGGTATAGAACACAATAATCGAATTAGAGTGAATTACCTCCTATATGTTTGGGAACTACCTCCAGGCAGCTACCACTCAAACTATCTCTTCTATTTATATAGAGAGTGATTTTATGTTATAAAATAACGAGTGTACTCATTTTCAGCCTACTAACATCTATCAAGTTTGGATGAAAAGTTTTAAACTTTTCAATTTCATCACTATATTTGGCATAAATTTCAGGTTTATCACTCTATCAAGTTATTTGGATGAAAAGTTTTAAACTTTTATGAGAATTCGAAAATACCCTTATCGATCTCTTATACCAAAAGTTCACTAATGTGTGTCTATGCGAGAGAGAGAAAATTTACCCACCTCCAAACTCCATAACCATCGACCACCCACCACCACCACCACCCACTTCCAAACTCCACAACCACCCCCACCAGGACCACCACCAACATCACCCACTTCCAAACTTCAAAACCACCACCCACCGCCAATACCAACATCCAATCAAACCAAATTAAAGCCTTCACCCCCCCTCCCCCTATCAAACGCCTCTCTCCTCAAAGCCACCACCATCTTGAAAACATTTAAATCATAAAAATTCAATTCCATTAATCAGATACATCATTGTATATCAATTCTAAATTTCAACCAGAAAAATCAAAATCATGGATACCCATCTCTCAATTTTTATCCAAAATGTAAACCCTGAACATCGAAAATCAAAATTCAACTTTCCCATCAAAAATCAAATTAAAGGCAACTGCCATATATGTATAGATCGAGCTGATGAAAATGCGGGTCACCAATTCCTCAATTTGGTGAATCATTGTTGCCGCCAGCAACCATCGTAGAGAGACAGGGTTGGAGAGAGGGAAAAAGATAGAGCGATGTACATACATCAACGTGGCATCTAACGACAGCGACTGACTAGTTCCTGATGGATTTCAATGTTCTTGATGTTGGGTTCAGGCTCACTAGAAAATCAATGGAAAAAGCATTGTCCAGTTTCTCTCCAGCATTGTTGCCTTATGAACTTCTCTAAAAACCCAAAGAATCTGTCACCCCTCCCCCATTGTTAATGGCAGTGTTGGTGCGGCGATGATGAGACTGTGCGGATCTTAAGGATTTTTATAATTTCTCTCTTTCTCTCTCTATCTCCATCTTTCTTTCTCTTTCCTCTTGCAGATCTAAACATTAGAATTATGCTTTTTTGAGTTAAAGCTATTAGTTATAGAAAAAATTGATAAAATTGAAATCGATGGCGGTTGTGTTTGGCAAATCGAATTTACAATGAGATTGAGATTGATTAAATTAAAATGAAATTGATGACGGGTGGTGATGGTAGTGGCGGTGGCGGTGGTGGAGGTGGGTAGAAGGATTACAGTCAGATTGAGGTTGAAGATGAAAGGTAAAATTACAGGGCATTTTAATATTTTTGCAGATCTCCATCCAACTTAACTAACGGAAGTCAAGTTCAGTGAACTTATTGACTCAAAATACCAAGTATAGTGATAAAATTGAAGGGGAAAAAAAGTAAGGTTAGCTTAATACATTTTCTGTCAAAGTAGGGTGACCAATTAGCAATTTAAGCCTTATTCAAAAAACTCTTCATAGAACCTGAAAGTGAGTCACGTAGTACCATGTATGATGGTTATTTAAATAGGATTTAATAAATAATGTGGTCTCCGAACTGAACACCTTTTCTTGATTCGGTATCCTATGTTTGACCTTTTTTATTTTGATCTCTGAACTGCACTTTTAGCCTTACATTTCGTTCCTCAATTGACTGTCGTGAGTTTAAACTTTAAATTTGTAGCTTAATGACAAGAATACTCTTAAATGCTGATGACTAGGATGCCTAAATGGACTAAATATTGAGATGGAAAACAGTGACTACCCTTGGATGGCATGAAAAAAAGAAATTCTACCTCCGTTCTTAAACAATCGTCCCATTTGACTGGTACACAAATTAAAAAAAAAATAATTATATTATAAATATTGATATAATATATAGTTTAATTTTAAACTCTTGTACATAATACTATAATTAAAGTAAGGATAAAAAGTACAAATAAAGTAATAAAAATAATTTTTAAAAAATAAAATAATTTTTTTGAAATAAAAAAAAAGAAAAAAAACCTGACTATTATTTAGGGACGTAGAGAGTAATAAAAAAACGATATAATGTGGTTTGTATAATCGTCTTTTTCTTTTGCTCTTCTGACCGTTATTTTTTTTTGTCTTCTCTTTTTCTTTTCCTTCTCGTCCTCCGGTGACAAAACCGGAAAATCTCCCTCCTGCCCAACTTATTATCATTACCTCAAGCCAAATTGAAGAACCCTCAACCAACAACATGAAACATGAATCCAAAGACAAACAATCGTCCGACAAACTTAGGATCTGTTTCACAAAACCAAAGAACAGAGGTCAGAGAACAAAGAGCATTCGACGTAGACTCCTTTCCGGAATCATAACCAAAAAGTGATTTCACGTTAATCTCCAGTGGTGGCGGGACTTTTTGCTTCGAAGGCGGTTTCAGCAAAATTAGTGAGTGCATCCGGACCTCGAATTCGAATCGACGCTCTGTCGTAAAATAGAACTGCCTCCTCTGCTGTGTCGTAGGTTCCCAACCAAAGTCGCGATTTTCGTGTCGGATCTCGAATCTCCGCCGCTCATTTGCCCCAAGGCCGCTGCCGAACACCCCTAAACTTCTTTGAATTTGGCACCCCGTCACCGTTGCCGGCGCAGCCATTTCCTTTTTGGGTCGATTTGGTTTGTTCCTAACAGCTTTACTCCGACTTTCACCTCCATTGTTTTTTCAATATTTCCCAATTTATTTTTCCAATATTTTCCAAACTCTTGAGCAGTTATGGTAATTTATAGACTTTTTTCTCTTTATATTTTTGATAAGTTTTTCTTTATTTTTTACTCTTTTTATATTATTAAAACAGAAAATAAAATCCCAAACCCCAAAATCAAGCAACTAACTTCAAAATAAACGGTGGGGATAATGAGGTTGTGGAGGAGTCAAAATCAATTACTCCGATTTTATTTCATGAACCCCCGTTAAACCCTTGTACGGTTTGGTGGTTTGGTTACTATACTAGGTGGAATCAAGAAGAAACATCGTAGACAAGAGAGATAGATGAGAGAAAAGAGGAGAAAGAACAAAGAGAGAAACGAGAAGAGTGAGAAAGGGAGAGAGGGAATATATAGAGACATGGTGGGAATTCTCGTACTCTATCCGTACCGGATAAATGTTCTTAGTGAATAAAATACAAGAATTAAAAAATATAATTAATAATGTGTTGTAAAATATATTCTGACTATAATACTCATAAACATTAATTAAGTTCAACTACTTTAAATAATTGAGTTTGTTTGGGATGTATTATATTAAATGAAGTTTTAAGGGTATATTAGAAAGAATGGTAGAGAATAGGTAGATCAAAAGTTTTTAGAAACATTAGTTGGGACATCCTAAAATAGAAAGTAAGAATATTTATTCAGGACGGAGGTAGTATAATGATTTCTTAATTAAAATTGCTTCATATGGTTTATCACCAAAAGTAACACTGTTATAGTGGAGAACTTTGTACAAGACAATTGATGTGTGCTTCGTAAAACAGTGAAGGAAAGTAGCGAGAAGAGAGATAGATGAGAGAAAGAACTCAAAGAAGACATAATAGAGAGGAAGAGGGAGAACAGAGGAGAGAGAAAGAGAGTTTGTTATGAAAAAGAGTAGGGGCGTAAGTTTAAACCGTCGAACCACCGAATCGAATTGAATTGAATCGAACCGAATCGGCCAGTTCGGTTCAATTTTAGGTGAGGACGGTTCGGTTTAGGTTTGAAAATTTTATAAACCGAGCGGTTCGGTTCGGTTTGCGATTTTTGGTGCCAAACTGAACCGAATCGAACCACCACCATTTAATTTTTATTTTTTATTTATATATATATTATTTAGTAATTAGTAATTAGTAATTGAATTTAATAAGAAAATTATTGTTGTTTGCCTACATTTTGATTGAATTATTGTAATTTTAAAGTTAATTTTTTTACTTTTAATTATTTAGTTTGTGTTAAAAGTATTTTTTTGATATTTAAAAGTTTTTTCTTTTTTAGAATATTTAAATAATTAAACCGCGGAACTGAACCAAGTTCGGTTCGGTTCAGTTTGGTTTGAAATATGTGAAACCGTTAGGGGGGTGGTTCGGTTTGCGGTTTTGACTCAAACCGAACCACCTTCACCCCTAAAAAAGAGTAAGGGTTAATTACACCATTAGTCCCTCGATTATTAGCTTTTTCACAAATAGTCCTTTAACAATTTTTTTTAAATTTTAGTCCTTAAAGTATCAAAAAGTCATGCGGCTAGTTCTTTTGATGGATGTCGTTAGTAATTTGCCGTTAAGTTGTCCATGTGCATTTGACCAAGGGCAAAAATGGAACTTCACAAGTCATCTTCTTCACCCTCTCCCTCTCCCACTCTCTCTCTCCTCATCAATCTCAATTCAATAAATCTTCACCAGAAACCTTAATCCTCAAGGTTTTGTTCATGATTTCCTTGAATAGAATCAAATAAACCCCAACACAATCACCGCCATCGCCCAGTCCGTCCACCCAATCGCGAACCCCCTCCAACCGCCGCACTACCAGCTTCAAAGCTGCCCCAAGATCTCCCCAATTATATCGTGTTTCCAATGTTCCAGAGGCGGAGAAACCCAAACAGGGAACTCGAATCGTCTTTCCAATGTTCTAAAGTTAAAAGCCAAACAAGGAACTCGAATCATCTTTCCAATGTTCCAGAAGCGGAGAAACCCGTCGAAACCACTGTTGTTATCCAGAAAGAAGTACATGTGCCTGAGGCTGAGCCGGTGGAGGAGGTAGCCGAGAAGCCAGTTGAGGAAGAAGAAGCGAAACCTAGCGCTAAGAAGGAAACCAATGTTGTTGGTGAACTTCCTGACCCACAAAAGGTTGCTCTTGATGAGTTTAAACAGTTGGTACAAGAAGCTCTAAACAAGCACGAGTTTATGCTCCACCACCTCACCGGCGCAAAAGAGGAGGAAAGCCGGCTGAGACTGCCACCGCGGCCACCGACGGAGAAGAAGCTGAGTCATTGTCAAAGTGTTCAAATCTGGGTTTTGATTTTAATCTGGGTTTTGCCTTTTGATCTGGTTTAATTTGGTTGGTTATATAAAACTCATATTTATTAGGCAGATCTGGGTTTTGGTTTTGAAGTGTTTGGCCTTTTAATTTGGTTTTGACTTTGGTTGATTTGTAAGGAAACAATTTTAGGAATGATCATCAATGAACTGTGTGTGTTTTGAGAGTTAGGGTTAGGGTTTGAAGGAGATGATAAGGGAAATTTTATTTTTGCCCTTGGTCAAACGCACGTGAAAGACACATGGGAGAGTTAACAGCAAATCATTAATGACATCCATCAAAAGGACTAGCCGCATGACTTTTTGATAATCTAAGGACTAAAATTTTATAAAAAATTGTTAAGGGACTATTCGTGAAAAAGCTAATAGTCGAGGGACTAATTGTGTAATTAACCCAAAGAGTAATGATATGGTAACTAAAGAGTATCAAATTTTTTGCACTAGATGATGTGTTAGTTGATGGAATATATTAATTATAATTTTTAATTTTATTTTTTATACCACATCAGTTAATATATCATTTAGTGTAAAAAATTTAGTACTCTTTAGGTATTCATAGCATTCTCTATAAAAAAAGGCTTTGAGTGTTTCTTTATTTGCGTTAGTTTAGAAAATTAATAATAATAATTCCAAGTCACCATCTTTGTCTACCATGAATCACACTGCCATGGAATCACACTCAGCATTTAGTATTGGTAATTTAGTCATTTTAGGCAATTGTTAATGTTTAAACTCACGACCGTCAATTGAGGGACGAGCTATCAGACTAAAAGTACAGTTCAAAGACCAAAATAAGAAAGGTCATACATCGGGTACCAAATCAGGAAAATGTGTTCAGTTCAGGAACCAAATTATTTACAAGAAATTGCTGGCTGGTCCACTTTCTAAATTTTTTTTCTTTCCAGTCCACCTTTTTTTTTAACCGCTAAAAGGCACTTTGAGAATTTTTTTTTCTTAAAATGTCCTCAACAATATCGTTGCTTCAGATTTGAGGTTGGAATTGATGTATAAATGATTTCATGTTGTTAATATAGTTTTCCCTCATGTTTGGGTATCAATTTTCATGCATAGAACACAAATTTGATCACAATTTGATCAAATTCGAATTTTTTGAGTTCATCACGTTTTTCTTTGTTCTTGGGTTGTTTTGACCACTTTAATCTATGTTTTAAGCTTCGAGTTTGTTTAAAATTAATCCCATATTGTTATCATAACTTAGTACTACATTTGTGCACAATTTTTCTACCAAAAAAAACTATTTTCAAGATCCAAATCAAGCTTGGCAGCGTGCTGTCCGAAAACAAAGGGAGATGTTCTTTGACTAATTTTGGGACTTTAATCAATAATTTGAGTTTAAATTTTGTATAATATCAATATCATACTGTTATAGGAAGTCAATACCATATTTGTATATAAATTTTTCAACCAAAAATAACTATTTTGATCGATTTTGATATTATATTAAATTGGGCATCGGGATGCCTTTAATTCGCCAATCGCAGTATGCTAGGCAACGCAATGGGGATCGACCTTCTGGTCAAGTCGTAGGGGTCGACGGGACAGCGTCCCTCGTGGAGGTTCGGGGGCAACGCCCCCGAAATGTAAACGAAAATCAAGTCCTCTCCAGCGGTTGAAATTCGAACGGTGCCTTGGTTGCTCATCGGGATGCCTTGGTTGCTCATCGCGATGCCTTTGTTTCTCATTGCAATGCCTTGGTTGCTCATCGCGATGCCTTGATTGCTCATCGCGATGATTGGATTACTCATCGCAATACCTTGAGTTACTGATGCGCGCGCGTTTTTCTTTTATTAATGGCATAATCGTCTTTTCGCCTCAAAAATGCCTTTTTTTAGTTTTAAAAAAAGATAAGTGGACTGCAGCGATTACAAATGTTGAAAAATGGACCGGCTTGTAGTTCACCCAATTATTTACTCCCTCCATTCCAGGCAAAGATTCCACTTTTGACTTTTTTTTAGTCAACTTTGTTAAAGTTTGACCAATAATTAACATAATTTTAGTGATTTTTACAAAGTTATGAAAGTTGGAATCCATAGTATACTTAATACAGTTTTTTATTGATGAAATTTATTTTTTAAGACACAAGTCAATTATGTAAAATTTTGATTTGATTTAGTCACATGTTGACTTATAAAAAAGTAAAGTGGATTCTTTCCCAAGAACGGATGGAGTATTAAACCTTTAAATAGATAACTTTCAAGTTTTCTATTGAAAATGTGTATTGGAAGGGTACATATAAAAAGATTAGGCGAAAATATATATATATAAAGCTGACACGTGGCAACAACGAATTTTGTTTTAGTAATAGTAAATAGATATGTTTAATTTTCATACATTAGAGTCACTAAAAATAATAAAAAAAAATATACATTCCGCGGGTGATTACTGTATTATAACTAATTTAACAACAATAAAATGAAAAAACAAATATTAAGACACAATTTTCATATCTAAAGGGTCAATAATTAATATACCACATACTCAAGAGACATACTATAGCTTACCTAGGGGTGGGCATCGGGTCGGGTAGTTGACATCTTGGGTTTTTGGGTCAGGTGCCCGAAAATTCGGGTAGTTGATTTTTCTAACCAAAACCGAACTGATGGATGTAGAAACCCGGTACTACGGGTACCCGAGAATTTCGGGTAGTTAATTTTCGGGTTTTTACAATTCCCCCCTTCTGGATTATTTCTGATCGAGTTTGAACGCTATGCTTTTCTTTTTCCAGGTGTTTCTTTCTACACCACAAACAATGAAAACACAAAAAATTACCAAGATGAATAGCTACTTTTCATCCTTTGAAAGCTTGCTTCTTTAAATTATGTAGCCCCGCGAATTTATAATACATTAAATATAGTCACCATTCATGTGTGTAGACATTCTTTAAACCTTCGTTGGAATAATTAGTGTCCCCTTTAAACTCATCAATATTCATTGTAGCTTCTTCAGATCTTTATGCAAAACAAAGGAATTCGTATAGAATCAAATCAAAATAATTTGTATAGAATCATTTTCATCTTCAACACACAGCAATATTATAATTTATACAACAAGTCATTTTCATCTTCAAACACAGCAACAAATTTCCAATATTATACAAATAGTCATTTTCATCTTCAAACACAGCAACAAAATTTCCAATATTATACAAGTAGTCATTTTCATCTTCAAACACAGCAACAAAACAAAAGAATTCGTATAGAATCAAATCAAATCTTCAGTAAACCAAGTAACCCCTCAATGAAATTTTTCATAACATATAATTAAGGAATTCGTATATATAGAATCAATACAAAAAATCAATTAAATTAAAAATTACTTACTTTTTAGGCTTTTATAAATTACAACACGTCAATTGCCGTTGCCGGAAGTCGGATAAAGTACGAGCTGTGTACTGGTGCGGTGGTCCTTGGTGTGACGCCGATGAGGAGTGGACTCTTGAGGTCGTCGAGGTCGGTGGACGGTGGGTGAGGGTGAATGGACTGGAGGGTTTGTACTGTGGAGTGTGGACTGGTGGACTGGTGGCCGTGGTCTGTGGAGAGGGAGAGCCGGAGAGGGAGAAGAGAAGACAACGGCGCATCGTTTAGCTTTTAGGTTAAAACTTAAAAATTAAAATCAGACAAATGGTACAGGGGGCTAAAATGCGGGTATCCGACCGGGTATCAAGTAGCAGACAAGATACCCGAAAACCGACCCGATAAATAAACATCGGGTTCGGGTATTTACCAAAAATCGCCTTTTTAAAAAATAACCGGTCTGAAGTGTTTTTATCCAATCGGGTCGGGTCGGGACCCGAAAACCCTAAACTGAATGCCCACGCCTAAGCTTACCCATAGTTGGAATACTAAAAAAAGAAATTAATCAATAAACATATATCATCATCTAAAAAACACTAACAAACAATATATACAAAACAATAGAACATCATCTATCCATTCGGTCGGTCGGTCATTAAACTATAAGCGAACACAGAAGTGCGGAAAAACATTATAAATCATTGAATGTTGTAGCGTCCACAATAAGCACTCCCTATATATCTCTATATCACACTCTAAATACCTCGTTTTCCGTTCAAGTTTTACCTTTTTAACACTCTAAAAAAAAACTCACTTCAACAAACACTCTCTATATAACCTTCTAAAAATTAAATATCTCTTATCTCAACTAACAAACCATTATATTTTTTCTTTTTTATTTATATTTTCCACCACAATTAAAATAAAATATTTTAAATTTTAAATTTTATATACTATGAAAAATATATTGTACTCTCTCCGTCCCTAAATTATTGTCTTGTTTGACTCGGCACACTGATTAATAAAAAATAACTGACTTAATTATTAATATTGGTATAATGTATAGTTTTTTTTAATGTCCATGTGTATATGACACATAATTAAAATAGAGAAAAAAATAAGGGTAAAATGGTAAAAATGATCTCCTAAACTATAAAAATTTCAAACAAGACAATTATTTAAGGACAGATAAAAAAATAAAATAATTATTTTGGAACGGATAAAAAAAAATAAGACAATAATTTAATGACAGAGAGTATATTTTAATAATTTCCATTCCAAAATATTAAACAAAAATATATTGTGCTCAAATAAAGTGAGAAAAATGTAGAGGATTTGAGTCACTATTCATGTTAAAACTCCCCTTATATTTAGAGGGTGATTTAGTTGATTTTAGAGATAGAGGGTGAACTAGAGGAACCACTGTAGGATCAAGGGAGGATAAAAACTTCTAAAAATTTCTAAAATTAGTTTTAGGGGGTGGTGTCCGGCTTCCCACTGTGGACGGCCTCAGCTCCTCTAATTTTTCCGTTCATCCCATGCCATACATTAGCGCTTCATAGAACCTGTCATCAAACTTATAAATTTGCTTCATCTTGATAAAAACACAAAGTAGTCAACAAATTGTTCGATCCATCTTAGTGACTCCACCCCTAAAATCTTAGCCCAACCCTAATTTTCCGCCCAACAGCCCGGAGAAGAAGAATCGCAATTCGCGCCATAAACTTGATGTCTCTTATATGCGACCCCCGAAAACATCACCGAGTTTTGTCTGAAACCCAGCAGCAGCATCAGACGGAGGTGACCTTGTCGCAAGCTTGAGGAAGTATCACATATCATAAAGACTAGTCCAATTGAAAACATTCAATATTTCAGAGTTTTTTTTTTTTAATTAATCAGAAAACAAGGAGTTCTTTTTCCAATCTCGGTACTAAAAAGTAGAGTATATGGCCTTGCCAATCCAAAACATTAATTAAAGTTTCAATTGGATTGGCAAGGGCATGTGCTTTTTAGTATCGGCCGGAATTTGGAAAAATAAGTCTATGTTTTTGTATTGGGTTTTGCACCTGACATGATACACTGATATCAGAGAAGATTTAGTACTGTCCCGGTCCCCTCCCCTCCCCTAGTTTTGATGTTTGTAGTTACACACTAATGCTTGCTGACAACGAAGGCACATCCAGTTCGGACATGCAAAGTCCTTCCTTCTTTTGGGAGGTGGGGTTTAGCTACTTAATCACTATAGGGAGCTGGCTGGCTGGCTAGATCGTCTCTGTTTAGATAGCTTGTGTATTGCTTAGTTGTTACAACTTGGTCTATATTCATTCATTCATTCATTCATTCTGCTTGTTGGTAGCTCTTTAAAAAAAAACATTTTAAAATTCCCGTTTCATTATTAAATTTTGCCTCCAAGCAGTTAAGACAAATGATGGATTTGAGTTTCCATATATAGAATCTTTTGCTAAGTATTAATATTTGGATTCAAATTTGAATCTTCCAAGTGGAGGCAAGGATGATATTAGAACAAAATTCCTCAAGGCGAAAGCAAAATATTTTTTTAATTGGAGGTGCCAAACTGTTAGAGTACATTTTATAAACCATTGGCCAAAAGATGACCAGAAATACCTACCAACACCAATCTCGCGATTCCAATTAACTTAAACTCAAAATGTTCTCCACCAAATGCTTTTGGACTCTAATTAAATCCCTTTATATGCATGCGTCTTTCAGTCTCAGATCATATCAACATTGTTCGTTCTACATTATATGCTTTGCCGGCTTGAATATCTCACAATATTCTCTAAATCTCAAGTCCTCTCAAGTCAACTACACAATTTCCTTATCATCATTGTCTTTAATAACATATATATCCTTCTATTATCAACAAACAAGTAATGACAATCAAATCCAACTCTTTCAAGTTAATCTTTGAATTGATCAAACTAAACTAACGGGTATTTTAAATCAAGTTTAATCCAAGCATATGTGAGGTTTAGAAACAATAACAGAATTAAGTACCCCGCCAGTTCACGACGACTAAGCATATATAGATCCGAGTTTATAAAGTAGTGGCTCGAGTCGACACTGCTTGCTCACTTTGTGCCATTCCCTCTCAAGTCTTGACTAACCTCTCCAATGGCCGAGTCGCCTTCATCTGCTTATAGCATTTCTTCAAAGAACCATTATCCTGCCTCACTTAACAATTTGCCTAAAAACAATTCGCCAACTCACTACTACATCGATGAAGAAGCAATCCAAAAACATAAGCTGAGATTCGTAAGCGATGATCCTGTTCCTCCATCTTATTTCCAAAAGGTACGTACTATTGGTTTCTTTCTTTAGCGAAAATGATCATTTTAAATAAGCAATGTGCACTAAGTAACAATCTCTTTCCGAAATCCGTTGTGCAAACAGATCGTTGCAGAGCTCATGGGAACATACATATTTGTGTTTGTGGGTGCTTGTGCTGCTCTTGTTGACAGAGAAAGGCCCCTTACCATTATTGGTATAGCAATGGCAGCAGGTTTATGCTTGATGGTGCTTATTTTTGCGCTTGGCCATGTCTCTGGTGCCCATTTCAACCCTGCTGTCTCCATTGCCTTAGCGACTTCCGGCAGATTACCACTTACACAGGTAATGTTTGTGGTTCACTTTTTGCTATCTTTTCCTTGATTACTTCAATCCATTTCTGCTCAACTTTACCTGGGATCGTCTTGTAGGTGCCTATGTACGTTTTGCCACAATTGTTGGGTTCAACATTAGCATGCCTCACTCTCAGAGTTTTGTTCAATGACCAAAACAATATTAAACCAGCGCTAACTCAGTATTCAAGTGCAACTACTGATCTCGAAGCTATTGTTTGGGAATTCATACTCACTTTCATTTTGATGTTCACCATCAATGGCGTTGCTACTGATGATAGAGCGGTGCGTTTGTGTTTGTTGTGTGTGTGTGTGTGTGTGTGTGTGTGTGTGTGTGTGTGTGTGTAATGAACTAAGAGGTATTAATTTTTGCTTTCAACTAATGGAAACAGAGCAAGGGGATCGCAGGAGTTGCAATTGGAGCTGTACAAATGTTCAATATTATTATTGCAGGGTAAATGCATCCTTTTTACTCATCCTTACCTGAAAATAGCTTGCATTTCCAAGGTCATTATCACCATTGCCACCAGCAAAATTTTGCTATTGATATGGCTTAATTTTCAACTTTTTTGCAGGCCTATTACTGGAGCTTCAATGAATCCGGCAAGGAGTATAGGCCCTGCAGTAGTGACTGGTGTCTACAAAAACCTATGGGTCTATGTTGTCGCCCCCATCCTTGGAGCCACCACTGCAAGCCTCATATACAGTCTTCTCCGGCCACCAAGGCCAGAGAAACAAGCAGAGAGCACAACAAAAAGCATTTACAATGATCTATACATACACCCAGATGCCTAAAATGTCTCTTCTCGATTCCTTAATAATTTATCTAGCATTCGAAGTCACCAGTCTGGGTGTTTAGTAATACGAGTGTGTTGTAGTGCATTCATACAATATAATTAACAAATTATCTCTCTTTTACATTCAGGCTTCTCAATGTTTTACAAAAATTGCAAACGACTCACAAAATAATCAAAATAGTAGGCAGTAATAAGGGTACAAAAAGCCATTGAACCAATAACATTTCAAAGCTACAAGTTTCCAAAGCTGTACAACCAGGGAAACATACTTCCTTAAAGCTACATCATCGGTTGGTATGAGGGGGAAGACAGAGAATGATATGCCCACCTAACAATAAGACAAAATATAACAACGCAAAAAACCTGGATTTATTAGAGGATTCCACATCCATCTATTTTGACACTCTTTTCTATCCTCTTAATAGACACAATATTTACTATACAGCATAGCCACAAATATATGGTACAATTGGGAACTAAAAGAGGATACAGACGAGCTTCCTGCTCATTTTTTACGACCTTTTTGCACAGACAGAGGAGGTCAGCTGTTGATCAGGTCAGAACTGTGAAAGGAGGGGATGGGATGGGACGGGAGGACGAAGATGTGTATGAGTGCTGCTCATCATCCCAATGACTGATGTATTATTAGGTAATATCTCGGCTTCCACCTCCTGGCTTGTCACCTTCTCATGTATACATCATCACCTGTTAACAAGGATAATAATAATCTTTAAACATACATGGCTTTTGCAGGATGACCAAACACATATCAGGTAACATATGTAACATATTTCAGCGATGTAGTGGACCATACTAGTTGGGAATAGGCCTAGCATCCTCTAGCCATTTGTTCTAATGGGTGGAGGGGAACAGTTCATTCCAGAAAACACTCTACACCATCCTGCAGTTTCATCTTATGTACCCTTTGATGAGTTCAGTTAGTATACCATGCTTGAAACAATCAAGTGTCCACAAAAACAGTCAGGTGAACAAGCCATCCAAAAGATTACATTATAGACTTATAGAGAGGTCCAACAGTCTATATCATGCTTCATACTCCCCCTTGTGTGCGATCTGCACACACTCGTACAGATATAAACTGCAGTCCACCATATCCACAAGCTATGATAGGTACTGAAAGGTATTGTTCTTGTGGAATGAAAGGGGTGTCAAGTTACTAGGTGCTAGATGAGGCTTGGAATTACTCACCAAGGGAAGGGCATAGGAGTAAAGGTGAAAGTCCATATAAATGAGACACGGCAGAAAGGGCAAGTACTGCTAGGCTATGAAATGTAAGTAACGTGAGAACACCACAAGCTCACAAATGCACAGATCTTGATAAAATTCCTTGTTGTCTTAGATGGGGTAAGAGGTACTTAGTGAATAGTAGGGCACCATATCTGATCGGTTGGACATGTGCTTGGGCCATGTGTCCCACCTGAAACACACTTTACAGTTCTCTCTCATGTGTCCCCTTGAGAGGGAGCTGCGCGAAGAAGTTCCATACTGCAACCGCCAATTCTTCAGTGGTCTCATTTGTGAGAATCACGGGGCATGCAGGCCGAAGCATGAGGGTCCTGCAGCCTGTATGCCCCTGGCAATGCCCTGGCGGGGCTACCCATAAGGTGGAAGGCAAATTATGTGAAATTTAGTGCGCCAGGTAACCAATATGCAGGCCCATTGGGTTCAGACTCCCCATAGGTTCCCTTCAAGGATCATTTGGGAAGTCCCCAAGGGTCTCCTTGGCGATGGCTACCCTTGGGTTACTGTCCCCTTGCACTTGTACGGCACGTGGTGAGTTAGCGAAGTCCTACTCCACACAAAGGAACATGTATAAATTTGCCTTTATCCTCAAGAAAGTTATTTTCAATGTCAAATATTTGTACTTTTGCAATTTCTGAGAGCAAAAATTGAAGGACTGATCTAAGAATGATGAAAGAACATTATGGTCAAGAGTTTGCTTACCCAGTCTGAGAAAGCCGCCTCCAGTTCATTAGTTGGTGAGACTGTGGGTGCCTTTGCAGGTAAGAATTCTCTTCACTGATGTACTGCTCCGAATAATTAGAAGTTGAGGGTGACCATACCGGTACCACACCTCCATCCCTTTCTCTTCTTCCACTACTAGAAGATTCAGCTGTAGAATCTTCGGCATTTCTGAGCCCTATTGTACTATTAAATTGTGTCACCGCATTGTTGCTTCGAACTGTTTGAGTTACAGCTTGGTTAACTGCTCGTCTTGGTCCCTGAATCATAACAACATTAGTAGGCACTTCTGCTCTGCTGTCTTCCACAAAGTTCCGAAGATCTGAAGAAGTTTCTTCTTCTTCACCCCTAACCAAAGAAGCAGTCATGCTCGGGACCATCTGGTCCTCATAACGGCGAATAGTAGTGGTGGTGGGCATAGTCCTTGTTTCAGGATCCACCTCCATTAGCATGTCTTGAGGGAAAGCAATGGGGGAATCAGAGGAGTCTCCAAGCCCTTCTTCGATTCCATTCTCAGTCACAGCTCTAGAAGCTGCTTCATGCTGCCACATCTCTGAAAGCGCTTCCTGCAACCGGACTTTTGCTGCATCAATTTCAACAATTGGTAGAGGGTAATTGGAACCCAGCTCAATTCCAGCAGCGTGAAGTACAGATTCGGGTGCATTCCAAGGGTGGTGTATCCATTCCGTAGGAAGCCTAGCGAGTTCAGGAAGCCACCGGCGAACATACTCCCCGTGTGGGTCACATTTGTAGCCCTCGAACTGTAAAAAATCAATAACCATGAGAAAATTCCTCGATTAAATTGCATGATCTACGATGATACAGATCCAAAATTTACAAGATATTATAACTGTACCTGCGGATTGTCAATGCGGTCAAACTCACGACTATCAGGGAGGGTACCAGATATATACTGCCAACCAAGAGCATCGCTCTCGAGATCTGCATCTAAAAGGGTATCCCAGAAATACTTCATGCCCCACCTCCATGGAAGCTGTAGCACCTTTACAAAAAAACTAGACACCACAACGCGTATCCTATCGTGTAGCCATCCCGTGGCCCACAACTCTCTCATTCCAGCATCAACCAAGGGATAACCAGTTCTACCTTGTCTCCATGCCTTGAAGTAGCTCTCATCCACTACCCAAGGGAAAAACTTTAGGTGACCAAGAAGAGGCCTTTCGTGGCTGTAAGGATGGTTAAAGCTCATGTATCTCGAATACTCTCTAAGGCCAATTGACTTGAGGAATAAGTTGACACTCTCTTCACCAGCCGTGTTGCCTTCATTGGCCCACAGGACTTGCTTGATTCGAACGAGATGGAAGACCTTCCGCACACTAACTTCCCCAAAATGTAAGTGGGGAGAGAGGAACGAGGTTGTAGCGCTATCGGCTTTTCTGCGGTTTATAGAGTATTCTAACAATGGCCCATTAATGAACATTGCTAGTGCCTTGTTAGCATTGCTCCAACCAGGTGACCATGCCCGAGAAAGAAGCGCGTTGCTTCCTTTCTCTGAATCATCTTCAAATACCAATGTGTCCGAAGGGCACCTAGACACATCACCTGATAGAAAAAGAGCTTTTGTTGAGTGCATCACATAGACAAATTTCCCAAGATAAAGCAAGAAAAAGAAGGGATTCAGTCGGGGACAGCACAATGCAGCTCATAACAAACTAGGGTTTCTTGAATCACCTTTGTATTAAAAAAAGACAGTAAAATGCATATATTCAGACAAAGAAAATCAGGATGTAGAAACAAATTTATCAATAGAAACGTGTAAAGGACTTATAATATGCACAATTCAAGAACATCACAATGGCAGCCATATCACAAAGAGAAAAGCAAACCTGTTGAGTGTTGAGAAAATTACCAAGGCAAGAGTGGATACGAAATTGTGAGCATCAGTAGAAAATAAGAAGGAACACACCAAACACAAAGACAACAATTCAAGGTGGTTCACCCAAACACTTGGGCTATGCCTCTGGGCAAAATGACACAACTCCACTATTTGAAAGCCCCTCAAACTATTCAAGTAACACTAAATAAAGAGTTACAAGACCTCACGCATGCCCACTGTCTCAATTAATAGAAAAGCTTTCTCACCATTGCCTCATATGAATAACATCAAAATGTTTCCAATCTTTAGCATTATATTCCTCACCCCAATACTATTTATTTTCAATTAGGCCAAGTCCACTCTGCAATTGTATACAACAAACGTGGCTGCACGTGCACAAAAAATTGTCCTTACGATAGTACGGAATCCTCTGTTAAAACCAAAAGGCCAATAGAAATAAAAACACCACTCACACAACCAACTAACTGTCAAACAGCAAGGGAACATTAAAGGAGGCTTTGCTTCTACGGTGATATATCTATGCCGTATCTCTCTCTCTCTCTCATAATCTGTTATAACAAAGCCATATCAGATATCACTGCACCAGTACTAATTCTCTGAAGTAACAGAACACCAAATCCAGCCACCAGAACTCCAGCGAAACTACATACTCTAGCTCTCATCATGGTTTCACCTCGTCATCCTTGGATTGGTGAAGGAACATCAATACACGGTCAAATTCTCAAGACAGTTTCCTAATACCAGTAAGAAAGGACCAGCCTTTTAACAGATTAATAAGCCAGATCTAATTCCATGACCCATTTTCAACTTTTCCAGAGCATTGACTCCTCTGCAACACCTCTGTTCAGCCTTGTTTAAAGAGAAAACAAGTGAAGAACACATGATTGTTTCTCCATCCCTGGTGCATAGCAAACATCTATCCCTTTCCCGAAATTCATGCTATTACGACACGTCTTTTATCGGTGGATATATAGTTAAAGCTACAAAATACTCGAGAGTTTTATTCTAGCATCGCTTACCTCTACTTTGAAGGTTCTTGAGTGGCTATATAGGGATTCACAATATGAAATTGTCAAAGTGCACATAATTTCATCTTGTTTCAGTTTCCATCATATTGGGTTGTGACAATAAAATTCATGCTTAAAATGTATGAGATGAAGTACATTTATAACATTATAAATATTCAAAACTGAGTAAAATTACTACAAAACTAATAGAAGCAAAATTACCAGAGATAATCCTCTTAGGAGGGAGCAATGGCGACTCAGGATCATATGGCATGCTAAGGCATCGGTCCCAGAAATCTGTAAAGGTATTGAATGGGCGACCTTGCTCATCTTGAACTTCCCATGGTTCATAGAGCAAGTCGGCGTTGAAGGATCGAACAGCTATGCCTTGACCAGTTAAAACCTCCTTCACGCAATGATCTCTAGCAAGAGACAACGGGTCTGGAAACACGTGAAAATCAAATGCTAATCAAAACAATATGATGGTAGGCTTAATTCGCTAACAAGACAATCCAAAGGCAAGATGGAAGAAGCTTAAATTTAATAAAAACAGAAGGGTTAATACTTGAATCCATAAGAATATAAAATAAAACTGGTAAGAAATAAAAATAAAATTTATAAGCAATTTGGATCGAAAGATTAGTAGTTTGATCGAAAAACCTACTAGTCTAAGATGATAACAAGAAGAGGACAACAGAAATGTAAATTCAAAGAATTATAATGAGCTAGGCACATTTAATTCATATACCAAGAAACAACATGTGAATCAATCAATCAACCAACCAATGCTGCAAAGAAGTAGTTAAAAATCAACAAATCTATAAAAGGGTAGTATCATATCCAAGATACAAACTTTAAAAAATCTACAAACAAATAAAATTAAAATCAAGAAAAAGAGAAACAAAAACACCATAACATCAATTTTCATGAATCAACAATAAAAAAATCAAGAAAATGAAATAGAGAATGATTGACTGACCATATAAGTGATTGAAGAAGAGTTGAGTGGCCCCAGTAGACTTGATGACCTCAAGAAGAGAAGAGGCACTGTTAGAAGATCTCTTGGTGATGAGAGACGTGCCCAGGTTCCTTAAGGATGAATCAAGAATGGATAAACTCTGCTTGAGCCACCACCTTGAGACCCTGCCTGGATAAAAGTGTCCTTCTTCCTCAGGAGCCCAAATGAACACAGAAATCACTTGGCCTGCTCTAACCCCAGCAGCCAGTGCAGGGTTGTCTTCCACCCTTAGATCTCTCCTAAACCAAACTATACTACACCCACCACCAGCACCACCCCCACCCCCACCTGACATGTTCCCAACAATACAACTTTCCAAAACCCAATTCCCAATTCTCTAACACAGACACACACAACACACTCACACTCACAAACTTGGACGAGAATAACAGAGAGAGGTCAGTAATTAATCTTATCCTTTCCTCTCTCTTTTTTTTTTTTCTTTTTTGATTGATAAGAATATGAATATGATATTCTCACTCAGTTTACACTAATTTGGGGAAGAATGATTGTAGGCCATATACCCAAAAAAAAAGGTGCACCTTGGGGGATTGACCTTTGAAGTTATCTATCAGTTAACACATCTCAGATTATTTGCAATCAAAAGGATTTATGTAATATCCCAAATTTTTTTTTTTTTATGGGAATCTTGGTTCCTTATGATTGGTTTTTACAAAATAAGCACACCCAAAATTTGACTCTGACCCTTCAGGAAAGAGAAAGGGGGAAGGGGACTAGTGAAAGGAATGAGGTTTGGGGGAAAAACTGATGGGCAATTTTCAGCCACAAATTCTTTTTTTTTTTTTGTAGAATTATTTTTCTTTTTATATCCTATGCCGCCTTCCTTATCCTAAGCAAGAAAACAAAATCCCACCCGCCTCTCTAGTGCCTTCTCTAATCCACTCCTTTGCCAGAGTGGAAATTTTGTATGATTGAATATATGACTTTCAGTTTTTAGCCCATTAGATCATACTTGTATAATACAAAACAGAGTAAATACAAGAGAGTTGACACAAATAATTTGTATAATACAAATTGACCCATTAGATCATACAAATTAAAACAGAGTAAATACAAGTTGTATTTACTCTGTTTTGTATTGACAGTAAAAATAATGAAACAAATAAGGCTTTTTCTAATACAAATTATCATATAAAAAAAAACTTTTTTTATTACTATTAATCACTTAAGAGTTGTTTTTAAGTTGTGCCTTTAAATTGACCCAGGGGTTGCCAATTAGTACTATGTAACTGTCAGTTTTTCCTTTTTTTCTTTTTTCCCTTTCTGTTGAAGCAGCTGCCATGCTCATAGCATAGTGGCAGGAGTCTCGAAAGGTACAGAATTTCTTGTTTGCTAGATGCTCTTCTTCTGTCTAGTTCTTAATTTTTCATTCCAAATGCTTGTTTACGTTGGACGAGTACATCAGCTCATGGGCCAGGATGAGTGAGATTTACCTTTTCTATTTTCATAATTCTGTTATACATAATTCGTCCTAAATTATTGCTTTATTTGACTTTTTATATTAAATAAATTATTTTTATAAAAAAATATTTTTTTTAAATTATAAAATACGTAATTTGTAATATTTTGAATTATATATTTTGTAATTTTGAAAAATTAAAAATATATAAGTCAAATTCTTATTTAAAATACAGTTCTTTTGAATAAAAAAAGGACAATAATTTAGAAAGGAGGGAGAAACTTTTTCATTCTCGTTCCTATTCTCGTCTCATTTTTATGATGAAAATTCTGAAGTCATCTAATTTACGTTTTTTCATTCTCATTCCGCTCTATTTGACTCAATTCCTAATTACTAACAAAAAGGAATAATTGTTAGTCGATCTTCTTTCACAGATTTTTAACCACTTTAGGTCCTCATTTTTGTTTCTAAAAACTTAATTTCATTTTAAATGATAAATTGACCAATTGTTCCAAAACTGTCCCCGTAACAATCTAAATAAATTTTTAAGCATTGTTTTCCTTTAATTTTCTTTTGTAAATTCTCACATTCATTCCAATCATTGTTTACTTTGCTACAATCTTCATTTCTCTCTATCTCTTTTCTCTCTCAATTTCTTTTCATGTCTAGTTCATCATAAAAAACAAAAACAGTATAATTTTTAAAATTATTTTAATTCCTTGTGTCTTTGCTGTATCAATATTGTTTGCCAATTACTAAATACAACCACAACGAAACGGGGATCGAGGGGCGCCCCTCGTGGGGGTTCGAGGCAACGCCCCCAAAAGAGAAATGAATTTCAGCCACATCCTGATATGAAAATTCAAAAGAAAGAGATCATTTTTTTAGAAGTGTCTTGGAAAGTTCATTTAATCTTTAATTCCTTAATATTCACCAGCATATAGTGCATCAGAAATAAAAGTTGTCCATTGTAATGCATGAAAACAGTATTTTTTTAGTATAATTTTGTGCATCGCAATGTAAACTTTGATGCATCGCGCAAGTGTAATGTTATGCATCGCGATACACGAAATAGTACTTTTTAGTACAGATTTGTGCATCACGATACATACTTTGATGCATGACAAGTGTAATGCTGTGTATTACTACTGTTTTGTGCATCGCAAGTGTAATGTTATGCATCGCGATGCACAAAAATAGTACTTTTTGTGCATCGCGATGCACAACATTACACTTGCGATGCATCAAAAGTGCATCGCGATGCACAAAACAATACTAATGTACAACATTACACTTGTACTGTTTTGCATCGCAAGTGTAATGTTGTACATTAGTACTATTTTGTGCATCGCAATGCACTTTTAATGCATCGTAATTGTAATGTTGGGCATCGGGATGCACAAAAATAATGCTTTTTATGCATCGCAATGCAACAATTTGTGCATCGCAATGCAACAATTTGTGTATCATGACGCATCAATTTTGGAACGGGCGTAAAGGCCAAAATTATGAACGCGGCATCCATTTTGAACTCTTAAGAAAATTTTATGTATCGTGATGTAACAAAACAGTACTTTTTAGTACAATTTTATGCATCGCAATGCACACTTTAAACTATGATGCATCAATTTTATTTTGCGATGCATAGCGTGCATGTTCCATGTGTTTTAAGAGCATATATAATATTTCACAACAAAAGTACATTTTTTCAGTTGAAAACAATTATCAGAGACTAAAGCAGTTGAATAATCATTAAAAAATAGGGTGAATTACGGGCCGGTCCCTTTTTAAACGCTTGTAATTGCTCCAGTCCAATCATCTTTTTTTAAAATCGGAAAAATCTATTTTTGGGGCGAAAAGACGATTATGCTATTAATGAAAGAAAAATATGCGCAAATCAGTAACCCGATGCATCGCGATGTCCCAAAAAGATCATCGCGATATCCATCATCATCGATCATCGCGATGACCCAATTGCACTAAACTACGAGCATCGCGATGCCACAGTAACACTCAACATATAGCATCGCGATGACCCAATATTGAACTAAACTACTAGAATCGCAATGTCACCGTTGAACTCAACATCGAGCATCGCGATGCCCATCGTGCATCGCAATGCCTTTTAATGAAATGATTTTTTCAATCATCAGACTTACGTTTCAATTCCTTAATACAAACAAAAAAACTAAATATTTCAGTAAATGAAATAATTTTTCCAACTCAAAACTCCCGATACCTTTTTAATGCATCGCGATGCCCAATTTAATCAATCGCGATGCATAAATGTTGGCATCGTGTTCAATCTAATGGGCATCGCGATACCCATGTAAAGTTTATCTTTTTTGTCAAAAATACGAATATGTCCTTAATACAAACAAAAAAACTAATATTTCAGTAAATGAAATAATTTTTCCAACTCAAAATCTTTTGAATGCATCGCGATGCCTGTATTAAGAGTCGCGCGATGCTTAATTTAAGCCATCGCGATGCATATGTAAAATTATCGTTTGTATTTTGGTAAAAATACTAATATGCCCTTAATACTGATTAATCGTGATGCATTAATATCAGCATTACGATGCACATATTAACCATCGCGATGGGGATATTTTAAAATTGCGACGAACCAAACTATTTTAAGCCAGAAATAAAACAAGTGCGAAAACTCAATTTTTTTTTTGCATCGCGATCTCTGTATGTAACTGCTACATATAAGGGTTGGGCTAAACACAATTTTTTCGTGTTTTTCTCTGATTTATGCATCACGATCTCTGATTAATGCATCGCGATGTATCAGGCATCGCAAAATAAAATATAACTAAAATAAAAATGAACCATTGATAAAAATGACAAAAAATATAACTAAATTTTTTTTTTCTAAAATATGAAAACACAATTTCATTGACACTAATAGTTCAGTAAACATTGAAAAAAATAAAAATCAAGGTTGTATTGCCTCTCTACATGACTTAGAGTTGTGGTTACAAAGCTTTTTATATCTGCTACATTTCATTTTCCTTTTGCTTGTTGATTCACCACTTGATGCAATCCTCTTCTTCTTCGGACGTCCGGCTAATCTGTTCATTATTGGTGGTAAAATGGTATCACTTTCAGAAAAATTGTTTAGCTCGTACCTCTTCGTAGTTGAAATTGGCATTAATATTCCCTCGTAACACTTGATGTAATAACTTGTCAGGAAGTAATTTTCAACAATATCATCAAACTTTTTTGAGCATCTCATTACCATAACCGCGGCATGGCAACATGGGAATCCTTGAATCTGCCACTGATAGCTCGAACATGTTCGATTCTCCAAATCAACTGCAACGCTTGGATTGGACAGAACCTCGTATATTACGCCACGTACCATCCGGACACGCCATGTGACCCCAATGGTTAAATACTCCCTCCACTTTTTATCCATCTTCCAAAATAATAATCTGTCTCATTTTCTTACATTGCTAAGTCTCTCCATAAACCATTTTATGATTTTTGATCTTATACAGTCAACCATGTGAGTAATAGGAAGAACTCGAGCATCTAAAATCTAATTATTGAATGATTCCGCAGCATTTGATGTCATCTTAGCATACCTGTTCTCGCGACAATGTGCAATAGACCACTTATCGTATGAAATATTGGACAAGAAATCACAAGCAACCTGTCCCCTTCTTTTTTGAATACTTCAAGTTTCTCATTGAATAGTCTGACAGTCGGGGCATACGCACAATCCTTTAATATTGAACACATCTTGCTGCGAAACACGCTTGAATAACGTTTACCATCAAACATTTTTTCAAATTACAATATAAGTGCACCAAGCAGAAGAAATGTTTTGAACTATCAAAAACATCACCTATGGCTTCCATTAAACCAATGTTTCTATCGGATACAAACAACACATCCCGATCTTTTGTTGCTTTTTTTATTTTTGAAAGAAACCAGGACCAATTTTTTCGATTTTCAGCACTTACAACGCGCAAATGCAAATGGAAAAAGCCCTGCATATAAACAATACGATCCTTAAAATAATGTTCAAACAAAATTTTTTTTTAAAGTAACTGATTTTTTTTAAAGTACCTTGATTTTCATCCTTGGCCGTTGCAGACAAAAGCGTGCCTTTAAATCGAGATTTCATAAAGGTGCCATCTATAAACAATATAGGACGGCAATACTTAAAACCATCTACACAAGCCCGAAACGAAATAAACTAACGACTGAAACGATTCGTAATAGGGTCTGATTCAACTACTGCAAAACTGCTCGAATTACTTTTATGTAATGTTTTGATGTACCATTGCAGCTCCTTAAAATAATCATCATAACCACCAAAAATTCTACTGCGAGCCTTTTCAACGCTTCTCCATGCCTTACTGTAACTTACCTCAATGTCATACTGAGTCCTCATGTGATCAATTACATCGGCCGGGGAATAGCTTGGTTGATTACGAACATTTTCAACGATCAAATCTGCAATTATACCACAATCCATCCTTTTTTAGTAATCAATTGAATCAAACATGGTGACTTTACATCTGTGTGTAAGGTTGCACTTGTATATAGATGCTGAATTGCCAAGACTTGAAACAGATGCCTTGATAAACCAACTGCAATCATCATCGAAATTCCTTCTACATACAACACTAACCCTCTCATTGTTGTTCTTCAAAAAACCATAATCAAAACCAATCTTGAAGGAATACTTTATCAGTTGCCTCCGAAATTCATCCAACCCACCTTTAAATATTTGCCCAACGCCAGTAATAGCAGATGCCTAACCAGTAGTTAAAAGATCTTTTTGTAATTGATTAGGACATATGTCATAACATGGAACACTTTCATCATCAGTTTCCAAAATTACAGAATTGATATTGCTTTGATGTGATGATGATGCATCACGATTGGAATAACTTGAACTGCTATTACAGACTGAAGTATCGCAATGAGAAATCCCGGCATCGCGATAAGGCATTGATGCATCGCGATAAAGCAATCCTGCATCGAGATGAGGCATATGTGCATCGCGATAAAGTAATCTGGCATCACAATGAGCCATATCTGCATCGCGATGAGGAATCCCTAAATCACGATGCCCGCTGAAGGAAACAGAATCACCAACTAACCCAACTCTATTCAATCCGTAGCTTAAAGCATTTTGATTTTAAAAAACGTCTACTGATATAATGGTAACTGATAAAATTTTGACCAACAATACCATGTTTATGCAATCATTATCATTCGACAAAAAACAATTTATATGAGATCCCAAGGAATATTTCAAAGATAAATTTTGAGCTTCAACATTGGAATACTTACCTGTTATTAATCGAATCAAATCAGCTATTTCAAAATTTTCAGAAACTTTATGAACGATAGTACCACTTCTGAATTTCACCATTAGCATGATCGCATTTTCCATAATAGAAAAAAAATGGGTTTTTCACTCGAGTTTACAAAATCAATAGACGAAGTGTTTTAGGAAGAAATAATAGAGGGCTTTTGGCGAGACCTGATATGTGTTTATAATCGAGTTTCACGTTGCATTAGTGACATTTTAGGAACAATATTTTGAAACTGCCTTTTAGCGGTTTAAAAAAAAGGTGGACTGGAGAGAAAAAAAGTTTGGAAAAATGGACCGGCCAGCAATTTCTCCTAAAAAATACCGGCCAGCCTTCCGCCCAAAAAAAATCCTTAAAATCAGATGAGATATGTAATCATATTTTCTAACATATAACTGACAAAAATTTAATATTACTGAATTACTATTATATCAATTATTTCTTAGATGTTGTATATAGATTCGTTCGATTAAAATTCTTGAACTTCTTAAAACACTAATAAATACTAAAAATATTTTAATATATATATATATATATATATATATAACTGATGTGGATATAAATGAGATGAGATGTGGCATTCTTATTCCCGTAGGCAAATAAATAAGCTTTTTTATTCTCATCCCATTTTTACTAATCCAAATCTCATTTTCACCCTATATATTAGGAATAGGATGAGACTTCTATTTACCGGAAATAAAGTTAACTAAGTTATGGTTCGTACAAATTAATCCGAACGAATCAGTTTTCAAAAGAAAAAAAAAATGGATGTTGGATGTAAGTTACAAGAGGCAGTTATTTTATAAGGTACTTCAGTCCACAATCAATCAAATTATATTGGAAGTGCAGCATCTTTTCTTTTCCCTCTTCTTACTTCTTATAGACTCTACAGTCTCTACTGGGATATGTAGAGCAGCTTTTGATCCAACTACTTTATATGATAAACTAAAAAAATCTATAAGTTTTGGGGGGAGGGGGGGACAGGTATTTTAATTTGTTTTGAATCGGATACCATTTGTGCTACTTGGAGGTTCACTATTTGTTTTATTTTTTATTTTTTTTTGTTGGTTTCTCAAAGGTGTTTTCAGACACGCAGGATCAAGACTAATTCCTGAATAAAGTAGGACATGTTAGAGCAGTAAAGCTCCCCCAATAAGTTTTAATGTAGTTATGTTTGAACCCCAAAATCTTTGATTAAGTTAGAATAACCCCTATCAGTTGATTTATGTGCTTGTTGAGAGAAGGTTATCTATTTATGAGACATGACAAAACCTTAGAAGCACATCAAGTTGGAAAGCACTATAAAGCTGGAAAAGGACACCACAGCAAAGCCGGGGGAGGTAAAGATAGGTTTTGCTTGCTAGTTTCATTTTTGGCCCGTTTAGTGAGGTGGGCCTTTTTGCCTTCTTCTCATTGCTTATATTCCTTTTATAGGTCACTGTTAAAATGATACCATATTGAGGTATCCCTTTCTTTCTCCCTCCATATCTATCCTCTTTGCAGTGAGGTGGTTTGATTGAATAACTTACGTAGGTGTGGAGTTAAATTTGATCTTTTAAAAAAAACAATCCCCTATATTTATGGATAATGTTCGCGTGCGCGCACAAACACATACATATATATATATATATATATATTGTGATTGGTAGTTATTTTTATGGTTTTTATTTTCTTTTTCCTTAGATTAACAATTTTTCTCTTTATCTAATTCTTACTTTCTGAATAAATCATTACAAACTACCTAAAAAAAGACGAATTGCAAAACAACTCATAGATCTAAACATAGCCACAATTTTAAATGTTTGACAAAGTTGAAAAATTAAGGGATGTGCTAAATATAATACCCCAAAAGCGCTAAATACAACACCTCTGACGAATTTACTATTTTGCCCATATTTTTTTAGTGAAAATTTATATTTACAAGTGGTATAAATGCAAAAATATAAAAATAAAAAATAAAAAAACTGGAAAATTAAAGAGACGGTCATATTCTAAACATCCACCTAGACTAGGCGGCCATCCATTATTCCGTCAGTTTTTTTTTTTACACTTTTAACCCTTAAAGTTGACAATTCCGTTAAAATGTTAACGGAATCATTAAACTTTTAACAGAAGATGGAAGAGCTGCCACCCCTAGGCGGTCATCACTGGAAGAGCCGCCAACCCTAGGTGGTCATCACTGGAAGAGCTGCCAACCCTAGGCGGCCATCCCAAAGACCACCACTAGGGGGTCCATTTGCGCTAAATATAAAATTGAGGGGGTTTTGGTGTAAATATTTATTTATGTCAAATGAGGGACAAAACGGTATTTTTTCAAGGATGTGTTGTATTTAGCACTTTTGGGGTGTTGTATTTAGCAACTATGAAAATCAAAAGTGTAAAAGAAAATTTAATAATCTTATGCTTTCCTTTTTATTTATTTTTGTTCTGTTATGTTTGGTGAGAGTATATATAAAAAGAGAAATAAAGACCGTGAAAATTGAGAGGAGACGACTCTTTGAGGTCAAACCGACGAAAAGGAAAGGTTTGGACAGGCAACGAGGATGGAGCGACTAACCATGCATGCGTAACATGACCGTGGATCACATGCATGCGTAACATGACCGTGGATCACATTACATATCATGTTTGAGGAAAGAGATATTTATCATCAAACTCTACACATTATGTAGATATATTTTGTTTTAATAATTTTCAATTGGCTCACGCGTGGTAGTAATTTCAAATAAAAATAAAAACTAACTCGGCCATTAGGTTACATACACCCACGACTTAATTAATAAATGAGTCGCAAGTATCTCTACGCTTAATTTGTACAATTTTAAGAAGAATTATATAATTATTTGGTTCCTCGGCTTTACCAAATCTATGCGTTTGGTTCCTTCGCTCCAAAAAAATGCAATCTGGTCACTCAATTTGCATTTCGTTAAGAGATTCCCCCTTTTCTCCGTTAACATCTATTTTTTCGTTTGTTTTTAAAAAAAATACCTAAACTACCCTTAATGCTTCCTCTACCCCTGTTCATCTTGGCTTTACTGTTTCCATATCTTATTATTCTCTCAATCTCTTTCTCTCCCTACAATTTAAATTTATTTTTCTCCAACCCACCACAACCACCGTCATTTCATCAACAACCACCACTACAATTGTTTAGCGGTGGTGATGAAGAGTACGATTCACGCGTCGTCGCCGTTGATTCTATCTCCATTTTCATCAACAACCACTACCACCAATCCTTCTCCAACCCACCACAACAGCAGATCATAACAGCAGATCTGAAGAAACGATCACACCCTCCAGTCACAACAGCAGATCAAAACCCCCGAGCTTCATCTTCATTTGCCATGTCATCGTTCAACCCCATCCGTCGTATGCAAATCGAAGAAACGATCCCGTGCTTCGCGGCACGCTCTACCACCGTCATCAACCCCCTCCGTTCTCTCTCACTGTCTCCATCTTCTCTGGCCACAGCATCCACGAATCCGTCATCACAGTAGGGACAGACCATGTTTTCCTCCACCCAAACCCTAACAAAGCGAGTGCACCTGTAACACCCAATTGGGGGAGGGAATTAATGGGGTTGGAATCGGAATTAGGAAACCCCCAATTGGAGGAGGGAAGGGTCAGCTTCGCAAGGATAAAACAGAGAGCTCCAGCTCGTTACCTCAGATCTTCAACACAGTCTTAGATCTGTGAATCAAAACAGAGAGCTCCAGCTCCAGGACAAATCTCTCTCTCTCTCTCTCTCTCTCTCAAACAATTGTTTTCTTTGATGAACCCTAACAATGGCGGTCGAATCATCAACTGAATCTCTGATGAAAAAAGAGAGAGAGATGGTGGTGGATTTTAAAAATCAAAAGATAAAAAGTCAAGCAATTCAATTTCTTTTATTTAATGAGGATAAGGGTATTTTGGGCATTTTAAAAAAATAGACGGAAATTGTAACGGTAACGACGAAAGGGGGGAATCTCTTTGGAAAATGCAAATCGAGTGACCAGATTGCATTTTTTTTGAGTCGAGGGACCAAACACATAGAATTGATAAAGCCGAAGGACCAAATAATTATATAATTCTTTTAAGAACTCACTAGATGAATAAAAAAATAAAAATAAAAAAAAATAATTCTCGAAATCAAACTCAACTTGCTTGGACTAATTCTGTAGTTTAGAGAAGCGCATTTGCTTCTTTCTTAGACATGCAAACCGAAGGGGGCCTTGTAGCGGAAGCTACAATCTACATGAATGAGTTAGAACACGGATGAGTCATGAGGTGCCGATAAGCATTTTCCCAGATATAGGGAAATTAATTGTTCAGGAGAGATAGGGGGTTTGTACTTTGTACAGTCAATCAGCAAAAATAATGGTCCACAATTTTTATTTTTTTAATGTTTAGCAAAAGGTTGTCACGTGATGATGGTGGCCTGTATGCGTCCACGTAGTCTGTAATCTGGCTTTCATTTCGGGCTGTTAATATCGGTTGGTATTACTGCTATGCAAATTCTCGTTTCATTATTTTTTGGTCCATGTACTTCAACTCTAGTAAAAAAATTACTCTTCCTTCGAGAACGAGAAAATAAAATATTTTCATTTACTCTCGTTTTAAAATGAGTATTTATTTTTAAATTTTATTAAAATTAAAAATTTTAACTTTTGAACCCTTTTAGTTGTACATTTATATACATTAACACTATTGGTGTCCACATAAAATATTGCGAGTCTATACTAGAATATAATAAATATTACTCCATCCGTTTCTAAATTATTGTTTTGTTTGATCTGATATACGGATTAATAAAAAATATTGTAATTGATTTGATTATTAATATTGATATAGTATGTAATTTTTTTTAATGCCTATGTGTATATAGCTTATAATAAAAATAGGGAAAAAAAGTAAGGAAAAAATAATAAAAATAAATTTTACAGAAGAAAGTTTCAAACAAGACAATTATTTAAAAAAACAAAAAAAAACAGAATAATAATTTAAGAATGAGAGAGTAGTAAAAAATAAAATTAATAAACTAATTAAAAATAAAAACGCAATTTAATGGGCGATGAGTAGTACGTTCCTTCAGTTTATTTTGAGCACCTATAACTTTAAGCTACGCTGGAGCTGGACTAGCTAAAGCAAACCATGGGGAACATTGAGGCCCAAAACAGGATGGAACAACTCAATTGTGCTTTCCAGAAAGGGAACCAGAGAACCAGAGTGCCAGAGAGCTCAGGCCCTCCCCAACTCACGTGTCAAGATTTTGGGGGAAATTGGCAAATTGCCAGTAGTGTACTACTATGCTAATTCCCCTATTACGATTTTTATGGACTCTAAAAAAATTTAATTATTAAGAGATATATTAGTGTTATTGGAGTTAATTTTTTATGAATTCTGAAAAATCTAATTATTAAGAGATATATTAATGTTATTGGAGTTAATTATAAGTGTAAAAATATTTAAGCACAATTAAAATGATTATAACAGGGGTATTGATGAAAAAAATTTATGAAAATTGTAAACATAATTTTTTGAAAGTAAACTCTTTAAGTGAAACATTTTAAAATAGTATAGTGGACTCTTTCAAAATAGTATAGTGAACTATTTACCTGAAACGGAGGGAGTAATAAACTCTTTGCCTAGAACTAATAAATTATATACTCCCTCCGACTCTAAATTATTGTCTTTCTTTTCTTTTTTGTTCGTCCCAAAATAATTTTCTTGTTTGAAAATATTTTTTTAGAACATTATTTTTACCATTTTACCCTTATTTTTTCTCCTACTTTAATTATAGGCCACATACACATGGGCATTAAAGAAAATTACACATTATACCAATATTAATAATCAAGTCAATCATTTTTTCTTAATCCGTATGTCAGGTCAAACAAGACAATAATTTAGAAACGGAGAGAGTAGTAAGTATCTAAATTTGATGGGGCTTCAGCCTTACGGTATTTGTATCAACCTTATTTGGCAAAGAGGGACCTGATCTTTCTGCTATTGATCAACCAGTATTGGTAGAAATATAACTTATTGTGATATTTGCATTCTTCACTATGATTAGGGAACCAACTTATTTTTTCTTGATCTGCATTAAAAATTGGACTCATTTTATTTGAAAGAGTGCTATGTGATTGTGGAGTATAGAAGTTTAGGGCTCCTAGACGAGTTGGAACACTTACGATTATAATACTCCAGTTTGACACTTGGACACGTCAACTGGACTTGGCTAGCTGTGGCTCAGGTTTAATTTGCTAGGTGATTTGTTGTGGCCTGCTCCCAAGAATCACCCAATCAATCCAAAAATACTTGAATAAATTCAATACTGATAAGTATTACCTTTTGTGCTGAACATTTAATAGTGAAATCTCTCTCTCTCTCTCTCTCTCTCTCTCTTTCTTTTAGTTGGTATGATAATTTGTTCGAACTAACTTTTGTTTACCTTTGACTTAATTCACTATTAGGTCTCGTAGGTATGTTCTGTTTATCTTGACTTAATTCACGGTTAGGTCTCGTAGGTATGCTCAGAATATAGACTAGAGGGGAGGGGGGGTGAATAGCCTATATGACCTTCATTTAAAATTTCAACCTATTTTGAAATATCTTTTAAGAACACAGATGAAATGTTTATCGGGTGAATAGCCTATATATTTGTTAAAGCAACTCTGCTGATCTAAGAACGACAGGTTTGTTTCACCAGCCTTGCTAGGAAATTTATGTTATAATATTTGCTGTTACAAATAAGTTGTGCAGCGAAAAGACTTTCAACAAATATATATAACATAGAAGATCAAAGTAGCTGGAACAAGATAAGTACAAGTACAACAATTATCTTAAATCTTCATCAGATACAACTATCTATTCCATGAACAGATTGCATAGAATACATGAAAGATAAGTAAAGACTGAATGTAAGAAGATATATTTTATATTAAAATACAGTAGAGCTTTACTTAAAGATAAACATGATTACTACATCAACCTAGACTCTCTAACCTAGCAACCTTCTAGGGTTTCATGGAAAGGAAGACAAAGGGAAGGGAAAATCAAGGAAAGCTAATTTATCAAGGATACGTAGGAAAAACCAATAAGACAAATGTCTTGAATGTGGTGTCTTCCTGTAGTATCAACTCGATAAATTAGATGTGAGAAGACAATATTATGGGTTGTTCAATTAGCAAATAATTGAACAACTGAGTGACTAGCACTCGACCAACTATGATGACTTATTATTGCACAACTGACAACTCTTGCAATGGAATACAAGTCTGTCGGTATGAATGCAATGTGGATTGTTAGCTCGTGATCTTCATCAGACATCTTCAAACAGGTTCCGTTGTCAACGTTAGGCTGAAGATCTTGTCTAGAAATCTGTCTAGTGAAACAGACTGTCAATGGATGTGACTTGACGTTCTGTCCTGTCTGTATACAGTGCACTGTAGCTTGATTTTTTTTTTTATTTAACTTAAAATCTGGGATCAAGTACAGGAGAGGAAATATCCAAAGGATATTTGTGCGTATCTCTAAGCTGAAAAATAGATTCTCAAAAGATACTTTTGCAAATCTTCGTACACGTGACTGTTTAAAGATTTTGACTGTTTTTCCTCTTTGACTTAAGTAGTACTCTTACAGTAGATTTGAAAGGAGCTGAGCTGGACTTCAAAATCTTCACGTCATCAACCTTCTTGACATGTTTGAGCTTTCAGACCATAAGGTTTGCTGATTGAAGGTTGTTGATTTGCCGATGAGAGTAATTGCTTGGTGAGATATTTGCTAGTGCTTGCACTTGTAAAGCTAATCTATTTGAGAGATCATCATAAGTTGGTAGGACAAAGATTTGGATATGTACAAAGACTTCCTAGTTTGAAGACATATGCAATATTCAACGAGTTTCCACACTAACCAGTACGCATCCCTTTTAATTGAATATATGCGTTGTAATGGTAACAAGTAAATTACGGTTTGGAATATGCAAACGTATATAACAAATGTTGTGCAAGCATATTCCTAATAATGTCCTCCTATTTGCTTGGGACCATTACTACATTTGACATATACATAAAGCTTTAAAAGCAAACGTTCAGTTATTAGTAATAACATGCCTACTAATGAATAATCATTTTATCTCAAGGCATGCCCTAGGCTGAACTTACAAGTGATAGCTTTTGTACAGTCACCTATATATTGCTAAATATTTACAGACTCAATAAATAAAAGTACAAACACATAGCAATAGTAAAAACATCTTTAGGCAATTATGAGATATAATTGATGAGCAGGCAAAAAATGTTTTTGAAAAGATCTTTCTTGCACTATGGTTTAAGCAAATTGAAGAATTTTGGCAAGAAGATTTTTTAGAGCAATTCATTTAAAGAATGGAGTAGAGTATAAGCATATTAAGAATTGCTAGAAGATACCAATTTTGAAAAGCATTGTATCTTTCTTGTTTCATGTTTTTCAAGAAAGTAGTTTAACAACAGTCTTAGTAATAAATCAGAAAGTGTTTTGAAAAGCTTTTTCACAGGTGCTGTTTTGAATTTTACCTAATACTCAAATGAATTATTTAAGTATTAAAGCAAAATATTTTCAGAAAAAAATGTTTCTTAATGAAGGTAGTAATATTCTGCTGAAGTAGAAAGAAGATCAGCAGAACTTTAGAAATATTAGCATCCTTTATTTAAGTAGAGTTTTCTTAATGAAGATATTGATATTCTACTGAAGTAAAAAGATGATTAGCAGAACTTTGAAAGGATTTTGCAATCTTCATAAAGTGTGCCAAATAGGCATATTCATTTCCATCAGATAGTCCACAAAGGTTTATCTGGGGTGAAGTGAGGGTGAACTAACACTTCTATTATTTTCTCCTTATCTTGCTAACAATACATGTGTCATAGCTCTTAAGTAGAATTTCTCCTCCTTAAGTGAAGCTTCTCCACCTTAGGTGTTTATCCTGCTTTATGTTAGTGTCACACTACTTCTCCTCCTACTTTATGTGCTTTATGTATGTGTTACACCATTTCTCCTCCTAAATGGTTGCAAGCATACAATATCATCAAGTATTCAGGGAAGCAGCCACGAAGGCATTGAAGCAGTTTTAGAGTGTAAGCTTTATCTACTCAGTAGGGGGAGTTGGCATATATATGGACAATATGCATAGAGAATACTAATGAATAAATTGAAGACAATCTATTCATTTTGGAGAGAATAATGACAATTATTTTCATGTTCTTTTTTAAGAGTATCTTTAGTTCTTTCAAATAGAGAAACCAAATGTTAGGATAAGGCTAAGGTAAGGATTTGGCTACGGTTAGATTTAGGTTAAGGCTAGGTTTTGGCTAAGGTAATAATTTGGCTATGGTTAGGTTTAGGTTAAGGCTAGGTTTTGGCTAAGGTAAGGTTTAGGCTGAAGATTAACGACATCGATTGACAAATAGACATGTGATCATAATCTGATGTCAGTCTGAAGAAGAGATAGAAATAGACATATTTCTCCTCCTAAACGAATGCCTTGGGTGAAGACTGATCAAGAGGCTTCTCCTCAGATAATTCCTAGGGGATAGGTGAGAAAGGTTTAGAGGAAAAGGTCTGCTAGTGACGATATCTCAAAGAGAAATCTTAAAGTGTCAGCAGACTTGGATAGGAGAAGAGGATTATTTTGGAGAGTTTATGGGAGAGGTTGAGAAAGGTTTGAGAGATGAGGGTTGAATGTGTATTTCTTCCTAAGTTCCTTCCTTGGGAGAGACACCAAATGTTAAAGAGGGGGGATATAGTGATAGATACGGCCAATTGTTAGGTCCTATTGATAAGCCCTACCAATTGATAAATCTTTAGGAAGTGGAGGGGTCAGCAAACTAAAGAGTAGGAGTGAAAGTCTGTTGAGGTGTTGGTTGTTTGGTCCGGCTCAGAAGGGATAAGGGTGAGCTGAGAAGTTGGTTGTAAGGTCCTGAATACCAATCTCTAGGTCCCGATAGCTATTGTTAGGTCCTAATAGTTAGGTTCTAAGCAGAAAAGGAATGACAAAGAGGAAGACTGCTGATATGGGTCTAGAGAAAGATAAGTTTTGACTACAGAGGGACGAAGGGATAGAGGCGAGGGTTGGTAGGATGGTTTAGATGATTCGGCTACGGTTAAGGTCCTATTGTTAGGTCCTTTCCCGTTGGTATGATCGAGGGAGTGAAGGGGACGTCAGCAGATTTAGGGGTAAGAGTGAAAGTCTGCTGAGGTGTTAGAGGTGAGGTATAGATTCATAATCTAAAGAACCAAAGATCATTTTTAAGAAGAACTGAAGAAACATCTAAACGAGATGTAAATACCAATTGTTGATAATGAAGTCGAGGAGTCACATAGACACGAGATACTCATTACTAAACAGGTATTTGAATTTTAAAAATTTGTGATGTTTCTTTTGACAATAGTTTAATGATGACGAAAAATCATCATTCAAGACAAAGTTTTCAAATGAAAGAGTTTAAGAGCTCTTTGTCTTTGGAGGGGGATAAGACAGACAGAAAGGTACAATGAGTACTTACCTTTGAAGTGTATGCGCTTGTTTGTGTTGAGGCATGTCATTTGAGCATTCATTAGTGTTGAAAATCTGCTGAAGTTTTTCTTTCATACTTGGACCTGTTCTTCAAATTTTTGAAGAGAGAATGAGGCATAATAATGACAACAGGGTCATATTTGCCAAACATTCCTGAGGAAGGACTAAGTTTTGATAACATTAGTCTTCCTAAGAATCCATAAGTATCTAACTATCTTTGGTGAGTTAATTAAGTCATAATCCTTTAAGATCAACAATTCTTCTTTCATCAATCTTCTACGAGATAAAGTGTGATAGAGTGATTTGAATTCAATCTGACACTAATTAGTCTGACATCGAATGTTAATTTCTCAAAAGATATCTACTGAGGCAGATAACTAGGAGAATTAAAATATCATTGATACTGAGACAGATAACTGCAACAAGACACTAACACCATCTATGAACTTTTAGGTGGACTTGTGATAAATCTAGTTGAGCCAGGTGGTAGGTCAGACATTATATCCTTCTTTTTGAAGCTTGGATCACGTGGTTAAAATCTTGAACACTCCGATGTTAAGACATTTACAATCTCAACTTTGGAAGATTATCTCTGTGTTGTACAGTGTACAATTTATTCCTATATATATATCTACCAGGAAAAGAAGAAAAGGAAAAAAGAGAGATTATTATGTTTGTTTTTGTTCCCCACCCCCACCCAATTTAATTCCGACATGGCTACTTTTAGTTGAAACTTGTACATTAACGACGTGGACCAATAAGTGCAAACTTTATTCAACTATTATTCACAGTCAATACTAGTTTACCTTCTCCGGTTTAATCCGTTATTCATTTAGTGTAGACATAATTTTCTTCATTTTGTCTAATTTTTTAGCTTTCGGGTGGGGGTGGGGGTTGGACGAACGAGGAGATTGTAGAAATAAAATAACATCCAATACTTTATGCAAATTTAAAATTTATTTTTCCCAGATCACATGGATTACAACTTGTACATAATTTTGTTGGCAAATATACACTGGAAAGTCGGAACTACGCATGGCTCGATGATCTAGATCCCATGACTAAAATACTTTTCAGAGCGTTTCTAAGTAAGCTTTAGGAGCCCTTTTGATCGTGCGTTTTGATCAAAATGCTTATTTGCAAAAATTATATTTTAATGCTGCGATAAAAAAAACCGTTTTCAAACATTGAAATTTTCAGCTTTTTTCCAAAACGTTGTTTGGAAAAAAAAAAAAAAAACTGTGTTTTAAAGTGATATCTCAAACGCATTTCTAAGAAAAAAGCTGCATTTTAAAAAATATGTGTTTTTAAAACGCCGTATATTAAAAACGCTGCACCAAACAATTAAACTTTTATTCTTTATTTAGTTAAAACGCATGCATGGCGACTAAATTAGAGTTAGTCATGGTGGTTTACAATTATGTCAAAGTAAAGTTGAAAATAACTATATATATGTACTATGGTTAGGTTTTTTCCTCGCAAAATTTCTTGTAAGAAAGTGATCAAGCAAAATTCTTAACCACCTAATCCTACCCTAGCTATCTGTTGGTTAATACGCTAAGTTTCTTATGTCATAGTACTACTTAATTAATTAAACATAGTTTTTAACTAAAAACATTGCAATATGAATAAGTTTAAAAAAAACTTACTTAACAAACTGTACGTATGATGTGGGTGCATGTTTGTGTTTTCACAAGCTGACCTTAGGGTTTCGTAGGAGTTGGTGGCAATGATTTGGAAATTATATGACTTCGACTGCCTACATCTCTAATCATATTTTATACTCCATCTGTTTCTTTCAAATAGTTTACTTTGTATTTTTAAAATTAGCATATGACTAAATCAAAATTTAAATTTCATTCACTAAAATCTACATTAAGTATATTATGGATTACAACTTTTATGACTTTGTAAAAATAAATAAATTTATATAAATTTTTGGTTAAATTTTAATTATGTTAACCAAAAAAAAATTACAAGTGGACTATTTAATTATAATGGGGTAGTAGTATGTGATTGTGGAGTCATGGTGTATGTTAAGCGCAGACAATTCATCAATAATAATAATAATAAAAACTAACAGTACTGATGTATTGAAATCTTTGGGTCTTCTTTCGTGTGGAAGATGTAACTACGACAAGTTAACTTTGGTAGTTGACAATAAATCAATGTCAAATTATAGTGGTTGGATGCTTTTTATTTACTTCCTCTATCTCGAAATAATTGTTTCATACTGTATTTATTAATTTTTTTTTAGACGATCAAAGATACCCTTCGATCCACTTAAAGAGAGTCAATGTTTGAAAATTTTAATAATTAAATTATATATAAATTAAAATTTGTCATAATTACAAAAATATTTAAGCATACTCAAGATTTTTATAGCATATGTGGAGGGTGAAGTTGAAATATTTATGAAGATTATATACATAATTTTTAAAGTGAACTTTTTAAGTAGAACATCCTAAAATAGAATAGTAGACTCTTTGCCCGGAACGGAGGGAGTAACTGTCTTCTCTCTTTTTTAAAAAGTTTTTTAAGTCAATTATTTATTATGTCCTTCTTATTTGTGAGATAAAAAAGTAAGTGGACGCCTCTGATTTGACCACACTGATGTTAAATTGAGGGACATAAAAAAAAACATAAAATTAAATACTTTATTAAAACATGTATATGCTAATAGAGTAAAGCTCATCCTTTATAATAAAGCATATTTTCTGGGAAATATTTCAAGGAAATGAGTTGAATGTAAACTAGCAAATCATTGTGATTATATCAGCTTGTATTTTCATCAATCATCATACAAGGATGGTTACTTTTTTAAGCAAAAATACACGATAAACTTTATACAAGTCTGGAGGATGTGTATTATGGAAAAATATTAGGCATCACCGTAATGTTACATTATTGGTAAAACTAACCAATTAAATAATGCAAAGTGGTGCAAAAGGTTCAAAAGAGTTACCTCAAAAAATTAAAAAAAAATGCTTAACAAATTTTTTTTTTGGAATATATGTTTAGAAAGCTCAAACAATTCAACAAATGAAATGATATGCAAGTACTGCGTGACATTATTTAATTAGTATACAAATAATGTAATATCACAATGGTACTCAATATATATATATATATACTCACAGCCTGAAAAATTCCTATCTTGTATAGATGAGTAATAATGCAACCGCGGAAAAATCAAATTAGGAACAATTACTGCGTGGATTACTGAGAGAAAAAAACAAGTAAGCCGAACCACTTATAATAACAATGTAAGCGCCAAAAAAAAAAACCGTTAAGTGGGTTTTGCTTACTCCCTCCGTTCCAGGCAAAGTCCACTATTTTATTTTGAGATGTTTCATTTAAATAGTCCACTTTCAAAAATTATGGTTACAATTTTTATAATTTTTTTAACTTTACCCTCTACATTGATATAAATATGTTAACTATACTTGGACATTTTTGTAATTATGATTTATATATTCCTTAATTATTAAACTTTTCAAATTAAAGTGACTCTTGGGTGGAATGAAGGAGTTTTCACTTTTCATCTTAAAGAATTTATATTTGAATTTCTTTTTAAGAAAAAAAACCATTGTGTTTCCATCTTATTCTTCTTATTATAGATATACAAGTTCAATTTCATTGAAAATTATGTCGTAAAATTAGTCAAGTACTCATGTTGTTTGGCTTTTAAGCATGAAATCTTTTCATTCCATAAAGCAACTTGTTAGCTTCTCATGTTCTTGGATTCTCTCTCCCATATACCTGAACTGATCAACCATTTAACACTCATTGTTTTAGATTATTATAAGGAAAAATAAATAAATAAATAAATAAAAATTAGCACGGGACACAGCAAATTAATTAAAGCAAGAAAATAAATAAATACAAATTATACCTACCCAATATATAGATGCCCGGCCAATGGTGCCAATATACAAAAGTTGGAGGAGAGAGAGATAAGTAATTCTACAAACGGCTACATAAACATACTCAATTACAAGGTAAAATCGTCTCATTCATGTGTATGGGATGCTACGTACAATGACATCCCTAAACAAACGTACCGAGTCATAGTCATAATAATCCTAAAAACCCATATGAAACAATGGAAAAGAAAAGGTAATCTCACCAAAACGTAGCGTACCATGATCCCACACTTAAAATGTACATGCAACATTATTTTCAGAAGCCTATAAACGCGTGTTATTACCGAAGACATTACTTTTATCATATGTATACATGATATATCTCGTAACTCTAATGGACCTCTCAATCCTCATGCAAGAAATTGTCTTCGAAATTAAATTCCGGCCAATCGGACGAACCTCCTCCCCCCTCGCCACCTCCGTAGCTAACAGCACTGTTAATATCTCCTGGATTACCCATCGGATTAGTCTCCGTTAGAGGCGAAAGATTTGAAGAAGTTAGAGATGGGAGAGTAGTCCAGCTAGATGAGCTAGGAAATAAGTTGACATTAAGACCTAATTGTCCCAGAGTTGTTTGGAAAGTACCAAACGGGACTATTTGTGGGTCTTGGTGGAGTGGTTGAGAGATAGTAGCAGCATTTTCCATTGAAAATTGGTAATTTTGGTTTTCTAGCCTAACTTCTAATGGCACAGAATTTGGGTTTTCTTGGGTTTGAGGAACCAAATCCATCAAGTTGGATATTGCTGCAATCTCGGTAATGTGGTTTAAGCACTGAAGCTTAGCTAGCTGAATGGCTTCAAATTGGTGATGATCAATGAGATCCTTGAGGTTAGCTAGGGCTATTAGCTGTGGCAAGCAAGAAAATAGGTCGGTTCTTGGCTGATGGGTCATCGGATCGAAACCCATCTGAATTAACTTCTTCTTTAAATGGGTATTCCAGAAATTCTTGATTTCATTGTCCGTCCGGCCTGGTAGGTGTGTCGCGATTGCTGACCATCTTGTGACGAAAGGAAAAAAAAAAAAAAAAGGTATTCAGTTAAAATAATCATGGTAACTTACATAGGGTACAATTGCTGACCATCTTGCAATATGCAACAAAAAAATTATGATACAATCATGTAAGAACCCTATGCACAATTGTTGTAAGTAGATATATAGGGTTCGTACATATCATATGTAATGAAGTTAATAGGGGAAGGTTTAAAGAAAGACGAGCGTATGTACTTGTTTCCGAGAATAGAATGAAGGTGAAGAATGGTGTTCTCTTCATCTTGAGAGAATTTGCCTCGTTTAATATCGGGTCTTAGATAATTTGTCCATCTTAACCTACAGCTCTTGCCACATCTTCTAAGACCTGCATGCATATTAGATGGGAAATTAATTACAAGTTAAAATTAAAAATGTAGGATCGAGTAGTACTAATTCATTTGTGCTTGTGTGTGTGTGTGTGTGAGAGAGAGAGAGAGAGAGAGGACCTGCAAGTTGAGGGAGGGCTCTCCAACTGCGATGGCCATGTTTTTGGATATAGTGAATGAGCTTATGATCTTCTTCAGGAGTCCAGGGTCCTTTCTTCAGCCCATTCTCATCACAGCATGGAGACCTTCCCATTCTCTCTCTCTCTCTCTCTCCTTCCTATGTTATGACCAAGAGGGAGGGATGGTAGCCACTCGGCTACGCGTGAGAAGAATATCCTGATGAAAGAGCTCCCTCTGCAGACCTTGGTATTTATTTATACACAGTGACAAGGTCTTCACCCTTGACTTTTCTCTTCTTTAATTTTTTTTTTTTTTTCCACAATATATACTCCCATATTAACTCCTTTAATATCATAGCAACGTACGTACATGCTTTTGTCCATTGTTTACAAAATAAAAAAATTCCCATTTCGCATGAGACAAGACGCACTTTCTTTAGTTACTCCAAATATCTATACAGAGTTTTCATTGGTTACGAAGCTACACAAAACGTTGGCGGTTGTTCCGAGATATAAATATAGATATCTGTGCTTTGATTAACCTGCCAAAAAAAGAAAATACTAGGGTGAATGGAGGGGTCTGTTGTGTAAAGGCACTCCGGTGTGAGAATAAGGTTCTGTTTATAAAAATTGAAAATTAAGCTCCGAAAACTAATGTCTAAAAAAGTAGAACTGAAAAGATTAAGACATCATTTTTCGACTTAAGATTTTGACTATTTTTAAGAGATACTTAATTTATTAAGTGATATGATATTGAATTATCAAACAATCTTATTTTTAATCTCACTTAAAATTTTCTTAAGTAAGATCTTAATTGAATTAACAAACATGCCCTAAGTGTATATCTCAAGACACAATCCAACAGAGTGTATTTGCTATGAAAGTGTGCGTACCTTGGCCTGAAATTGGTCCAAGGCTTATATAGGGGGCAGCATTAACTACTTGTCACAATTGTAGTAATGGCGGGCATAACCGCCGCGTAGTGGGCATAATTCTCGGTGTGGTGAGCGTAACTGTCGGACATGTCTGGCTAACAACACCTTGCGACGTGGCCACGTCTCCTGAACACCCGCATGGTGGACGGGGAGGCGAGGCCTGCTCGCTGCGTCCTGGCCCCCGCAAGGGAGTCATGCTCGCTGGTTTCTTGGAGGGCTTCTATGGCTCCTCGCTGAGGCTATATCTGCTCGCACTATAGTGGGCCTTGGCTCGTGTTGCAGTTTGGGCCTAAGCCCAGGGCCGTGTCTCTAGGCCTGACTCTTCAGTGGCCCCCTGCTTTCTGCTCATAGAATATTTATGCTCGCAGCAGGAAGCATTGTTCGTGCTGTTTGTCGTGGTCGCTGCTAGTTTTGTCGACCTGGACGCTTGTTGGTTTTGCCTTGTACATTTTATGGTGGAAGTAATGGAAATGGAGAATAGGAGAGGGCGGATGGGGATAAGTGTTTGTGCCGCTCGGTTGTCGTGTCTGCTGGGAAGAGACGTCACGTCTTTTCGACGCGTGATGATGGCTAGAGGAGTAGGCCTGTGAGATAGGGGGTAGGCCTATGGCCCACGTGTGCGGCGGTTGGGTTGACGTAACCACCTGGCCAGCTGAGGCGTTTCCCAGGCCTATATATACTACTCATCTTCCCCCTCTTTCTCTTTTAAAAACACCCAATATTCAAAAACTTCCTTGAGCCCAAAAATCTCTCAAGCTTTCTGCCTGGAAATGCCGTCGTTGCAACCTGTCCTCTGCTTTCAATTCCGACGTTCTCCTGCTTCCGCGCTTCTACAAGTTCACTCAACCTCTTCTAAGCAAAACCTAGCAACGCTTTTCGCATCCCCACCTTGCCACCATGTCTCGTAGTAAGTCTTTTAGCTCAATTCACTACAACAAAAAGGATATTTTAGGACGCTCTACATGGGACGCTTTTAAATAGCCATCCTATAAAAGTCTCGATAGGACGCCTAACTCATTGGGTCATATAATGGTATGGCCTAATAGGACACCCGACTCTTGGTGTCCTATTATCATAAGACATGATAGGACGCCCATTCATTACCATCCCATGAAAAGGTCCAATAGGACGCCTAAGCCATTGAGACTCATTAGGGATGTGATTAATAGGATGCCTTTCTACAAGAGTCCTAAAACTATAATGCCTAATAGGACACCTAACTCTTAAAGTCCTATTATCATAAGGTCTAATAGGACATCCTTTTAGTGTCATCCCATAAAAGACTTAAAAGGACGCCTAATCCTTTGAGACTTATTAGAAATGTGATTAATAGGATGCATTTCTATAGGAGTCCTAATACCATAATGCCTAACAAGACACCTAACTCTTGGGAGCCCTATTATTGTAAGGGCTAATAAGACGCCTTTTAAGTAGGCATCCCATAAAAGGGTAAATAGGACGCATAACCCTTCAAGTCCTATTACGTGAGGCCTAAAAGGATGCCTTACTTGATTTCTATTATAAAAAATAATTTTCTTTAAAGTTGCATATATACATACATGTATATTCGTGATAAAATTGACCAATTTAATTACTTTTGGTTGTGTTACAAATAATGTAATTGAATCAATCTTTAATTGATATGAAATAAATTTTATTATTATTTTTCATAAATTTGTGTTAGGGTGTAATCAAGTCGAGACCAACCCAACCTAACCATTTCGAGCTTGGATTGTTTATATATTTTTTTAGCTTAGGCTCTAAGCTTGGACGAAGTGTTCGAGATAGGCTCGTCCAGAAGTCCTAGTGCTGGGCTTGGAATTTATGAACATACAATAACGTAAATCCATGCACATTTGGCATCAACAAGGTAGGATAAAAGCCAATAAACGCATTCGGGAACACAGATCGATGGCTCAGGAGATCTAGCAGCCAAGTCGACCTAGGCCTAAGTGGCTCGGCCAAATTCTCCTTCACTTCATCACCTTTTCATAGTTATTGAATAGTTATTGAATAAAGTGCTTTGAATAAATCAAAGAAGATCTGTCTGTTGCACCGACGATCACATTTTCTCCCTCATAATTTCTCCATAATGGTCAGCAATAACAATCCCACCATCTCAACCACTTATAAAGCTCAACCCAGTGAGACATTTGGGATACTACGATGTATGCACTCCGAACCTTGCTATTCTGTACATAAGCTCTTAGTATTATTCTTTTTTCTTTAAGCACACTTTCGGCACATTATACCTCCGGTCCAAGACCGTTAGGCTTTTCGCACAGAATATCACTCTTACGCCAGAAGATTTGAGTCGAGACAATTCTCCACTTTGTTCACGATGTTTTATGCTATTTTTAGGTCAATGTAATATCAAGATAGATATCCAATACATCCAAATTCGTACATTTGGCACGATCACCATATAAATTTAGATAATACTTTCTTATTTTTAAAAAAATAAATCTTTTTTGACTCGAAACATAAATTAAGAAATATTAATTGTTTTTATTAAAATATTAGTACATTAAATATTTTATTTGAAGCTCAAGTACAAGTGTCATCATTAAAATAACAAAAAAATAAGGATAAATTAATAAAATAATTTTCTAAAAAAAATAAATATATATTTTTTTGGATAGGAGGAAAAATGAAAAGTGTAATTTAGTACTCTATATTTTTTAGCAAGGGGAGGACCATTTACATCCCAAAATTTCCCCGCGCATTTAGTTTCCCTCCAAGCAATTGCACAATACATCCGATACTTTTCACAAAAAGCACAGCGCACTCTCTCCGTCTCCTCCTCCTCCTCTGTCTCCGTCTCCGTCTCCCTGTCTCTTATTGCGATCTCACTCGCTGCTATGGTTGGCCCATGGGTTTCATCTGGTAAGCATCTCTCTTTCTCTCCTTCCCTAATTTGTGCCCCAAACTGCCTTACACAACTGTGCCCTAACCTTGTTTACAATTTTTTTTTTGATTTCCCCAAATTGCAGAGGTGCGATTCTCACTTTGTAACCCAGTTGTATCCACTCCGGTAAGTCTCCATCTACACATCTAATTGTTTATTTATCACTCCACTAAGTCTCTATCTACTAATTGTTTACTTTCCCAAACATTTTCCCAAGCACTGTCTCTCCTCTCTTTCTTTCACTATCCGTGTTTCTTTTAGGCATTTGGCAGCTCGTGTCGATTTCCCAAACCTCCGTCTGCTATGAACAATCAGGTATACTCTAATTTCCCTCTCCTCCCATGTATATTCGTATGATTGTTTACTAGATCTGTCAAGGCCTCAATTTTGTTCCTGTCTGTTTCCAATCAATACTATTTTTCTATGCTTATTTACTAGGGTTTAAGTTAAATCTTCTGTATTTTAAATTTAGTCTAGTTTTGCTACAAGTCTTGAAGAAGAGCATCTGTATAGGGTTGTGTATTTGTTGAATAGTGTAAATTTGAAATGTTAGGGTGTTGCTAGTGGGTGAATGTATAAATTTCATTTATATGCTAGTGGGTACTCATTTTTACAGTAATAGGAAAACACAGGCTTTCATTATTTAAGCTTGGAACTTGGGAATTTTGCATGGTTTGCTGATTATGTATATACTTGATTTTTCGATTTCCTTTTTCTTTCAATGTTGGGTTTCTTAAATCTAATTTGGTGATAGACTTGTAACTCAATCTCCAACTGCAGGCCACTTTGGTATGTTGAATTTTACATGGTTTAGTGATTATGCTATTTAAATAGTTTATAAATATCTCAAGATGATTGGTGCAAGTACATCCCTTAACATTGTCACCCTATAATCATAAAGTAAACGGAATTAAATTTTTGTGAGTATAGTCATCCTAGGGTGTCTCTTGATTCCAAAAGAAAGATGTTTGTCAAGCCATATAAATCGAAGTTCACATAATATGGAGATGACAGCAGATAGATTACATTTGGTCTAGATGACAGCATGAATTGATCCAGAGCTGTTGTGTTTAACTCTTGAATTGATCCATAATCCGCATCCACTGCATTCAATAACGAATATCCTGTCATTTTTATACTGCCTTTTCGACTTTTAAGAACCAATTTTTTTCTTGTCGGTTATTTAGCATGGTGTATATTGACCTGCAATTTCTTCTTTGTTGCTTTACATTTGGAGGGCTTGTGCAAGAGCTCTTCATGTTCAGGGGCAACAATTTCCTGTAGATATTCTGTATACTGTCAAGCCTTGGACAAATTATTTGGATGCAGCCTTATCCACTATATTTCAGGTTGTCAATTAATCGTCTCTGACTTTTCCTAACCTTTCCATGGCTAGATCCACAATCTTAAGCAATTTCTCACATGTTGGTGTTGAGTTTGGCCTCTCAAGAATTCTTCTTTCTGATATTTGGATTACTTGGGGCAGATTGCTTCTTCTGATATTTTTAAACAATTTTCGGTTTTCCTATTTTTAAATTCTTAATTAGCTGGAGGTTTTCAAAGTTCTTCCTTATTCGTCTAGCTTATATTTTGGGTGGATGAGAAGCCAATGTCCTGGGCCTTGTGTTTTAAAACCAAATGGAGTATATTGAAAGTACTATGCAATTGGGGTGAACTCATATACAAAAAGAGAAGAAGCCTCAAAATGAGGGCTTCAGCCTAAAGGCATTCAGTATACTATCTTTAACTGGCCTGCTATAGCTTTTTGAATTTTAAGAAAATTGTACCATTATCACATTGCTCTTATTTATTTCTGTCATCTTGTTAGATACATTTGGTCAAGGCTCCTGGTGATATACTTGTGCTTCTTACTGGCCAAGAAAAGATTGAATCTGTTGAGGGTCTTGTGCGCGAGCATCTTAAACAACTACTTGAAGCTAGTCAAAAGCTCTTAGTTTTTCCTTTATTCTCATCTCTCCCCTCAAAAAAGCAACTGAAAGTTTTAAAACGTGCTCCGACGGATTTCGGAAGGTACTATTCGATGCTTGTCATTATGTATTTGTTTATTATTCTAGATTTCTATTATTATTATTTTAGTAATACTAGAGCCACCAAATGTGTACCAAACATTATGCACAAAATGATGTGGCATCTTATGTATTCACCTTACTGGCCTCACTTTTTAACCCATAGTGGAGCCCACAAGATGCCAAGTAAGATGACACATACGATGCCACATGTATAGTTGCAATTGACTGCCTTGTTCCACTATCCTTGGGTTAGCCCAAGAAAATTGGACATTTTTAATTAGCTTTCTGGTGCTTTAGAAAGTGCGAAAGAAGGTTCATAATAACCGGACCACATGAGAAGCCAAAAGGTTTGCTCATAACTGTTAACTTCAAGATAATTGAGTTCATCATACCATTTGTAAATATTGGTATCATTTATTTAAGATGGTTTTAGATTTCTATTATGATATGACATATGAGTTGGAAAATGTAAGTAATTATTTTATAAGCAGCTGCGTAATGCTTTTCTTTCTTTTGCTTATTGACACTTGCTCCTTCACTTGGAAAGTGTGAAAGGCCAGGTTTTTAGATAATTGCATACGCGAGAAGTTACAGATATAATTTGTGTAATCATTTTTGTTGTGTTATTGCAATAAATAAACAACAATCTGATTGTAGCTTCTAACTGTGAGTTGATGTCCTTGAATGTCGTTTCTAGGTAATACTGGAAACTAATATTGCTAAGACATCAGTGACAATACCTGGAATCAAGTATGTTATTGATCCTGGATTGGTGAAAGTACGTAGTTATTTTCCTGATAGTGGGATAGGATCATTGATCATTGTTGCAACCTCAAAAGCACAAGCTCTTCAAAGGAGGTATGCACCCTGAAATTTGTGTAGAATACTACTACATGTAGAATCAATGTAAAATGTTTTAAGTGTCAATCTGTCTGTTAAATCAGTGAACCCTGAGAATTCACTTAAGCTGCAATTGCTAGGTGATATGGATGGCGCCTTTTATGTTAATATCACAGGTTATCATTGCATGCTGCAACTAAGTTGCCCATCTCAGTAGGGAGCTGTTTTGGCCAAAGAATCACAATCTCTCTCTCTCTCTCTCTCTCTCTCTCTCTCTCTCTCTCTCTCTCTCTTCTCACTAGTGATAGGGTTAGAGTTTGGTTGAATAAAGGAGGTACTAATGATGATTAGGGAGCAATGCAGTTCATGACACATGTACCTTGGAATTATTGTCAATTATTCTAAAGATTTTTTGTTTTTGTTTTAATGTTTCCTAAGAAATGATACCATTTTTATTGATAAAAATCAGCAATTAAGCATAAGTTTGTCCACGGAGCTTGCTGTAAGTTTATTGACGTAGATGCGAATGAAGATGCATTATATATGTAATGTTAAATTTCTTTGCAATTATTTTTTATCGCCCCTCTCACTAGTGTTTCATCTACCAACTTTTCAAGAATTGAGTTGCTCATGAACTCTCTCCTTATATTTATTGGATTGAGAATTTAAATATTAATCTCTATTTCAAGATGCAGGTAGTGAAGCTCAAGAAATCTTGTCTCCTGTCAAGCCACAATAGAAACTTGCAGACATCTTTCTATTTGTTTTTTTAATTTTTTAATTTACAGACGGTTTCCTTTGTTAAATGGTCAATTAATTGATCTTATAATTTTTCTCATTTTGAAGCTTCAACCAAGCTACTACAACAGTTCCGTTTCATTCCAGCTAAGTACAAGGTTTTTCTCTTCTATAACTTCATAGTACTTTTTTTTGGGTATTATTCATATTACTTGTCCAGTACCAATGCTATTTTGTGTTGCTAGTAGAGTTACTGTGATGAAGACCTCATAAGCCAGTAACCTTTCTGTTGACATTTGTGGTAGTAGGCTTCTATAGTGGAGTTATTTATAATTTATGTTACCTAAATTTTAGCAGACCACAAGTACTTGTGACTATACCGTGTTCTGGTTCAAGAAAGTCACTCGTAGCTGTGTGAAAAATAATCATAGTTCAATCAGTTTAGTTATACAATTTTTGGATTAATATTACTTTGTATATCATCCAGTAAAGCTGTGAGAGTGATGAACTTTACATTTACCTGGTTACCTCTAGTTATATATAGTTGTTTCATAGATGCGAGGTTATTGTGCTGTTAAGAGTACATAAAGGCTTCCTTGTCAGCTTTATACTTTAGTTAAATTTGCCTAAAATCATGAGTTATATTCTTAAAACAAATAATGTTTAATGAGAAGTGGTTGAGTCATAGTGGTTTCAGCTTGGGGGGAGGACAGCTTGGGGGGAGGATAGTTGGTTGTTCACTTTGGGCCAGGGGGTTGTAATGGAGTCATAAGTCAAATGTTCCTATTGACCCTCTTGTGTTAGTTTGTATCTTTATTTAAATAATAAAATCAATATTTTGATGACAAAAAAGGTTAACATTACATAATTATTCCCCTTTAGTAATCTATTTCATGCTAATATGCTTGGAATGCCCTGTTTTACTGGAACAAATGCAAGAACTAAAATCTCAACTTCTTGAGGGGTTACATGATGAACATAGGCAGATGATGTACTTTCGAGAGTTAAAAAAAGATCCACAAGGTCGTGCACTCATGTATGGATTATTTGTGACAAATTAGAGATGCCATTCAAGCAACTTTTGCATGGCCTTGCAGTTTCATTGCGGTATGTTAAACTTGTGTGTTTGGTTATGTTGTATCTATAAGTGATTATTTCCATAATACTAATATATATACACCTGTCTAATTGTAGGAGGTGCCGTATGATGACATGCGTTAAGTTGTTCGCGAATACGTGGTTGCTTTGCTGGTTTGATGGAGCAATTATCTTGATTAACTTTTGGTCTTTATTTATTATGTTTTAGATTTTAGGTTCAGCTTTTGTGTCTTTTTGTTTGTATTGTTTTTTTGCTAAGCAAATGTTGGTCAATGGATGTTAATGTGTTGGGGATATGTTGGTTTAAGAGGAATTTGTAGGATATTGTTATGTTTTGATATTACCGAGTTAATTTAAATGTTCAGTGATAGATTGACTCATACAAAGTTCTTGAAGCATTATTTTGTGAGACATTTTTTTGAAAATTCAGTTAGGACTATTATTCGTCCTAAAATGTGTAAGTGCTTCTTAGGATGTCATCTTAGCAAAGTTTGTAGGGGCATGGTTGTCCTATCAATCTACTGTTGAGACGCCCTACCCCGTCATATTAAGGTAATATTATTGGGACGCCTAAACATGTCCTATTACGGTTTGGTATTAGGACGATAAATTGTCCTATCAGGATGATATATTAGGATGCTTTTTTTGTCATATCATGATACTATATTAGGACGCCATATGCCATCGTTTTAGAGAAATATTAGGACGTGTTAATTCGTCCTAAGAATAATTTTGAAATCATGTTTTTTAGGACGCCATAAGTCGTTTTATAATATTCTCTATTAGAACATGAATGTGGTTTCATTATCTATCATTATGGGACGATTAAAGGCGTCCTAATGCATTTACTTTAATAAGTCGCCCCTAAGCGTCCCATTAACTTTTTGCTACCCCTTTAGATAGGATGCCCGAGTTTGCGTCCTATCAAAAAAGGCGTCCCATAAAGCTATATATAAGGACTCAATCGGGCATCCTATTAGACACTTTTTGTTGTAGTGATTCCAGTTTTCTTTGTGTGTTTCTACTTAATTTCTAACTGTACTTTAGGCGTAGTGAGACCTTCAATCGTAGCCTGGGTCGAGGAATTCGTGGTTTATTCCTAATCGGATAAACTCCCCTTTTGATGAACTTAGACCTATGGTTTACCACCCCTTTTTGCCATGTGTTCAACGTAGTGACCCCTCTTTGCTCTCCTCGATCCCTATAGGCTCAAACTCCTCTTTTTGACTTCGTGACGTGGCCACGGACTCAGGGCTGGTCCAACACTTATGGAGGCCTAAAGCAAACTCTAAAATGAGGTCTTGTTATAAAATTTATAAAATTTGTTATATTTTTATATAAAATTTATCTTTCGTGCTTTTTGGGATGCAAAATTATTTATTAAATTATTGTAATCAATTTTATTTAACAATTCTTTTTTAATCGATAATAAAGCAAGTCCACTTAACCTTTGTTGAGACATTGTCGATCTTAGATAAGATTATATTAATTTTAGTTTTGAAAAACTTCTTTCTGCCGAAGCAACAGTTATGGGAATCGTTAACATTATTCTATAAGTGATCTTAGACAAGATTTTATTAATTCTAGTTGACATTTCTATATGTTAAAATAAAAAAAGTAATGTATGTTTCACAAAATTAAATTAAACGACAATAAATCAAGACACAAGAAACAAGACAAAAGATAAAAGTTAGAAAAATGAAACCAGATTGTCAAGAAAATGCTTCTAACTTTTGAATGCTTGCTTGTTGAGCCAAATGCTACAAAAACAAATACAAATTTTTTGCAATAATTTTAAAAAATAAATAAACAATTTTTATATTGCAAAAGAAAAAATTAAACAAGCATCAATAAAAGTCTAAATTATTTCACCAATTGTGAAGCGGCGGAGATGGAAGAATGTAGAGGGCTGAAGCGACGGCGACACTAGATTCTAAAGATGATAGCAATGGATGGATGGAGCTGTGATTTGTGAAGATTGAAAAAAAAATCAACTTTGAATCTTTGGTAATACACCACTAAAGTCCAACTCTTGTTAATTAAAAAATTATATATCTTAAGTTGATCATACTTTTAGGGAGAGATTTTAGGCCTTCAATTTTGAGATCTCCTTCTCCTATTAGCGGGAGATCTTCAGCAACGGTTGCCTTCCGTTTTTCAATTTGGTGGCCTGTGATACTAACCTTATTGGACTAGTGGGCCTTATGGACCGGACACTTAGAAATTAGAGTCAATATATGTAGTAAAAAAAAAAAAAGTTTTTGAGTCCTAATTTTTTGGGAGGCCTGAAGCTCTTACTTCAGCAGCTTCATGCTTGGGCCGGCACTGCATGGATTCTAAGGCCACTAATCCGTCGAGGTCTACGAGTATGATCGTGGCCAGGTGGCCAGTGACGGGTCCATCCCGGAAGTTGTGTCCTCCTCTTCTGGCGAGACCTCCTCGGACAATGAGCTCTTCATTACAAAGGTGGTGTCTACTGTCCAGACTTTTGTCCAGGATGAAGAAATGGGCACGAGCTAGTCTAGGCCTGCCCGCAATAGGCCGGCTGCCCGTCTTTCCCGTGATGGTCGCTAGGCTCCTCTTCGTGAGGCTTCTCCTGACCACTGGAAGACCTTTGACTCGTCCTTGAGAGTCTAAGCCTGGTTCTCTGCACTGGGGATAGATTCATCCAACTGCTGCATGTTTGTGATGGATCTCATGGTAGACTTCACTGAATACCGTCATCTGGGGGAAAAAATGGTGTTCTTCTACGACTTCTTCAAGGTCGGGTTGCGCCTCTCCCTCGACCCCTTTGTCGTAGAGTTCTTGATGCTGGCCCAAGCTGTTCCGTGTGACCTGATGCTCAACATGGTCAGGATCCTGGTGGCCTTCACTGTCGCCTGTCATATGCTCAGTCATGAACTATGTCTGTTGCTACTAAGGAAGCTATTCCAGTTCTCCACGGACAAGAACTCGGGGAGGGTCAGCGGTCGCAGCAAGTCAGGTGCCCTAAAGCTGTTCAGCCCGTTTCCCAATAGGACTAATAAATGGGATAACAAGCCACTGCTCGTTGAATCTCGACTGGGCTGGCAGTTTCCTCCCCCCACTGAAAAAGTCAAGGTGCCCACCTACAACAGAGATGGGTTCACTTCAAATAAGGGCTGCCTGATGAACGCTCTAAGAGAAACCCTGGGTGCTCACGACCACGACCATGAGTAGTTCTTTGGCTGGAAGCCGTTGGTCAGTGAGGACGAATATTTGAGGCTGGTCGGGGTCCTATTCTCAGGGATTGAGAGCGTTGTTCCCCGTGTAACTATAGCCGAGGAGCGTGCTCATCCTGTATAGGGCCTACACCGGGATACTAGCTTTCCCAGTGACTGCATGGCGTGCAAAGAGTTGGGCTTGAGCTGCATCACCTCTTCCGACCCAACCAGTTAACTTTTTGCCAACTTTTTCTGTTAATTTTGTGCACTACATTTTTCCTGACTTCTCCCTATTTCTTCTATGCAGGGTTGATGAACGTTAATGCTTTCGAGGGTCTCCGCTGTACCCAAGAAACTGAGGCTTCTACTCGTCAGCACGAGCTCAACAAACTGGCTCCCTTTGCTCTCCCGAAGGTTGCTATCGCCGAGCAGCGTGGAAGGAACACCCCACCTGCAAAAGACAAGGGGCAGGCGGTGGTCCCCCAGCCTAATTAAGGTTGGGCCTACGATGTGGCCTATCAAAGGTGCCCGAACCGACCAGGCCACTTGTCCCACTAACACGGCGGTGCTCTCCAGCCGAAAAAGGGGTGTCGGCGATGTTACCGCTGATCGTTCGATGCGTCCTCGCGGCAGCGACATGGAGGGTAGCCAAACTCTCTCTGGCTTAGCTCCCTCCAATCCTGGCCGTCCTTCTTCATGGAGGCAAGAGGGCTTCACTATGCCCGCTGACTGCAAGGACTGTGAGGCCTTGATGAACGAGTTAGCCGATGTGCCAAGGATTACTAGGATTGACCTACAGGCGAGGGGGCACCTTACTGCCATGGTGGGCCAGGTATTTTGAAGAGAATCCTGCATTTTGACGTGTGCAAGGAGTGTAGTGACTTAAACAGCGTCATTCTCAGAAACGAGGGCATGGCCTTCTCCGAGGTATCCTTTCTCTCCTTTTTCTTTTATGGTCGATTCCTCTACCCTCCTCCTTGCTCATTTTTATTTTTTTATTTTTTAGCCCGTGACCAAGTTCTTCATCATGGCTAACCGAGCTAGTGATGGAACCAAAGCTTCAGCTAGCCTGAGCGAAGATCTTAAGACAGCTAACTTGATTGTTGAAGATAAGAATGTTGAGCTCCTCGCGAAGGATAGGGAGTTGCTCGAGAAGACTGGGGACATCGCCAAGCTCGAGTGTGAGAAAATCACTATTGTTCGTAAGTTTGAGACGTCCAAGGTCAACGAGGAATCCCTTCATTCCCGTGTTACTCAGCTGGAGAAGCATGTGAATGACTTGGAGGTTGAGAAGACTACCTTGGCAAGGGAGGTCGAACAGCTGAGTTCCCAGAGTGCCCAAGTAAGTGAGCTCGAGAGAGAATAGATTATACAAAAGTACTTGGCTTCTGAGGACTATGCTATAGAGCTGGGCAATAATCTACGCCTGTATTATGTCCAAGGCCTGGAGCATACCCTTCGTATAGCTGCGGGCAGCGGCCATCCTGGCCTTAATGTTGGACCTGTTGGCCGAATGGAGCGCGGCAAAGCACTATGGCCTGGAAGCTTGACGTGGTCACACCCGCCGGGTGGATAGGGAGGCGAGGCCTACTTGCTGCGTCCTGGCCCCTGCGGGGGAGTCATGCTCGCGGGTATCTTGGAGGGCTTCCATGGCTCCTCGCTGAGGCTATATCTGCTCACACTATGGTGGGCCTTGGCTCGTGTTATGGTTTGGGTCTGGGCCCAGGGCCGTGTCTCTGGGCCTGGCTCTTCAGATTACTACATCTCTCTAACCATCAATGATTATTATAATATCAATTATTGATCAAAAAATCAAAGGTTGATGTAATATCAACCATTTGATCAAAAATCAAAGGTTGAGATTAATTGCATTAAATTACTCACCTACTTTCAACCAATCATTAAATCTCAACCTTTGATTTTTGATCAACCATTGGATCAAGTAGGTGAATAATTTAATGCAATTAATCTCAACATTTAATTTTTGATTCAATAGTTGATATTACAATAACTATTGATGGTTAGAGAGATAAAATAACTATTAAATACTCATATATATATATATATATATATATATATATATATATATATAGTCCAGTTGCAATTGTTATCAGTTTAGGTTCAACATGAAATTCATAACTGCCAAATCCCATCTCCTACTAAGTACGTAGTAGAGCCAAGATTAGTGGCAGCATACTAAAAATTGTCGAAATATGGAAAATGATATAAAGTCATAATTGAAATAAGAATTTTGTAAAATAGAAATTTAATCTTATTAAGGGCATTAATGTGCATGTACTATTAAAAAGACTGAATAGTTAATTTTTTTAATTTAGTAAAAAAATTAAAATAAATATTTATTTAGGAACAAAGGGAGAATTAATTAATAAAGTAGTTATAAGGCGATTTGTATGTTCAAATTGCTTCAAACTAAATATGAGAAATTGTTGGCCGGTCCCCTTTTCAAAGTTTTTAACTCCTAAAGTCCATTTTTTTTCTTAACCTGAAAAAGGCAATTTCATAAAATTATTTTTAAAATGCCCCCGTTTCTTTCATAATTATTTTGTCTTCCTCTTACCAATGCTCAACCCGATTACTTGGACTACTTTTAATTATACACACATTTGCTTTGGAAGTTTTCGGCAAGAGTAATCTCTCTCTCTCTCTCTCTAACTAGATTTCGTCACAATAAAGTTTGTGTTTATGTTTGTTAGGCTGGATATGTATTTGAGAAAAGAAACAGTGTTCATGGCGAAAGAACCAAGAAACAAGGCGTATACAATTGAATACTAAAACAAAGTTTCTCCTCCATTTAGGATTTTGCTATCTATGGTTTAAATCATAATACAATCGCTTAATACATTTGGTTTTCATCTTATGCGAAGATGAATGCATATTTATAAGAAATTAATAAGTTTAACTATACAAGATGTAGATTTGTTAATCGCAATGCAGAGATTTATGCATCCCGATGCACAATTGTTACATCTCAAATTGAATTCCGATGCACAACTCTTATATCCCGATGCACAAATTAATCTGAGAAAGTGACACTGTATCCCGATACCCAATTGTTGCATCCCGATGCCCAAATTAATTTGAGAAAGTGGCATTGCATCCCGATGTCCAATTGTTGTATCCCGATGCACAATTGTTGCATCTTAAATTGAGTCTCAATGCACAATTCTTGCATCCTGATACCAAAATTAATCTTAGAAAGTGGCACTGCATCCCGATGCCCGATTGTTGCATCTCGATGCCCAATTGTTGCATCTCAAATTGAATCTCAATGCACAATTCTTGCATCCCGATGCCTAATTGTTGCATCTCAAATTGAATTTCGATGCACAATTGTTGCATCCCGATGCCTTGGGATGCCTGATGCGCTCGTATTTTGGTTTCATTAAGGGTATTGTTGTCTTTTTTATCAAAAAACATTTTTTTTAATTTTAAAAAAAATAATAAACTGAAGCAAATTGAAATGTTTAAAAAGGGACCGGTCCAAAATTACCCCAGCTAAATACTACCCCTTCTACATCAACCCAGTTGTTACTCTTTTGTGTCAAACCAAAAAGAGTAATACTATGAGTATTTAAAGAGTACCAAATTTTTTGCATCAAATGATGTGTCAGCTGATGTGGCATTTGATTTGATGCATTAATTATGATTTTTAATTTTATTTTATGTACTACATCACTTGTTACATCAGCTAACACATCATTTAGTCCAAAAAATTTGGTACTCTTTCAAAAAACTGAAAGAGTACCAAACTGCCACATATATACTACTGTATGATACAAGCAAAATATCAGTTCGATAGACGAGATAATTCAAATATAGTATTTTGTACTTTAGTATATATTAACTACAAAATTAATTAAAAATTTAATTCCTTTTCACATCTCTTAATGCCAAAAAAGAATCAATAAGTTGAAAAATTAAGATAGTATAGCCTAACCATAACTTAAGATTGATTTAATAAAGAAAGAGTTTTACTCAACTAACTCAAAAATTTGAAATTAAAAAATATTGTTTTGAAAGTTCTGATTTTTGACCAAATCGTTACTTATAATTCTATTAAATTTTAGGTTACGAGTTTGATGAAAAAATCGCATTAATAGCATAATTAACCTTCATAATGAGTGTCTACCTACCAAAAATGAAAGAAAAAAAGAAAATAACAAATGGTGAAGACCTTAGGTTTATGGATGCCATTTAGTAAGAAAACAAAAAAAATACCGTCTTACGGATATGTTTTGTAAGATGGATGTCTCTGGTCTGACTCACCGTGTAATGGTGGGCTGAGCTGTGAAATAGTGGAGTTCCATCTTACGAATTAGAATCGGTTAAACGATCTCACAGGAGACCTACTTAAAGAGAAAACCCTAGAAGAACGGTATTTGAACTTAGTCCCTCTCTTCTTCAAAAAGAAAAAAAAGAAAAGGAAACAAAATCCCCACATTAAAAAGTTAGTGTTAATATGATTAAAAATTAAAAAGTTTATTCTAATATTAGTTAAGATTAATAAAAAATTAATACTCTCTCCGTTTCAGGCAAAAAGTTTACTATACTATATTAAGATATTTAGTCCACTTTTAAAAAATTATATTTACAATTTTCATAATCTTTAATCTTTATCCTTCACTTGTGTTGTAATTATCTTGGTTATGCTTAAGTATTTTTGTAATTTACCAAATTTAATGACACTAATATATCTCTTAATAATTAGACTTTTCAAAAATAAACTCTTTGGGTGGAACGGATAGAGTATTACGTTACAATAAAAAGTATATATAGGTACTCAAGGCTTTTATTGTTCTTTTAAGATATTTTATGATGTTTAATATGTTTTATGATTATATTGGTCAATGGTGTGTGGCCGCATCTTATTTATATTAAAAAAATTAAAATTTTGAAAAAATAGATTTGAAATTTTGAAACTTGTAGGAGAAAAGAGGGTAAATTTCTACACTTTACAAAAAACTAAGAAAATCGTTCAAGAAATTAATTCCTTCTCACATCTTCTTAAGGCCAAAAAAGGATGGATAAGTTGAACAATTAGGATAACACTACCTAACCATAACTTAAGATCAATTTAACGTACTCAATTAACTCAAAATTTAGTAATTAAAAAATTATATTGTTTTGAAAGTTAAGATTTTTGGCCAAATCATTCGTTATAAATTTATTAAGTTTTAGGCCATAAATTTGATGGAAAATCACATTAGCAACATAATTAGACATGTTCCACGATGGTTGGCATCGCTAATTTTGCTTGGAGGCATCAGTAATAAAAGAACTACGCTACTTTAAACCAGAATGCATTATATATGCTAACTTCTGTCACAAACGAATAAATTAATGAAATTATGCTAACTAAGCAAACATTTACATGCGTTGCCTTCCTGTGTGTGCTATAACTATTGTGGGAAAACGGTCCAAATTTAGGGAAATCGTTATTAATATTCCAATTTATTAACTTTGATATTCAATTAATACTTTATTTTATTCATACCAAATATTTTATCCCCAAGTGGAGAAATTGCTCCTTTGTGACCTCCTGATGTCCAGTGTTTAATTTGTTTTGTTTTAATTTTTGTAGCTTCCTTTTCTGCTTACCAAAAAAGAAAACTAAATATTTTATATTTTGTATTGTGGAGTGTTGAGTTAAAAAGTAAAGCGTTACTAACTATTTTCTAATAAAATATAATATTATAAGTTCGAGCTTGTGGTAACTATATCAGTTGTAACATTTATATCGTTAGATTAAATTTACTTAAATCTCTATACCATATTAAATTTTAATTTTCTAAATAGTGACAAGAATATTTCAAATCATCATCACTTAACAATTTTTAAATATCGATAATTGTGTTCAAACAATCCAACAACAATAACACTAAAACTTGTAAAATAATATAAGCTTGAGTTCCTAAAACATTTGACTTTTTGAAATTTAGACCTTAATCAATTAGTAGTCTGTTTGATCGAGCGTTTTGGCCAAAATGCAGGGATAAAACGCAACTTATTTGTAAAAATTGTGTTTCAATACTGTGACAGAAAAAGCAGCATTTTCAAAACGCAGCTGCGTTTTAAAACGCTGGAATTCTCAGTTTTTTCCCAAAACGCAGATTTTAAAACGCTGTTAGGAAAAAAAAGCTGCGTATTGGAGTGATATCCCAAACGTATTTATAAGGAAAGACCTGCGTTTTTAAAATACTATATTTTTTAAAATGCTATATTTTTAAAACACTGTATTTTATAAATGCTGAACCAAACGAGCTCTACGAGAAAGTTGTTATTAGCAAACTCTTACAAGTCGAAAACAACATTGACAGCGACATTTAAGAGGTGACCTTTTAATATGGCAACTTTTTGATTTCCGTTTTTCAGCTTGATATTTGTATTTCTAATAATAACGGATTAACAAGGTAAGCAAATAATTTCGGTAGCTTGATATTTGGGATAATTTTTAATTGTGATATCTTAATACTCTTTTCGTCTCAAAAAAAATTTCGTTTTAACAATTTACATATAGGTTAAGGAAACTTATAAAAAATTAATCTATCCTTATTTAAATTTAATTATTTTAAATAAGTTGCAAGAGTATTTTTCTCTTTCCTCTTACCAATTCTCTTTAATAAGAATAATAAATAAGAGCTGTTTTGGTAGAATATGAGTAAATATTTTCTAAAATCATATAACGACACTTATTTTGGGACAAAAAAAACTTTGCTAAAATGATACTCCCTTTGTCTTTAAATTATTGTCTTGCTTTCATTTTTTGTCCATCCCAAAATAATTGTCCTGTTTGAAAGTTTCCTTTTCAGGACAACACTTTTACCATTTTACCCTTACTTTTTCTTCATATTTTAATTATGGGCCACATGCACATAGACATTAAAGGAAACTACACACTATATTTATCAATATCAATTATCAAGTCAATTGTTTTTCTTAATCCGTGTGTCAGGTCAAACCAAACAATAATTTAGGGACAGAGGTAGTAATTAACGATCAGAATAAAATTTTTTAAGATATAACATTACACGTCATTAACTAATTTACATGTATTTTGAAGAGAGGTATGATATTACTAGTTCGAGCTTGTGGTATACCTACAAGCTTTAGTTTTAATGTCGTTAGATCAAGTTTATTTAGATCTCTATACCGTCAGATTTAAATTACAAGTTTTTCCATGTCATTACTTAAAAAATGACAAATTTGATCTGACGGTGTAGAGCTCCAAGTAAATTTGATTTAACGACACTAACACTAAAGTTTAGAGGAATACCATAAGCTCAAGCTCGTAATATCATTTTCTATTGAAAATCTAAACTTTTACGAAATTGAATTGAGATTTTGAAACTCACCTAACTTTTGTTATATTGTTATGACATACCTATACGAGCACCACATTGCGTGCTTTTTGTCCAGCTCTATCCTCTTAAAAAAAACCTCTCACGTAGCATTTTGACATACATATATGAGTACCCACATTGTGTTTGAATTTTCCCGAGTACGGGACCTCAAAGGGGTTAGGGTTAGGTTTTTTTTTTTCTTTCTTAATTAGGGGAGATGAGGATAAATACATGAGTAAAATAGAGATTTCACTTAAATTTAACGTCCTAGTCTAACGTCCGTCAGAAAATGGATTCACTTGCAAGATAACTAAAATACAGTGGCACAAATAACATTTTCAAACAATAAGTGACCGAATTGCAACCACAAAATACAGTGGCCCGATTGTGTGTTTTGTCAAAATAAAAAATAAAAAAAAATTTGTTGCGAGGTTTACAATAATGGATAGAAGTTTGAGAATTTTAGCTCTTGAAAAATATTTTCCTATTATGGGTTTTCTAATGATCTTCGTGTACGAAATAGAAAAACAACATTATTATGCCAATCATACCTTAGTGAATAATGCCAAAAAAGAGAAAAAAAGAAATTTAAAAAGGAGCCGCTAATTGAATGAAACGGTTAAGAGGGCAGCATTTATGGCCGAGTCCCAACCAACTTTATTTCCCAAAACAATTCATACTTAATCTCAAGTTTTTATCCTCTATCCTCTTTCTTCTTCTTCTTCTTCTTCTTCATTACCATCCATTCTTTTTGGCTTAGCTGGAAATCAAATCATGGCAGACGACGTCGTTTTTAGGTCATCACTGGTATGGTTAGCAGTGGGGGTAGTACTGATAGGAGTGTACACACAATCAGTGAAGAAAATGATGGCAACATATGTGTTTGGGATGTTTGCAGTGGGAGGGGTACTTTTGCCCGATTGGGATTTCTTTGACCGACCCGTTTCTCAGTGGACTACTCCCCTTTCTGTTGATGACTTGGGTCCCCGTTCTCCTCACCGACTTACCACCCAAACAAGGTGAGACCATCATTTACCACCGGTACGTACATATTGAATGTAACGATGATAACAACGATGTGTTACTTTTTGATAGATTAGAAATGCCGATATCACCGTTCTATTCAATATATTTTTCATATACTATATGTTGATTTCATTTCTTTTACAATTTCCTCAATTTCAATTGTATATATATTCGTAATCGTCGGTGAAATTTTAGTTAAGTTGACTCCAAAAAATCAAAAGTAAATTAATTAGTCGCAACGAAAGGAGTACTAATTAATATTTAGATAGAAAATGTGTGTGGACAAATGTAGCATTAATTCAATTGGAAGCATAGAATCTATATATGTCTTAGAATTGGAATTGAAGAGTGCGTTATTTGTTCAAAACATGAAATAAATTTGCCTGGATCTAAATTATGTCTGACCCTTTCATCGAGTAATCATCCTGAATGGAATGATTTTGATCATCAATTAATTCATTAGTAAAATATCTTCTCCAACTTTTGAATTGTCGAAACAAATAACATGATATTGATGTCAGAGTTGAAGCCCCAAAAGTAAATGTGAATTTATGGACCTGAAGATAACAGAAGCTTATAAACTGAATCTAAAATTTTAGGGGTTAAAAGACTCATATATAATCTCATTAAGAGTCCGTTTGGTCGTGCGTTTTGCCCAAAACACTGGGATAAAACAAAGTTTATTTGCAAAAATTGTGTTTCAATGCTGCAGCAGAAAAAACAGCGTTTTAAAATGCTGGATTTTTTTTTTCCCAAAATGCAGGTTTTAAAACGCTGATAAGAAAAAAAAAGCTGCGTATTGAAGTTATATCTCAAACGCATTTATAAGAAAAGAACTACGTTTTTAAAACACTGCATTTTGTAAACGCTGCACCAAACGGGCTCTAAGCCTCCCATAGACAATCCACGGGCAAAGCTTGAGCTAGGGCAAAGCTTGGTGCAATAAGCGTCATCTATTGAATTTGTCTACAGTTTGAGTCTTCCACGGGCAAAGCTTGAGCTAGGCGTAACATCTAAAAGTAAGTACTCCCTCCATCCAAAACAAAAATATATAGTCTCATTTAATAAGTCAAGCTTTTTAAGATTGTAACTATACTTGTTTATACCTTCTTTAAATTGCACTATTATTTTAAGAAATTAGACTTATTTTTTAGTTGCGAATTTGGTCATCAAAATTTTGGGGTTTTCCCTCTTTTCTTGGGATGTCAATATTCTGTCATTTGGTGCAGATTTAGGTTCTATCCTATCAGAACGACAATTTATGCAGCAGTATACGGGTTTGGTCTTTATAAGTGGTGGATGTTCGTATCAAGCTAGCTACTTGATTAAACAACGTACCTCGCATCTCATCAACTGCAACGACCCTGAGGTTCTTCGGGTACTAGCAATTTGTAATTGAATATCCAGAACTCGGAAGTCTGGGGGATCGATTTCATACAACTGCGCGCTCAGCAGTCAGTTTTAATTAAGCTAGAAGTAGGGTCAATATATGTAGATCATATGCATAATTGGCTGCCTAAAATGTTGCTGGTAATCAAGCATTTTAATTTTAATTATTATATGTGGAGATTTTCTTCTACTATTTGTACATCTCGTCATATTTTTCCCTATTACCATGAATCTTCTTCTCTATCTCCTCTTATTATTTCTAGCTTGAAACTATCTAAAATGAAGCTAGAAAATGTTGTTTGGGCAAAAGCTAAATATCAAACAACCTTAGTTGTTGTAGTTGGCAAAACCATGCATAGGGTTTCCATCAGGTGATTTTGTAGACAGACCATCTCAAATACCGAGCAAAAACCTTATGGAGACAATATGATCTCCTTGGTCTCTAGACTTCGACCATCCATCTCCTATGAATCTCCCCATACGTACATATATGATGAGACTTTCACAAAAATAAATTCAATGTAAAATTAATATTTATTTACCATCAAAAGACAATGTCCCCTTTTCCTCTACACCTCCATAACTCATTTTCCAAAGCTTGCCTAATTAATTCAAACTAGTTTTATAACCGTTGCGTTAAAACGCACGGACATATATTTTGATCAATTAAGTTATACTTAAGCAAAACAAAAGGGAAAAACGAAATTAAAAGAATAAATTAAGGAAAAGTAATGTTGGAAACAACTAAATATGTAGAAATACATCATTGTATCGGCAATATTATTGATTTTAAAAATATTACTTATACACAACATATTATAATATAAAAATAATAGATTTGAGTGTGAATAATGACAAAATATTTAGATATTAAATTTTTAAAATGACGAAAATAGTAAAAAATAAAAATATCCCACCAAAAGAAACCTCTAGAATGGTGATCACCAGTCCTCGAGCCTGTCATTAGAGAATTCGAGTTTGGACATAAAAGAATAGGCCACAGTAGAAAGCCCAAGTTAGTCTCTCGATAGAGGGAGGCCGAATGTATCTTACCCATTAAATCACCAGCTCCTTCCCTTCAGCTTCAGCCTCAGCAGCCCTACCTCGCGTCACTCACGCGCGCGCGCACACACTCACTCACGCGAAACAGAGAGGGGAAACGGAGAGAGAAGCCAGATACAGAGACTAGGATGAGGTTGTTAACCCACAATATGCTATCATCAAACATCAAGGGGGTCACAAACGGCTTCCCCTTGCGGATCGAAGTTGAGAAAGTTGTCGAGAAGCAAGTCGATTTGAACCCCGATTTCCTCCGCAACATGTTCACCAAGGTCGATTGGAAAGCCCTCTCCGACGCCTCCCGCACCATGGGCTACCCTGAGCTTCCCGACGAAGCCGAGCCTTCAATGCTCGATTCCCATGACTTCTTGCAGAAGTTCCACCACGCTCTCCTCGAGCTACATCTTGAAGAAGGCGCCCTTGTTTGCCCCGAGACCGGTCGTCGTTTCCCTGTCAGTAAGGGTATTCCTAATATGCTTCTCCATGAGGATGAGGTGTAATCGAATTTGATTCGACCGAATTGGGTTAATTTCCGTGGTTTGGAGTGTTAGGGTTTTAGAGAGGGTTTTGTATTTTGCTTAAATGTGTTGTGAAAATGGAATTATGAGTGTTATCGTTTCAATTGATGAGTATAATGGAAGATTAGAATTTTCAATTTTGTGTTGGTTTTTTGAATTTGCAACATTTTCTGCTGTCATTCTTATATCGTTTTAGTTAGGGTTTTGAATGTGTATGAGTTATGATGACATAACCTTGATTAACATAAACTTACACCCACCGGATTGTAATGTCTTTAAGTTCGATTATGACTGATACTCCCCCTCTTCCAATCTGGCACCCCAAAGATGATCCTACTTTGTAGCAATTGGGCATTCCCTGCGATTCTAGAATTTCTATGCACATTTACCTTGAAATCTTTAGGAGTTTTGTGGTCTGATTATGATATTTTGAGCATGTCTAGGGGCCAACCACACTGCTTGAAGGAATTTGAGTTACTCCTGGGTACATGGCCTCTTGCCCCTTTCTTTTGATTACAATTTGGAGAAAAAGATGATGCTGAGGAACCTACTCCTAATTCTCTCGAAATAGAATTAGCCAGTGAATATTAAGGTATGTCTTTACAGATGTTCAGTATCAGAGTTGAAGTTTGTTGAAGATTTGGGCTGCGCTATTAAAATTAGATACCGAGTTTGTATGTAACATTACATCAGTAGCATGAAATCGTAGTAAAAGATCTAATGGTTTACATTGAACTTCAACTGATGATCTTGCTTTTTAGTTTATTGAACCCTGTAACTTTTCTGTTAATGTGCTTCCAGCTTCTTGTTGTCATGATGGTTATGTATTTTCCATATTTCTTTTTCAGTTGTTGCTAATGCTGACAATGATTGCTCTATGTTGCTACCATCATTCAGCATAAATATGCTGAGGGATGATAAGAAAGATGGTTTATTTGTTAGTCTGGTGTACCATGTATATTATGCCTGCCGAAATTGGTTGTTCTGTTGATCTTTGACTCAAATTTTATTTGGTTTAATGCTGACTACTGGCTTGGTGGACAATTATTAATTGAACAAGTTTTCTCTCACTTGGTGAAATCTGGTGGTTTTATTAGTCCTGTTTGCTTAGCATGAATGTTTATTTATGATTTACTGCATTTAATTGATTTCTGTACTGTAATTGTTGTCATTGGATGTGTAATTACTGATTAATATTGTTGATTTTGGACTCTAATTTTATTGGTCTGGTGCTGATTGACTTGATTATTAATCGAATATGTTTTATCTCTTTATCATGGAGTTTCTGCGTGGTGAAGTCTACTGGCTTTATTTGCTCTATTTGGTTTGCTTGAGATTGGATATATAAGTGTTTCCGTGAATGTGACTTGGAAACTCCATCTATATTTTGGGGTTGTCATGTGCGTCGCTTCGGACTTTAATATTCTGTAGTTTAATCGCATTCCCTGGTCTGTCACACTTCCTGATATGCTTACTAGGTTGCTTAGTGGGGTATCACCTATCTTAACAGAAAAACAGACATCGAGTATCCAAGCATATCTTTGCAATGTACAGGGAGCGTTTTGAATCGTACATGAGTATCCTACTTCCTTAGGTTCAAAAATTTCTGAAATTTGAGGTCCTTTACAAGCCCTTTGCAGAAATTGTGGAATCAAAGTAATGATTAGTTTCTATCAAAAAAAATTTAATGATTGATTTAATGATTAGATAGCCTGTGGATGTCCCCAAGTATTGTGTAAGTGTTGAACTGCTATTTACATGTTCTGCACTGGGCGAATATCTGTATGATATTCCAGTGCTGGCATTGGCATTGTATGAATTTGAATTGTAACGAGAAATGAACTATGCTTGCCGAAACTGCAATTCATCTCACCCTCAACTGCAGGTCTCCCAAGATAAGATTAAGTACAACCTCTGGGATTAGCAGTTTCTTGTCGTCCGTGCATTCTTCTGACTGGTATCAGCTTGATCTTAGTTGAGAGTTGGAGAGAAACGAGGTGAAATCCCAGCATTAAACATTGTCTTGTGTTTGTTGTCATGTTTCTTTACTTCTTATTGTTAGTTCAGTTGAGAACAACAACATATCAGTGGAGCTTTTTCTATGTAGAATTACTGTCTCATTCTTCAATGTAACAATATTGAGCCATTTCAAGTATGTTGAAATAACTTTCTGGAATGATAATTATCATAGTAACTTTTGGAATATTTTAATTATAGATGTCAAAAAAGTTTTTAAAAAAATGAAAAAAAAGAAGGAATAGGAAATGGTAATCAAGCAGGGCCTTGGATTCTCATTGTCATTACTCAATGTGGTGTACTAAATCTTTTACACTGTATGGAATAGATTTCATGTGTTTAAGATGGCCAGGTGCATTATTGGACCTTTGACATTGAGTGGAAGAGTTAAATTGAGGAATGAGATTGGACACATTCTTATTACCTCATTCATTTGTTGCTCAAATATGCTACACATTCTTTCCATTGGATGTCTTCTGAGTGATATGGAAGGATAATATTCGTAGACTTAAGTCAATAGCCAATAGCGGCTTGAAAGTAATTTGTTTTATTGATTTTGTGCTTGAGCTTTTAACAGAGCTGATTCAGTGCATGGGGGCTTTCATTTTTGGGTTTTTTAATTGCGCAAATACTTAATCAGTGCATTTGTAATCTTTATTATCTTTCAGGTTTGATTTATATTTTCGGAAGAACCCATTTGGTGGTGAATATACAATTTTTGCTGGTCTAGAGGAATGCGTAAGGTTCATTGCTAATTTTAAGCTCAACGAGGAAGAGATTGCCTATATCTGGAAATCCTTGTCTCTTGCATGTGAGGTAACTGACTTATCATATCAGAAGTCGAATACTGGTAAAAAACTGGTTTAGCTAATTTCAAGAAGGTAACAAATTCCAAAAAGTTGTGTACTAAACAATAATACTCTGGATTTTACTTTTCATACACGTGGACTTTCTGCATCATAAAGAAAATTTAAAGTAACACGTGTGTCAGTATAGGCAATCGGAAATATTCTTTCCGTATTCTACAATACAGTGGTGAAGTGTGAGCAATTATATAGTTCGATGAGGATCCTTGGTAACTAAAAGCATTTATATGTTTACGCTGCAAATAAATACTTGATATGAACAAAAAAGTTTTCTCATATAATATCATCTATAATGTGTACCATGCGTTGGATCTTTTGTGAAGGGAGAAGATCAACTCGCCAGCAAGTTTTCCCTATATGAGTGTCCTTGTATTTGAATTTCTGCACAAGGATATGTGATGTACCCAGAAAAAATGGTGGATCACTGCTCTATTAATGTTCAATTTCGTATTTCCTCCAAGGAGTGCTGCATGCATATTGGGATGAAAGCACGGATGCAACTGATCTAACCAGTGCACTTAGTTGTTACTCCCTTCATTCCACCCAAAGAATCCACGTTTGAAAATTCTAATTATTAAGGGATATATAAGTAGTATTGTAGTTGGTCATAATTACAAAAATACTTAAGCATGACAAAGATGATTACAACCTAAGTGGAGGGTAAAAATGAAATATTACAAAAATTATAAGCATAATTTTTTGAAAGTGGACTCTTTAAGTGAAACATCCGAAAATAGTATAATGGACTCTTTGCCTGGAACGAAGGGAGCACATAGTATTAGATTAAGCAGATAGTGTAGTATTCGAAGCCAAATAACTGTTACTATGCCATTGATTCAGATTCCTATCGGTACTTTTACTCCATTCATGCACATTATATCCTCCATGACTTCACAAGTGGTTCGCTAATCAATTTGTGATGTTGAACTTCAGAATGGCTTCTATGATTATCTTAGAGGAATTGATATTGTTCTGATGTTTAAGTACATGCTATTGCTGAGGGGTCGGTTGTCTTCCCCAAGGTAGCCTTGCTCAGGGTTGAAGGATCAGTTGCTGTGTTACTTGTGTTTGTTGTCATCATTACCCGAAAAGCATCCATTAACTGTTTTCAGGTGGTTCAATTGCTGGAGATGCCCTTCGTGAATCTTATCAATTACGCACCACTTGTCACTACAAATGCTGCGAAGCTTTGGGTTGTTGCTGGAAAGTCCAAAAATCTTCTCGAGTTTGGACTTCTACGGGCACAGGTTATAAGGTTCTAATGTTCTGTTTCTTTCACATATAGCCTATAGGGTCCTGATGGAGTATAAGTGCATCAAAATATTGCTACATGGGAGAATTTGATGCAACAAGGTGATTTGTTGAAAACATGTATTACCCTTGAAGTCCGGTGATTATGCATTTAGTGGCCTTTTTTTTTTTTTTTTGATAACCTGTTTTGTACGCAACTGGCTTCGGAAACATTTCGTTTTATTGTCAAGAAATTTATTTGCTCAACTTATAGACTGCTAGCCTATTTGAATCTTTAAGCAGGAAGTTGTTTTCTTGTAAGTGCAAATTTTTCCTACAAAATCAATAACTTCCTGATCTCTTCTAAATGCATTACATAAAGTGTTTGCATTTTCTCAAAGTTTGATACGTATTAATCTCTCCGTTTCTAAATTATTGTCTTTTTTTTTTGTTGTTTGTCCCAGAATAATTGTGTTTGTTTAAAATTTTTTTTTTTAAATATTACTTTTACCATTTTATTCTTACTTTTGTCTTACTTTAATTATGAACCACATGGGCATTAAAAAAATTATATATTATATTAATATTAATAATTAAGTTAATTATGTTTTTTTAATTTGTATGTCGAGTCAAGTAAGACAATAATTAAGCGACGGAGGGAGTATATTTTTTGTTAAAGAGTGACTGAAATTTTCCGTAGAATCAATTTGAACACTGGTAGTTACGTATTTGATCAATTAATTCTCATCAGTGACGTCACACAGTTAGGGTGAACATCTATAGGGTGAACATGTATAGGGTGAACATCTATATATTATTTCCTTCATTTCATGCAAAGTCTTTTACTCCCTCCGTCCTTAAATTATTGTCTTCTTTTTCTTTTTCGTCTGTTCTAAAATAATTATCTTATTTGAAACTTTTCTTTTTAGAATATTATTTTTACTATTTTACCCTTACTTTTTCTTACTACTTTAATTATGGGTCACATACACATTAGCATTAAAGGAAACAACACACTTTTTCAATACTATTCTAATATTAATAATCAAATCAATTGAGTTTTCTTAATTCGTGTGCTGGGTCAACTCAGACAATAATTTAAGGACGGAGGGAGTATTTTATTTTAAAGTATTTTACATAAAAAATTTACTTTAAAAAATTATGCTTATAATTTTTATAATTTTACTCTTTACATGTAATATAATTATATTAGCTATATTTAATTATTAGATTTTTTAAACTTTAGTGGAACCGAAGGAGTAACTATTATTTAAACAAAATTCATTGTCGTCATACTGCAGTTCTAAGTTAATTTTTCACCACCTAATTTTCTTGTATGTACCTTTCCAATATACATTGCACATTCTTCAACAGGACACTTGAAAGTCAATTATTCCTCCATTCTAAGCAAAGAGTCCACTATGTTATTTCAGGATGTTTCATTTAAAAAGTTTATTTTTAAAACTTTCAATTTTACCTTTTACATGTGGAACAAATATATTAACTATGTTAAAATATTTTTCTTGTAATTTTGATCAATTTCAATACTATTTATATATCTCTTAATTATTAAAATTTTTAAACATGAATTTTTTGAGTGAAAGGAGTATTAGAATAATCTGAATACAAGAAGTATCTTCTCATTATTCAATTACCCTTCTTTTTAAAACAATAAAAATATGTTTTTTTTCACATTATTCCTCAATAAAAAACTTGAAAGTCATTTTATTTATAAAAGAAAATTGGGCGCACAAACGACCATCTATTAGTATATAACATATGACATTTATTAATATAGCTCTTCGCTTTTCAATGGAATTTTATAGTCAATTGTTTATTCCTTCTTAATTGAAATATAAAATAAAATAAAATATTATAGTATCATTTGCTTTTTATTCATCATCGCCACCAAGATTAAATTGATTAGCTAATTGAAAAGTTGACTAAAAAATTTAAAACTATCACTCCACGCTAATAATATTATGGAATATAATTGTGGTTTCTTTTTCTACTACCATCTTTATTTGATATAAAAAGATTTAGTGCGCTTTTCATTATTATATATTAATAAGATGTTATTAAAATTTTTACATTGCAAATATTTATATAAATATTTTTAATTTGTTCGAAGTATTCCAATTAAAATATTTTTAATTACTTATGACGAGTTTACAAAATTCTCTTATTATAAACAACTTTTGTAAATTTAATTCAAAAAAATTACTTATGACGAGTTAAAAAAATTCTCTTATTTTAAATAACTTTTGTAAAATTTTATTTTTTTTATTAAAATCGTGCAATGCACGCACGAGTTTTAACCTAGTTAATAAAGTACTCCCTTCGTCCCTTAATTATTGTCTTGTTTGATCCGACACACGAATTAAGAAAAAATAATTGACTTGATTATTAATGTTGGTATAATGTATAATTTTCTTTAATATCCATGTGCATGTAACCCATAATTAAAGTATAAAAAAAAGTAAGGGTAAAATGGTAAAAATAATATTTTAAAAAAGAAAATTTTCAAACAAGAAAAAAAAGGAAAAGAAACAATAATTTAGGGATGGAGGGAGTATCTGATTGTGTAATCCCCGTACTGAGTCATCTTCCAGAAAACAATTCATTTATCAAATGCCTACTGTTCCCATCCCTAAAAGGTGATTTTCGTTCTCCCACTGAAGTAGCCTCTCTACTGATGTTTCAATTGCTGCAAATAAAGGCATCTGAAGTATGATAATGTTTCAAATCAACCTTACCTTATTTTATCAGATGAATTACATGTATCATGTACATATATCCTCATAAAACTAAGCAAACTTGATCCCAAGAAACTTAGATAACATATCCTTTCAGATAGGTACCATATGTTTGTTTGCCGCGTAGGCGTAGAATATATTAATGAAATTCATTTGCAGTTCTATTCTCCCTATATCTATCTATAAATTGACTTCCATTAACACTATTTGTCCGTATACATAATTTTTCCTCCCACTTGAATTTTCCAACAAATTAGCAGAACAAAACATTCTAATAAAAGAAAAAAAGTCAGGAATCCACTATTTCCTGCCCTCCAAAAAAAAAAAGTTACTTTCTCAACAAGGTTTGGCTTAGCCCTGATCATACGTATAACTTATGTGTTATGAAGTATGTTAAACCAAATACAGTATATGTGCCTAATTTAGCTTTACTAGAGAAAGAAGTTCCTGATATTCTGTCGTTTGTCCCTAGTCGTGCAAGGCCCCATTTAGGTTCAATTATTCTTCCGTGGGGTTGTTTGGTATGGGGGAAGAGGCACACCGAACACCCAGTCGAGCACATTCAGGTACTTGGATTTAAAGACGTCTCTCTCTATGGCATAGCAATGCATTATAATTGCAGTTGAGATGCTAAAGATAAATACATCAGCTCTTTTGAAGTTTGCTGACTGTGGCAAGTATCCAGTATCTGCCATGCATGTGAAGAAGCTCTCGATGGCTCGTGCAAGACAGTAGAGTGATATCTCTATCCGCCTGCTCTTCTTCTCAATTGCCAAGGCCAGACCAGTTGGAAACTGCCAATGTGCACAAGTTGGTTCAATCCAAGAGTCAAATAGGAGGAGGAAACACATAATTTACTGTTGAGTAATAAAAATTTAAGTCCTTGTACCGTTCCAACTGCCACCATGGGTACAGTACATCTCTTGAGAAGCCTGAAGAGGAAGCATGTCCACATCCTAAGGAACAATAGCAACATCAAGCAAATTACACACGAGCCCCGTCAGATAATTAGTGGCCTTCTTCATATGCATACAACCAAAAATGATTCTAATAACATAGAAATGTTTCTAGACTTTCTTAATTTAATATAAAGGACAATTTTATTTTATTTTTTGGTTCTGTTTTGTTTAAATGTTGTACTCCCTCCGTCTCAAAATGAGTATCCATTTTCAGTTTTTTCAAGGAAATTAAGGAAGTCGACTTTTAGGCAATTTTACTCGTAGCACAGTCATGAAGCTCATGGTGTCCACATTATAGCATTGCAAGTACACACTAGGACATGATAGTGGTCGAAGGTTGATTTTGTAAATTTATTGAAAAAAGGACACTAATTTGGGATGGAGGGACTAATTCTTTAGAGATTAAGTTCTTAAGCTCAAAGCAGGGTTGAACACGGCCTTCAAATCCCCATGGGGTAGGGGAAGATGCTTGAGAATCTGACTTCTCATTCTCAAAAGCCCACGTCGCGGACAGATGGGGGTTTGTAGCCATGATTATCCATTATGAAAGGGAAACATGAGCATTTAGTGTATGCATCAAAAATTGATATTAATGGTCACTTTATTCCAATTTGATGCTTACCAGGCAGATGAACAATACATGGAGAGAAACAAGCTTGATCTTGCAGTACCCAGTAAACCTTTAGCCAAAATTGTGAAAGGTCTGCACAGACCATACAAAATTATTTTCTAAATCTACATATAAGATTAAATGCACCATTAAAGTAATATGATGAACATTGATGAGAAGATTTTACAAGGACGCAAGGACAAAACACAGAAAAACACAAGTTTTAGGTGTTCAGGTCCACCAACAATCGGATCATGCAGAGAAAGGAAATGTCGGTATATAATTGGTTTAACATATCTGCTGTATCTGGTTCATAGCTAATCGTTTAACACTTAATTGGCATTATGTACAGCTAGCCTCACATATGCAATTTTAGTTTAACCTAAGCACTTTACTGAATGTATATGCTAGGCTTATCCCTACATTTGGAAATAGGAATTCACTACCAACATAAAGGAGTCCAGATATTCCCGGAAAAAACACACTCTGCACAGGGGCAGACCTACATAAGTGCAAGAGTGTACACTTGCACTACCTCAAATTTTACAGAAAAAAATGAACAAAAAATACAAAGTATATTTTTTATAGTAGAATACAAAGTATTGGTATTCTTGCAATATATCTAAACCATATAAATAAAATATCTATGCAATTTTTTCAGTAACATTCTAGGTCAACTAGTAAAGACACTTGAATTCTCTTGGTTAAGAGTTCAATTCCCATGCACAGCGCGTTTTGAACAATGTTTTTCATCCTATTTTTGTCTTGCAATAGATCAAAAACAAAACATTTGTGTACTGCACTCATCAAAATGATTCCAGGTTGACTGACAAAGTCTCAAGCTTGGTGTATGTTGGTCAAGTGTTCAATCCCCATAAATGATAGATCCGCCACTGACTCTGCGCATGATCGTGGGGTTGACCCAGTGGGCAGATGGGGGGTTTCCGGTGGAAAATAGGAAAAACTACAAAACAAGTGAGCATCTCTGATCTCCTAAGCTTTGATATTATGGTTCTACCTGCAAACACGATTACCTCCTAAAGAAAAAATATCTTCCAAGTGCATACACAATCTCCTGATATTAAATTGCTTATAAGAATGTTCAGGAATGCAATATAAAGTTGTTGAAAAGGAGAACCCTCTGTTGATGTTCGTAGAGAAGACACTACAGGCTTCATGATTCTTAGTCAACGTATCCAAACATATTGATTCCAATATGTATCCAAAAGTAACATTTAATGCTGATCTAGCAAGATCTACTAGATCAGTATCCATCTGCAATTAAATTCATGCTAGAGAGTATCTCCAGATCTGAATTTAAAATTTTCTGAATGACTACAATGAGATTCTTTAAAATGAGTCTGAAAATTCATATTAGAACAATATCAAAGATGATAGATATCTCGATGCCTTGAAGAACAGCAAAATGCCCTCACAATTGACATGTCCCAGTACATTAACTAAACAAAGCACAGTCCCAATCACTTCACTTTTACTAAGAAACCATTTCCACCAGTCAGCTATGTTGACATTATCAATCTTCATTAATGGCCCACTTAATGGTATGGCATCTGTATCAAATCATATTACCTGATTTTCTCTGAGGCTATCTTAAACAAAGGTTATTCTACCATCACATGAGCAAGTATGTTCCTAATTCTTTTTCTACCCTTAGTTAGAAAGCAATATTTTTCATAATCAACTTAATTAGCTAATAAGCAGATCAGACTCCAGTTTTAATTGAAAAAAATCAAATCTAGACTGATTCAAGTTAAACCCACCCTTTTATCATACCAAATAATTCTAGAAACAATGGATCTAGTCAATATCATGGAGAGAGGAGTTGATATGCAGCAAATCCACATTGGCCAGGACCAAGAAATTGCATCTATAGCAAAAGACTCTCCACAACAAAATGTGTACGATTTAGTTTCTTCCGAGTTTCCATAGAGAAAAAGAGAACATCTTAGCGAGTATTATATTAGCAACTTATGTTACCTTTTTGAAAGTCCTTGACGATGTACTATAAGTGCAGGAATCAAATAAACTGGAAGATAAACTGGTAACGCTCTTTTGTACGCTTGGAGAAGAAATGAAAAAAAATGCCCTCCACATGATTGATTTCCATGTATCATCTGCAGAAAAAATTCAACTCTAAGAATTTATCTTGGGAATTACACCAGTTCAGTATAAGAACCGATTAAGTAACACCGATTGAACTCATCAGTGGTAGAATAAGGTTGAAAGGCTTGATATCGGTAAGGATCATTCTAAATCATAAAATAACATTAACTTCTTTGCATGAAGATTGAAAACCCTATATTAGAATCATCACAAGTTTGTCTGCCCTAAGTATACATTTTTCCCGACATTTCTGCTTTATTAATGAAAAGAAGAAATATAGAATTGAAATACGAGTTTTAGTCATGATACGAGGTATAAATCTTAACTTTTTCCTCTTTCTCTTAGTTCTTTGGCAGAGAATAACAAATTGGAAATTGACAAAACACTTTATTTGGCCCACCTTGGCAAGCTAATTTTTAGAATGTCACTTGTCCAGTTACGTGACACAACAGCCCACAGTCACTTATTGATTAAGATATCCAAACTCAACAGTTTATAATCCTTTCTCATTTTAAGACTTTGTATATTTGATAGGAGTGAGGTGACCTATACTGAGATAGTCCATAATGATCGCCAACGGGACATCAGTAAATCTGCACTTAAGCATTGGCATGAATAAGTGATTGCAATTAGGAAGTAGGACTTACCAGAGAAAAGGGATCAGGGATAGCAAAATTTAGCGTTTTTCTTTTTCCAAAAGTAGGGGGGCAGCAGCAAGAATATTTTTCTTTATGTAAAGATGGAAAGTTCTAAATTTCTTATCCGTTAAACCCCATGTTTGAGATAACCTCCACTTCAATAATAGTGATTTTGTTATCCCAAAGAATATAATGGGGAATTAGCACCCTGGATTAACTGTGCTCACGTAATTTACAGAAAAACTAGGGTACTTCATATATTATGTGTCTTCCACTTTAAAACACCCAAAAAAGGGAATATGCATGTTAACCGAAAAGAAACAAATATAACACACAAAATGATATGGATGATGTTCATAAAAGAAAATATCAGCCATGCATACCGAACAGGGGACTTTCATTTGAGGATCAAGTGTAATGTCAACACCCTTAGTCTTGTAGCACTTCTCTATTGCCTCTAGATTAGTAAAAGGCATGCCACATGCAATCTCTTTCACTCCTTGCAGTATAACCCCGTCCTTCCCACCATGTTTATTGAGAAAGGACTTGTATGATTGAGGTAAACTATCTTGCTTTAATATGTACGCAGACCTGAAAAACCAATGAATTGCACTTAAGGGGGGAAATTCAAGAAAAATGTGAGCCATAATGTTTGAGAGGATACTGCCACGAAATCATAGATTGAGGTCACTTCTTCTGGACATCATCAGGTAAAGAGTTCTGGCACTCTTGTGGGAAATTTCGAACAGTGATCATTGACCCTCACTTGGACAAGAAGTTCTCTTCTTTAAAGATAGAAGTTAAAAGAATGTCATCAATACACGAAATGCACATATCATTCTATATATAATAAAAAAGAACATGGCTGAATGGAAGAGATATATATTACGTGTCATATTTTGGATATATTTAAGTATATCCTGATGTAAATGACAACATATCTTTTCCCTTCCAGTAAAAGGCTTTCACTCAATCTTTCTTTTTCCTGCTCAGCAAATAACAATATGAATCTATAATTGAAACTTGCATCTTTATGGATTAAAGACAAGTATCTTACAAGAAATTGCAATTTTATCATTAAAAAAAATCATTTATATAGTAATAAAGGGAAAAGCTTGAAGCCATTCCTCGTCAGTTTTTCTTTCTTTTTTTCACTAAAATTTTAACCTGGCAATCTCTTCTATTATAGTCCCATTCATATTGCACTCAATCAAGAGAGCTTGTTCACCAGAGGGGACGATGTAAATATACTCATGCCTCACCATTTTGTGAAGGTGTGATAGTTAAGAAGTGGGGGCATACCTTGGTGTCGCTAATTACTTAGATAACGACATAATCTTGATTTTCCAATCTCGTCCATCGTTTCAGACTAAATTTTTAAAAGGATTCAGAAATATCTGATGGAAAACTATGATCCAGAAATTTCTGATGGAAAAGCCTATTAACATTGTAAGGCTTGGATTTTTATCTCACCGCCCACTGAAGATCCAGTTTTCTCAAGCTCTCGTTTCTAGATGTGCTCTCAGTGATCCGAACGATATAAATTTTCTCTAGCAGTCTCCCATACAATGTGATGGGGAATCGTCCAACTACATATCTTCTCCCTCTTCAGCGGATTCCCTCCATCTCCAGCATACTCTTTCTATAATCTATTTACTAATTAATACTTTGCTCTTTCAGATTTTATCGTGTTGGTTGGACTTTGTGAGAGTTGCTATTGTCATAAACTTGAATGCTGATTCAGATCAATGGAAAATGGTAAATGAACAGGGATTTTATCTCATTGTTTTAACCCATGTGTTTTAGCGCACAGCTGCATGCTTCACTAGTTTGTGCGAGTATTCTTTATACTTTTTTGATAAGAATTGTGAGAGTGTTCTTATATAGAAATCCACGTATATTTATCTAAGGAAGGTTTCTGAACTACGGGGCATAAGCTATTCTACAAATTCAGAAACCTGTGGCAGTAAACCTTTTTGACCGTACGTATCCCCACAGTTTAAAGTGAAACAGTTGACTTCACTATCACCTCCTCATCACGCTGTTATGGTACAATGATGCTCACCAAACCATTTGTGATCAACTGTTTCTTCACGAAGTATGATCTCTCAATTAAAATAAGTAATAACAAAGCTTCTTGCTCTTTCAAATTTTTAGGTGAAGAGAAGTAGCTATTGGAAAGCAGAAACACAGATTATAATAGGGCTATTCTCATGGTGGTAGAACTAAAGACAACCACGGTAATGTACTCCAATGTCAGCCATCAGAGTCAACTTCATGTTTGTGTGCAGAAATCCCAAACTTCATAGTCTTTTGATCTTCGCAGGTAAACAGAACTAAAATCCATCTTTAAACTTCTTAATTAACCATTAGTTCAAGGAGGGAAACATTTTTTTCCTAGTACTTTACTACTCTTTGTGACCATAGGCTAGAAAGCCTTCATTAGCAAGAGTTATGATAGGTTACACATGTAAACTCGTGCGTTCAGTTCCAGGAACACATACTCGAGATTTCATTAACAATCCCCAATCTTTCATCATGGTTTTTGGATTTTCAATTCGATTTGAATCTTTCCTTTGTGTGCATGTGCGACATGCTTATTCATTGTTAGCATGAGAATTGACAGTCTCCTTAAAGTACTGCTAATACCTTCCTGGCTACCTATTGAGGCCTGTAGGTAGAATAAGACATCATAAAACTGTTTGTCCATTAAAAAATGGAATAAATTGTTAGTTCTTTTGTTTTTCCAAAGCAAATAAATAAGTTTTGGTATCACTAGTATCAGATGGTCAAGTAGACCACCAAAAATTCAGCGTTACTAACCAAAAATGTTGAGCACAAATCTAGAGAGAGATTGTCAGCAAAATCTTGAGCTTAGAATCAACTTGCAGAATTTTACTCTAAAAGACTATAATAAACAATTTGATGAACAGCAGCAAAAGACAATATCATTCAAGTAAATATATGGGGAGCAGAGTACATACAAAATTTGGGAAGATGAGAGACACATAAGGAAGATGTCTCCATGGGCCCAAGTGAGAGGTTTACAAATGCGGCCGAATCGCTTGCTTTTTATGCCACATCGAGATGCCAAAACAGCAGCGCGCATAAGAATGTAAATGGCCAAGCTTGTATGTTCTGTGTTAAGTCCAGTCAGAAGCATTGAGGGTCCCGCTATTGCCCCAGCTAATAAAGCTCTCCACCTTGCTGTCCTGAACTAGCACAAAAATTTGACAGTCAATCAAAACAGTAATAACATCAAGCCAGCAGTTTCAAGCACAAAGAAATGGAAAAACATAAAGAAGTATATATGAAGAATCAATCAGTCCCAATCAGGTGGAAGGTTCAAAACCAAATTTTCTTGAAATCCAAACCACTGCTCTTTTTCCAAATATTCCATAATGTAAAATGCTGTCCAATCAAGGTGTAAGGGTCTGTATGATAACCCAATGTATAACCTGATCATTCACCGCTACAAACTATGTCCTCCTTGTACAAAGACCCACAGCAAACGTAGGGCCAATCTCTCCCTCCCCCCCCCCCAAAGCCACAATCATGCTCTTCTATCTCTGACATCTTATCCGACTCTCTTGAGCATAGGAACAGAGTAGAATGAAGGGCCAAAATATCTTCAATCATCCCATCAGCATTTTATTTGATATATAGGAAAGTATATGGTAATGGTGAAACAAATGTCGGTCAATATTTTGTATTGAAACTATCAAGCCATTTTTCAAATTTTATTTTTATTTTAATTTATCCAAATATGTGACTGCAACAGCATCCAAAGATTAAATGAGTTATAATTTCAATTATATATTCAGTTAATTTTCTATTTCTTTTTCAGGTAAACTCAAACAAAGCAATGACACTCGAATCATTAAATTTCACTTTCTTAATAAATCACGGGGCAGGTCCAAAAAAGTAACCATTAAACGCCTTTGGCACTTAAATTCAAAATTCTGTTTCAACAAATAAATCTTAAGGTACTCCAACAAAGAAGTTATGAAACAGAGAGAAAAGAGATATGCCTGCGGTGTCCTCCCAAGCCAGCAATTATTTCGTCAACGGAAACGAATGTACCAGCAAAACTTCCAAGGAACAGACCGTATCTCATAGTTTCTTTCAATGCCAAAATCAAATCCTCACTACCAGAAGCCATTTCCACCTTCCTGAAGCCACCAAAAAATTCTCATCAATTCAATAACTCTATACACCAATAGACATGCATGCGATTCAGATCTGAATTCCTCAAAAAAATCTAAATTGAGAACGTAATTACTTTCTAGAAGCTAACAGCCGCCGGCGTCGCAAACGAGCCAGTACAGCAAAGAGAGCAAGGCCACCTTTGAGGCCAGCTCCAATAGCGAATCCCTTGACCGAGGCAGTAAAAATCCTCCACCGCTTGTCATAGTCCTCAACCGGAAACGAATCAAAGCTAAGCAAAGAGCACGAAGAGGACGACGTAAGAAGACCAGTTGATCTCCTCCTGCAATGCCGGCAGCCACGATTATCCACTTTGTCCCGATCGTCGCCATCCTCGCAAAAGCAAGACACGCCGTCGGCGACCGGAGCGGTGTCCGGCGGCGACATGGCAGGGGGAGTAGGGCTAGGGTTTGATGAGCTCAGAATATAAAAAGATCATTTCTCGTGAGCAGAAAACATGGTGGGAAGTGTTTGAAAGCGATGAAACTGAGAGGGAGGGAGGGAGACTGGGAGTGGAGTTGGAATTATCGACAGGCGAGTGGGATGGTTACACGTTTTTCGGTTAGCAGTTTAAATTATTGACCTTGACCCTCGTGTCTGTGTACAAATTTTCCTATCTCATGATTCTAGGCGCTAGTGTCTAGTAGAAAGATAGTACCTAGGTAGAACTCAAAATGGTAATGACGGTGAATTCTACTAGTAATTTATACTACTTTCGTCTCAACCATTTTACTCAATTCGTTTCTAAATAATTGTCGTAATTTAAAAAAGTTGTCATATTTAAAATATAATAAAAAATATATTTTTATTATTTCATTTTTATTTTTATTTTTATATTTTAATTATAGTCACATCTGTAAGAATTAAAACATATTATACTAATATTTATAATAAAATTATTTTTTTTTAATCTGTGTCCAATAAAATAAGATAATTATTCAAAAAATACTATTTTATCCTCATATTGTTTGTTTTTTTAATGAATGAGTCTTCTTTGCGTATGAACATCATTAAAAAAATATAAAAAATTAATATTTATAAAGAGGTATTTACTTTTCTATAACTTATTTTCTTTAGATATGAAGAGAGTACTTCATTTTATTTTTTTTGTCAATTACCCCATTTTTGAATATATATATATACACACACACACCAAAACTTTAGATTTTTTCTAAAACTATTAAAAACGTAAATTGGAGTACATTACTTTCAATTTAATTTCTAAATATTATAGCTATAATTTATCTAATTACATAAAATATGTTAAATATACACTCAAAAATTGGTCATTTCAACCGACAAAGTTAATAAAAAAAATGTTGTGTTTTAATAATGCAGTAATTGTTGGTCATAAACACTAGGTGAACACAAGGGCCTGCCCTGCGATAACATCGGTGTGAGAATGAGTATTTAGTTCTCAAGACAATTCAGCAGATTGTATGTGTTGTCTAAGTGTGCGTACCTTGGCTTCGGCTTGTCCCAAAGCTTATAGAGTGTTAGCATTAACTGCGTGTCATAATGGGAGTAATGGCGAGTATAACTGCCGTGTAGTGAGCATAACTCCCGGTGTGGTTGGTGTAAATGTCGAACACGTCTAATCGTTGATGCTTTGCCACGTAGCCATGTTTCCTGATCATCCACGGGTGGGACGAGGAGGCGACGCCTGCTCGCTACGTCTTGGCTTCCGCCGGCAAATCCTGCTCGCTGATCTCTTGGGTGGCTTCCAGGGCTCTTCGATGTGGTATGTTTAGTCGCACTATGGTGGGCCTCGACCCGTGCTGTGGTTTGGGCCTCGACCAGTGCTGTGGTTTGTGCCTGGGCCCAGGGCCACGTCTCTGGGTCTGGCTCTTCAGTGGCTCCCTGCTTTCTGCTCGTTGTGTATTCATGCTCGCAGCAGGAAGCATTGCTCGTGCTCTCTGTCGTGGACGCTGCTAATTTTGTTGACCACCAAGGTCGTTGATCTTGCCTTGTGCACATTTTGTTGTGGAAATAATGGAAGAGAAGGAGAAGGCAGGGGGGACAGGTGTCTATGTCGCTTGAGTGCCGTTGTTTAGTTCCCGTGCCTGTTGGGGAGTCGTCGTGTCTTGTCGAGTGCAATGATGGCTAGCAGTGTAGGCGCGTGGGCTAGAGGAGGAGGCCTGCAGCCCACGTGCGCGGCGGTTAGGCTGACATCAAGCTAGCTGGATGCCCACCCCTTGGCCTATAAATATTCTTCATTTTCCCCCTTTTTCCTCTTTACAAACTTCAAGCCTTCAAAACCTCTAAGCCCAGAAGATCTCCAGATTTGCTTCGCTAGGATTCGCTGCTGTTGCAACCTGCTCCTTGCTCCCGCCGTTTCCTTGCAGCTACGTTGTAACTTGAGCTCATTCGACTCCCTCCAAGCAGCTTTTAATTGACAGCTTCTTAAAACTTTGGAATCACACAAAATGACCAGCCATCTTAAACCTTAAGTCAGTTGATGACTGATTTCCTTCAATAAATCAGTCAACTGATTCCGCCTTGAATCAGAGTGACTGATAATGACTTAAATATTTTCAAGTCAGTTACTGATAATTGGCATAAGTCAGATAATGTCCTTGACTTATCTCTTGTGTAAGTCTATTGATTTTTAAACAGAAGCTTCCTTAATAAGCTTCCGTAGCTATATTTGGAATTTGTGTTAGTACATTGCGTGTTTTAAATACAAACATATTTTATGCTTTATATTTAATATTTTCTGAAACATTTTCCGTTCTAAGCTTTACTGTGTATTTCAAAATAAAAAGACAGGTCATACATACTTCTTCTGAGATAGCTCAAAGCTCGAGGAGAGTTGTTCGCTTATTTTGACTTAGATGTCTTCAGAACATTTAATGCAAAGTCAAAAACTTCTAAAGTCCACAAACTTAGCTCTACCTATATAAAACATCAAAAGCAACGAAGACAAATTTCAAACAAACTTGAAGAGATATACGAAGGCCCATGGGAACTTACAGATGAGAAATGCATATTACATCAAGCCAAAAAATCAATAATGGAAGCAATCAAAATTTAAAAGAAGCAAAAGCAGAAAAATAAAAAATTATTTTCTTTCAAAAATCTGGATATTTCCAAAAAAAAAAATAGAAATATGGACAAAAAGATAAAATAAAGAGCCACTAGAAGCTCAAATGACAATGAACTTAATATTGAAAATAGTAACAACTGTTCATTTAGATAAGTTATAATGTTCACTATTTTTTTCAACTATGGTTATTGGCCGACATTTGTAATTTATAGAGGAAATTACACGAATAGTTCCTGTGCTATACTTTTTTTTTTGGGATTGATTCTTACCTCCATTCATCATCTCTGTAGTAGTGGGAATTACACCGTTGGTCCTTTTATTAAATTTTTGCGTTAAGTATAGACACGTACACCTCACGTAATTTTAATTACGGATAAAATAGTCAGTTCAAAAAAAAAAAAAGAGTACTGGACCAATTACCAATTTCCTTTCCCCTTCTTCCCTCTCCTCTTTCACCGTGCAAGGTCCAGCGGCAAGCATGGGGGTGAAGGCAGTCGACTGAGTTGAAAAAGAGCAAAGGCACTCACTGATTCATAAGGGAATGAGCTGATCTACCCGACAATGCAGCACCACACTCTCTCCGAGCCTTCCTACCTAATAAGTAAGAACCGGCAAGGAGATAGTCAGATAAGCAGGCAGAAGGTGGCATGGAAGCAATATTACCTCATAGCTGCAGAATGAGAGAGAGAGAGAAGAAGAAAAAAAATGTGAGATGCTGGTGGAACTTCTTTCTGACTTCATTTCTCATTCTTTTCATGCTGGGAAGGCCCAACTGAGAAAGAGAAAAAAATTTCCCAATGAATCCTGGTATTTGATCTTCAAGGGCATTAGAAGATAAATCAAGATATTCAAGGGACAGCAAATTCGCAAGTTCTTCAGGAATGGCACCACCAAAAGAATTTGCGCTGAGATCAAGGTCTGTGAGGCTTGTAAGGTTGAATATCCAGTTGGGTATTGCCGAGTTAAAGGAATCATGTTCACTGCTTGCAACCATCCTGCTCCTAAATTGTTGAGCTTCACATACCCCATATTAACAACTTTCAAGGAAGAGAGATCCAATAGCCATTCTAAGTTTTTAAGGCTGCTTTTGGAGCTGAGGAGGTGAACCGCGTCTCTCATCGGTGTTGGAGACGACGAATAATTTAACTAATTACATTAATGCTCTCGTATTAAGTTTTACTCCCTCCGTTTTTTAAATTATTGTCTTTCTTTCTTTTTTTATTCATCTTAAACTAATTATCTTATTTAAAATTTTTTTTAGGACCATACTTTTATTACTTTACCCTTATTTTTTTTTTACTTTAATTATGGGCCATATGTACATCGATATTTAAGGAAACTACACATCATATCAATATTAATAATCAAGTCAATTGGTTTTTCTTAATTCGTGTGCCGAATCAAACAAGACAATAATTTGAGGACGGAGGGAGTAAAAAATAAAAAATTATGGGTATTTTTATCTATTCAAAATAAAAGAATGGGTGAATCATTTTACCCCCAAGTAAAGTCATGTAAGAGGCACATGAGCGCATTTAACGAAAAAAAACTAACGGAGTTGGACGGAAAGACTAATTGTGTAAAAAGTTTTAGTACAGTGACTAAGTTTTTTTTTAATTTTAGTTCAAGGACCAATCCAATAAAAAGGATATAGCACAGAGATTATTTGTGTAGTCTGCTCTAATTTATATAGCACATGAGTAATTTTATAAATAAACTTTTCCTTGTTAAAAGATATTTAAATTGTAAAATTAGCTTTTTAAAATGCAACATCACACATTTACAAGAAAAAAACTACATTTCAGGGAAATGCACTCTAAATAAACCGTGTTTCTAAAAAAACTGCGTTCTAAACGGTTACACGAAATAGAATCTAATACATAACATAGTCATTCTGATAAAAAGCTAAATACTGTTTTTATGAGTACTTATTATATAAAACTAAAATTTATCTAAATCATCATTTTCACAAATTATTAGTATATAGTTTGATGGATATCTTTTATTTTTTATTCTTACTTTATTTGGGATAACAGGTTTTTTATCAATTGGAAATTGTTTGATGCTTCATCTAAGGTTTAATTGAAGTAGTGATTTGGTTTGGAAACAATACTTTTACATGGAACGGCCTAAAATAAAAATAAGATGGGTGTAACCAAGTGGAGGGAGTAGTTATTATTTTTCTTTTATTTGGTATTGATGGGGTTTATTTAGATATCAATAGAAAATCGTTTGATGCTCCATGTAACGTATAATTGCTTTTGACTTCTTTGAAGAAGTCTCCCTGTGAGATCATCTTATCGTAATACGAAGTTACTTTGACTACATTAGTCATGTGAAATTGACTTAAGACGGTCTTATCTAAATTTTTGCTAAACTTTTTTAAATAGATGTCTATATACCATCAAACAATTGTTAGCCAAACTAAGTTTTGAGACGATGTGATTTTCTTAGCAACTGTCTAATAACTTGTCGGCAATTGGCCAAGTAACTTTCTATTAAGCACGTATCCACGGCAAATTTTACAATCAAGATTCAGGACTGTTAACAACGCCTTCCAGAATTAATCCAATTCTTAATACTCAAGTGAGGCTCATCTTGCAAGTAGAATTCACCGGTAATAATAAGTACTACAACACACAAACACATTTTGTGGGGAGAACAATGTAAGAGTAACCCTTAAGTCCCTAATTAATTCCCCCAAAAATGATGTAATAACAATGTGAATTATCCATGCCCCCCTCCCCCAGTACACACACACACACACACACAGAGGACTGATTAATCCCACACCTAACCAGAAAAGATCAGCAATGTATCCACATCTCTCTTACTCTTGCTTTTACTTTCTTCAACACCTTGAGCAGACTGGCAAATTGAAGGCAAACTGAACTTGAAAGTTGAAAGATCATAATCAGAGTCTATCCAAAACCTTCAGAAATATTATCCAACCGTAGTTTTAAGACATCCATCAAGCAATCAAGCACTAAACACGATTTCATTTTTCTGACTATCTCAACATAAAATACAGGAATACTGTGCTTTAACATTATGAATAACTCTGCTGGTTGTGCTTATACTAGAATAATGTACAATCCCAAGAAATGTTGTCTCACCAATACATCATGGGTTATCTGTAGTTAGAAGACATTTCCATGCCTTGTTAAAATTGCTTCAATACACTGTACTGGCAGGGAATCCAGGGTGCTTCCTAATGTTTCAAGTACAATCTAAATCAAGTTTCTAAAGAGAGAGGAAGATGGAGAAAATTAGATGACAATACAATAATTGAAAATTGGCGGAGAAGGCAAAATGCATCATCATTACATGAGAGAGAGAGAGAGAGAGAGAGAGAGAGAGAGAGAGAGAGAGAGAGAGAGAGAGAGATGGGCAATTGCTAGGTATAAATAATTTGTTACTTACCCTTCTCGGAACTTCTTCGGGAATCATCTTTTAGTGGCAGTATAATTACTTTCACCAACTTCACTATCTAGAAGTTTATATGCAAATTCATTCTACTTTGAGTACAATCTTCATGAACTCGTAGACAAAGTAACTTATTGCAGCCGAAGGTAAAACCTGAAAATTCAAAACAGTGATCAATAAGGTAAGGTATTATTAAGAGAAAAAGGAATTTGGCACGATCTTCATTGTTGGGATAGTGATTTGTCCAGAGTCATGATCATATACTGATTAGCAAATCAATTATATTGAGAATCGACAATGCTTATCAAAGTAATTGCATAGATTGCTTGATTGAATATATAATAAACTGGTGGCTGCATTTAGGCAGAGATCCATGTAATGCACTTCTACAAAGGGCATAAACCAGTTTAGAAAACGAAAACTACCAACGGACCAAAAACGACTTACACCCCTCTCCAAGAGTTCAGCTCAATATAATCTAATACTGAGGTCACAAATAAATAGGTAAGTAACGTTCCAATTATCTTCACTACGAACAATCATAAGACACAATACTCTGAAATTAGCAACACAAAACACATCACTGGGGGAGCACAGTATTTTCTAAACGTAGTATGTACTCAGTATTTTAATATTTCAAATGCTTAAAGTTTGACTGTATATACTTTTGATCAAGTTATCCCAGATCTACTTGAAAGCAAGGTTCGACAGGTCTGAAAGTTAATGAAACGGTACAAGTAAGAGTTGATATAGGAAACGAACACTGGGTAGCCTCTTAATGGTAATCAACGGCCAGACATCAGACTCCAGAGATGACTCAAGACCAGGTGAAAAAATGCCCATTGGTGACAAGAGTTGAGACAGTTCACTGAGGGGAATTCTTTACTTAATATACCCAAGACCCATAAATTCCATTATCTTCTATGGGCGTTGCAACTTGCAACTGCTCTCACCACTTCACAAAAGAAGTTATACCTTATTTTGACTTTCCTAAACCTTCTGGCATTGAAAATTACAGAGAAAAAGGTTGTATGCCTTATTTCACGATGTTTTTTTTCTAATCTTTTCTGTATCTTCATAAACATGGTTTTGCCGTCAGCTTGTTCAATCATGTACAAGGAGAGCATATACAAAATACTCTGTCCAAACTTAAGCATCCCTTTCGACTTGTGTGGTCAAATTAAATATATTTTAGACATATATTGGATACAGTATCAATTTACTTAATCATAAAGCAGAGAAGTATAACCAATTTAACTAAAAAGTCTTATAAATCAGAAGGTCTGTAAGAAACTTAAACAAAGCCTATCAAATATTGCTCCAAACAAATGTCAATTTGACCAGAAAAAAGAAGGGGCACCAATTCTGGGACTACGCAGGTACCTGCTATATTTCCTTTCGTCTTATTTATTTCAGGAACAAGCATAAATTATACTCCCTCCGTTCCATGCAAAGAGTCCATTATACTATTTTGAGATGTTTCACTTAAAGAGTCCACTTTCAAAAAATTATGCTTACAATTTTCATTATCTTTCATCTTTACCCTCCACTTGGGTTGTAATCATCTTCGTTGTATTTAAGTATTTTTGTAATTAAGACCAACTCGAATGACACTAATATATCCCTTAATTATTAGATTTTTCAAACGTGAACTCTTTGGGTGGAATGGAGGGAGTATTAATTATATTTGAGGCTATACATGTTAATTACGTGTTTAACACAAATGGAGATGCATGGGGAAGAACAAAGCAGTTAGCAGGTTTCAAAATTACATTTGTCAGAAATCTATCTATCATGCTAACATTAACCCTCTATGAGCATGGGTGGTCATGGCAGATACATGTATATATCGGGCATTTGAGCACTACTTCTTGCAAACTTACATTTTACTAGCAATGACTCCAAAAATTTCTCAGGAAATAGAGGTGATCGTAAAATAGAAAAATCCTAGCTTCTTCTCCCCCCCCCCCCTCTTCCCCCTTAACTTGAATAAGAAAAAACCTTAGTCTTCGTCTTGCCCCTTGTCCAAAGTTTCTATCTCCGCACAAACAACAAGTACTCAATATTCAGACCGAGTATCATGTGCATCTTTCTAGAAAACAGGTAACATTAAAGATCGTGTACATGTAATACAAGGGTAACTGAGAAAATGTGAATGGCTCGCTAGATACCTGTAATAAACTAGGAATGAGTCCAGCATAAAGAGCTGGAACACCTCCTTGCTCAACTATCTTGAAACAAGTTGCCAATGCACTTAATTTAGTTGCGCGGACTTGCAGTTGAAGACGTCTTCTAACAACTTCAAATGGATAGGTGGCAGCTTCTGCACAAGCACCAGCGATAGCACCATGCAATAAGGTCCTCACTGTTCCCAACTCAAGCTGTTCCAAAACATTGAGTTCCTGCCCATGTTGTTTCATTCTCTGAAGTCTTTCTATTCCTTCAGGTGAATTGAGATAACCTGATTTCAGTATATCATATACACCATAAAAGACTGCACTTGAGGGTGCCATACTAATAATCGATGGAACCAATCCCTTGTATAGGGAGAAAAATCCTTCAGTTTGGATTATATGGCGGAAAGCACCAATAACACCACCCAAGGCTTCCCCACCAGGTGCCACCAATTTGGTTCTAATCTGGAAGGTTAAAAACGAAGTTTATGATATAAGCCAAAAATGGAAAACCAAAAAATAGCAACAAACGATCTTGTTTAACAATTAAATCTTATGGGGAAATGAGATCATTCGACTTGGTATAGTTGGCTAGCAAAGACATGACTACAAGTAGAGTGAAGGGTTGTAGAAACAGCAGCATGAGAGAAAGGAAAAAAAAAAAAATATGAAGTTGACTAGATGCTTTATAGATGGCAACCCTTCAATTTGACACGTTATCAAGCCAATCACTGTGCAGTTACAGCTTAACAATTACAAAGGTGTGATTAAAGAACAATATGACATCTATCTTCAGTATCAACCATATAATCTTCCTGGGCAATAAGAATATGATTAACCTTTTTCCAGTTCTTTTCTTTGCCTACAATAACACGAGTCTTGCAAAACCTAAAATAATAAAAGTATATTCCGACTCCTTTCTGTATTGAGAAACAAAAATATTTATCACCAAAGAAGAAAAAGAAACAAAAATGTGTATGTAAATAGTATGCTTTTCTTTGACAGAAGCAAAGCAACTATTATTAAAGACACCAGTGCTTCTCTTTTCTCCATACGTACGCGTATAAGAAAACAAATATTTACATGGCCCAGTGTAAGGGGTGAAGATCTCAATAACATACAAGGTAAACTGTCAGTGTTTATCAACTTACAGTGTCTAGTGGTAAGCAGAGTACACTAGCGGTCATGCCAGCTGCAGCACCGGCAATAAGTCTCTCAAAATTTGTTGTTTCTTCATTCCCAGATGATCTGAGAAGTTGTTTTCTATATGTATCATAGGCATAAAAATTCAGCGCCTTAAATGGGGCTGTCCGAAGAATGTTGACAAAGTTCCCCTTCCAAAAACCTTGTAAACCTTGAGAAGATGCAATTGCTTTTACGAGCTCAAAAAGACGTTTTTGTTCACCACGCACCATATATTCCAGCTTTAGCCTCTCAAGTGGCGCAACACAAGTTCTGTTAATAGTGAAATTAATCATACTGGAATATTGAAATTGATTAAACCAAGTGTTAGACAATTATTAGCTTTTTCCTAAGGCAATGAAAATGTATTCCCTGATCTCAAAATGTGCTGATGCAGCATTAACTTGTCCTTGCATTACTATAATGGAAAAAACACTTAAAGGGAAAACATGAAACATCATAGGATACGAGGGGGCGGCTGGTATCATAGAAAAAAAAAATGCAAGATCAGCTCTAGGTCTCCTGTACCCAATAATATAGCAGGCAAAAAGCTTACACTACATCTGGATCTCTAGTACAACCAAAGTGGGATTGGTACAAACATAATGTGAACTTCAAAAGGAAAGCCTCTTTAACTGATCTTAACAATTTAAGTTCATGTTTAAGGAGAATAAACCAAAAATGGGTATTACAATGCAATCATCAGACTAGGCGGCAAATCATAGAGTCAGCACATGATATGAAATCAGGTAAGTGTATTACAGATAGATGAGTGACACCTTATACATATGGTAGACTTTAGCAAAAAAGTTTGATGCCCAAATAGAATTTGGGCAGCAGGAAACAAAATTATAAAGCTTATTTTGATATTTTTTGCAGCAAAAGTTAAGGTAAATAGAATAAGATTTTATCATTGTAAAGGTAAGGGATAGTGTTTTGCCTAAGTTAAGCATTATTGGTTTCTGGACATCTGCCCATAATTTCTCTATACTGGCAGTTTTTGGGTATCTAGTCGGGGTTGATAACGATTAAAGCATTTAGAATTTCAAGTTTCAAAGGAGAAGTTTTGGATTTTTTTGTGTGAGTGGATAAGTATGGTTTTGGAATATAATAATCTTATAGCTATAAAATGGGAAGCATCAGCCCTTGAAGCCAACCTATATCACACCTATGGCAGGGTTGTAACAGACATTCCCATTAGGCTTTTAAAAGCTCTGAAAGTCTCTCGTTGTTTCGGCCTTTTGTCCAAAGCAGGGGAAACTTTAGACTGGGAGAACAAACTTGAAATTTCAGACCTGTTACAGAAACTTGATCGGAGAACTACGTTGCTTCCAACTCCGCCAAGGCCCCACTGACTTCTCTTCAGGGACATATTTTCAGAACTCCAATATATCATGATAATGAACAATTATTTCCATGTAATACCACCACTTTGTTGGATTTATTGTCCACCTACTTATTTATCTGTTTATTAATTGAACTTCTTAGTCCTATCCAAAAAAAGAAAAAGAAAAAGAAAAAGTGAGAAAGAAAATCCATGTAAAACCTCAAACACGCCCTTCTTTATTTTTAACCAAACATTGTAAGAGCACATTTGGTACCAAGTAGTAAAGTAAAACACTGGGATTATTCTCCACACTCAACCAAACAAAACTATGGGATAGAATAATAGCATGAAAATGCTCTTACACAGTTTAATTAATCATCAAATGGATAGAGTTTCTTAGTCTAGAAGGTTGCTACAGACATGAAAGATAGGTCCTCATGTGATCAAATGAAAATCACCTAACTGGAAAAGAAACAAGCAGTAGAGCACTTGATATGCAATACAGAAAGATACTATCAAAACTCCAGAAGTCCGCCAAGATATTAATGTGTACCCAACTCAAGACCTTTTACAATTCACTACTACCAGAACGTAAAGGCTTGATGATTTGTGAGACGACTTTTAGTCAACCAGCATAGATTAGCATGAGTGAATAGTTAGAAGTTAGGAGTTACTACCTCCACTCCACTCGAAGTCACATTTGGAAAGGTCAAATATTCAACGAATACATGATTACCCTTGAACCTAAGCATTATATAATAACTTGTTTATTACATGTACGAGGGGTAAAGTTAGAATCCCACGGAAATTGCAAGCTTCATTTTCTCTATAAATAAAATATCCCAAAAAGTGTGTCGCCTATCGACGCAAGTTTGGATATCTAGTTGTCCTACTTGCCAAAAATGTAGGATTTTGACACACCCATAGTGGAGTGAAATGACGTCGTCCATGTCATGGAGCTTAAAGGAGAGCAGCTATTTGATTCAACATCACAATTTCATCTAATAAGAACATTGATATATAGGCCTTCTCTTAGTTAAGCAATAAATAAATAAACTGATAAAAGTAAGTATGTTCTAAAACAACGGCTTATAGAGATGTGCAGTAATTATGCTTCTATAAACAAAGTATGAAAGAGAGCACAGACCTGGAAACCATGGCGGCCACAGCTCCGGCCCACAAATGCTTAGTGGTGTTCATTCCAACAGGTCCCCTTAATCTAACCTTCTGCTTCTTTCCCTCCTCGACCACCGGACCACCACCTCCACCTCCACAAACAGCCGCCTCTTTACTTGAACTTCTAACCATTCCATCACTACCATTAGCTGACAAGCTCACTGACAAGAATCCACCGCCATTCCTCCTTTTATGCTGCCAACCGTCAAAAACAACTTGCGCTCGGCGACAATTGGAGCAATGTGTTTTGCTAGAGACAGTAATTGACGAACTCCTCAATGAAACTACATCAATTACAGAATAAGGAATAGAGTTGTCGAGGAATAATCCACCGCAAAAAGGAATCGAATTTGAATCTGAATTCAAATTTGAAGGTTGAGATAATTGTTCGTGAGATAGAAAGTGGTCTTTGAAGCAGAGATTCAATGTTGACATCTCGTAAAAACGGGAGCTTGAAATTCTAGGGTTTTTGAAATTGTTCTAACAACGTTTATAGAATGCAAGTTCGTGCTGCGGCAGCCATGTTACAAACTGAAGGTCGGCCATGACAAGTAAGAAATGGCGGAGCTGCGGCCTTGCTTCTATCGCCCAACACTTAGGTGGTCGTGTAGCCCTGTCGTTATTTACTTCCAAGGATTTTATTGAGCACACACGCGGTATATATTACAAAAATATTATTATAAATTTTTATTTAAATAGTCTTATTTATTTTTAAAATTTTTAGGTTAAAAAATATATATATATTAATATATATTAATTACTGTTCAATAGTTTTTACAGAACATAACTAAAGCTGTTTGGTAAGGGTGTCGAACAACTATAGTGATGTTCGATTATTGGATGTCAAACACTACTATGGGTGTTCAATTACATAGTATCGAACAACTTTAAAAAAAGAAGAAAAAGAACAAACTCAATTTTGGAGGCAAAGGAGGAGGAGGAAGGAGGGAGGGGGTGGCGGGTGCACTGGTGGGGATGGTGGTGGTGGGGTTGGGTGTCGAACACCACTATGGGTGTTCGGTTATACAGTATCGAACAACTTGAAAATAAAAATACAAGCTCAATTTTGGAGGCAAAGGAGGAGGAAGGAGGGAGGGGTGGCGGGCTTGAGGGGTGGGTGGGTGGGTGGGTGGGTGGGTGGGTGGGGGGGGAGGAGGAGGAAGGAGGGAGGGAGGGGGTAGTGGACTGCACTAGTGGTGGTGGAAAATATTGTAAGGGCATAATAGAAAATTAAGGAGGGTATACTTAATTTTTTGAGTGATGAAAAATATTTGATTGAGGTGTACTAAGTAATTGGGGGGAGGGGGGGAGGAGGAGGAAGAAGGAAGGTGTGGTGTACTTACTATGATGAGTTAATTTTGAAGAAAATATTTTAAGAGTATAATAGAAAATTAAGAGTGGGTGTACTTAGCTTTTTGAGTGATGAAAAATATTTGGGTGAGGTGTACTAAGTAATGTGATATACTCATTAAATCCTTGAGTGTGAATAACAACTCTCCTCTTTAAAATACCTTAGTAACACAGAAAGTGCAGTATTGAAAGTACGTTCCACTCCAAAGGAGCGAGACACGTGTATCATTTTACTATAGTTCCACTCGTTCGACGCAAAGTGTTCACCATTCACTTTTAAAAATTATGTTTACAATCTTTATAATTTTATAACTTTACTCTCTACATTGATATAAACAAATTGACTATGTTAAAGTAATTTTGTAATGAGTAATCTCTTGTAAAACCGTCTTACAAATCCTAATTCGTAAGACGAAACCTTTTCTCTCATAGATTTGTCTTACCATTTTTTTCTAATTTTTTTCTTTTTGTATTTATGACAAATTTAAATGATACTTATATCGAAATGAATGTTTATTTATTAAAAAATTTATATCAAAATGAGTATTTTTTTTTCTTAATTAAATTACTAAATTTACTTATGTCAACTATTATGTCATAATGTTGCTATAAGTACAAACTAAGAGCATCCCCAATGCAAATATAAATGTGAAAAAATTTGAGTATCACTTAAAATTTACATATTTTTAAAGAAAAAAAAGTCTTCAATGCAATTGTGAAGGAAAGTTATGAATACGATGTATTAACTAAGTTGTTTTACATTTGTTAGGAGATTTTTTATTTTTTAACATTTAATGCAATTGTGGTGGTGGAATTTGATCTCCTCCACAATTGCATGAAGAGCAATGCTATGTTAAGATGTGGCACTTGCATCAAGTAGACAATGAAGTTAACTGCACTTATATCTGTCGATTCTGTCCCTGCACTTCGTGTTACCCCATCAATATCTCGTCTCGGCCGGCCCCTTCCTCGCATTTCATCCATTCCAGTGCGCGGAAATAAGGTTCCTGAGATGAGTGGGCCAAAAAAATATTGTTAAATGTCAAAAATTAAAAGTTTTATAATCAATGAAAAATAATTTAGTTAACACATCGTATCCACAATCCTCTTTTATAATTATATTGAAAACTTTTCTTTCTTAGAAAAATGTGTAAATTTTAGATGACATCTAAATTTTTTAACTTTCACATTTGTATTGGTGATGTTCTAAGGGTTTATACGTATATATGCTAGTATGCTACTAATATGACACAAAAGTTAACTTTTTTAAATTACTTACAAAAAAATTAACACTTATTTTAGGACAGAATGAGTATTTAAATACTCCCTCCATCCTAAAATAATAGTCTCACTTTGACTTTTTTTTTTTTCCAACTTGATTAAAGTTTGATCCAAGATATATAAAAATTTACTAATTCTTACAAATTTTTAAATATTGTTAATGATATTTTTAATATTGAATCAATGATTGAAATTTAAGTACTTAAACTTAATAAATATACGGTAAATGGTAATTTGATATTGCCTTAAATTGATTTTTCATTAAGAAAATGAAACTATTTTTTAGGCAGAGGGAGTAACCAACGTAAGTTTAAAAGTGGGGTTAAGTAATTAAGAGAAATATTACATCTATTCCACCCAAAGAATTTATATTTCAAAAGTTTAATAATTAAGAGACATTTGTTATCATTAGAGCTAGTTATAATTACAAAAATGTCAAAGCATGGTAAAGATGGTTGTATAATATGTGAAGGGTAAAATTGAAAACATATGAAGATTGAAAGCACAATTTTAAAAAATAGATTATTTAATTAAAATATCTTAAAGTAAAATAGTGGTCTCTTAGCATGAAATGTAGTACTCCCTCCTTTCAAAAATAAGTCTTTCTTATTTTATTTTAGAACGTTCTAAAATAAATGTCTCGTTTTCATTTTTAGAAAGATTTTTTAAGCAAATTGCCTATAATACGTACCATTATTAATTGTGAGATGAAAAAGAAGAAAGATTCATTGATTTGACACTACTAAGAGTATTTTGAGGGCATCAAGAAAATTATATATATATATATATATATATATACATATAATTAATCTTTTTTCTTAAAACTCAAGTAAAATTCACAGGGAACATTTATTTTAAAAGAAGGGAGTAGTAAACTTACAAATTATGTAGTTACTCTACAATTGTTATTTGAGATGTGGTGCCCAAATTTTTGTGAATATTTTTTTTTCCTTGTAACATAACTTTGTAGAGAAAAGATCAAGTATTGACTCAGAGGTAGGGCTGTAAGCGACTCGGCCGAGCCTAGATTTAGTGTATTTGGATTTGGCTTATTTAATAAACAAGCTTTAAAAAAGCTTGAGTTTGATTTGTTTACTAACTGAATGAGCTGAGCTGAGCTTGCAACGAGCCAAGCTTTTTCACGAGCTACCAAGCTTAGCTTGTTTATCAATAAATTTATATTAAATTCTCTAAATTTTTGAAAAAATATTAATACTTTCTTCATAGAAATCTAATAAAATATATTTTAACATAGTAATAATAAAACAATTATGTTTTGTGGCATATAAAAGAAAACATCCAAATTATATAACTAAATGTTTAATAACTTTAATAAAAAAATGTTTATAATAAATAATTATTTAATTCCTAATATTTTATAAACGAACCAAGCCAGTCTTTAGCGAACCAAACACACTCAAACTTGAGCTTAGTTTGTTTTTTTGACGAGCTTGAAAGTTGAGCTTGATCTTAACTTGTTTGCATAACAAATGAGCTCGAACCGAGCTCTTACTGAGTTAAGCCAAGTTAAACTCACAAACTGTTTGGCTCGCTTGCAGCCCTAAACTGTGGTCCATTTTATGTTTTCTTCTTTTTTTAAATTCACAAAATGTTTGGTTCACTTGCAATCTTAAACCATGGTTGTTTTCCTTTTTGTTGGTTCGCTTGCAAAATTACAGGGGATTATTGTCATATTAATTGGCTTGCCGTGCTAAACCGATATCAATTTCTTAGGCTGGAACTCAAAACCTATTGTTAAGTAACTATAGTCGTTTCCACTCATTAATCTCCATTGCTAGTTTCATACTTTCATTGGTAGTTCTCGTATCAGTATGGGGGTTTCTTCACAAATGGCCCGGTCAAACACTTCAATATCTTATTTGGCCTAACTTATCCAAAACAATTTATATGGCCTCTTTTTATTTGAAAACCCCAAAATACCCTCTTTTTTTGAATGACTCAAATAGTTTAAACGATTCACGGAGTCGTTTAAACGATAAACGGAGTCGTTTAAACGATAAACGGATTCGTTTAAACGATTAATGGATTCGTTTAAACGATTCACGGATTCGTTTAAACGATTCAAAGAGAGATGATGAGAGGAAGACGGAGGAAGACAAAGATAGGGTTTCATGGTAGTAGATGGGAGGAAGACGGAGGAAGACTTACAAGATCCATGGCAGTAGAGGGAGACGATATGGTTGGAGACGGAGGAAGACGGCGACGATGTCGTTGGAGATGGAAGTGGGAGACGACAACGATGGGAGGAAGACGGCTGTGGTTTGGAGATTTGGGAGAGAGTGAGACTGAGTTAGGTTTTAAGAGCTTTGGGGTATTATATGAAATTTGTGTTAATTTTTAGTCAAAGGCCATATAAATTATTTTATCGAGTCAAAAGGCTATACTTGATATATACCATGCTTCCCCGGCCCCAGCTGATCACAATCTCATCAAATGTTAAACCACCGCCTTAAGTCTAGAACTATAAATAGTGCGTTTAACGTGGCGCCTATTTCATTTTGAACATTCAGCAACACTCTGTCTCCGAGTTCTATAGACTTCATCAGAGCAAACGCTTCGTCAACAAAATTTCTAGGATTTCCTTTGCGATTAATCTCAGTTCACCATCGTTAAGGCCTGAGTTCAAGATTTATTGCGATCGAGTGCGTTTAGTTCCGATTTCTAGGGTTTCATTAAATCTACTTTAGCATTAAAATCTCAAAAAGTGTGACGATCGAAGCCATTCATCGTGTGAGATTGTAAACGAACATTTTCGTTCTCTTGTACATCGGATTTGAAAATGAATAAGCTCTTAGGATTTTCAGGCTTGAAGAGCCTGGAACAGTCCAAACCTTCATCAGGATCTGGTTTTGGAGCTACTAAAACCTTCGGAATTTCTTCACGGCCACACTCCGATTCGGTTTCATTAGGAAGTTTCGCCAATTTGAAGCTCACTGCAGGTTCTTTAATGGAGGAGTTTTCGTTTAAATTGAGAAATTTTCGAAAAATTTGTATGTGCTTTATCAAAATTATAATTGATTCCGTCTTTTGGCAGAGAAACTGGTCAAAGAGCAAGCTTCCGCAAAAACTGATCTCGAATTGGCGGTATAAAGAGCATCTCTATCTCTTTGTTTGTGTGTGTTTTACATTCATATGCTAGTTAGTCTCGGTATATTTTGTATAGACGCTCAAATACGAGTGGAGTCTGTTTATTTTGGTTTAATTACTTTTATGTTGGAAATAGAACCTAGAAAAGTATAAATTTAATTTTAGCTTGGATTGGCTAACAACCGTCAAAATCAAGGAGTCATTCTATTTCCCACTCAAAAGGAAGAAAATATTTTAATGTATTTAAGTATTTTCTGATTTATATAAAAATAAGCAGGGCAAAATATGTATGTTCTTCTATGGAGACTTAGGTCGTCTCCATGAGATAAACCAAATCTTTGTGCATGTGCACATGTCCAGAAGTATGAATTTTTGTCAACATGTATACCTGTATTTAACGAATGTCAAACTTCTGTGTAGCATAAACGTACACTGACACACAAAGTGATACATAAATGATGATTAAGGTACAATATCATAGAATTCTTTATTGAATGATTGATGCACGGTTGATATATTGTTATTCATGGTCTAGTCAAAGATTTGGTCTGATCAAAGATTCTGGCATGCAGAACTTTAAGCTGAAGAAATTAACAGAATTCTTTATTGAATAATTGATGCATGGTTTATACATTGTTTTTCGCGGTCTTGTTGATATTTATATTGGTTTCAACTGAAATTTGGTCTGATAAAAAATTCTGGCATGCAGAATTCTAAGCTGAAGAAATTAACAGAACAGATTCTTGTACTGGAAGAGAAATTGCAGAATGCATTTAACGAAAATGCAAAGCTCAAAGTGAAGCAGAAAGAAGATGAGAAGCTTTGGAGAGGACTGGAATCAAAGTTCTCTTCCACAAAGACCTTATGTGATCAACTCACTGAGACTTTACAGCTTTTAGCTGGTCAAGTACAGGATGGTAAGATGTTTTTTGATAATTGAACATTGATTTCCATGTCTTGTATAAACTTCATTGCTGTAATTATGTTGAGCCTGCACCTACAGCTGAGAAAGACAAGGACTTTTTCAAAGAAAAATTATCCGAAACTTCAGTAGCTCTTGATAATTTGCACATTCAGATGGAGTCCCTGTCATTGAGGCTGGAATCTTCAGAAGAAACTATTTGGAACCGTAAGTTAATCATTTTCCTTCCAGAGGTCTGGTAATTGAGAAACTTCCATTATTGAGTACAGTTGCTGCAAGAGTAGTAGCAGTTTCTGCTTGTTATACTTGTTGGAGGTTATGAATTGTGTTTGAATTCTGGTTGCAGGGGAAAAAGAGCTGAAGGAACTTAGCATTGAGAAAGAAGAAAAAGAGAAACAATTCAGTGATGAACAGAGCAGAGTTGCCAGTCTCATTAAGGAAAAAGGTTAGCTACCACTTGACTTTCCACAGACTGCTTAGCTTGTTACCCTCTGTGAAGTGCTACTTTGCTGCCAAAATTGCATGAAAAATAATTGAGATTCTATGAAATCTTAAAATGCAGTGATGATTACTAGCTCCTGCTTTGAAATGAATCCCAAGAGAAATGCACTTCCACGAGGGTTCATGATGAGCCTATAAAATTTGAAAGGAAGTGCAGACAACTATAGCTGGCAAGTTTGCTCTTTTCATATGATTGAGAGGAGCAGTTGACATTATATTAAGTTGAATAGGCTTGACATATATACTTGTTCGTAGAATAGGCTTGACATATATGGGATTGATTTGAGTAACGTGTGTGTAGTTAGAGAGTGATTTATTCTGTTAGTTACACCCATTACCGTTAATTTTTTGCAGAACCCATAGACACAATAGGAAAAGGACCTGATAACATGGATTCATCTGGAATTTATGAATCTCTTCTTGAATTAGATAGCAGTTCAGTGTTGTGAAAAGAATTTCATTGGAAGGTTCAAGCTAGAGTCTATCATTGTGAATGAAGATGACGACAATATGTCACTGTCCACACACACTGTGGCTTATATTGTTCAAGGAACTTTTATCACCAAAATGCAGGCACCACATCTCAATTGGCTTACAGCTTTGAGATGTTAATTACATATCAGGAGTAAAATGTGTATGTCATATATTTTAATTGCTAGAGAAACTATCCATTCGAATTTAACAGGTTGTTTCCATTTCATTACCTCATCTGCATGCAGATATATTGATTAAGAACTTTGAAGAAACAGTAGTAGCTAATGGATTGACGGTGGAGAGTTTGAACTGTAAATTGAAAGAATTGCATCTGGAGTTAAGATCAAAGGAAGATGTCCTAAGAGTTTTGAGGGAGTCCAAGGAGAACTTGGAGAAAGAGAAGACTGATCTTATGTCTAGCAACCAAAGCTTTTCTGACAAATTAGACATGGCAATACAGGAGATAAAGAACCTGGAAGATTTTGTGAACATGCTGGCTGAAAAGTTGACAGAATTTGATAACCAAAGTCTGACCTTCACCGACAAGATTGTCCAGCTCAACGCTTTGTTTGATTCTTGCTTTAAATTGGTCCAGGAGGAAAAGATCCTTGAAAATCAGCATTCCCAACAACGATTTGATAAGCTTCATGACCAATTTCTACATGCTACATCAGAAAAGGATGCATTACAGTTGGTCAATCAGGACTTGAAAAGTAAGGTTAGTGAGCTCCAGAAAGAACAGGAATTCGCAATGGTTCAGCATGCAGAAGAATGCCGCTTAGCTGAAGAGAGGGTTCGGAAATTAGAGTCTGAAAGAGAAACTCTTCTTTCCAAAAAGACTGAATTGGAAACCTTGATCACCACATTAGAGGAGAAAATTGGCTCCTTATCTGAAGCTTTGAGATTATCTGAGAAAAAAATGGTGAACTGCGTTTGCTCCTATCGGATATTTTTTGGCTTGCAGTCTTGCTATGTCTTACCTGATTTCTTTAACCATGCAGCAAGACTTAATATCAAAAATTTCCAAGGTAGAAGTTGAGAACAAAGATAACTCAGAAAAGTTGCATTTAGAGATACAGAGAAAAGAAGAGGAAATAGATAATCTGAAAAAGGAGATCAGGAAGCATGAGCAGCATGTAGATTCACTGGAGAAACAAGTTAGTCAGCTTAATGTTATATTAGAAGAGAAGGAACATATTGTTCTGGAATGCAAGGACAGAGAGAAACAGCTCGAAGATAAAAAAGCAGAGGTTCTTCACTCGATTAGAGTTGTTACTTTTGTATTCAATTATACCACCTTGATATTATTCAAACTATGTTGTTGCATTTCTGCAGACTCAGGAGTTGCTGGCTGCTGCTGAAAGCAACTATTCAGAAGCAAAGAAGCAGTATGATCAGATGTTAGAAAGTAAACAGTTAGAACTATCAAGGCATTTGAAGGAAATTTCTCAGAAAAATGATCAAGTAATTGTTCCTTATATAAACTTGGATCAAACTTTCATATGATGGGTAAACTATAACTAAGAAGTATCTCAATCAGGCTATCAATGACATTCGAAGGAAGTATGAGGTGGAAAAGCTGGAGAGCGTCAATCTCGAGAAAGAAAAGGTTTACTTGCTTCTATGTAAATTTAATTGTTTATAGGCTATTTGAATTGTACCTGACCTCTTTGAAATCTCAGGCAGAAAAAGTTGTTATAGAAATGGAAAGAAAATGTGAGCAAAAGCTTGCAGAGTGTAAAGAGGAATCAAAGCAGTACTTGATGCGGATACAGGGAGAGCATGCTGCTTTGGTATGTGTTAGAAATGATGCAGCTTGATATTGAATTAACATGTGTTGGAGTTATGATTTACATATAAGGACCATGAGCATATATATCTGAAAATGATTTTGTCCATCTTGCTTTTTATTGATCTTCTCAAAGTTATTCCTGCACTTTGGAAATACATCTTTTTTTAACTTTCATGAAAGGATATGCGCTTATCTATTGAGAGCAATACAACTTCTTTTCCTTCCAATAAAATCTTAATCAGAATCGAAACTACTTTCCTGGCTCTTTAAGCCCGAAATTAAGCAGTTATAGCTTTTCTTTTCTAAAATCATTGTCAACTAACTTAAGGTATAAGACAATTGACTATTGGGTGGACGATTATAAATCTGTTTTTATTGAATACATGTTAACCTGTTGACTAGAGTCATCTCCACGTTGCATTCCTACAGTTCAATCCTTGGAACAATTACTAATCCTGGAGGCTCATGTTGCACCCATTTGTATAACTAAAATGCTTATTTGAGGACATTAATGAAATGTGCATGCAATGTGCAGATTAATGCTGGTTTAACCTTTACCTAGCTCATTTTGTAGATTACTCGAATTCAGCAGGAGCATGATAAGAAGGAATCAAATCTAATATCCAACCACGGTGAAGAGCTAAAACGTGTCCAACTTCAGGCTGAGAATGAATTGAGAGAGGTTGGTGCCATTTTAACGTTTAAATTTCTATTGATATACTGTATATGGTTCCAATTGGTTTACTTGCATGATCTCCAGAAAACAATGGTACTCAAGAATGAACATGAAGCTCAGTTAAGAGATTTAAGGTGTCAGCATGAGGATGAGTGTAGGCAACTTGAGGAGGAGTTAAATATCCAGAAGTCCAAAGTATGTAATATCTATAGTTTATTATGATTAATTTTCTGTCCTTTTCACTAACTATGTGACGTGTTTTACAGGAAGAGAGGCAGAGGGCGTTATTACAGTTGCAATGGAAAGTAATGGGTGATAATCCACAAGAAGAGCAAGAAGTGACCTCAAAGAAGGTCTGCCCTTTATATAATCAGATTAAAACGACATATTTTTTTCTGTATGTATGTGCGCTATCAACAAGGATCTTGGATCTTTTTTGAACGTTCTTTCGATAGCTGTAGGAAGACAGTTAAATGGTTTAGTATGTGGACGTTCCTTAACACAGTAATTGACGAGTAGTCTAGTACTTGTCTGTGAAAACTGTACTCCGTTCAAATTATTATTGTCAAGTCCTTATTCGGTGCTAAAAGAATGTACACTTAGCAGACTCATCCATGCTATGCCTCACTCTTTTGTCAAACATTCAGTAAGATGTTCTTATCAAATTCAGGAAAGTGGTTTCTATAGCATAGGAATTATGTACTGCCTACATTCAGTTCCAAGCTATTTGTTTATTCTATTATTATTTTAATTTTTAGTTAAAAACTTTACACAAAGGAAATTTCTGGTATGCATTAAGATGTTGCAACTTTCTGCAGTATTTTGCACTTAAATCAATGTCCTAACGTACATCCATTACATGTGTGTGTGTATTCAGTTACTAAATATATTTCCTTGAAGTTCTTAGCACAAGTTGTTTGTATGATTTCTTAGATGCTCTTCCTGCACCATACAAACACAAATGCTAGGATTTAGTATAGGTAACTAGAAGTGTATGATCATTGGGCCAAATGGAAAATCATCTTCTTGGGAGCTTAGAGCAATTAAGAGTATGAATGCTAATTCAGATCTTATTTAATTATAAAGTAGGAACCTGTTGAATCACCCTGGAAACTACTTCAAATTTTTTGTCTCGTAGAAAAAGCGCTCAATTTAGATGTTCATTTATGCCACAGAATTACTCAATTTCGTCAATGAAGAAGAGAAATTCAGATAGTGCCAAAAGGGGTCAGCATACTCTGGTGAGAGCAGAAGATGAAGAGAAGGTGATAGATGAAGTGGCAGACCATTTTCTCTTGGTTTACGATATGCATAATTCTTAAATTGGTTTATTTTTTTGATGGTCTGTAGGATTTGCCTTATCTGAAAGCAACACAAACGCCTTTGTCAAACTTACTGAAGAAAGTGGAGAAAGTGAATACAGGAAGTATGATAAGTATCCCAAAGCATAGTAAAAAGGTGAGGAATTATATGCCTGGATTTATTTGTATGTGGACTCTGCACACACAAATCATGGCCCTTATATGTTCTCGTAGACAATGAATATCTTTTAAATTTGAAATAGTATTCATAACCCTTGGGTCCTTTTCCAGTTACGGTAGCCTTTTGAGGAGAAGAGATTTTTACGTTTACTGTAACAGAAACTGTATTATATTACTTTTTCATTTGTCGTTTTTGGGGGAAGGAGAGTGTGCACTAACTCAAAAGTTTAGTCCATGCATCTCCTTCTCATGGTCATTCAATCTTCTTCTTCTTCTTCCTTTCTTTTTTTCATTTTTAATTTGTGGTGTGAGGTGGGGGAAGGGGGAGAGTGATGCACTTTATCTGGAGGATGAACAGAAACTATAACTTGCTGTCTCATCTTGTTGGTAGTCCTAACTCAAAAGTTTAGTCCATTCATCTCATTCTCATAGTTATTCAAACAAAATTGGTCCTTATCCTACCTACCCATTACATTACATTGGCAGGTAACTCACCAGGAATATGAAGTTGAAACATTGAATGGTAGAACTGTTACAAAACGCAGAAAGACAAAAAGTACGGTCATGTTTGAGGTATTATCTCTTTGAAAGCAAACAGTGTTAACAGTTGTTACATCCACACTTATGGTACTTAAAAGAAGCATTTCTTAGCAGACTGTTTATATCTTGTTTCGGTGCATCTCTTGACATCTTGGTTGTTGTGCTACATAAGGATCCAAGAAAGCAGAAGGGGCGGCCAACTCCAAAAGCTAATACCCCTAGAAATGTTATCAAGGTAACTAAAAGCTGAAGAAAAATAATTTCTAGTCTTGTTTCTTGATATGGGCTCTTCAAGTTCTTCATTCCTGGTCCTTGACTTCTAGTTCTTATAAAAGGTCTCCTATGTCCATTCAAATGGAATGCCACATTCTGATCTGGTTAATATTGTATTGAAAGACTCTCCTTGTTTGACAACTCGTTGATTTGGATATGCATTATTATGTTGTTAATAACTACTGAGGAACTGTAGTTTACTCAAATTGATCTCAATGAAATATTTAAGACCTAAAAAGTGTAGCAGCTCAATCAGTTACCAAAATACTGTACAAAATCACGGGGAATTTCCTGCTTCCTAGTTATGTCAACTATTGGCGTGAAACCAGTAATTGTTTGGGTCAATCTTGTGTTATAAGTTCAATCGCCTTGCCATAGTATTTTCTTTAGCTTGTTTTGAAGTTCATTGTGTAAACTGTGTGCAGGGAATCCATGGACGCGCTCCTCCAAAGCCTTCCATAGGTGATCTGTTCTCAGAAGGATCACTGAATCCATATGCAGATGACCCTTATGCATTTGACTAAGCGTAATTGTTTTTCATTCTAATCTCCTACTTAGTAGATAACAAAGATCTCTATTATACTATTGCCATCTCATATCAAACCAATGATCTTCATGACAATCTCCACACATTCTTGACTAGATTTTACATTTTCCTTATTGCACTATAATTTAGCAGATGCTTTGTTATTCTTTCATGTGAAATGTATGTGAATTTAATAGTGCATACTTGTAGCCATTGATTAGTAAAGGGGATTAATCCTTTTTACCAGAGCGTAAGTGGCGCTTTCTTTTTCGTACTTTTTTCTTTTGTCACCGTTAAAATTATAAGTTTGCTTAAATGTTCAATTGAAATACTCAAACAAACTGTTGGAAACGAAGCTTCAGTTAATCTTCATCTCCCTTGAACCCACTGTTGGGTTGGAAACTAACAGATTGGCTTGAATTTCTTATAATAATAGATGTAAAAGGAAATACTATTTCTATCAATGAGTTCCACTTTTAGGGTAAACTGATTCATATAGCTTTATTTTATGAAAAATGATAGGGGTACAAACTTTTTTGTATAAATTTCTCAGATAAATCTTCGTGTCAATCATGTGATGGGTTAGAGGGTGACATCACATGTTAAGTCATGTGATATCTAACCAATTACATGCTTGCCACCTAGGTTGTGATGAGAAGGTTGTACAAAGAAATTTGCATCCCTATCACTACTCCTAAGGGCATTCATGAATGTGTACTAGAAAAATGGCATAAGATCCAACTTCCTTCCTTAATTTTTACAAAAGCCTAAACATTATGGACGGAGGCAGTACATGTTTGAATCACATCATTTGGTGTGCTTCTATATTCTTTTTACTTAGTTTCTTCTTTGGCGGTTGTTCTTAGTTAGGTAAAAATTGTTTGGTAACTGGAATGTGTTAGAAACATATACAATAGAAATTTTGCCCGTGAAGTTTGCTGGTTTTGACAGTATTTGGTGAAAGTTTTGAGTGGACTGTTTCTTTTGAACTTTCAGGATTTCACTAAACAAGTGGGCATCTCAGTTTTGCTCTTCTTATCTGAATAATAGAGTTCTATATTCAGAAAATCTTGAACTTCTTTAAATGGTCTGTCTAAGGCTCTGAGCAATTACACCAGAGCCATTAAGTTGAAAATCTTCATTACCTTTCAGTCATTTTAGCAGTCAAACTAACTAGTAGAATTTGTCTTCTCATTTCGCAAAGGGTTTCGAATCTCCTGTCTCTTTTACAACTAGAAATAATTACTAGTACAACTTAAACATAATTTTGCTGCTATGCTCTTCCATTTTACTTGGCATCTTAACTGACAATGAGATTGAGAAATCTATGCAATATAAACAATACTGTCTCCGTCCCAAAAATAAATAAATCCCATTTGACAAGTCAAACTTTTTAAGATTGTAGCTTTACTTGTTTGTACCTTCTTTGAATTGCACCATCAATATATCTTTTTTTAGAAATGAGACTATTTTTCTGGGACATACTAAAGAGGAAAGTGGTAATATTTTTTTGGGACGGAGGGAGTACATTAAGTCATTTTATGTGATATCCAAGGCTATTCAGTGTATTTAACTTCTGCAATATGTCTTTTGCTAAGTGCAAATGCAAAAGTTCATCTCTGCTCCTACATTACATTTGGGTCATGTACTGCCCAAGGAAACCTGTTTCTGTAGCATGAAGCTCCTTATGTGGTCAAATAGCTCAGATGGCGTTGCTGAATTGCATTATGATCTATGATTTCATAATCGAGCCTATACAATAAGAATAACAACCAAAAGTCCATCAACACAAGCGGATTGAATAGTCATACTGGAAGCTTGTGTAGACCAAATAGAATATAGTTGTATATCAATCATAAATTTGGATAAATTTCATTGTATTTAGAGATGTGTTTTAAGGTTTGATTAAAGCAGTAAGGGTGGCATGAAACTCTATTGTTTTCTTTTTTTCTATTTCAGGTGCTAAATGTTTTTGTGGTATTCTGACCTACTTTGCTGATAGCAATCTGGAAAGAGCTTCGCTTGCAGAAGGTTCAAAGATTTTTGGAGTACATTTCATCCTTTTCAATTCCACGACTGTACAAGTCGATTCCGTTTGTTGACACTTGGCTTTTCTTTGTACGATAAAGTTAGCCTCATTAGATGTTTAGGTTGGTGAAACTCTAGTACTGTAAAAATGTGTAGGAAACAAATAAACAGCATTTAGCCGAGTGGATATGTGGGTATCAGTGAGATGAGAATCAGCTCAAAAGATGAAATTTTCTCTCTCTCTCTCTCTCTCTCTCTCTCTCTCTCTCTCTCTCTCTCTCTCTCAGTCTTTTCTCTGGATTCTATTACTGTGTTACTTTAGCTCGCTCGTCCTTGGTGCCGTTGATTGAGAGTATTCTGGCAGTAATGGAACGATGGGTTATCAATAAGGACTGTTGTTGTTATAGATTCTCAAATTGGGTCACTGATGACAGTGATGTGGCTGAGTGATACCCACACCATCCATGCCAGTACAGATGATTATGCGTCATGGATCGTGTTGTTGTTGAGGTCTCAATTGTTATTATAGTTAGTACTTCAGCGAAGAGTAATGACAATGAGTACTCAAGTTTTGCCTTTGGTTGAGATGTAGATCGGAGGTTGAGAGCTAGCTGAATTGGTCAAAGTGTTCCCTATTCTCTACAGCGAAATGTGGTTTAATTGGGGGGAGGGGGTGGGATGTAAGTAAGGAATTTGGTTCGATAATATAGCTGGCGTTTATTTTCACACATTAGGGGGTCAAAACATATTGATTGGATGCAGTAAATACACTGAAAGAAATCAAGTCATTCCACCTTCTTTGCCTACCATACAGAGTTTTCAGAAAGTAAACCGGTGGCGCTATGTTCTGGGTAAAATATAAGTGGCCTCCTTGCAGTTCCAGGGGACTGTGTTTGGGAACTGGAGGGTCAATACTCACTTGTCCTAATATCATTAAGCTGAACACTAAGCTGTGTTAAAGGGAGAACTTAGGTAGGTAGCAGCTATAAGGGCCTCTTTTCAAAATTCTTCGAGGGAATTTGGGTATCTGCTCAAATTCTCTAGCTGACATTGGGATTATATTACATCGAACAAGGGTGACAAGGAACTTGGGCTATTCGTAAACCATTTTCTGCAAGTTTAGATCTTTAACATGAATACACCACATTGATTTAGAACACAGATACATGGCATCATAGGCTCAAGTTTCTTTTGTACAATAATATAGCTTGGGGAACAATATGCGGACTGCTTGGTGGATTATGAGCATCTTCATGCACAGGCTAAATAATTTTCACTCTTGTAGTCTTGTAGATTGTACTCCAGTGTATATTGGAAGAAAAACTGTTTAGTTTCTTGAACACTTGGGAATCCAAATTGCAATTCATGAAGGAAAATATCAGAACAAGATTTTGTATAATTTGATGATCCCATGCACATTACTAGAAAAAAACTGAATTGAATGGCTAATCCAGATACAAATTTTCGTAAGCAAGCATTTGTTAAGCATTCCGTGGTCGAGAATATGCTGAAGTAGAACACTCTAATTGAGTAAATGCTGAATGTAGTTCCCACCAGAGCAGAGCAACGTTTATGGTAACAAAAAAAAAAAAATCCCATGTCGAGAGCACGAAATCTCTACCATTGGTTCGAAAGCTTAAATTGAACTACAGGAACTCCAATTTTGATACCAACAATCCTACATGTTCCCAAATACTACCATAGATTGAATGGATATATCAATGGAAAGTCAATGCCCAAATATCAATCACATGAATGTGGAAATAGTGGGAGGGATATGTTGTCGAGATAGTAAGAGAGGAATTATGAATATGCTGTTTGATAACACAATATGAATGTGAAGCAGTTCATGTTAAAATTCAAAGAATTGCATGCCAAGCTTCTTTGGTCGACACACATCTACTTGATCACATTAGTAAGCCTGGTTGAGTCCCACCGGCAAAGCAGAATAATATTTTCTACTTTTTCCATACAGGAAAGTGGAAACCATGTAACAAATGAACCGTAGAGTTAATATGGTTGTCAGGCAGCACCAATTAACCATTTTGGGCAAGACTTGATCCCTTTGCACAGGTCAATTCTTGGTGCCAAGTGCCTGTTATGAAGAAGCTCTATAGTCAAGTAGCCAACCATGCCAAGGGTGGCCAAATGTGTATGGTCTCAATCCACATCCATGAGATCTATATATTCTTTCTAGCATTTCCATCAAGCAAAACATGCCTTCTTTGATATTTCCTTCTGCTCGTGACCACGTTGGTCATGATCATTTCATTACAAGTAAACCCGTTTAGCAGTCAAAGTTTCAAAAGTGAAGATTGTAAACTTTAATTGAAATTCATGCTACTTTAATTTCATGAATTCATAATCTATAATGCCCTAAAATCTTGGAACACATAATAATCACTAAACATATAATTTTAGGAACATGAATTTAAGTACTAACCTTGATCCATGCTTTGCTTAAAGTTGAATACTTTGATGTAGGAATTTTCTTCCTCCTTGCCTTTACTTTAATCTCTTCTTGATGGTGAGAAGAAAACCTAACCCTAAGCCTTTTTCTTTTCTCTCTTGACGACTTTTCTTAGAGACGTGAAAAGAAAACCTAAAGTGTTTTAGGGTTTGGAACTTTAAGTCTTTTTATAGGCCAGAGAAAGAGGGAATCCTTTTCCTTATATAATTCCCAAAAGCTTTAATAATATTTTATTCCCACTAAACCATCAAAGTGGGCCCTTAATATTAAAGCCCAATTAGATATTAAGTCATGTGGGACACTTTTATTTGAAATAATCCAACATTCTCCCACTTGGCCCATATGACGACTTGAGAATTTAATAACAACTCTAAGTGCGCAATGTTATAATATCCTCCATAATGTCAATTTGGGTTTTTCTTTAATTAAGTTAAAACTGATTGGATCATGGCGGTCACACATCATTCAATCGATATGATCCCTTTCATGTATCACAAGATCAATCTAACTTAAACTTTAACCATAATGAGGTGAACCATAAGCCTCAACCATACAGTCTTCCTAAGAAGACTAAACCATAATACATTAAAACAATACAATGTAAATAAGCAGAAAACATATCCGTAAATGATATCAAAATGTCATAAGATAATGAGCAAATAACTGTTATGCATACGTATACACATACAAACTATCATGCTAACAAGGACTTATCCATGATACCCATCCTTTCGACATGTCCACGAAATGTCTTAGGTGGCAACCCTTTTGTTAACGGATCCGCTACCATAAGATCGGTCGATATGCTCAATAGACACTCTATGTTTCGCACTTCTTCTTTGACCGACAGTACTTCAATTCCATATGCTTAGCACCCTTAGAATACTTGTCGTTCTTTGAGAAGAAGACGGAATTGTCACAATAAATTCTCGGCTTGGCTATCTTGTCAACAATTCCAAGCCCCGAAATAAAGTTCCGCAACCACAATCCATGAACAGTGGCCTCAAAGCATGCCACAAATTCAGCCTCCATAGTAGAAGCGGAATGATGATCGCTTTCCACTTCTCCATGATATCGCTCCTCCAGCTAGAAGAAACAAATAACCGAATGTTGACTTTCTCGAGTCAACACATCCGGCATAATCTGAATCTGAATATCCTATAACTTCGAGGTTATTAGACCTCCTATACATGAGCATGTGTTCCTTGGTGCCTTGTAAATACCGAAGGACTTTCTTTGCAGCTTTCCAATGATCAATACCAGGATTACTTTGATACCGGCCTAGCATTCCAACAGCAAAGCTGATATCAGGCCGAGTACAAGTTTGTGCATACATTAAGCTCCCAACCACTGATGCATAGGGGATCAAATTCATTTCCTTTCGTTCCAAATCATTCTTTGGACATTGCATTTGACTGAACTTGTCCCCTTTCTGTATTGGAACAATTCTTGCTGAACACTTTTCCATTTTGAATCTCTCTAAGACCTTATTGATGTAAGCTTTCTGAGACAGTCCCAACATTCCATGTGACCTATCACGGAATATTTCTATTCCTATCACATAAGATGCCTCACCTAAATCTTTCATTTCAAAGTTCTTAGAGAGAAAATCTTTTACATTACGTAACATCCTAACATCATTAGCAGCAAGTAAAATATCATCAACATACAAGACCAATATTACGAACTTGCTCCCACTGACCTTCATATAGATACACCGATCAACGGTGTTTTCTGTGAAACCATAAGAAGTAATGGTATCATTAAACTTAATATACCATTGGCGGGAGGCTTGTTTTAGTCCATATATTGACTTCTTCAATTTACACACTAAACTTTCCTTATATGTGGTCATGAACCCTTCAGGTTGATCCATATAAACCTCCTCTTCCAATTCACCATTTAGAAAAGCGGTTTTAACATCCATTTGGTGAAGCTCCAAATCATAATGAGCCACCAAAGCCATAACAATTCTTAAAGAGTCCTTCTTAGATACCGGGGAGAAGGTCTCTTTATAGTCAATGCCATCCTTTTGTGTATAACCCTTTGCAACGAGTCGGCCTTATACCTTTCAATGTTTCCATTCGAGTCACGTTTAGTCTTAAAGACCCATTTACAACCGACTCTTTTGGAACCTTTAGGCAACTCTACTAAGTCCCAAACTCGATTGTCATACATTGATTTTATTTCTTCTTTCATAGCATCTAACCACTTTTACGAATTGTTACCATTCACCGCTTGACTAAATGAGGTTGGATCATCATCAATGCTTAAGTCACATTCATGCTCAAGATTATAAACCACATAGTCATCGAAATAGCAGGTCTTTTCGCCTTACGACCGTCTCAATCCTATTTCCTCTTGTGGCTCAATAATCTCTTGCTCGACGAACCGGTTCATCTATTATATTTTCATTCGGTGGGGTTTCAACATTAACTTGTTGTTCGGTATGTTGCGAGACGTGATACAACAATAGGAACAACAACTTCGAAGGAATATCGGGTAGGCATTTCAACCCGAATTTCCTTAATGTCAACTTTTCTTGGTTCCCACTCCCACCGACTAAGCCATTCTCAATGAACCGAGCATTGCACGACTCAACGATTCTCGTACTATGGTTAGGACAAGTAAAATCTATACCCTTTGACTTTTCGGGATAGCCAATGAAATAACCACTTGACCGTCCTAGCATCAAGTTTCTTTTCTTGTGGATTATACAACCTTACCTCCGTTGGGCAACCCCAAACATGAAGATGTCTCAAACTCGGTTTCCCTGTCCACAATTCATAAGGTGTCTTAGGAGCGCCTTACTAGGAACCCGATTGAGAAGGTATTCAGCGGTCTTTAATGCATGCATCCACAAAGATAAGGGTAAAGAACAATTACTTAACATACTTCTAACCATATCCATTAATGTACGATTTCGTCTCTCGGCCACACCATTCTGCCGAGGTGTACCGGCATTGTATACGTGCACAAATGCCACGACTTTCGAGGAATTTTGCAAATGGACTGGACATTGTCCCTTCTCGTGAACCTTCCATAATATTTACCACCTCTATCGATCTCACTATTTTTACTTTTTTATTTAACGCCTTTCCACCTCATTTATGAACACCTCAAGGACATTCACAAAGATGAGACTTTTCATGCGTAAATAAATATAACCATAACGTGAGTAATCATCAATAAAAGTGATAAAATACTGTTCACCACCCCAACTAGGGTTATCAAAAGGACCACAAATATCGGTGTGTATCAATTCAAGAAGTTGAGTGCTTCTTGTGGCGGACTTTTAATGTGGTTTTGGTTTGCTTTCCCTTAATGCAATCCACACATATAACCCGATCACTAAAATCCAATTGAGGAAGGATTTCACTTTTCACCAACCTCATTAACCTTTCTTTGGAAATATGACCTAATCTTTGATGCCACAAGAAAGCGAAATTTTCATCGATGCACTACGTTTCATGCCTACACTATAATCAACATGATACAGGATTCGGCAAATTCATTATTAAGATTAAAACGGTAAAGAGAATCACACAAAGTACCGAACCATAATAGTACTTGTTTTTAAATAATGAAAAACACCGTTTCCAAACTTAAAATTAAAACCTAAAACATCCGGCTTCCTCTTGAAACAAGATTTCTAGCACAATCAGAACATAGAGACACCCTTCAAGATCTACATGACAGGTGTCCAAGATCAATCTATACGTCCCAATTCCTTCTATCCGTGCTTTCATCTGTTTCCCATAAACAAGTATTGCTCGGTTCCGTTTATGGGCCGGATCGTAAGGAATCCCCGTATAACATGAGACACATGAGTAGTTGCACGAGAATCTAACCACCGGTATTATTAGGTACTTCTATAAGGTTTGATTCAAAACATACATAAATATTATGCATACCTTTCTTTTCGAACCATTCCTTCCTTTTAGGGCAATCTTTCTTTACGTGCCCTTCCTTATTGCGAAGTAACATTTAACCTTTTACGGATTCGACCCTCATTAACCTTCATTGGGGCCTTGTCCTTTTTCTTGTTCTTCATACCTGGTTTGGCCTTCTGTTGTTATTTCCATCATAGACGTGAGGTTGATGGAGTGATCCCTTATCTTCTTTAATCTCCCTTCTTCCTGCACTAACATGGCCTTAAGTTCATTTGAGTTCCATTTATCCTTAATGGTGTTGTAGTTCACCTGGAACTGACCAAATTCAGCAGGAAGGGAGTTCATGATAAACTGTACAAGGAATGAGTCACTCACATCCATCCCCAAAGTCTTCGGTTTGCTACTAAGTTGGACATTTACATTACGTGATCATGAATTGACTTAGACCAATCAAACTTCTTTGTAGTTAGCTCACCCATAAGGCTACCCACTGGATTTATCGGCTAAGTCCGACCGAGAATATTCTTTGATTTTTAGCAGGAATTCCCTAGCATCATCTTTTAGTGCAAATATTCATACATGCTCATCTTTTAGTGCTTTGAGTTAACTTTAATAGATTCAGATATATTTATGTAAATCTTTAAATATGTATTTAAGTTCACCTTTGGGCAATCCCTAAATACATAAACATAATTGATGCCAATAGAAAATACTTTAATGGATAATCATTACATACATTAGCTAAATAAGTTTTCTATCTTTGGATATACGACTATCTAACCAAGGTGAATGATTTATCCCTTTAATGTTATAGATTACGAGCAATGGTCCATCTTTGGATGACCTCCTAGCTAAATAATCTATAATCTCAATTGTTCAATCAACCGTTCTTGTCATTCTTTAAGGGCATCTCTTTACTCATGAACAATTGTAATTTTATTAATTTAATGTGCTGATATTCTATTCGGCCACTTTGGTGACTAACAAGCTATTTAATATCATCACGTTCTATTTTATTTTTCATATTTTAAGCCTTGAACAAAATAAAATTTTATTTGAAAAATAACATACTATCCAATTTGTTCAACTTTAACGTTCTATGCATAAAATATGAAAACAACCTTTCTAGTCTTGATCCATGAACACCCCGACCGTTAGAGAGAGAAATGACGTAAAATACTAACATGTATATATATGTAATAATCTCTCAAAATGATTAAATCAATGATATACTGCTTCAAAAAAATTAAAATAACAAATCGGGGAAGCCAACCATGGTATTAAAGAATTCACTAAATCATAATTCACGTCTGCACATTGGAGTAGGAGCCGAGAGAGGACCATAACATTCTGGCCCAAATCACGCTATACATACATGTGAAAGGTTTGAAACCTTCCCAGCCATGTATAACAAACCGTTAGTACCCTCTTCTTATTACCTTGTCTTTCAAGTCGATTCTCGATCGATCCACGAGAATAACAAAATTTCTTTAAATTTCTTTAAAACCAATTTACAAAACATACAAGGTCATATGTGCAATTCAATTTAACGAAAATCTACGGCGGAATAAACTTTAATCATCAAATTGAATTATCAATTATAATAGGAAAATTATGAGTTCCATAAACCAAGGCTCTGATACCACATGTAAACTTTAATTGAAATTCATGCTACTTTAATTTCATGAATTCATAATCTATAATGCCCTAAAATCTTGGAACACATAATAATCACTAAACATATAATTTTAGGAACATGAATTTAAGTACTAACCTTGATCCATGCTTTGCTTAAAGTTGAATACTTTGATGTAGGAATTTTCTTCCTCCTTGCCTTTACTTTAATCTCTTCTTGATGGTGAGAAGAAAACCTAACCCTAAGCCTTTTTTTTTTCTCTCTTGACGACTTTTCTTAGAGACGTGAAAAGAAAACCTAAAGTGTTTTAGGGTTTGGAACTTTAAGTCTTTTTATAGAAAGAGGAATCCTTTTCCTTATATAATTCCCAAAAGCTTTAATAATATTTTATTCCCACTAAACCATCAAAGTGGGCCCTTAATATTAAAGCCCAATTAGATATTAAGTCATGTGGGACACTTTTATTTGAAATAATCCAACAAAGATCTAAAAACACAAATTGTTCATAAAAAATGATCCATGATGTCAGTGTAGTCACTTGTACATTTATATCATTGTGAACACTGAAATCTGGGCACTATAAGAAGTGACTAAGTAACTGCAATACGATCCCAAGCTATTACATTCATCAAACAGAGCATTTCAAATTGAAAGGAAAACTAAAAAGTTGTTTTCTAAATCCCCAACAAGGCAGAATAGTTGTGATAGTTTTGCCAAATTTCAAATCGAAAGGAAAACGGAAAAGACATTTCCACTGCATCACCAACAAGGCAGAATATATGTGATTGAAATAAAATTTTCACTGATTCCTACATTCTGATTATTCTCGAATCCTGAATCAACTCGAATTAGACTAACACGAAAAATTTGAAGGAATTCAAAAGTATAGCACACTATAAGGATGTGTTAGACTCTAGTTCTCAATGCAATTTCCAGCAGAACTTCAAATTTTATATACGGCTTTCCTGCAAAGTTAGGTAGGCTGTAAATGGACTAACGAAATAGGCAACATATTTATAACAAAATCAAACATCCGCATTAGATTTTCAAAATTTTACAGCAGCTAATTATATAAAGTGAAACTATCCAAGGACCGAGCATAAGAATCACCAACGAACGGATTAGACGGATGGGTGAAAAGTGAAAGAGAAGTGTTAGTAGGTGAAGAACACGAAACATAGAGCGGAGAGAGACATTAAAAGCGAGATCTGAAGAAGCATCAACTCCATCAAGCTCGAACAGTTCATCTTCTTACTCGACACTTTCTCTCTCACCAATTCCATCTTCAAATCCTCCATCTCTCTCTTCAATTTCACCGCATCGTTTTTCTCGCTCTGTTCCAACAAATCCACATTATGAACAGAAGTTTCAGAAATCATAACAGCTCAAATCTCAGAAATTTGTGAGCGTGCGTGTATGTTTATTTTTGTGTGAGTGTGTGTATATATGAGAGAGTACATTGTGTTGATGATGGTTGATTGACGAATCAAGGTGGGGAATCAAGGATGAAAGCAGAATTGCAGCTTTGGCACAACGAATCGAGATTTGAGACATTTGACCTTCGCTTTTGATTCCACCTTCACTTGCCTCCATTTCTCTCTCTCTCTCTCACACAGACACACACACAATCAAAATCTCTCTAATGAATGGTGATTTCGTCGGGTTCGTTTTGTAGTTTCGGAAAGGGAGGGAAAGTCCCACGCTTTTCTGTTCATCTTCATTTTCGAAGAGAGAGATGCTATTTACGCCCATGAAATTGCTTAGTACACCCTAACAAAAATTACTAAAATGTCATTATAAATTTAGACTTAAATACCCTTATTGTTATTAAGTACACCCCACCCCTTTTTTATCTAATTTCAATAGCACTTAGTACACCCACCTCCCAAAGTTTTTAAATACACCCCTCTTCATCCCTCTCAATTCATAATCTCAAAACTCTCTTCTTCCAAACTCATTTTCTTCTAACTTCCATCATACTTCAAACCCTAAATTCCAAAAATACATCCACATTGCTGCTAATGATGGAAAAACAAGCCAAAGGGATCAATTATGTAAGTATTTCATTTCATTTCATGTCTTTAATTGCAATTTTCTTCAGCTTTTCGGAGTTAACTGGGTAATCGTGTTCGGCAATGGACTACGGAACATCACAAGGGTTTTTGGGTAGGGAACCATAGAACAATATAAGGGCTGTTCAGCAACCCCACCGAACATTTTGAAGTTAATTCGGCTGGTTCCCACCGAAATTTCATCAAATAGCTCGGCAGGGGTACCGAACTGTAACTCTAATGCTCGGTAGGGGTACCGAACTGTCTTCATAATGATCGGCAGGGGTACCGAACTGTCCATTTTTTGTTCCATGGTTCCCTACCGAACAGTATGTATGTTATTTGCTTATTAAGTTTTGTTATTGTAATTGTTAACAGAATTCAAATACGTTGTCTTCGGAGGGCAGTGTGATTGGCCCTGAAGAAAACCAGATCATTCCTTATGAACCTGGAGTTGAAAACAATGTTGAAGATATTGTGTTGGATTTCACAGAAGTGTTCACGACGCATGAATTGTTTTCATCTCGTGAGGTTATGTTTGATTGGGTGCGCGCTAGGGGACAGGAGCATGGCATTGTGATAATAATCAGCAGGTCGGACAGTGGTACATCTAGTTGCAAAAGGGCTCGAATGTTGATGACTTGTGAACGTAGTGGCCATTACCGTGAAAAGAAAAAGGTTGAGGCACTACCATCAGAATTAGAAAATGTTGAAGAGGCTAATGCTAATGTGAGTAAATGAAAAAGGAAGAGAGAAATTTGTACGAAGAAGTGTGGATGTCCTTTTCGTTTGAGGGGGAAGCAATTATCTGATAATCAATGGCAATTGGAGATTCAATGTGGTGTGCACAATCATCCAACTGCGGAATACTTAGAAGGCCACTCATATGCTGGTCGATTATCAGTGGAAGAGGAGGAATATGTAGTTGATTTGTCACACAACAATGGTAAACCGAAAGACATTTTGTTTGGTTTAAAACAAAATTTTGAACAGAATAAGTCCACAATAAAGACGATCTACAATGCTCGTACGAAGAGTAAAGTTACTGAGCATGATGGCCGATCGGAAATGCAACAGCTAATGTTTAAATTGAAGAAGCATGGGTATTTATATCATGATCGGCGCTGCGAGAAAACTAATACTGTAAAGGATCTTTTCTTTGCTCACCCGACGAGCGTTGATTTATTGAAGTGTTTTCCGAAGGTCATCTTTATGGATTGTACTTACAAGACAAATAGGTACAAGTTACCTTTGTTGGAGATTGTTGGTGTGACGTCGACACATATGACTTTCTCTATTGCAGCCGTGTATTTGGAGTCTGAGAAGGAAGACAACTATATGTGGGCGTGCACAATATTGAAATCCTTGATGCATTAATCTGAGCTACCTAGTGTAATTGTTACTGATAAAGAAAAGGGTTTGATGAATGCACTTGAGCACACTTTTCCCTCTTCGAGACATTTTCATTGTCGGTGGCATATTAATAAGAATGTTTTGGCAAATCGCAAGAAAATTTTCTGAAAAAAGGAGATGTGGGATTCGTTTATTGCAGCTTGGAATGTTTTAGTGGTCGCAGATACTGAGTTAGAGTTTGATCAGTTCCTTAGCAGCCTGCAATCAAACTTCAAAGAATATCCATCTGCTTTGAAGTATGTCATTGAGCATTGGGTAGTGCCGTACAAGGAGAGATTTGTTGCTTGTTGGACAAATACCGTCATCCATTTTGACAACACCACAACAAACAGGTATATTCACTTCAATGTATATTGATTTCTATATGTCTTAGATAAAGATGTGCTTTGAACCAATGGATTTCTGATTTCAGGGTGGAGAGCCATCATGCAACGTTGAAATGACAGCTCGGATCCAGCAAGGGTAACTTCGATACATGTTGGCATCAGATTCACACGCTCATTGAGACATCATACAATGCAATAAAGTAATCATTTGAGAAGAGCAAGAATGTAGTTCAACATAAATACAAATCAATTGTATTTATGTCTCTGCGAGGTATGGTGTCAATACATGCATTGAACAAGATTTATGAAGAAATGGGTGGAATCGGTGAAGATCCTGTAGACCCTCTGTTGTGTGGGTGTTCATTGAGAAAGACTTGTAGATTGCCATGTCGTCATGAGATTTCTGAGTATGTGAGATCGAACACACCAATTCCCCTTGAAAAGGTTGATTCATTTTGGAGAAAATTAGATATGATACCACCTAAGGGAGATGAGGTTGTTGGTGTGAGGGAGGAACTAGAAGTTAAAATGACTCATTGCGTTGATGAGTTTGTAAAAAACTTTAGAGACGTCCATACGGAGGATAGACTGTTAATGTTGAAACGATTGATGGAAGCCTCGAATCTAGCAACAACACCACTCGTGATACCCAGACCTCAGGTCTAAACTCGTGTTCGTCCCAAGCTTGCAAAGCCTAGGTTGTCCAAATCAACAAAACGGGATCCTAGCGCGTTTGAGTATGTGGAGTCCATTGATCAAGATAGTTGTTCGTCGGCTGAAGAACCACTCGTAACCTACGAGGTTGGTCCATCATTTAAACGTCCTACATTCACAACCACCAAGACAAAGATTCCGGTAAATATTTTTAATTTTTTATATTTAATTAATTAGTCATATTTAATATTAGTTTTCATAAAGTATATTGACGTCAATTTATCTTTTTTCAATAGGTTGTTCGCCTAACCACCTGAGCTGCAACTTCGATTGGTTATATTCATCTACTACCACCAAAGTTTAAAAACTTTATTGAAGACACTAAGAATGTTCTTGGTGATGGGCATTGTGGTTTTCGCGCCGTAGCTGAATTAGTTGGATATAAAGAAGAGGATTGGGGTAGGGTTCGAGGAGACCTCCACCATGAGTTGTCGACCCACATAGAGTTCTACACACAGGTTTTCAACGAGCATGGTATGGTTGATAAGGTATTGAAAAGTCTCGACTACTACGAGGTGACTGCACCGAAGAAATATTAGTTTTGTAACCCATATATGGGTTACTTGGTTGCATCATTCTATAATGTTGCCTATGTTAGTTTAGATAAGAGAATATCAATCATGTACCTACCTTTGAGAACCGAACCCCCATCCAATCCAAAATTGATATGTACCGGTTGTGTGAACAGAGACCATTATATTCAGGTACGCATACATCTATTTATCTAATGTGTAATTTATATTATAACAACACTTTATATTGCAATTCATGACATATATGTATTTCAATTGAAGGTGTTCTTGCGCGAAGGCGCCCCATTGCCTCCGGTGACAACATACTGGGAATCGAATAGTGAAGAATCTGCAGCTGGGTGGAAGGATATTTTTAGAGTTCAACTAGATATATACGATGGTAGTATTGATGGAAACAGTCGCACCACAGATAGTAAAGATACTGTCGTTGATGTAAACTAAACTTTGTTTTGTAAGAAATATTGGTATTGTAAAATAGTTATTTTTGATGTCAATATTGCGGTGTTTTTAGGTTTGTTTGGAAAGACTTTATTTTGTGATTGATGTATATATAGTTAAGAAAAAAAAAATTTAACTTGAACACACTGTTCGGTAGCCATCAACCGAATTTTGCTCAATGTGTTCGGTGGGGCAACCGAACACATTCAGAATGGTTCGGCACCATAACCGAACACCTTCTAAATAGTTCGGTATGGGTACCGAACACGTTGAGAAATTTTCGACACTCCTTCCGAACACACTTTGAAAAGTTCGGTTGATGGCTACCGAACAGTGTGTTCATAGTTGAATTTTTTTTTCTTAAATATATTTACATCAATCATAAAACATAAGGTATCATACGTCTGAACGTAAAATTAACATAATGCTATGGACATACGTTTGAACCAATCATACTTAATATTCATTCTCGGGACGCTAACATAACATAACATAACATAAAAAGTTACATAAAAAGCTACAATTTAATCAATTCTCATAAAAAGTTACATAAAAAGCTACAATTTAATCAATTCTCATAAAAAGTTACATAATGAGTTGTACATAAATAGTTACATAAAAAGTTAATCAATTTCCTCGTCTCCTACGACGAGTCCCGCCATGAGATGTACCCGCCTCGTCTCGTCCGGAAGTAGATGGACCCGCCTCGTCTCGCCCGAAAGTAGAAGGTCCCGCATTATATGGACCTCCTACTATCATATAAGTTCTGTCCAATACATCAGCCAATTCATCCGCTGTCATTACCCGATCACCTAACCTCCATCTCTGCACTGGAGGTTGTATTAAATTCCGTACAGACGTAACCATCTCCCATGCGTTAGGTACTCGAGTCGGAGATATCACGGTAAACTAGGGGGACCGTCTCTCGGGGTTTTGAACCAACGGATGTGAATGTGCATTGTACCACTGCATATAGTCAGGAGCACAATCCCATGGTAGTTGGGCAATAGTACCAAGACGATCAGTAGATAGGACGTGACTATCCCAAACATTAAAGTACGGTACAAAGGGCAGGAGGGTAGACAAACTCTTTTTTTCCCATCTCACATGAACATCAGCAGCGATCGGTGTACATGGAATCGTCTAAACATAACCGAATTGTCTAAGAACTCGGTTTGGATGGTATGGTTCCACAACAGAGCACACCACTAAACATCGTGATATAACGAAACTGAGGGAAATAGATGTAAATCCCTAAAAAGACCCGTATACGGAATCCAAATTACCTACAATAACCAAAGAAAATTAATTTAACATATATGTTTTATAAAATAAAAAGAAAACTAAATTAAATAGCACTCACATCATTGGCCTTAAGGATGTCAAGACACTCTCGGTATTGGATCAATTTTTGCATAGATGCTCCAACTTTTCCTTGTGGTAACCACCTCATTGCAAGTGTGTATTGAATCTTGTAATTTGATCTATATGGAGGCCTAAAAGCAGGAAAATGTTCGTATATCCAAGCCTACATGCAATAAAACACAACATCTATCAAATATACTATGGTTCCATAACATATGACTTTCTCTAATGTTTGAATGTAATGAACTGAAAATACAAGTATGTTACCTCCAATAACGTCGAATATCCAGCCATCTGCTTTATCTCAGCTCGGGACGCTTGCCCTAGCTGTCTATACAGATACGCAAGAGTTGCAGCCCCCCAGGCATACATATCTACGCTGGTCAGATCATCCAAAAACTCTAAGTAGATCGTATTCACCCGTGTCCCACTCTTGTCAGCGAAAAGAGTGCAACCAATAGTGTACAACAGATATGCTCTGGCTGAACGAGCACATGCAAAAGGATCATCAGATGTACCGTCTTCCTGGAATCTCTCACGAAGCCACTCTAACTTTATTGATGACCCTCTAGCACCATGCATCCCAACGATCGCTTCAGAGACATGCACTCCAAACAAATTCGCAACCTCTTGAGGTGTATATGCCACACTCCGCTTTGAAAACAGTGGTTGCCCAGTCACATTCAGTCCTGTAAGACAATACACATCATCAAGTGTAATTGTCATCTCTCCAAAGGGCATGTGGAAGGTATTCGTCTCTGGATGCCACCGTTCCACAAATGCCGACACCAGTACTTTATCCACTTCTGCATACGAGCATTTGGATGACACATTAAGCCCCGAGCTATTGACAAATTTTTTCATTATTTCATTACAGTTATTACGAATTGCCCACTCTTCCTGTTTGGTAGTGTGATTCAAACATTTCAACAATGCTCGCTCTTCCCCATTCCAGATACATGCCGCTACATGATCATTGAAGGTCGTGAACAGCGATGAAACTTGTGGCCCACCAGGAAACGGGACAAATGTCTCTTCTTCTTCATCTTCCTCCTCCTCCTCATCCTCCTCCTCAACACCGCCTCCTCTTTCATACTCATGTTGTTCTTGTTGTTGCTGTTGTAGAAGTACTTGTTGTTGCTTTTGCTGTTGTAGAAGTACTTATTGTTGCTGCTGTAGTTGCTGTTGTCGTAGTAGTTCTTGTAGATGTTCTTCTTGTTGTTGTGCATGTTGTTCTCGTTGTTGTCTTTGTCTGTTAGCCCTAGCTGAAGCGGTAGGTCTTTTTCGCCTATATGTATTGATTTCTACACATATTAAATCTGTATTAGATCATCAAAGGTTAAGAAAAAAATAATAATAACACTGTTCGGCACCCTAGCCGGACAAATCTAAGTATGTTCGGCACCCTAGCCGGAAAAATCTTAGTATGTTCGGCACCTTAGCCGGACATAATTCAGTATGTTCGGTACCCTATCCGGAGAGTCTCAAAGTAGTTCGGAACCCTTGACGAACATACTTAGATGTGTTCGGTACCCTTGCCGAACTCCGCCATTACTGATCGGCTATCCAGTGCCGAACTGGCCACGCGAATGCAATGAAGTTTTACAACAAAACTTCCTTTAAATTGTAATTTTTCAATTGGTGAATCCTTAAAGTGGTGAACTAGTCTTTAATTGGTGAATCCTTAAAGTGGTGAACTAGTCTTTAGCTCGCTATCTCTTCGGCAAATTCTGTTAAGCGACGAGTTTCCTAATTAATCTTATATCTATCGTTGGTTTCCATGGGCGGCACCAGGTCCAGTCCTGAACTTTTGGGGGCCCAGGGCAAAAAGAAAAAAAGGGGCCCTTGTTGAAATATAAAAATAATAATTTTACGCAAATATTTTTTTACTTTTTATTATTCAAAGTATTGAAAAAGTGCAACATCTACAAACATATAAGAAAAAATAGTATCAACTAATTATTGAAAATTATTATTTTGCACTGATTTACACAATTTACAACAAAAACAATATATTTGTTTGCATCTTTTGAGTACAATATCAATAGAACCTGATTTTTACTTGGAATATTGTTATAATCTACCTAATGATTATTATAATTGGATTTGTATTTCAATCTAAGTAATTTTTACTGTTTAATGACTCAGTTAAAAAAATATTGATCGTCAACTAACATTTTTTTTTAGTGGATCCAAAATAAAATAAAGGTTAAATGACTCCGCTATGGTCGAACCCAAAATCTCTAATTTTATATAACAACACCTTATTCATTGAGTTATAGAGTCAATTACAAAATTATACTAATACATTATCTATTATACATAAATAATGTTTGTTAATTAAATTCAACGAACCCAAAATAAAACAAAAGGTAGGTTGGATGAATTTGCTAGGTATTGAACCCAAAATCTCTAGTTTTATAAATAACTACCTTATCCATTAAATTACAGTCAATTACAAAGATTTTTTTACATAATATATTATATTACATATTAAGGTTGTATACATAAATTTAGGGCCCCAAAAAATTGGAGTCCCATGGAGATCGCCCCCCAAGACATGGCTAAGAGCCGGGCCTGGGTGGCACTGGCGGATCCACAGCTTGAGGTCGGGGGAGGGCACAAGACCCCATTCAATTTTAATATATATATTTTTACCTTCAAAATGATGGTGTTTTGGATAGAGATCCATTTAATTTTTTTTCCCTTCCTAAGTAACGTATAATAACAACAATGAGGTAGAGACTAGTAATGAATTGTGATTTCTAAGCTTTTTATGTAATAATTAAAATTTATGACCCCACTAAAATATTTTTCTGAATCCGTCAGTGATAGGTGGTGGACATTTTTTAATCGATTTTCGTTGTGTCAATTTCTCCAACGTCAACACAAGCAACTTACTCTATCTCTTCGGCAAATTCTGCTAAGTGACGAATTTCCTAATCTTATATTGTTGGATTCCATAGGTGGTGGACATTTTCCTATCAATTTTCGTTGTGCCAATTTTTCCAACATCAACTTTCGTTATCGTGTTGAAAATTAAGTAATGTAATCGTAGAAAAAAACTTTGTTCTAATGTCTTGCATGACTCTGTACTTTGAAAATGATGACTAGGTTGTAGAATTTTCAAAGCTCGTAAGCTCGTGGTAATCTTTTTTGTTGGAAAATGCAATTAATGTAAGTAAGTGAGTTATTTAATGCATTAAATCTCAATCTTTAATTTTTAATCCAATGGTTGATAATGAGAGTAACCATTGATGATTAAATAAAAAAGTAACCATTAAATACTCCCCATAAGTATATATATATTTATTTATTAAGTAAAATAAAATTAAAAATTCTAATAGATGTGCCACGATTACTATTACTAGTGTAAAGTGAAAAGAGATCTCAAAATGAAACCTCATCACGCTTTTTTTTTTATAATCAAATTTACCCCCTTTTAAATATATTTATCACTCTTTTTAAATAATTACCCACAACTCTATAGAATGACTACACACTTCTCCCATTTTTCAAGAAATAAACTATCAAAAGCCATCAAATCTATAAAATAATAATTAAATATTAAAAAAATCATTAAAAACTAATTACAAAAAATTAAAAAATATTGATCATGTACATGCGTTGCATATGCCACATTTACTAGTAAAGAGATTGAGAAAGGCACTTTCGCAAAACAGGATTAAAAAAAATTTAAAAATAAAAAGGAAAATTGTAGCTCCTATGCCTCGCGAACCCCAATCCAGGCATTCGGACCTATATGCTACTAATTCTTATGATTAATATTTAATACATTTGCAACCTCTCTGAACAAATTATATCCAAATTACTCAGAGATAATAACAAAGATAACAACGTATAGGGAGCGACTATTTTCATTATAAAAATTGATTATTCATTACATCAGCTATTAGGATACTACACTAATTTATGTTGGGACAACATTTCTCTTCAATGAGGTCTGATATTATGAGCTCGAGCTTGTGGTATTTCTACAAACTTTAGCATTAGTGCAGTCAAATTAAATTTCATTAGATCTCTACGTTGTCACAGATCAAATTTACGAGCTTGTCCATTTTGTTATTTAAAAAAAGACAAATTTGATTTAACAGTGTAGAGATCTTAGTAAATTTGATATGACAACATTAACACACTTTTAAAAATACCACAAACTCGAGCTCGTAATATTATTTTTTATATTTATTTACTTACCCATTAAAATAATTGATGAGTCTATTCAAGACCCGCTCATCCAAGTGCACGTACCTCACTCAAGCAGGTGGACTCTAAAAAAACAAATGGTCAGGCCGTTCAAGTATATTTAATCACTTCCTTCTTTAGCCCAAGGTAAATTGATTTTGACACAATATACTGTCTCCTCTCATTCTCTCGGGGCTAGAGACTTACGACCACGCTATAGGGTTTTGGCGGAAAACCCGCCCCATCCCTCTTACGGTAGCTCTTTCTGTAGATAATTCGACGTTAGAAATACAAAATTCACGACGTGGTAACGATCTATTCTACACACTCGATATGCCCAATTTTCTATGCATCATCAATAATACAGTCCAATTTCCAAGTTTTCTTTTTTACTTCTCAATATGATAAATTTAAAAATTAGTCAATATTTTTTTCAATGATAATGTCTAGAAAGTTTTTGTTTAGTCATTTGTGCTTGTAGTATAAGAGGTGTTCAATAAATAATTTAATGACATTTATTCGTCAATAAAATTCATAAAATTTACGTTAAAATTGAGACTTTTATTGCCAAATAAAAATTAAGAGCAAATTTAAATAATATTATTGTTAAACTATTACTTGTTACGTAATTCTTATAAGCTTTATAGTTCAATTTTCGAATAAATAAATACTACAATTCATGAGAATATAATAATAATGTGTTAAAAGATAAGGTGTGTTTATTGTCCACATATAAATGTAGTGAGTAAATAATTTATAGGCTTAAATCGCAATTTGGTCACCCTACTTTGACAGAAAATTTATTACGCTCACCTTACAATTTTTTTTTTCAATTTCATCACTATACTTGGCATAAATCCCACGTTAATCACTTCATCCAGATTTTTGGAGTCCCCCGGGGCATAGCCGAGTGGTAAAAGGAGGGGGACAAAAGATTCTGGAGGCATGCAGCGTGGGTTCGATTCTTGGTGCATGGAAGCAATTTGCTTTCTTCTGAGGTTGGACCTTGTATGTGATATTAGTTGACATGTTCTCAAACCCTGTATTATTCGGGCACATCCCGCGATTTTCCTGGTAGTAGGAATGAGGGACCAGGACTACTACCCCAGGATTAAACCTGGTTAAAAAAAAAAAAAATCCAGATTTTTGGATGAAAAACTTACTATTTATTTTAAATCCCAAAAATACCCTTACAAATAACTATCAATTTAATCACTGCCCTCAGACATAAATATCAAGTTCATCAATTCATCCTGATTTTTGAATAAAAAGTTTAAAATTATCTTAAAAACCCGAAAATGTCATTACTAAAATATTAAAATTCATTGCAACCAAGAACAAACAAAAACCCAAAAATTGAGCAACTAGGGAAAAAGATCAAACACCCAAATCAACATCTTTTCATTCCAAGCTCAATCTACACATACCCCCTAACTCCTTCAAGAACCCCAAATCGATCCAATTTTTTGAAATCCAAATGGACCAAAATCATGAAAGACCCACAACCCTTCTTGAAACACTCAGTGAAGAAATCATCAGAATCATAACGCTAAGCTCAATTGCCACAACACACATATGTCAATCTGTCGAAATTTCACGGCAACGTCTGTTAGGGTTACCAAAGCTGCTCCATCGATTTCAGCCTATTGTTGTAGCCTCGATGAAAGAAAGTTTGATGAGCCCACTACTATGGTTGAGGCGATCGAATTTTCCTCCTAAAATTCATCCTTAACTTGATCTTCGTCATTCTCATTTCTATCAATCGAAGATCCATTGACATATTCAATAATAGGCTATTTCATACTGGTTAGAGAGATGATTCAGATTTAATCTACCCACCCAGAGATGACTGAAATGAGAAAATGACAGCTTGTGATTTGAGCATGGTGGGAGAGAAAGGTGATTCGGGGTCGGAGGGGGTGGATAGAGTGATGGGAGGTGGATGGGATCAAAGGGGGAGATCGGAGAGAGGGTGGAGAAAATCGTCGAGGTCGTCGATGTCATCGTCACTGTCGAAGCCTTTGAAGTCGAAAATGGATTGGGGATCTGGAGTGGGGGAAGTCAGAGACGGGAAGGAAAGTGATGGGTGAATGATTTTGATTATTAAGTTTTTTTTTATTTGACCAATTAATCTAATAGTTACTAATCCTAATTTTGTTTGAATACTATTATTAATCCTAATTAAATTAACATTAATATATAATCTATTGCTAATCCTAATTAAATTAACATTAATATTTAATATTATAACTACATTGAGATAAATGACTAATACTTTTAATTAGATTAAGATAAAAATTTGTTATAATTAAATTCCTTAGGAATTTTCCATAACACCCTTGAAAAATGGCATGTACCACATGATTGACTTAACTGATTTTTTCTAGTGGTGTCATTAACCCTTATTTAAATATCTATAATTACTTATGAATAATTTATAATAATATTTTAAGCTTACTTTATTCTACAATAATAACTATCTCTTAATAATTTAATGCATTTGTTTAATATATTTAGTTTTATATATAAAAAAAAGTCAAGCTAAAGAATTTATTGCTTTAGAGAAGACCAACATAATCTTTTATTAATTTTGATTAAGAATTTTGATAAGTTAACCTAATTTTTGTTTAATATTTTTAAGAATTAGTCAGAAATTATGTTATTTATTATATTTGAAATAACCTATTTAACTGATTTGATTATTTTAAATATTTTATACACAAAATTTTATACTATTAATCTTAATGCATTTTCTGTCAAAGTAGGGTGACTAAATAGCGATTTAAGGTAAAGGGCATTTTGATCTTTTTGCATTCCTCCATCCAACAAAACCAACGGAAGTCAAGTGCGGTGAGCTTATTGACTCAACATGCCAAGTATAGTAATGAAATTGAGAAAAAAAATTGTAAAGTGAGCTTAATAAATTTTCTGTTAAAATAGGGTGACCAAATTACGATTTAAGCCTAATTTATAAATTAAATATTTAGTGGCTGGTAGAAACTAGAAAGAGGAAGAGGTGAGTGCAAAAATATGGTTGTACAAAGTGCATAGAATGGTGTAATGTGGATAAAGAATATTTGATGATTAGGGCACAACGAGTTGGCCGGCCTTGGATGGGGTGATTTTGGCATGCTGAGTACAGGTGCCATAATGGTGGCGCAAAATTCTGGGGCATTCACATAAATATTGGCTTAAGAGATGCAACAACTGTACTACAGTACTTACTACTCCTCTCCCAATATATTGCGTCACCTAGCAGCCTAGTCTTTCGGATAACACGTCCAATTCATACCAATAAACTAACACACATGTTACAACTTACAACATCATTTACTAGGAGGAGTAGTATTTATTACTCTCTCCCATTTCTAATAAATATTAATTTTCCTAAACTTACATTTGACATTTATCATGTCAAAGTGTAGACTTTGGGTATTATATATGAATACTAAAAATATTAATGTACATGTATTACTAAAATAAATTAAAATTTAGCTTTTTAATTTTAGTAAAAAACTAAAAATAAACTGTCATTTAAGGGGGAGGGAGTAATATATAGTCTTTCCTATTATATTTGGGTTGAAAGTTGTTAATATTTCTTCTCACCAACTCTATAGGGTACCATTAATGTGGGCATCTCAATTCGGGGTGTTTTCTATGGTTTATGATTTTACCATAAATGTAATTTTCATTTAATTGAAAATTGAATTTCACGATATAAACGCTTATGATCACCTCACTCTTTATGCCCTTGGTAAGGATTCTTCTAGCATTTACCAAAAAGATGTTTATAAAATTTAAAAAATATTACATTTACAGAATTTATTTCCATAATTCATTTACATTCAGCTTTAAGCTTTATACTTTTCAAAGTACAACACTTTAAAACTGAATATAAATAAAAGTTGTAGATGAATTCCATAAATGTTGCATTAAAATTATATTCGTCAATACAAGGTTTATAGGCCCATTGGGATAAACTTAAGAATCTATTTGTTTTGTAAATTTGAACTTTACTATTTCTTTGGACTCAACACATTTCTCTCTTACTTAAGACTTTATTCATATTAAAAAAAATATATTAAAACCTTAAAATCAAGTTACTAAACTACGGTGCCAAAGTCAAACACATCCCATATCTCTACTCACCATCTCCATAGTGTGAAGACAAATGTATGCATTTCAATACGGAAATCAGTCAATGGTTAAGATTTTAGCATAAATAACATTTTCACTATTTGAAAATTTATTTTTACAATATAAATGCTTATGATAACCTCACCCTCTACATCCATTGACAATCACTCCCTTGTCATTATTACTATACAAAAAACAGTGTTCCAATTTTATTGAGACATCCAAAAATAAGTAGATAATAATAAATTTTTTTTCATTTAAAAAAAAACTCTAAATTTTTAAAATTATAATACCCTTAGTGTATAATACATTATTAATATTAGAATAATGTATAATTTTCTTTAATACCTATATGTATGTGATCCATAAAGTAAAAGTAAAAGTAACATCCTAAAAATTTTTTTAAACAAGATAATTGTTATGAGACAAATAAAAAAAAATAAAAATAATTTTGAGACGAAGAGAGTATTCTTTTGATACTCTCAATATTTCTTCGCAATGTCAAAAAGCAATTAGTCCCATAAAGTGGATTTAACGTAAAATTCAGAAAGTGCGACTTTACGTAAGCTATTTAGGGCTAAAATTTTACATAATGGAGTTAACTCTGTACTATTACACAATCTTCCTACTATAACTGTCGATTCTTTTCACCATAGAAGGTGGGAACAAAGCTGACCTTTTTCTCCTTTCGGGCTAAAGATGCAAACTCATTAACAAACATATACTAAACAACATCTAAATTCATAACTACTAGATAGTTAATTAAATAAAAGTTGGGCCAAGTTCCTAGAAACCATAGCTAGCTAGATACTAGAGAACCTGCAAGGCATAATCTTAACACAAGAGGCTTAACCCTCTATTATTGAATAGGCTAGTAGGTGTTTGATCTGGAGGATGCATGAATTTACAATTTGGACATGCAGGAGAAGACTTGAACATCATCACCAACATGTGACACTTTTTGCAAACGGCTGTCACCATCTCTTGTTGATCCCCTTGATCACATGCCAACCACGACGGATACCGCCTTAACCCGCCAACGCCACCGTCACCGTGGTTGTTCAAGGCGGTGCCAAAGTTATTGGTATGCTTTGTAAAATTGTCATCAACATGGTGATGGTTGTTCCCAACTGATGATGGCCCACATGGCAGGTTTAGCTCAAGGTCTAGGCTCATGTGTTTTGGGCTTGGAGGGTCTAGGCTTATTCTTGGATCATTTGATGTCTTCTTATTGGTCCTTGTGTTGAAGTAGTATAGCTGCCCCGACTGCATCGATAATCATGGAAACGTCAAATAGTTATACAATGTAATACAATTCAAAAAACTCGTAGAATTTTTCAAAGTTTTATCCTATTTACACATGTAGCGAAAAATTTATATATCTGCACAAAAAATATAATAATTTAAAATTTTATATCGTAAAATTACTTAAGCATAGTAATTAATTTTACCTTAATATCGAGACATCGTTGCCACTCCAAGGGCAAGGGAGTCTCGAGGAGGTCGGTATCAAATATGGATATCATGTTTCGGGCTTTGGAAGGCTTATCGGGGAATTCTTGGGATTGCTGAGATTCCTCGGGCCATTTTCTCTTCTTGGAGGAATCATTATCAAACTCTTGCATCATCTTCCTTGGTGAGAGAGGTGTATGAAAGGAAACCATGGCTAGAAAATTCGATCAATTCAAACCCCTCTCTCTCTAATACTTTCTATCTCTCTTCTTGTGCTTGTTATCAAAGGGTGAATATGTTGAGGGTGGTTATATAGGGAGGGAGGGAGGGTGGGAGATATATGGGCAAAAGAAAAATGAAAACAAGTGCTTGAAGGGGGGAGAATCTAAAAGGGCAAAACAATAAATGTAGAACTAGAATGGCCCATCACTCCATGACGTGCATTTGAAGTGAAGTTGGCTTTTGCAATTACTTCGAACTACTACTCCTACTATTTACTACTAATACTATATTGGATCCAAAAGGTTCGCAGTTAAAAGCTTTGGATGTGAAGTCATAACCAACCCTCTTTAATTAGGTCAAATATTCACCCACTAGTATTTATTTATTGATTTATTATAGTATATCATCACACACAACACACCTGACCTTTGATTGCACCACCCACATTTTAGAACCCCCCATTTAATCCCCCCCCTCTTCCGTTTCAAAGCTAACACTACCACGTCTCTCTCATTTCATCATTTTGACTTTGGCATACTAATGAAAATTCATTGTTGGTCCTATAATACAACTTCTAAATTCCATAGGGTTTTGCATTTATATATCCATGATTGAAGGAAATTTATGCATACCCGTGTTCATGAGTTCAATTAAACCATGCCAATAACACACGCATATATATATATATATAGTTGCATGTATGTTTAATAGAAACAACTAATGCATATATATGATGCACAAACCAGCACAAGCAGTATTGATATTAGTTATAAGTTAAGAGTATTAAGTATAACTAGGAGAGTCCTATTAAAGAGGCACCGGAAGATTCTACATTGAAAACTCCCATAATATCATATGACAGCGTAAGCAATATTATTCTTATTATTAATATTCTCGAATCATCCAAAATTAGTTCAATTTTCTTTAATCAAGCTTATTATCGTCTATTTTACAGTGTTACATTGTATGCAAAAATTAACGTGTAGTTATAGGTAGTAAATTTTTTTCTTAACAGTCACCCTAGCAAGTCATATACGAATTTGTGACAGGATAATTGTAGAGAGAAGTATTATTATATATAGATGTTTATAATGTGCACTTAGGATACCTGTTAGTCAAACCATCTACTAGTATAACTAGTTAATCTCATTAAGCCTCACGGGCGTAGCTCAGTTAGTTAAGAGCTAATAAATTTGGAACAGTTAATCCCATTAGGAGTTTTACGGGGAATTGAAAGATTTTTCATAAAACACATTCAGAATGTTCGATTATATTTGCGAGTATCATCTTGGGGATATGTAACCTTTCTAGTTGAGGCTCACGCCATTTTGTCTTGTTCATGATCATGATTATATAAGTTCTTTAACGAGTATTGATTGCTATCCAACGTTCCAGATAAAACATATATAATAGTCAATATTTTAGCAGGTTTTGTACATATTGGACTAATTCGAAAGCACATAATCAACTAGTATAAACGTTTTATTTGAAACTATTGACTGTAATTTTCATTAATACACTGATAAAATTTTGACCGTAAACATAAACATTTAGGGAGAGTCTCAATCGGCGAGGTTAGAAATCCCATTAATTTGGTGTGCATATAAATAGGTTGTTGGTGACGTAAAGAGAGAGAGAGAGAGAGAGAGAGAGAGAGAGTGGAAATGTCATTAAATGGGGGTGGAGTCTCTGTATACAGTTGAAGAAAAGGCCTTGAATGCACCCATCGGAAACTTATTACTCCAACTTCCACAATTGGGTCACTCAAAGATGTAGAAACTTTAAAAGCTCCCTCCCAACAGCCCTTCGCCTATTTAATTAGCCACGTCCCCATTAGCTATTACTATTACTTACATTTAGTCATCCTTTGAACTACTAAACTTTTAAAGCTCACCAACGGCCTCAACCTATTTAAAACCACCTTACTTATACTTATAACTACCTCCGTTCCAAAATAATTATTATCTTTTTAACAATTTATACACAGATTAAGACAACTTATATAAAAAGTTATCTACACTTATTTAATACATTTATTATAAATAAGTTGCATGAGTATTTTTTTTTACTCTTAACAACCTTTTTAATGATGGTAGTAAATTAGGATAGTTTTGGTAGAATATTGATAAATGTTTTTTAAAATCCTATAACGTCGACAATTATTTTGGAACAAAAAAACTTTGTCAAAATGAATTATGTTGGGACGGAGGTAGTATTTCCTTGGATATAGTCCTTCTTTATTTTAATATTTTCAATAAATAATTATTAAAGTTAAAGCAATTAATTTTTTTTTTTTTTTGTCGTAAGAAGACGTAGGAATGGATCGAACCTAAAACCTCACATTTCGTGAAGCTCTAACTCTACCATCGGGTCACCCCTTAAATTGATGTCTTGATGGATATTTTCAAAGTGAAGCATTATCGAATCAGGATATTTTCAAAGTAAAATATTTTCAATTTAGGATTTTTAACAACTGCTAAGCATTTATTAGAAATGTTCTTTTTAACATGCATGCTACCTCTGTTTCAATTGAAGAAGTACACTTTTACTTATTAGCTATTGCACAAATTAAGAAATAAGGTTGTATAATCACTAACTTTCAAATTACATTCTCTAACCATAATTTTAAGTTGATTTAGTTAACATAACATAATTAATCTCAACTCAAATTCAAAGGGTACTAATTAAAAATATTACGTTAAAAAGTATTTTTAAAGGGAAAATGTATCTCTTCAATTGAGACAAATTATATATATATATATATATATATATATGTATGTACCTCTTCAATTAGAATAGACTAAAACTGAATTTGTTCGTCTTTAACTGAGGCAAAGAATAGTTTTTAGTGACTGAAATTTTAACATCTAAAACAGAACAAATGTGTCAAATATAGATTTAATATACAAACATGAAACATCTTGGACTTTTAAACATAAAAAAAATAATAATAATAATATTTAAGCATGCACAACGAAACGAAAGAGTACCAGATGTAGAGCTAAAAATTTGTGTAGAATATTGCTTACTAGTTTATTTAAATTGTACAATACTACCAATGTATCATAGAATTGAGAAGGTATTGGTGTAAGGAACCAAACAAAAATAAAAATAAAAAGAGATCAAGGCATTGGTGAACGTATATCTTCAAAATGGCAAAATTAAGTTTATAAAAGAGCCCGAAACACCAAGGTCGTGTTTGAGTACACTTGATTTTTTCCCTTATTTTTATCTTTTTCTTTCCGAAACAACCATAATTTAATTTGTGAGATATGAATTTATGTCCTTACTCTCTTAAACCACCATATTTTTATGAGCTATGAATTTATGTCCTCTCTATCCATCACTCTGCCGCATCTCCTCTCTCTCTCTCTCTCTCTCTCTCTCTCTCTCTCTCTCTCTCTCTCTCTCTCTCTCTCTCTCTCTCTCTCTCTCTCTCTCCCTCTTCATTATTATGGAAGAAATCAAGTTGCCTTCAATTAGAAGTTTCGCCTATTACTTTCTCAGTCTAGTCTTATTGTACAGTAGTATTAACTTAATTAAATTTTGATCGAACAATTTATAAAAATATCTTTTACTTTTCAAAATGTTATGAATTGTCATTGAATGGTTTTTTATCTTCTATTCTAACCGTCGAATCTTTGACACATGTGCATGTGAATAAACAACATTAATTACCCCTTAATTTTTTATGCACATGTGCTGAAAATTCGACGGTTGGAATAGGAGATGGAACACTTTTTTAGAATAGAGGATCATATACGTCTGAATATGTACATACATCTAAAAGAATTAATGGAGTTAGGGGCAAAGAAAAAAGGGAAAATACGAAAAAAAAAAAAAAAATCCCTCATAAAAACTTTCCTTACCGAAAAAGTTCACAAAATATTTCTCCTATCCAAAAACCCCCCAAAATTAAAGTTTTCATGATAGAAAAACTATTTCTTGGGTTTTTGGATAGAAAAGTTTATTTGAAGCACTCTTTAGTACTTTTCCCAAAAAAATAAAATACATAATAAGTAAATAAAAAATAAAAAATTTGAATGACTAAGATAACATAGCATAGTCGTAACGTAAGATCAGTTAACAATGACAAAAAAAAAGTCACTCAACTAACTCTAAATAATTTTTTTTTTTTGTGACAAAAATGTTAAGTTGAATTTTTTTTACAATTAATTTGGTTGTAGAAATTTGGATTTTTGACCAATTGTTATCTATAAATCTACTAAGTTTTATGATAAATTTGATAGAAAAGCCTCGAATTTTTGACCAATTGTTATCTATAAATCAGTTCTATGAAGCAATAATCTACTACATTTCTCTCAAATACACGAACTATTGACAGAAAAGCCTCGAATTTTCTCTAATAGTTGGCTATCCAACTAGAACACTTAACAAAGTTCAAAAAGGAAGGGGGGTTGCTTATTAAGAAATGACTCTAACTAGTCTAATGAAGCAGAAGTTTTGGCTCTATGTCACTGTGTGACTAATGCTAATTGGTGTATAACTATTTACAAGAACAGTTATATTGCTGTTTGCTTCATCTAGCAGTTTATTGATGGCAGAATCTTCATATTGGTAGGATGGTTGATGCTGCAATTACTTAGATATAAAATATCTTAAGGTATTCTTTAACTGAATAATGATAGTTATTTTGCTTTGTGAGTGCCCACACAAATAATATATCTATTGTCTTTGTATCCTGCCTAATTTGATCACTCTTGATTTATGTGTGAGTTATCTCTCTATAATCATCCGTCTGTAATCTGTGGAAATGTTTTCCTTTTTATAAGCATTTCTTTAGAAAGTTTCCGTTAATTGAATTGTTGAATAACGGCTAGATGATCATTATCTAGTTAAGAGTACAGTTCATGTGTCATGCAACTTGATGCTTGTCCACTTGAAGGTGTATTCTTTTAGGGTTTCTCTCAGTAGCAATTCATAACTGTTTTTATGGCTTGCTCACAATTGAGTCATAGCTATTTTTATGGCTATTCGTTTCTCTTGTAGATCTTAGCTGTTTGTTCTTCATTTAAGCTCCATCATAGATGTTTGTTGTTTTTTTGACAATAATTCTTGCACATTAAACCTATTACTTTGTTTTATGAAAAATTATAATAACTTAGTTTTGCAACATTAAAACCTAAAAGACTTATGAGTCATTTGGTAGTCAGGAATAAGGCTGAATAAGATTAATAAGCCGAATAGTTGAATGTTTGGTACATAATAAGCGATCATGACTAATAGCACGAGTTATCCGGATAAAGACTTTATTCCCCTCACTAATAATACCAAGGGAGGGTGGTATTATTAGTGTCCTCACTAAAAAAAATATGTCACTAACATTTTTAATTCCAAAACTACCCCCAATTTATAAGTTAGGATTAATAGCGCGAACGCTAATAGCACCAAAATTAATAACACTGCTTATTCCTGCCCAACTACCAAACAAGCCCTTAGGGTCCAAACAATCTAATATTTCATTCATTCATTTTACATTGAATTTAACTTTAATCCTCTTTCCATATATAATACAATACAATTTAGGTATATATGTCCTTATTCACAACATATTTCTTTATTTTTAGTTTTCATAATTTGAATAACAAATCTACTAGTAATTGTGGTTTCACCGCTTAATTTTAGATTTTATAATTGCAATTCTAATCAACTATGTGTCTACTCTAAAACCGGGGGAGGGGCTCTAGTCTTAGAAAAATGAAAAACAAAGAGAACGATATGTACACTACATCCAATTCCATCACGACCTCTCTTATTAATAGAATTGAAAAATGAACATTAAAGTGAGAATCCTCACTCCTATACTATACAATGCTTTTTATTCTTTCTCTACACCACGTTAGGTTTTAGACTAATCAACGCTCGCGATACTTTGTATTTTATTATTCTGTAAGTGTAGCATTCTTCAATTTGTATTCTTATTTAGTTCTAATATGTTTCTAATCTTTGAGTCCCACTAAAATTATCTTGTTTGACTTTCACTGTTCAATGAAGTATATTAAATACTTTAGGGAACTATTTATTTTCATATTTACCCTCACCTAATTACACAAGTTTCAATTTTTGAGGAGTATTAATTTACTCTTTATAAGAGCATACTAAGAAATTAATTCACTTAGAAATTCTCTCATTTATTGCTTTAAATTTAGAAAGAGGACAATTATATTAAAACCACTTCAAAAGAAAATGTGATTTTGGTAAAAAGAGTTTTACCCACATTGTGATTCTCTGGGAATACTTTGGGAAACAAAATAAAGAAAATGTGAACAATTTTTGTGGGACAAATGGAGTAATACATGCAGATCGAATATGAGTCTTTTGAGGGGTGCTCCAATAGTAGAGTTGGTCAAAAAGTGTGAGGTCTTATGATCTCTTCACATATCCCCTCGTGACACACACAAAAAAACCATGCATAATACAAACTTAATATGATCTCATGTTTTTAACCATTTTCACGTATCTTTTGATAACCAAATTTTGTAGCTTAGGATTTTTCTTTTCTTAACTTGCATATTAGTAAAAGTCAAATTCTATCTCGCGCGAGTAGATATTGAGTACAACGGTAACACAATTTCATATATATCACAATCTAACCAAAATACATTAAACCAATAACTTAATTTATTAATGTGGCGATCAAGGTTGTTAACGACAACAACAAAGTTGTTGATTTGATAGATTTTGATAAGTTAGTAATATCATGTTCTTTTTATCATCGTTGCACTTAATGTTTTCCTTACTTGTACACATATATGTAAACAAAGTTATTAAAACTGGACTGAATATGAAGCTAGTTAGAAGGGGATTTATGATTTAGAGCTTGTTTGGTATAGTGTTTTCAAAACGAAGCGTTTTAAAAATGCTGCGTTTTGAAAACGCGAATTATTTAAAACGTAGTTTTGTTTTTTAATAAATGCGTTTGTGATATTATGTCAGTTTTTTTTTCCAACTACATTTTAAAAGCTGCGTTTCAACGATCCAACCTGTCGAATCATGTACACAATTTTTTCATTTATGGAACTCATGTTTGACACATGTTGGCAATCGTCTTAATATATTTGTTGAATTGCCATATTCTTTGTACTACTTGAATAGTAGGTTGGATAATGACGGAAAGAAAATCGCTTGAAATTCAAATATGATCTAATTAGAGAGTTGTAACGTATTTATAAAAAAAAAATTTTTTTTAATCGAACTCATGTTTGGGAGATGAGACTTCTTGACACTTGTCCTACATCTTTTTGTAATCTTAACGGGAGGTTGAATAACTCCTCAAAGAAAAGCAATCGGTTCAAATATAGATATAGTCTAATTACTGGGCTGGACAAGTATAGTAACAACAATTTGACCCGTTAAGGTATATATGAAGTATGACCTTAAAATCCGACAAGTTATGTTATATGACCTTTGAGCAACAAATGATACAAATTTCCAAAACACCCTCAAAACCTAACTAGAATATCATCCATACTTACGGCTTCACCCTCCGCACGATCTCTCTCTCCCTCTCCGCCTCCATTGTAGCATCTCTCTCTCTCTCTCTCTCTCTCTCTCTAGGTCAAATAAGAAGTTTGGAGATTTGACAAGGCTATATGTGAAGAAACCTCAATAACTATAGGCTAAACACACACACAAACACAAAAAGGAGCGGGTGTGGGGTGGGGTTTTGGGGGAGGGGGGCGGCGGGTTTAACTCAGATTGAATATTTTTGGAAAGTTTCTGTAAACGAGGAAAAATGTAATACAATGCATGCATGGTAAGTTAAGCTTTAGTCTATTGAGGTAGTAGGCCTAGGCCATTACGAACTCATAAATTGGTGCAGGACATTCAACAGGTTATGTAGTTGTTGGTACATGACATAATTATCGACCCAGGTTCCTGCTTGCTTGTCATCAATTCTTAAAATTAATTAGGTTATTTCTGTGAGAAGATAATTTTATAGTAATTAATTTGAAATAAATTTGGAAAAAATACATATGAAGTGAAATAAAATTTAAGATAAAAAGATAATGTAGTAGAAGAGTGTGTTTGTGCGTGTGCGTGTGTGTGATATTAAGTAAGGCTACCTGCCTTACAATAAATTAAATTGAATACAAAAATTAAATGCAGGAATTCATTATTCAAGGATGAGAATAAGAGAGAGCGCATTGAAACGCCTCGCTTTCCACAAACATCTTTCCATCGTTACTCTCGCCACCGGTTTCTTTTGTGGGCAAACTTCACAATTTGTTCTTATACTTATTGTATTTTTGGGATTATTATATTTTTGACCAACGTACTAATTGGGGATTCCTGATTTTACCAACGTACTTTCATTAACCCAAATGTGACCAACGTACTATCAATTTTGTTGCAATGTTGACCCTGCCGTTAAACCTCCATCCAAAAAATTAACGGCTAACGGTAAAAAAAATTAAATTAACGGTAAAGGGTCCAAAATAATACTTGTGAAAAATGGAGGGCCACCAATATTTTTTCTCTCTCTCAATCTCCTCTCTGCTTCATCAACCGAAACACAGGAGATTCCCTCCTCCCTCCTCCCTCTCTCTCTCTCTCTCTCTCTCACACACACAGAGATGATGTACGGTCGCCGGAGCAACGGTGCCGTAAGGAATCGCACGCCGGACCGTTTCACTCATTCCCCAAGCTCCACTTACTCCTCTTCATCATCATCCAATAAGTCAACCCTCGGTCGGAGAAGACGGACGCAGAAGACCTCGTCTAATCCACCCATTCGTATTCCCCAGTTCACTGGCGGAACTTCGATTAGGCCTAACAGTATATTATTTATTATTGCGAGTAAGACAGAATTTGACTAGCCATTTGTAATAAATTAACAAAAACTATATAGAAAACAAAATCATCCTTTAATCATCTGACATAACAGAGAGCTACTTCTGCCCTGAAACTGGGCCAAGAAATTCAGCCAAGTCTATAAATGAGAATTAATTTTTTGTTTCATTTCCAATTTAAATGTACATTTAACACTAAAGTAAGTGTAAGATGTTTCTTAAATTTAGTGAAAAAGAAGGTTTTATCATGGAAGAAGAGAATATACAAGATGAGGAAGTACAGAAACTAAATATGAAAACAGATTTTAGTTCCAATATCAATTCAGACGAGGAAAAGCCAATTAATTAGGTATATTCGTGTATCACATAAAAAAAACAATATCCTTTTCCTGTTCCCAGAATTCTTAACCTGGATATTATCTAATGAAACAAAGAGAGAGAGAGAGAGAGAGAGGGAGGAGGGAGGAGGGAATCTCCTGTATTTCGGTTGATGAAGCAGAGAGGACATTGAGAGAGAAAAAATATTGGTCGCCCTCCATTTTTCACAAGTATTATTTTGGACCCTTTACCGTTAATTTAATTTTTTTTACTGTTAGCCGTTAATTTTTTGGATGGAGGTTTAACGGCAGGGTCAACATTGCAACAAAATTGATAGTACGTTGGTCACATTTGGGTTAATAAAAGTACGTTGGTAAAATCAGAAATCCCCAATTAGTACGTTGGTCAAAAATATAATAATCCCTGTATTTTTTGATATTTGTCCTTGTACTAATTTTTGTTTTGAGACCATCCTTGTATTATAAACATTAAACATGATTGGTTCCGTCAAATTTCGTTAACTTTTTTCTGTTAAGTAGTCCCATACGTCATTCACAAATTTTTTGAAAAAGGTAAAATAGTCAATTTTTTGTGGATACCCATCTCTTTGATTTCACATCCTTTTAACATTTTTCTCTGTTCTTCAACTTCACAGTCCTCCTTTTACTAGCAGCCCCAGATCTCTTTTGTCTTTGGCTTGATGCCATCTCAGACAGCCCAAAAAGACTGTAAGAAATAAGAAAAAACTCTTTTTTTTTATTGATTTGACCTATTTTTGGAGTTCTATCTTCCGTTGTCAACTTTATTTTCGTATTCCATTCAGTAGAATTTGCAGAGTTGAAAAATCTTGTTCAGCCATTGAAATTGAAGAAAATATCTCGAACTTACGAAGGCGGTGTCCTCCATCGTTGATCGACATACGCGAGCAAAGGATAGCAAGAAACTAGGATACAAGAGAACTGGAAATGGAGGTATGGACAAGTCAAACTCGAAGACAAGGAAGAGCTCGAAGAAGCCCGCAGAAATGCCGCCGCAACCACCACCACCGCCGCCTCCATTCCACCGGCACCACCTCTCTCCTCTACCATTTCGATTGAGACTACTCCTCCAAACCCCACCGCATTGGCCTCTCCTCCTAAAATCCCACCACCCACGACGCCGTTTCCTCACTCAATGGAGATCGAAGTCAAGCTCCGATTATCCGACTCCACCGCCCACAAAAATCTTCAATCGAGTAGAGTAAAGGTAGTGGCGCCGGCGCCAGAACTATTGGAATAAAAGAAGCGCTAGAGGAGAATCTTGAAATCTATGCGTATGGGTGTTTTTGTGTGTGTGTGTGTTTACTTCACTATGACTGTGAGGTTAAGGGAAGCCATGGGCGAGAGAGCTAGAGGAGAATCTCAGAAAGATGGAATTGTATAATTTATTGCAGGGTTTAATGACTGTTTACCCTTCATCAAATACCTGAAATAAATTTAGACGGAAAAATTATTTGCGTTTAGCATAATTAATTTAGGAATCATATGCACTAACGAAGGACACGAATACAAAAAAATACAAAAAAGTACGGCACGAATTGTGAGTTTGACCATCTTTTTTAAATGCCCCTCAATACACCTCCCCCCTTGACCTTCCCTCTTTTGAATAGCTGATTAAATAATGAGTACTATTCTCTCTCTCTCTCTCTCTCTCTATATATATATATATATATATTATTTATTTATTTTTATTTTATTTTTTTGTGGCCATTGTACTTGGCTTTTTTCCATTACAATTTCACGCGATATCCCTTAATACAACATTTAAGGGATATCCAATCGGGCATTGAGAAAAATTGCGTAAAAATGTATTTTCTCGATCCAAAATAAGTTTCATAGATTTTTAATACATGTTTTTTTAATTTATCCTTCTTTTCTCTAAAGTTTCAATAATTAATCACTCATCATTAAATTTTTTATCTTGTTCCAATAATTATTTCCTCCTAATTAGAGATGAGGGTATTTAATAAGCGTATATATGCCAACCTATATAGTTTTTTAATATATATGCATTATTTGGGAAATAACCCAAAATAATCTTTTGATCAATTTGGCGCAAGATAGAATTTATGAGAAAATAGAATATTTTTTAAGGTTTCAATCTCTTCCTATCTCATTTTTCCTTCACAAAATTTTAAAAATGAACACTTATTTTGGAGCAAACACAGGATTTTTTACTAAATGTATTAACAAGGATAAGGAAAAATATATTATTAATAAAAGATAAATTGTTTAAAAAAAATTTGTGTTGAAGTTAATGGGTACTTTCCATTAAGTATGCATGGGTATTCATAAGATTAATGTGCATTTTTGATACTACCCAAAACTACCCCTCAATTTTAATCGATAACATTAGATTTTAGGACAAATTACACAAATGGTCCCTGTACTTTTCAAAAATTTTGAGATTGGTCCCTAAAAATTTTTTTGTCCCTGTACTAAACAAGTAAAATGCAATTGGTCCTTCCGTCCATTACCGTCAATTTTTTACCGTTAAGTGTAAGCACGTGCTTCTCACGTGATTTTGCTTAAGGGTAAAATTGTCCGTGCATTATTTTCTTTTAGATAGACAAAAGTACACATATATTTTTATTTTTTAAAACTAAATACGAGGGTATTGTTGTAATTAACTAATTCATAATTTTTTTTTACCATTTTCTTCTCCATTCCCAACCCCCTTCCTTCTATTCCACCATGGCTACCACCGTCATATTCCACCATGGCTGCCACCATCATTATCCATGGGCAAAAGATCTATTTCATTGAGTCAGAAAGCTCGATTGTGCTAATCCAGCAAGTAGAATCCTCAAATTCAAATTAGTCTTTACCCTCCAAAGTCAGGATTAAGCAAATCCAAATTTAAATGAAAGAATCCAAAATTCAAGCTTTAAATCAAACCAATTCATTCATTCTCTCTCTCTAGATCTATTTCTCTCAATTCCGATGTCTTCTCCAAGTCCGGCCTCGACACTCCCCGCCGACGACGCCGTCTCTCAGTCTTCCACTCCTACGCCTACTCCTTCTCCGGCGAACTCAAGTATATCAAGTCCAATAACCAATACACGTGGAAGCTACTTATCTCCAACAGTCATCTCCAGCAGCAAATCTCCTTCGTTGGTCCCTGCCGCGTACTCAGTTGAGAGAGTGACTGTGTGTGTACATGTAAGAAGAGAGAGAGAGAGAGAGAGAGAGAGAGAGAGAGAGAGGTCACGGGTTTGTCTTGAAAGAGAAAGTGATTGTGTGTGTACGTGTTGGGGAAGAAGATGATTTTGGTGGTGAGGGGTTTAGAAAAGTAAGGTGGTACTGGTACGTTCCTTAAGGTCTAATTGCATACCCATGTTATTTTGTTCCTTAAGGTCCAATTGACTAATTTACACAAATGGTCCATGTACTATTTACAAGTAAATGACTAATTTGTCCTTGAAAAAATCACGTGAAATGCACGTGATTTCATTTAACGGAAAAAAATTGACGACAATGGACGGAAGTACCAATTGCGTCAAGAAATTGAGTTCAGTGACCGCTGGTGTGACGTTAGGACCAATCCCAAAAAAATTGAGAAGTATAGGGACCATTTGTGTAATTTGCCCTAGATTTTACTCAAACTCAACCAGTATACCCAAATTGTCACCCCTACTTATATCATATGTGGGGGTAAAATTGAAGGTAATGAGGATTGTAGACATTATTTCTGAAAATAAACTCCTTAATAAAACATTTCAAAACATAATATTAAACACTTTGCATGAAACGAAAATTAAAATAGTATTTAAAATTCCAAAAAAGAGAGAAGAAATAACTAATGTACCGGGTCCTAGTAACTAAGAGAAATAGTCCTTAAGGGGTGGTCCTTAAGGGTTAATTACAACATTAATCTCTCGACTATGGGCTATTTTATCAATAGTCCCTTAATAAATTTCTTTTAAATTAGTCCCAAGAGTATCAAAAAGTCACGCAATTAGTCCTTTAGATGAATGCTGTTAGTAAAATTCCGTTAAGTCAATTATGTGTGATGCACATACCATTTTTCAAGGGCATTATGGGAAATTTATAGAGAAATTTAATTATAACAAATTTTTATCTTTTTTTAATTGAATAAACAAATTTTTTTCTTAATCTAATTAAAAACATTAATCATTTAACTCAATGTAATTATGATATTTAATATTAATGTTAATTTAATTAGGATTAGTAAATTGGTCAAATAAAATAAAATAAAATCTTAAAAAATCAAAATCGTTAATACTTCCCCCCCCCACCCCCGACAGCTCCGGTTCCGGCATCCCCAAACCTTTGCCTTGACATACCCCCCTTCCCCCATACAAAGACCCTTAAATCCAAATCCAAACATCCCTTTAGCTCATCCAAATCAATTAAGCTCTTTGTCATTTCTTGCTCATTTTCATCGATGGACAAGCCCCCTGTGAGCAGCAACACCCACTTCAGAGCCATTCAACAACTCATACACCGTGCTAGTTGCGAAGAATGCCGCTTGCACCGGCTAGCCCTGGAGACCCTTTGGAGCACCTATCCGTATTGATTTTAATCCACGGCTCCGAAGGGGACTGCCACTAGACAAGAACCTCACACCTCGAGTGAACCACACTCCCATTTCGCCAAGCTCGCAAACAATCTGCACATCAGGAAAGGCACCAGACAAGAACCACACACACTCTCTCTCTTTCTTTCTCTCTGTCTTATAGCCATGATTTGTATCAAGAGAGGCGTCGACCTACTTCTAGTGGAAAATTCAATTGATAATGGGTTTGTTGTTGGTGTCTTTGACTTTGGTGGGGGATGAAATCAAAAGCATTTTATCTTATTATTCGACCCAGATGGGGTATGGAGTTTTATGGTGGTGGCAGAACTTGGTGGTTTCTATGAACAAGAATGCAGTTTTGGTATGTGCTTGAGTGTGTGTGTGGTCAATTTTGATGGGCAAAATGGAGGGAGAAAGGAGGGGCCGTTTTGGTGTTATGTCGGTGTATACGGCTGGAGAGAAAGAGGGGGAAAGGGGGTGGGGAAGAAGAAAATAGGGCTAATGACATTAACCAGTGAAATTTCATATAAACCCTTAACCAAAGTCACGTGTTGGGCACATGACTGATTTAACGGATAAATCCTAACGACATCCACCAAAAGGACTAAGCGTGTCTAATTTTGGTACTCTAAAGACTGAAATTTGAAAAAAAAATTTAAGGGACTAATTGTAAAAAAGTCTATAGTCAAAAGACTAATGGTGTGATTAACCCATAAATAAATAAATCAGTTTGCTCGTCTATAAATTTCAAAAGATATCTTACGTATTTCATTCATTTAAAAAAAAGAAAGTTTTATTTCTATATTAAATAATTATGACAGAATATACATCAAGTTATAATTGACATGATTTATAGTTTAGGTAATCAAATTTTAATTATTGATCGAAAATACGTACAAAATACTATCAACTGCATTTTTTTTAAAAATTCAATATAACAAATATAGAGTTTATTTTATGATAAATTTTTTATTAAAATTTAGTTAAATTGTCTAAAAAAATCAAAACGAGACAAAAGATTTGGAGTGGAAGGAGTAATACGTATAGCTGTTTTAAATTCTGATTGCATACATGGAGGCTTTTTCTACAAAGAAATATACTTTCATATACTTGGATAAGTTTAAATATTCTTGATTGGTTAATTTGAAATTGTTCCAACATAAAATAAGTAAATTGTGGATTTACCTAAAAATATATAATTACGTTTTAAACTTATCGAACAATTTCAAACTATAAACATTGTTTTCAATGTTAGCATGTATGATCGATTATGAGCCAATCTTAAATAACTGTGATCCTACTACAAGCTCAATTCAAGTTTGATAACTAAGTTTTAACATAGCTTAAAACACAATTAATAGCCAGAAGCTACCTCCCTTTTTACTGTAAAAGATCACTTCAAGAAAAATGAAGTCAATTTAAATGGCATAACACAATTGAAGTTTGCTCCAGGTAAAGAAAACCTATTGAAGAGGAGGAGGGACAAGAATTTAAGGAAAAATGGAAGAGATCTATCTGTAACAAATTCCCCGGCGGGTGGGGGGGGGGACCACAATAATAAACAACTACGTACTCCTACAACTATACCAAGACAAACCCTATCTATTTTAGGTTGTAGCCACTGCTTCGTCGTACACCGAACACCTTACAATGATCTTCCCAATGCAATTAATAGACCAAATCTACATTTATTTAATTGCTGTAATTTAAGCTCTTTTTTATAACCCAATAACTATGGACGAGCCCGCCAGGATTTTGGTTTGACTAATACAATCAGTATCTAAAAAGTATTAAATGCGTTAGTTGATATGTCAATTAATGTGATGTATCAATTATAATATTTTACTTTATTTTATTTTTTATTTTATATTAGTTATCACATCAATTAATATATCATTTGGTACAAAAATTTAATACTTTTTAAGTAACCATATCATTACTTTTTGGTTATCATGGACCTACTAATTGTCAAAACAAAAAATGGAGTATACATTATTTGATTTGAAAATAAGTATTATATTTTAATCGAAGGATTGACTGTGAATATGTGATAATATGATTTAATGTTATGTCAAGTGTGGTAGGTCGATTCGGCAATCATCACCTATCGAAACCTTCTTTTTTGCCTTCATAATCATTAATGTGTTTGAGTTGAGCGTCTTCTCTCAGAGCATACTATGTTACCCAACTCCACTTGAATAACTCAGAGCATACTATGTTACCTGAGACGAGTATAATATTTTTTTTTTTTTTGCCTCAGTTAGGTAACAAGGTTCATCTGAATAATTAGCTGAGAATCTGAGACCAGTTAACTACCCGATGAACTCGAATATGGAGTGCTCTTCAGAGGGGCCGGGGGAAGAGGGAGGGAGGGAAACTTGGGTGACCTACTCGAGCTGAGTTAGGCAAAGTTTTTTTAGTGTTAGGCTCAGCTCGATTATGACTTGACTTGATTTAAGGATTTCAACACCTGACTCGTATTTGTAAAAAGCCAATTCAACTCTCTCTAAACACATCCAGCTCTTTTTTGTGTTAATAAGTCTTCTCCATCACTACTCATCCGATGAATTTCAGTGCAAGACACTCTGAGACTAAAACTTCTACCTGGTGAGTGCTCATTGCTTATTTCTCTATAATAAGCCCACTTATGCGATGCAAAGTGATTGGAGGATATGGTTGCTAATCGCTCTCAAAATAAGGTACTTTTGATGTTACTCGCATTTAGTTGTCATAAAGTATTTTTGCTTTGAGTGGCTTCCCTGAAAAGAAAATGACCAAGTGTGAGCATAGGGCAAATTCCTAATGATTCAATTTGGATTGGTTCTGTCATTAGTTCAACCACATTCCAGTCAAAAGTTTGTTTATGAAATTAAAAAAAAATTGAACCCACTGAAATTCAAGTAAATTGAAACGATCCAAGCTGAGATTATTGGATTATTTGGTTTTGTTATTTGAACAAAACCGTAGTAAAAACTTAAAGCTGTCAAGTTAGTCAAAAGCCAATAAAACAGTAAATCAAATGAATGTGAATATTCTTGAGAAGAAATGGTACATCAAAACCTTCGTCCACTGGCTTGGATTAACCACTGCAATTGCTACAGCACCTGTTGATAAGAAAGGTGCTGACTTTTAATACACAAACAAATAGCGAGTGCTGTCACACTTTCCTCTAGTGTGAGGGAGGTGTAACTTCTTTTGCAGGAATTCTTGGAGAAATGGTGTGTGTGTGTGTGTGTGCACGCTTTTGTGTAATTTGGATTAGATGTAAGAAGTACTAGAAGTTTTTTTGGTCTGGATGCACATTAGTATAGTGCAAAGGCAGAATAATGCACATTAGTAGAGTCCAAAGTGCTAGTAAACCTTCTTCCTTAGCTATAGTAGCGACTGTGCCCAACAGACCACTGTACTTAGATACACCTACTCCTTCTCCGGATGTCGATCTCTTTTGGAGTTGAAGCCTGACTTTAGGATTATCTAAAGGAATTGTGCACAGTTGCACATGAACAAAGCACCAAAGATTAACGATACCAATTCAAAAAACTTTTACCTTCTAGTTGCGATATGAAGAGTTTGACAATTTTGTTTATAAAATGGAAAAGATAGGTTATGGTGATCCAGTATATTATAAGCTTTTCTTCATGAACTCCTTGAGTTTCAATTGTACTAGTGAAATTAGTATTAAACATATTTGATGCTTGTTTTGTTAGCGAGCGTAATATAAATAATTAATTGTGATTGTGATAGATGGCACCTAAAGGTAAAGCGAAAAGGGTTCAAAAGAAGCAAGATAATAGGGAGGATGTTTGTGAAGTTGATGAGGATGACAATTTTGAGAGGGCCAATTGGGATAGTGAATCCCATGCTATTTTTGTGAAACTTTGTGTAGATAAGAAAAGGAAGGGAAACATGCCAACTACCCATTTCAGTGTTCAAGGCTGGGAAACTATTTGCAAGTTTTTTGTTCAAGAAACTAAAAAATCATATACTCGAGGGAAACTTAAAAATCACTGGGACAACATGAAAAAAGAATGGCAGGCGTGGATCTTTTTAAAACAAAAAACAAGTGGCCTTGGTTGGGATCCTCAAAAGAAAACACACGCGGCGTCTAAGGCATGGTGGAATGAAATGGCTCAGGTACATCTTTTCAAAAATTTTTTTGCCTAATTTATGATTGGATTTGTTTCAAGTTGTTATTGTTTCTAATGTTAATGATTGATTTTGTAGGTAAATAAATGGGTATTAAAGTTTAAAATAAAGGTTTAGAGCACGAGGATGAGTATGAAGAATTATTTTCACGGGTTACAGCATGAAGAATTATTTTCACGAGGATGAGTATGAAGAATTATTTTCACGGGTTACAGCAACAGGGTTTAATGCGTGGACACCTAGTCAAGGTTTAGAACATGAAGATGATGAGTATGTACCACAACCTCTAGATCAGACAAGTGGCTACAATGACATTGCAACTGAGGAAAATATAAAGGAGGAGGCTAAGGATGATAGTTGTGAAGAAATAGGGTCACCTGCAAATGATTCACAACATGAAGATTTACCGGTTGTTGATATGACACCTGTTACAATTAGTGATAAGCGTAAGAAAAATGCAACAACGATCAGGTTGGACGATTGTCAAACATTTCTATGATGTCCTTAATGCGGTAATAAGGATGTCGGTTGATTACATTACACCGAGTGAAGAAATAGGTGTTCGAGTTCATCCACACATAAGCAGAAATCTCAAATATCAATTCTTTGAGGTAATGAATGTTAATTTTTTTTATTAATGTAATTATTCTAAAATATTCAAAGTACTTAAAATATTTTATTGTACAGAATTGTATAGGTGCAATTGATGGAACTCATGTGCGTGCTGTACCACCAAAAGAAAACGTAGCTGCTTACATAGGAAGAAAAGGGTATGCCGCACAAAATATTTAGGCCATTTGTGATTTCGATATGTGCTTCACATATGTATGGGCTGGCTGGGAAGGGATCGCACATGATTCTCGCATCTTTGAGCTTGCTAGAGCAAGAAAAGAACTAAAGTTCCTAACTCCACCCAATGGTATTTTATCATTTCTACAATTTTTGTTACTTGCATGTTTTCAAGTAAATACTGATATTGAGTGCTAAATTTGTAGGAAAATATTACCTTGTCAATAGTGGATACACAAATACAAAAGGTTTTCTCGCACCCTATAAAAATGTGAGATATCACCTACCTGACTTTCGAAGGGGCTCAAGAGCATCTCAACGTCCGAGGAATAGGAAAGAAAGGTTTAACAAAGCACACTCCTCTTTAAGAAGTGTTATTGAAAGGTCTTTTGGCGTTTGGAAGGCAAGATTTTAAAATTTTGAGGGTCATGCCAGCATTCCTTTTCAAGACACAAGTGCTAATTGTGGTTGCAATATGATAATACACAACTTCATTCGACACGTGAAGCCAAACTTGATGATGAGATATTTCAACGCTATGAAAACCCGAAAGATTATCCATGCGATGATAGTGATGAGGAGTAGAGATGTTAAACGGGCTAGCCCTAGCGGTTTCGGGCCAGCCCTAACGGGCCACGGGCTAAACGGTCCAATTTTTTCGGACCACTAATATTGCAAACCTAACCCTAACCCTAGCGGGTTTCGGGCTAAACGGGCCACTATCGGGCCACGATTAAAGATATAATATAACAATATTTTGAAATGGTTAATCGATAAACCATTCATAACTTTGATAGTTTCTTATGTTTTCAAAAGAAATATAAACTAGACATTTTTTTACATCAATATCTTATAATTTCCAACTTGTTATTCTCAAAATAAATAATGTAATAGCTTTACTTAGTTGTTATTTCCAAAATTTTTGTTTATATTTCAGTATTTATTCACAAGTACACAAAGAAAACCTGTAGTGAAAATGATAAATGTGTTTGACTTTGGATTAAAGGTTGTTGGTTTTATTTTCATGGTGGTTATTTTACATATCTCCTAAACTTTTTACAGGCTAATTAATATTACGCGGGCTGGCGGGCCAACCCTGAAACCTAACGGGCCAGCCCTAACGGGTTGCGGGTTAAACGGGCTAGCCCTAAAAAGCCCTGATTTTAAACGGGCCAAAAATATTGAACCCTAACCCTATTTTTTTCGGTTTAAACGAGCCAACCCTACGGGCCGTGGCCCTTTTAACATCTCTAATGAGGAGCTAGATGTAAATCACAACTCAGAGAGAGAGCTTGAAGTCCCTGAATCAAGTAACCGTAGGGAAGAACATCATATCATGGATATTTTTCGACACAACTTGTTAGAATCTATTTGTGAAAGTTCTCATTGGACTTGATTTGAGATAATATAACTATGTGAGTTAATTTGGATAGCTCTTGTTTTATATTGGTTTGAAATTATTGAACAATTTAGACTTTATTTTATTTTAAATATTTTATTTTGGTCTAGATAAGTATGTTTAAAATATTTATTTTGAAATTCTATAAAACATTTATACTTGATATTTTTAATTTAAATTTAATGATACTTAAGAAGTACTTCTATTCCTATATATTTAAAGCTATATGTATTAAATTAGAAGCAAAACATATTATTTATAAAAGGATAAAATTGTCATTTTGACAACTACTCAGTTTATGAAAATATCATTTTGAAATTATACTTCAAACGCATTTATAAGAAAAAAAGCTGCGTTTTAAAAACGCTGCACCAAACAGGCCCTTACTTTCACCCTTCAATATTTATCATTCAATATTAAAAATTATGTCTTGATTAGAGTTTTCTTAATGCTTCATATCATATTGAATGAATCTTTTATTGCTTGCATAAATAAATAATATGCAAATTAATATTATCTATGTGTGTGTGTGTGTATATATATATATATATATATATATATATATGAAAAAATATGATATATGAAAACATATACATATAGTTTGGTCTCTTATAAATTGAAAGAGAAAGAAGGAGAACGGAAATTATGCCTTTAAGAACGTAGTTTGCTAAAGTAGAGGTACTAAAGTCATTGAATAAGGCTTAATAATCTTTAGGGTTAGTGTTTATAATTAGGAAAAGGTAGAAGATAGTATATACACAATTTAATAAAGTTAGGAAAGGTAAATAAAATAATCTGAATTAAAATAGAAGGATAAACTTTAATAAAACAAATTGGCGGGAACGCAAAACAAACTGAAACAAGGAGCTTGGAGGGTCTGAACCCTGACCTTTAAGGTTGCAACAATGCATTTTGCCAACTATATTACCCTTTTAAATCTAAAGTAAAAATATTAATTATATTCATAATGAAGATTTAAAATTAAATTACTTCAACGTAACAACTTATCTAGAGGAGAAATGCTATATACTCCCTCCGTCCCTAAATTATTTTAATTCTTTTTTTTTGTACGTCATTAAATAATTGTCTTGTTTGAAACTTTTCTTTTTAGGACATTACTTTTATCATTTTATTCTTACTTTTTCTTCCTACTTTAATTATGGGTCATATACACATGGACATTAAAGGAAACAACATATTATACCAATATTAATAATCAAGTCAATTATTTTTTTAATCTGTATACCAGATCAAATAAGACAATAATTTAGAGACGGAAGGAGTAGCATTTTTCAATGATGGCTTACTTTTACTTGGGCTTTTAATGGGCCCTTTTATTTCTACAAACCCAAGTCCTAGAAACACCTAAATTTTTGGAGTCATAAAATTTTCAAGTTTATTGCATCATTTGATTATTTTCTATATTTACTAGTTATAGAGTACGTATTCTATACGAGTTTAATTTAATTTTGATATTAATTTATATATTTTAAAAATAATTTAAATTTTTTTTTATAGTTATTAAATATAGATTTTTGTTGATTTAATGTTTGACTAAAGTTAAGTTATGTCAATATATATAAATTGGTGGTCATTTATTATAATATTTTTATTACAGAATAATTATTTTTTATTAGTGATCAATAGATGTATTTTCGTTTCTATACATTTTTTAAGTCCTTTAATGATTTGGTAAAAAAAAAAAGTATCATTTAATGATATCAAATTATTGGGTTTATTATTATTTTTTTCATCTTGCACTTAATAAAAATATTTTAGACATTTATTTGAAGAATTTTTACAAAATTAAAAATAAAATATGGACTTTAGGATATATTAAAGAAAGATAACATTTTTACTGAACAAAGGAGAATTGTATAAGGATTGAATATAATTATATTTTTTATAGTAATAATTTTTGAAGATCATTCAATGATTAGAAAATGTTTAGTTGGATACTATATTTACATATTTTTGATACACAACCAGTGTTAAAAGGAAATTTACAAAAATATTAAATTTTTTTTTATGAAATGATTTAGATTTTTGTCACATTATAGAAATTATTTTAGGGCATTTTAAATAAGAATATGAGACTCATAATTTGACATCGAGTGAGTAACATTTATAAAAATAAAAATTAGTTGATTTATATTCTAAATAATTTATAGAATAATTTAATATTTTTTAAAAATCCTTACATATAATATAAATGGTTGAGTTGGTTTAAAGTAAATATTTATATTTAATAGGGCGTGTGTTCAAATCTCAATAACAACATTATTTTGTTCAAAGTATTTCTCATATTATCAGAATTATCAGAAGAAGAGTAAATACATAAACATTATTTTGTTCAAAGTATTTCTCATATTATCAGAATTATCAGAAGAAGAGTAAATACATATTGTAAAACCTATTATTAGTATGTATAGTTATAAACTAACTAGTTTTACACCCGTGCGTTAAACGCACGGGCCAAATACTATCCTATTTCACGGAAAGATAATATTTTATGCAAATACTATCCTAGTTCAAGCTTATTTTCATTGACTCCATCATATGAAACATATATACTCATTGGTCCAAAATAAGTATTCCCTTTTCCTTTTTAGAATGTCCCAACAAAATAGAATTAATGTCTCTGGCACTCCATCTTCACCCTGATCTGGCGTGATTTCAATGGTCAACAGTTCTCCATTCTTTGAAACTGTATAAAAATCAACGATGAGAGAGAGGGAGAGAGAGAGAGAGATGCATAGTATTTATAGATAGAGAAAACGGAGGTGGTTTCTGCAATAAAGTACAGAAATGTTTCTCATTCATTATAAAGTAATAAACACAAGTACACCATTCAACTAATCTGATTCTCAAAGAAATGAAGAGTTTTTAAAAGTTGAATTGGTTTGGTTTTGTATAGAACTTATCATAAGTGGGTTCTTCTATTAAAGATTATCATTAATTCGACTCCAATTTAAATACAAATTTGATATTTTCAAGGCAGAGTTTGTGAGCATTATTTATGTTCAGTGTTTTTTTAAGTAATATAAAAATATGTAAATTATTTCTTCTTCCAATGCATGACCAGATGAAAAATTAAATGAATAAGACTTTCTATTTTAGGCATGAGGTTTTTGGCGGGAAATTACCTATTTTAGTAAGTGTGCCAAAATCACTTGTGTCATTATATATATATAGATGCTTAGAAATTAAAAGTCATCTCAATTCATTACTTAGAGGCTTGAGAATTTCGAGAAATAAAAAGGAAGGTGAAGTGACACAATCATAGGCCTCATCACATTTATATATATATATATATATATATATATATATATATATATATATATGGAAGAGTATTCAATGATTACTTCAAAAATATAACCATCAATGGTTACTATTATATTTACCATTGGATTGAAAATCAATGACTAAAATTTAATAGTTAGTTGGAAAATGTAATTAATGCAAATAGATGAATCAATTAATGCAATTAGGTGAGTTATTTAATATAATTAATCTTAGCCATTGATTTTCAATCCAATGATTGTTATAATAGTAACTATTGATAGTTATATATTTAAAGTAACCATTGAATACTCTCCTATAAATATATATATATATATATATATATATATAAATATATATATATATATATATATATAAATATAAGGCAAAATGTACTTTTGGGCCACTAAACTTTTCGCAAAATTACAGTCTAGCCACTAAAACTTAAAACTATATTTTGGGCCACTGTACTTAAGTTATGATGGATCTGTGCCCATTTTTTAAACAGATATTAATTCAGCCGTTAAATTAACGTGAAATATCAGTTTTACCCTGTTTTCATCTTCATCCTCTCACATCTGAAAAAAAATCCCAAATTGAAGATCAAGATGATGATGAAATTTCCCTAATGATAATATAGTAGTTCCTCCAAATCCATGGCTACCAAATTAGAAACCCTAATTCGACACATAACGCCACCACCGCTAAAATCAAACCCTAAAAACCTAAATCCAAAATTTTACAAATTTAGAACGAGAACCAAATTGATTTCGAGCAAGGTTTCGTGTTAAATAGAAAGGGAGTTCATGGGAGAGAGAAAGATAAGTTTCGAGAGAGAGATGAGGAGGGACGCTGAAAATGGATATCAAAGTGATACCCATCAATTAAATACTATTATGTATATACTTCCTAGTTTACAATCCATGCGAAAAATCAAAGAAAACTCACCATTGAACAACCTAAGTTGGCCAGCCGCAATTCCCAACCGAAGACCGGCGCGGTCGCTCCCACAAGACGGAGCTAGCGCTCCATTAACACACACATTGCCCAATTGTGGCTGTCGTGCGCGGCCGCTTAAAAACCATGGCGCGAGCAAGCCCTGAACCAAAATTGTGATTGACAAAATTGACCAAAAAGTTACACCCAGTGTGCCTAGGACTACTCCTAGCCCCATTAATATACCATTTGGGGAAGTAAATCCTATCATTAATGGGTTAAATTCTTAACGGAGCAAAAGCCAGGAAGAATGCAAAGGCTCCAAATATGTTTATTAGTGCAAATACCCCAATATTCGCAAGACTAGCTATGGCTGCACCCCAGAAAAGAGAGAAAGCCCAAGAAGTAGAGAGAGAAAGTGAGGAGCCAAAAGGTTAGAGAAAGAAAAAGAAAGGAATATCATACTACAAGTAGAGCTGGCAATGGACTGGGCTGGGCCGGCCCAGTGCAAGCCCACTGGGCCAACACTTAATATTGGGTCGGGCTGGGCCGGCCCCAATTTTCCTAGGGCCTAAGAAAAGTCAAGCCCAGCCCAGCCCAGCCCACCAAAGCCCATCGGGCCAAAAAGCCCTACCTAGAAAAATAAATAAACTAAGAATGGCACTCATTCACTCTTAACAAGATCACTCTCGTTGCACCAGCTGATTTGCTCCTTGGTAGTATGGCAGCCTCCTAATCATTTAAAATGAAATTTTATCTGAACTTTTCCATCTCTCTCCCATCTTTCTTTGTTAACAGGATTAAATATATCTTGATGATCCTCTCTGCACATATACAATCCTAACCTTGTCAAGGTCTTAGGTGCAAGCTGCGGATTTGCGTTTCATGATTTAGTACTAAAAATGTCAAATGAAAAAGCTTAAGATTAATGCCCCTTGGTGACAAGCCAGACATGCACACATAGAATACAACCTTATATATTTCTTTGTTTATCACAATGTATCACTCAAGTAATTTAATATCTAACCTATTAATCAAATGTTTATTTGTTTTTGATGAATTCAGGTTCCTCCAAATGAGACCAACTCTGTCAGGCCAATTTAGAGAGCGGGCCGAGCCTAGCCCAAAAGCCCCGGGCTTTTTTGATGCAAGCCCAATTGAACTGTCGGGCCTATTGGACCGGGCCAAAAAGACTCGCGTTTTTTTGGGCCTCCAAAAATTAAACTTTAGCCCATGCAAATATCGGGCTAACTGGGTCGGCCCATTGGGCGGGGCCGATTTTGCCGGCTCTAACTACAAGTATGAAAAAGGAATACCTTGGGTATTATGTATGTAGAGTTGCAAAATTGAAAATGGAATGATTTGAGGTGAGAAAAGAAAAGAGATCATGCTTTGACTTGGTATACTACTGAATTTTAATTTTTTGAAGAAGATGAAGATAAAGATAGGGGTAAAATTGATATTTTATGTTAATTTAACGACTGAACTAACGTCCGTTTAAAAAATGGGCACAAATGTATCAGAACTAAAGTACAATAGTCCAAAGTGTAACTTTAAAATTTTAGTAGCTGAATTGTAATTTTACAAAAAATCAGGTGGCCCAAATGTACCTTTTGCTATATTTATACAGATTTCTTGGCTTGTAATGCTAATTTGTCCAGTGAACATATCCACAAGCTTTCATATTTCTGTTCAAATTTCTCTTGGAATTTCTCTTGTGATTCCAAGGACTAAGGAGCTTGTTAATATTTGTTTTTAATATACTCTCTCCGTCACCCAAAAAAAAGTCCCTATTTGACTTTCTATGGTCAATTTAGTTGCATTTTGACCAAAAATTTATACTTTATTTCTTTCGGACAAAAAATTTACTATTTAATTTTGAGATGTTTCGCTTAAAGAGTCTACTTTTAAAAATTATGCTAACAATTTTCATAACCTTTCATCTTTACTTTCCACTTGTATTGTAAGCATCTTGGTTGTACTTTAATTATATTTGTAATTAAGACAAACTCCAATAACATTAGAGCATCACCAATGCAAATGTGAATGTGAAAAAATTGGGTGCCACTTAGGATTTATACATTTTTAAAGAAAAAAAACTCTTCAATGCAATTATGGAGAAGGGATGTGAATATGATGTGTCAATTAAATTATTTCATATTGATTATTAGATAATTAATTTTTTGACTTCCAATGCACATTGTGAAGGAGGATGTGAATAGCCAATAGAAAACAATTTGGTTGACACATCATATTTTACAATTGCATTAAAATATTTTTTCTTTAAAAAATGTGTAAATCTTAGGTGACACCCAATTTTTTCACATTCACATTTGCATTTGCATTAGACTTTTCAAACGAGAACTCTTTTGGTGGAATAAAGGGGGTAAAAGTTTACTAATTACTATGAAATTCTAAAAAGTGTTATTGATACTATTTTACCAATGATTTAAAATTTATGACCTAATGTATAATAAATAAATGCTCCTCTGTTCCATATAAAGAGTCAACTTTCTATTTTTTAAAGTCAACATTACATATGTTTTTAGAAATAGAATTTCATTAATTAAAAACTACATTAAAAATACTATAGAGTACAATTTTCATAACTTTGTAAAAATAAATAAATTTATTTAAATTATCTGTTAAACTTTAATTAAGTTAATTCAAAAAAATTAAAAGTTTAGTCTTTACCTGAAAAGGAGGGAGAATTAAATTATAATTTAGTATTATTTTGAATTATCTTTTTGATAACGAAAAGGAACTATATATATTTTGAGACATATTTAGACCACATTTTGGGCCTACACGCAGTGGCAAAATAAGCTAACCTAAAGTTTGATTAAGCCTTGATATGTCTGAATGTTTGATATCCTCCGAACATATGTTAAGTGAATTGAGGGAACCAAATAATGAAAAAGATTTCGACCCAAAATTGACCTTCTTCAACATGAATAAGTAAAGATAGAAATTAATTATTCAAGGAAAATGTTATCATATGTCATGTTCCTCTTTCGTATTTCCTGAATCTATAGTGATAAATAATATTCTATCGTGTTAAATATCATGCCAAGTATAGACTTTTTCCAGTTGTAATTTCAAGTAATATTTGTATTGTACAAGCATTAGTAGTATGATTCTAGACGATAATATTTTCATCAAATATCAAATTTTGCAATTTAGTTCACTACAAGCATTGATATGAATGGTGCTTCAAAATCAATAAGAATATGTCAAATATCAAATAGAATAAAAATGTTCAAAGTGGACCATGTTTGCATATTCGTATCTTTTTTATTTGGTACAGTGTTTAACTAATTACTCCCTCCGTTCCAATCAGAGTGTCCACTTTTGACTTTTTTAGGTCAACTTAATTAAAATTTAACCAATTATTTACATAGATTTATTTGTTTTTACAAAATTATAAAAGTTGTAATCCATAGTATTCTTAATGTAGTTTATAATTAATGGAATTATATTTCTTAAAATATAAGTAAAGTATGTGAAATTTTGATTTGATTTGGTCTTGACTTTTAAAAATAAAAAGTGGACTCTTTACCTAAAACGGAGGTAGTACATATTTTTTTGAATAACCTCTTTCCTTTTTTAGTTTGACGGTAAACGATAATTTGAGTCAAACTTGTGCATAGTTTGGGGAATCCTTCCATGGAAAAGTGTAGTTAGAAACTAAGAATTTAGAAAGTCAAACCACTTGACTAGGGCCAGCCAATAGAGGCCCATGACCATATTAAATTTAAGGGATAATGACATTGGAAGTCCCTTGACTATGGACCATTCCACCACTAGTCCCTTAAGAAATTTTTTTCATATATTTGTCCCTTGACTATGAAAATCAGTCACGGGTGGTCCTTTTCGTGGATGCCGTTAGTGTTTTGACGTTAAGTCTATCACGCGCCTCGCACATGACTTTGTTTAAGGTCATTATTGGAATTTCACTTACCCTCTCTTTGTCTATTACCAAAACAACGGACAAGAGAGACGACTGATTAACTTTACCAAAACGGAGGACCTTCTTTGTCTGACCTAGGGTTTGTCTTTCATCACGATAGTTCATTGGCAAAATCAAGCAAAGGAAATGGGGACATTGTGGAGTATTCGACAATTTGGCACTGTAATCGACCCAGATGAGCTTTACTGTAAGTATTCCATCGAACTTTTACCATGTATCGAATATTCAAATATCCTCTGTTTTTCCCCAAAAAAGTGAAGATTCTCTGTAAAAGTGCTTAGTTATTTGCCAATTCTTGTTATTGTCGGTCTTTGAGGATGCATTTGGGAAAAAAGAATTGGTCGTGTGTGCTGTGTGGTCCAATTTGCATATATTTGTTTATGGTAGTCTTTGTGTGGTCCCTATGTAGTGTCATTATCGGTGTGTTTTTTTCTTGTGTCTTTGTGTGGTCCAATATGCAAAATTGAATATATATATATATATATATATATATATATATATATATACATGTACAGTGGGTTTTTTTTTCTTGTTTGGCCCCTTTGGGGTTTGTTTATAATGATTCTAAGATGTAATTTACATTTTTCGTTGAAAATTCCATGTTTTTACATTGAAGATTCGGCGTGGGGCTACATTGAATCCAATACGAGAGGGTTTATAAGGAGGGTTATATTGACTTTGTTGATTGTGTGGATGGGAAAAACTATCGTAATGGATATTAATAGCATGCTTAAAAAGTTGGGGTATGTTGATGAAGAGGATGACATCATGTTTTATCACTATTTACAGCCTGGTTGTGATTTGAGCAATGGCTTGAAACCATTAGGGGGAGATAAGGATGTGATTGAAATGATTAAGTATGTGAAGCACCACAAAGTGATTGATATGTACATTGAACATAGATACTCTGTGATTGATTCATTTGTTGATAATGTATTTGCATCGGGTCAAGTTACGTGGTAATTGAAGACATAGATGATCAACAAGCTCGCAACCGACAACCGGTAGAGGGTCTTTGAGACATAGGGTTAGTGGCAATGTGAAACTTATTAAACATATTGAGCATGATACTGATAATGATTTGGATACTAATGCTGCTAGGGTTAATGAGGTAGGTGATGGACCAATTAATTTGGATCATGATGCTGGGGTTAATGTGCCAGGTAATGGGCCATTTGATTTTGAATTTGATAATGTTGCTGGGGTGAATGAGCCAGATGATGATGATGATGCTGAGGAAGATGAAGAAGATGATGAGGAGCCTGTTTTTCATGCCAGTGTTGGCAGCAAAGTTCAAATTCACGTGTACAAGAAGGGTAAAAACGAGTTGTTGATTCGATTCGATTCGGACTATGTAGGGTGCAGTATCGACTCAGATGAACTAAGGAGCTTATCAAGCTCAGATGATGAGGAAGAGTTTAATGCCAGGAAAAGGGATTGTTATCCTGACTTTCATATTGTTACTGATTTAAATGATCCAAAATTTGAGATTGGGATGAAGTTCAGTACAGCTCAAGATGTTAGGGAAGCAATAAAGAATTATTCAATTGTGAATAGAAGGAGACTAAAATTTCTGAAGAATGACAAGGTCAGAATTAGGGTTAGATGCATAGGAAATCTTGCATGTCCTTGGCTTTTGTTGGTTTCTTATAATCAAGACTCATGTCGGTAGGTAGTTGCAACATATAGGGATGAACATATGTGTAATTACAGCCACAACATTAAGTATGCAACATCAAAATGGGTGGCGGTACATGAAAACTATAAGAGGTAATCCAAGCGGCCGGTGGAGTCTTTGAGAACAACAGTGAGCACTGATCATCAACTTGATATCTCTAGGAGTCAAGCATATAGGGCCAAAAAAGAAGCAATGAACTTGATCTTTGGGACTCACTCTGAACAGTATGGTTTGCTTAGAAGGTATTGTGGAGAAGTTAAGAGAACAAATCCCAACACAACCATGATATTTGAGTTTGAGCCTGAGAACCCTGGGCAAGAAGATAGACAATTCAAGAGGCTTTATTCTGCCTTGGACCATTAAAGGTGGTTTTTGGTGGATGCGGGAAGGTATTGGGGTTTGATGGGGCCTTCTTAAAGGTCCATATCTGGCCAATTACTTTCAGAGGTGTTGATGGCAATTGTGGAATGTATCCGTAGCTTGGGCATTGTGGGCGAGAATAAAGATTCTTGGACCTGGTTCTTAGAAATGGTAATGGCTGATCTTATGATAACCAATCAGCAACATTGGGTCTTCATATCTGATGAACAAAAGGTAAGTTTTGGTTTTTTTGTTAATTCAGATTATTATCTTAATCTGTTTTTGGTAATGGTAATAGCTGATCTTATTTTGTTAATCTGTTGCAGGGTTTGGTTCCAGCAATTGCTGAGTTGTGTCCAGCTGTTGAACATAGATATTGTCTCCAGCATATGTTCACCAATTACAGAAAAGAGCACAGAGGTAAGAAGCTCAAAGACCTGCTCTTTAACATTGCTAGATGTTCAAGCTTTGCAAAGTATTAAAATGAATTGGAAAAGTTGAAAAATGAAAATGAGAAGGCATATCAGTGGGTAATGGGTAAGCCTCATGAGCATTGGTGTAAAGCCTACTGGACTACAGTTGTGAAAAGTGATATCAGTATGAATAACTTATGTGAATGCTTCAATGCTTTCATCATAGCTGCTAGGGATTTGCCAATTATTAGCATGTTGGAAAGTATTAGGAACTTGCTGATGAGAAGAATTGAAAAGAAGAGAAAGCAAATTAGCAAGACAAGTGGTCCTCTTTGCAAAGATGTGCAGACTAAGTTTGAGCAACTAAAGAAATCTGCAATGGAGTATATTACCACATGGAATGGATCTAACATGTATCAAGTAAGGGGTCCTTGGGGTGAACAATGCATTGTAAACTTAAATGCTAGAACTTGTAGTTGTGGGATGTGGGATTTAACTGGAATTCCATGTAAACATGCAATTTCTGCCATATATTATTTTGGGGCTAATGGAGGGAATGGGGTGCACGAGGAATGGGTTCATGAGTATTACACATTGAAGTTTCGGGCCAAGATTTATGATCATGCCATTAATCCCATTAATGGTGTTGACATGTGGGCACCCCAAGAGGGATATCCTATTACTGCTCCTGTAGTACATAAGCAACACAGGAGACCTAAAAAGTTGAGAAAAAGAAGAAGCGAAGAGAGGCCAAGGTCACATATGGGTGCAACTAAGTTGGGAAGAAGGAGTATAAAATTGAGATGCATAAGGTGTGGACATGATGGACATAATATTAGAAGATGCACAAAGGAAGGAGGAATTGGTTGCCAACCAAAGCCAAAAGAAAAAGAAGAGCATTGTTGAAGGAAACCAACGGTAAGAAAACTATGTTTTCGATTTTTTGCTTCATTGTTTTTTTTTTGTTTTGGAATTGTTTTGCAACAATTTTTCACTATTTATCTTATACGGGGTGGAGCCAAGAGGCGAGAAAGAAGAGCATTGTTGAAGGCACATCACGCCCTACTGAGGCACATCACAACCATCGTGTCAACAAGCCGAGAGCAGAAATGAAAAGGCCAAAAGTAGAAAAGGGTCAAACACCTATGTTAATATTTAGTGTAGTTGGGAATGATGTATTGGAAAGTTGTCAATTTGAACATTGTGTTGGATTCTCTGTATTTTGGGGTTGATGAAAAATGACTATGTATTCTGGGGTTATTCTGGGGTATGGGAATGATGTACTGGCCAGTGGGAATGAACATATGTATTTTGGGGTTGATGTAGTTTGCACATGGTAGTTTTTGAACATATGTATTTTGGGGTTAATGAATGCAAAATGACTGTATTCTGGGGTTATTCTGTGTTCATACACTCTGTTTTTTTTATTGTTACTCTGTTTTTCTTTTCAATTTATCATATCAGTTTATTGCCCTGGTTAATGAACAATGACAAGGATATGGTTTGATGGAACAATGTCCAACAAATTTGTCATGCCAGGAATGAACCAGAAATGAATCAGACCAAATTTACAAACCAGAAATGAATCAGACTGATGAATGAGTATTTTACTCATTTATTGTGTATTTATCCGGCTTTGATTTAGCTATTTCTCGAGGTTTTTGTTGTCTAATATTGTGTTTTAGTGTTGTTTTATAGTTTCAGGGGTTAAAGGGGTTAAACTTGCAAAGTTGGATGGCTTGGAAGTGATTTCAGAAGATTTCGTTACACTTCATTAGGAATTATAATTGAAAAGGACTGTTTTGCAAATGAAAAGTTAACGGAATGTGTACTTTTGATGGATGACTCAAGTTTCTAGAAGAATTTATGAGGATGAAAGTCAACTCAAGACATCCCAAGTCCAATGAAGTTAATTCAAGTCAACTCATGTTGAAAAAAGTAAAGAAAAAGTCAACAATACAAATTTAGGGGTGTAAAGTGCAATTTTTAGAAAGTTGAAGGCAGAATCATAAAATCTACTTTATGTCAACTTAGGGCAACGCATGGATTTGTTCTTGGTTGGCGTGCGGCTGCCTTGGCCTCTTTTGGATAGTTTTAATGTATTGTACCCCTTTTTCCTTAGTTGTTGAACATTATTAGGTTATAAATATATCCCTTTTAGGTTAGAATTAGAGGAGAGTCGTCTTGTATAATTTTTCTTTGTCTATGAAGAAGTTAATTCAAGAATGGTTCAAGTTTTTGTACTATCAATTATTATGAGCTAAATTCATCTTTCTAGGGATTGGAGGTAAATTATATCAAATTCTTATGCTCTAATTTATTTATAATTCATTCAACATCTTGTGTTTCAATGGGGTATAAAAATTGAATCTCTTCTGGTATTTATACGTGAAGGTATATTTTACCGTTTTGATTATTTGGATATAGTGAATTGTACGACCAGAATACATAAGCTATATGTGTGCCATCTCCATTGTTACTTAAATTCTATTGATTCATGACCATGCTAAGATAGAATTTAGGTGTTATAATCTTTGTGTGCTTAAAGGATTCTCGAATTGTTATATGGACGGACCAAGAAAGTATAACAATTTGAGAATACTAAGATTGCAAACCGTGACCCAAGCGTCCCAATCTTTATTCATGTGATTACCCTTGATGTTGATTGATACATTATTTGCATGAGCATAAGAAGACGATACAATTGAAATCCAATTCCTAGATTTTCTCCATATTTGGTAAACTTCTTATTTATTTGCTTTGATAATTTAGTTGATAATTTTAGGTGATAAATTAGTTTAAATTCTTGTCAGTAGTTTTTAAGAAAAATCAACCAAAAACCCCTTTTCTTTTATTATTGCTTTTTAAGTTATTAGTTAACAATATTCAATCATTCTCTTGTCTCTGTGGTTCGACCCTTGTTTTTGTACAACTATACTCCGGTATTCTCGTGCACTTGCGAGGTAAATTTTCATTCATCAAGTTTATGGCGCCGTTGCCGGGGATAAGTTAGATTGATTGAGTAAGTTTAACTGGTAACGTCGTGGTGTCTGAACCTTTATGTTCGGTCGCCGTTCACTGAATCCCACGCTGGCGGAATTCAACGATAATATTAATCGGGTAGGTAGGAACGTAGAGGAAGAACTAAATCAAGAAGAGCATCTGCCAAATCCTGAACCTGACTTGCAGTTGGATCAGCAAAATAATAACATGGCTGCACAAAGGTATATGAAGGATTATGCTCGCCCTAGAATTGACCAGTCACCCTCTCCTTTGGCCCTACCCGCTGCTGCTAGGAATTACGAAGTTAAGGGTCATTACTTGAATCTCTTGCCTTCCTTTCACGGAATGGCTACAGAGGACCCTTTGAGTTTTCTCCGTGAGTTTCACGCCACTGTCGATAACCTCCCTCTTGGAGCGTTAACGGAGGAATAACTCAGGATGCGCTGCATTCCTTTCGCTTTAAAGGATGCAGCCAAAGTTTGGTGGAACACTCTGCTTCCAGGCAGTTTGCAAACGTGGCAGCAAGTGGCTGACACGTTCATTCAGAAGTTTTATGCACATCCCACCCTGGCTGAAATGAGAAAGAAAATTATAAACTTTTCGCAAGAGCCAGGAGAGTCTTTTCATGAAACTTGGGACAGATATAAACAACTACAATTTCAATGTCCACATCATGATTTTCCACCTTCTATCTTGTACCAACAATTCTATGATAATATTTGCCCAAGTCACCAAGCCATGGTGGACAATCTTTGCAGTGGGTCGATTCTTGAGAAAACACCCGATGAGGTGAGGATTTGTTTGAAATGCTTGGGGCAAATTCCCAACGAAAAGTGTGAGGGTAAAGCAAGGGGAGTTTATGAGATTAATAATAACAGTACCTTAGATAGGAATGTGCAATATTTGATGAAAAAGGTTGAGGAGTCACCGAAACCTAATATCAAATGCCTAATATTCATAATGCATGTTCTATTTGTGGTGTTTATTCTCATACTACTAATTCTTGTCCATCTAGTGCACAATTTCTGAATATGTTGAGCGGTTAATGCCATGAATTCGTATACTCCAAGGCCTCGCAATGATCCGTATTCAAATACCTACAATCCGGGTTGGAGGAATCACCCAAATTTCTCATGGAGTAACCCAAAACCTCTTCATCAACCCCCACCACAACCGCAGCAGGCAGCTGTTCAGCCGACTCAAACTCCTTTGGAGGAGATGTTCCAGAACTTTATGCTCGAAAGTCGGAGGAACCAGCAAGATAATGAGATGAGGTTCAAGCAGAATGAGCAGATGCACAAGCAGCATGAGGCAGCATTGAGCAAATTGGAAAATCAGATTGGACAATTGGCCAAATCCCTGCAGGGCCACAAGCAAGGAACCTTCCCAAGTCAAAATGAACAAGCAATGGCGGTTCAACACTTCGCTGGTAAGATAATTGGTGAGAAGGTACATTCTGATCCTTCTTCTTCTAATGGTAACTGCGATGTGAATGTTAGTGGGGAGAAGGCACAAAAGGAACCTACAATTATGGAAAGACTCCTAGCAGAACAACCTCCTTGTAAACCTTATGTGCCTCCTGTCCCGTTTCCTGGTAGATTGATAAAACATAAGATGGATAAACAATTCAAGGAAATCTATGAGATATTTTCTAAAGTCAACATAAATCTTCCTCTATTAAATGTGATCAAGAACATGCCGTCTTATGCTAAATTTTTCAAAGATCTCACTACCAGGAAACATAGGTATGAGAAGAATGAAAATGTGATACTGTCTGAGAATGTTAGTGCCGTTCTCCAGCAGAACCTCCCACCTAAACTGAAAGATCCCGGTAGCTTCAACATTCAAATTTCCTTGGGGGATTCGAAAAAGGTGAAGGCAATGTTGGATTTAGGTGCTAGCATTAACTTAATGCCATACTCTGTGTATGAGCAATTGGGTTTGGGAGAACTAAAACCCACCACAATGTCCTTGCAATTGGCTGATCGTTCAGTAAAACATCCTATGGGCATTGTGGAGGATATTTTAGTTCAAGTTGATAAATTGATTCTACCAGTAGACTTTGTGGTTTTAGAGATGGAAAAACAGGTTAGCGCTAATCATGAAGTGCCCATTCTCCTTGGGCGACCTTTCATGGCTACTGCTAACACTGTCATTAATGTGAAGAATGGTAAATTGTCCATGTCTGTTATGGATGAGTCTGTTGAGATATCTGTGTTTGATGCTATGAAATTGCCTGATGATATGACTGAATGCCTCTCTGTTGATAAGTTAGACGATATAATCTCTGATAATTTGGAGAATGAGCGTATTTGTGATGAAATTGAGGCTTTGCTGAAGGGTGGTGAGAACAGGGATAATGAGGAAGTCCGTGAAATAAAAACTGTCTTCGATAAGATCGAAGAGAAAATTCCTAGTGACTCTCCTTTTCACCCCCTAGGGCATGTCAACGAAAAATTTATACCATCTGTGGTGTTCCCTCCTAAGTTAGAATTGAAACAATTGCCTGTGATGATTGCCGCTGATTTGAACAGCAAGCAAGAAGAGCAATCGCTGAGTGTGTTGAGGGCACATGGGGAAGCAATAGGTTGGACTTTTGACAGCCTGATTCATCTCGAAGAAGGTGTCAAGCCTTCTAGAGAACACCAGAGAAAACACAATTCTCACATGGAGGACGTGGTGAGAGCCGAAGTGCTCAAGCTTTTAGATGTGGGTACCATTTACCCGATTTCTGTTAGTAAGTGGGTCAATGGACACCGTGTGAAGCTGTACAATGAAGGGTTCTCGATTATGGAAACGATTGAGACAACAGATTTGTGGAATCCCTAGTTTTTGTTGCTTCAATCTGCGTCGAGCCAACGACGTTAAACAAATGCGCTTGTTGGGAGGCAACCCAACTAGGTAGCATTTATTTTTATTTTTTTTATTATTATTTTTTTGCTTTTGTAGGATAATTTAGTGGCTTCAATTCACAAACATTTGGCATGCAATTTTTTTTAGATATGAGCTTTGAGGACATTGCATGTTTTTAAGTTTGGGGGTGGAAGCCTGTTAGTTAGTGTTGTATTTATATGTTTTGAGTTTGAGTCACTCTTTAGAGTCTCCTTGAGTTTGTGGGTTTATAAAGGAGTGTTTATAGTGTCACCCTCCAAAAAGATTTTATTTTATTTTTAATTTTATTTATTTATTATTATTATTTTATTATTATTATTATTATTTTTGTAAATTAGTGTTTCTAACTTTAATTTTTAGCCATAGTGTTATTGTTGTGCAATTTAGAATGCAGGTGAGGCCAGTTCGGACTAAAATGTAAAGGGGGAGCAATCTAAAGGGGGCTGAGTGCAAACAAAAAAAAAAAAAAACTATGCGATCGCTCTGTGCGATCGCTTCAAAACCAGAAAGTTGGGAAAAAACTATGCTATCGCTCTGTGCGATAGCTTCAAAACCAGAATGGCGTAGAGGGGGGCGATTGAAAAAAAAAAAGAAAACAAAGAGAGAGAAAGAAAGAAAGACAATATCCCAGCAGCAATACTCCCGTTCTCTCTCAGTAGCAGCAGCCCCTCCGGTGATCTTCTCCAGCGCCGGCGAACCCAGTGCCCGTGCCCTCAGCCCTCACGCACTCTCTCTCCCTCGCCTTCTCAATCTCCAGCCCCAGCCCGCGGCCCCAAATCCCATGGTCTTCCTCAGTGCCAGCGCCCCACAGCAACAGCAGCCCGCGCCGGCGGTCTTCCTCCCACGCCGTGCGCTCTCTCTTTCTCTCCCCCAGTTTTCGGTGTCTTCCCTCCTCCGGCCACTTCCTTCATGCAAACCAGGTCGCACCAGTCCCAAACCGCGGCAGCAACCCTTCCCACTCCGGTGGTCTACTCCGATCCCCTCCTCAATGCCGGCGATCCATTTGACAGCGCGTGTCCTGTCCTGAAATCGCTCCCAGCTTCGCTCCTACTTCATCTTCTCCCCCAGCACCGTCTGTGTGCAGCTCTGTTAGAAGTTTGAGCCTAGGGCTTGGATTTGGAATTCCCCTATTGCTCAATGTCAAGTAAGAATTTTCTAATTCCATTGATCTACTTGCTAAGCTTTTGAAAATTGATGATTGGTGATCTTGTGCGGATATTATTCTTGCTGTTATTCCAGTGCAATTTCCTGGAGAATTGATTGTTGTTGTGACTGGCTTGTGTTCAATTTGATTTCCAAGTTCGGCCAAATTTTGTTGATTTCGAACTAAATTCAATCACTGGAAAGTAGAGTTTGCAACTATGATTGGGGCTGATTTTTCTTTCGATTCCTTGGGAATTGAAACTTTTGAGCACTTTGTGTTTCAATTATTGAGGGAGTTGGTCTTTCTCTCCCTGTTGTTCTATATTGCTTCACATTGGGACATTGTGAAATTTAAGTTTGGGGGTGTGGAATTGGGAGTGCTTTGATTGAGGGATGACAATTGATTTGGTTCTTATGGTTTAGAATTGCATCATTGCATATTCTTATTTGCCTCTTGATCTATATTGTTATTCACACATTGAGGACAATGTGTGATTTAAGTTTGGGGGTGAGATATTGTCCTATGATGCTATATTTGGGAGTAGCCATTGTTTTTTTTGTGTATTATTTTGTTTTTCTTTCTAGTTTTTGCTTTCTTTAAAAAAAAAAAAATAGAAAATATGAAAGTTTTTGAGCGAGTTTGTAGTGTAGGCATGGTTACTACCGCCAATGATGATAATTTGTTTGATATTTGACATTTTGTAACTAGCGATGCATTTTGCACTTGTTTATATACTGAAATTTGATCTAGTTGATGGAACTTTGAATCTCCAGTCTTTGAGCACTTATGCTGTGAATTGATTTGTTGGGAGATTTGAATGACTTTATAGAGTTGTATAGTGCACATATCATTCCCTAAAGCCTTTGATATTGAAAAAAAAAAATAATAATTTGAGTATTCGTGAAATCTTTAAACTGTTCTTACTCCTTGAAGTTAGGCCTAAACAGAGTTTAAGTAATCCGAAAAAAAAAAAAATAGGAATATCTTTGTGAAGACGTAGTTTAGCTTCGTAGCCTTTTTAACTCGAGTTAGTAAGCTCGTAGGGGTGTTTATACACCTAATGCCTTAAAGCCATATGGTTTGAGAGTCATTAGCCTAATACTCGTTACATGGGTTAATTAGAAAGCTTAAGGGAGCTAAACATTGCACAGTCCACAAGTTTGTTCTCGAAAAAAAAATTGCAGAAAAAAAAGAAAGAAAAAGAAGAAAAAAAAGTGCAAAAATTTCGGTATTGCTACTTATGTTTGTAGTAATGGAGAGGAGTAATTACTAGTTTTTGTGTTTCATGAAATATACTTTGATATATATATGCAAAGGTTAATACTTGTTATTTTTAGGGAATGTATGAGGTACTTGGCTCTATAAGGGATTTCAATTCTTGAAAACTATTGAGTAATGGTTCGCACACACACACGGAGATTTAAGGTGAGATTGACGATGATTGAGTGGAAGTTTAGACTTGTGGCTATGTGTTGTTATTTGCTTAGTGTTGTTAATCTTACTCTGAGGCATTATGTGGTGCCATGCCGAAGCTCGACTTGTGAAAAAGAGAAAAAAAGTTTTGCTTTTATTTTGTATAGTATGGTTTGTGTTTTTGTTTTATTTTTTTGTTTTACTCGAGGACGAGCAAAAGTCTAAGTTTGGGGGTATTTGATGAATGAGTATTTTACTCATTTATTGTGTATTTATCCGGCTTTGATTTAGCTATTTCTCGAGGTTTTTGTTGTCTAATATTGTGTTTTAGTGTTGTTTTATAGTTTCAGGGGTTAAAGGGGTTAAACTTGCAAAGTTGGATGGCTTGGAAGTGATTTCAGAAGATTTCGTTACACTTCATTAGGAATTATAATTGAAAAGGACTGTTTTGCAAATGAAAAGTTAACGGAATGTGTACTTTTGATGGATGACTCAAGTTTCTAGAAGAATTTATGAGGATGAAAGTCAACTCAAGACATCCCAAGTCCAATGAAGTTAATTCAAGTCAACTCATGTTGAAGAAAGTAAAGAAAAAGTCAACAATACAAATTTAGGGGTGTAAAGTGCAATTTTTAGAAAGTTGAAGGCAGAATCATAAAATCTACTTTATGTCAACTTAGGGCAACGCATGGATTTGTTCTTGGTTGGCGTGCGGCTGCCTTGGCCTCTTTTGGATAGTTTTAATGTATTGTACCCCTTTTTCCTTAGTTGTTGTACATTATTAGGTTATAAATATATCCCTTTTAGGTTAGAATTAGAGGAGAGTCGTCTTGTATAATTTTTCTTTGTCTATGAAGAAAGTTAATTCAAGAATGGTTCAAGTTTTTGTACTATCAATTATTATGAGCTAAATTCATCTTTCTAGGGATTGGAGGTAAATTATATCAAATTCTTATGCTCTAATTTATTTATAATTCATTCAACATCTTGTGTTTCAATGGGGTATAAAATTGAATCTCTTTGGTATTTATACGTGAAGGTATATTTTACCGTTTTGATTATTTGGATATAGTGAATTGTACGACCAGAATACATAAGCTATATGTGTGCCATCTCCATTGTTACTTAAATTCTATTGATTCATGACCATGCTAAGATAGAATTTAGGTGTTATAATCTTTGTGTGCTTAAAGGATTCTCGAATTGTTATATGGACGGACCAAGAAAGTATAACAATTTGAGAATACTAAGATTGCAAACCGTGACCCAAGCGTCCCAATCTTTATTCATGTGATTACCCTTGATGTTGATTGATACATTATTTGCATGAGCATAAGAAGACGATACAATTGAAATCCAATTCCTAGATTTTCTCCATATTTGGTAAACTTCTTATTTATTTGCTTTGATAATTTAGTTGATAATTTAGTTGATAATTTTAGGTGATAAATTAGTTTAAATTCTTGTCAGTAGTTTTTAAGAAAAATCAACCAAAAACCCCTTTTCTTTTATTATTGCTTTTTAAGTTATTAGTTAACAATATTCAATCATTCTCTTGTCTCTGTGGTTCGACCCTTGTTTTTGTACAACTATACTCCGGTATTCTCGTGCACTTGCGAGGTAAATTTTCATTCATCACAGACCAAATTGCTTGCAAACCAAAATCAAACCAAATTGCTTGCAAACCAAAATCAAACCAAATTGCTATTCCAACAAATTTGTCATGCTAGGATATTGCCCTGAGATAATTTACAAACCAGAAATGAACCAGAAATGAATCAGACCAAATTGCTTGCAAACCAAAATCAAACCAAATTGCTTGCAAACCAAAATCAAACCAAATTGCTTGCAAACCAAAATCAAACCAAATTGCTATTCCAACAAATACATTACACAATGTCTTATTCACAAAATATATTACACAGTACCTTAGAAAGTTGCTATAGCAACAAATTTCTTACACAAACCCTTACAACTAAGCTAAGCAGCCTAAAACATGACCCAAAATTTAACACTGTAATTCGTCAATCTTGAATATCCATGGTGGTAGCACTTTCTTTTCATCTCCACTCAGAGTAGTAGCACAATCGCAAATAAAATCCAAGAAATCCAAAGAGCAATCCACGTAGTTTCTCTCTCGCAATTTTTCCTCTCACCATACGTAGCCTTGAAGAAGCCCAGGAATAATGTCCTTCGATCTCATACACATTGGTGGATCAAACCACCTGAAATAACCACAATTTCTACCCTATACAAGGAATGAAAGTTTACAAATCAGAAAGGGATAATGACATTTGCAAACCAAATTCAAAACTCACCCCAATTTGTCCGCATGCGAGGAACCTTCTTCCAGGGTTTAAATCAGTCCATGATGTCTTCATTACAGTTGACCTACCACACCTACATCGATCTCCCATGGCCGCAACTCTCTTTCTCTCTTTATCGATCGCTTTGGCCAGTGTGGGGTAGTTAGGTTTTAATGGGGGAGAAGACTGGGAGGGAGGGATTCGCGCCAATTAACTTCTTCACTGGTCAGAGAGGGTAAGTGAAATTCCAATAATGACCTTAAACAAAGTCATGTGCGAGGCGCGTGATAGACTTAACGTCAAAACACTAACGGCATCCACAAAAAGGACAACCCGTGACTGATTTTCATAGTCAAGGGACAAAAATATGAAAAAAAATTCTTAAGGGACTAGTGGTGGAATGGTCCATAGTCAAGGGACTTCCAATGTCATTATCCCTAAATTTAAACACCAAGATTTCATGGTGGACTAAATATTTGTACATGAAGCACTAAAATAAGTGGTCAAATAATCAATTTAACTTTTGGTATTCGTGATAGGGTCTAAAGTTAAGTTGATGGTCCCATTTTTTAAAGTGTAGAAGATTTGCAAAGGCTACTGCTATTTTGAATGGACTATATGGCGGTAGAAGTACCTGGGATAGGGGTGTAAATAGTTTAGTTTGGGTTAAAATTGCAAATCAAATCACTCTCTAATAGTTTTAATTTTTCAAATCGAACAGAACCGTCACAAACCTCAAACCGAACCGATCGGTTTGGTTCAGTTCGGCTGTTTAATTATTTAAATATTAAAAAAATACTTTTAAATAGGAAAAAAATACTTTTAACACAAACTAAATAATTAAAAATAAAAAAATTAACTTAAAATTATAATAATTCAATTCTTGTTAAATTTAATTACTAATTACTAAATAATACTCCCTCCGTCCCGGATAAATGTTCATACTTTCTATTTTGGATTGTCCCAACTAATGTTCCTAAAGACTTTTGATCTACCTATTCTTTATCATTCTTCCTAATATATCCTTAAAGTTTCATTTAATATAACACATCCCAAAGAAACCCAATTATTTAAAATAGTTGAAGTCAATTAATGTTCATGGGTATTATCGGCTTAACACATTTTACAGCACATCATTAATTATGTTTCTTAATTTTTGTGTTTTATCCATTAGGAACATTTATCTGGGACGGAGGGAGTATATATATAATTAAAAAAAAATAAATGGTAGAGGTTCAGTTCGATTTGGTTTGGTTTAGCACCAAAAACAGCAAACCTAACCAAACTGCTCGGTTTATAAAAATTTCAAACCTAAACTGAACCGAACAAGCCGATTCGATTCGATTCGACGGTTTGGGCTTACACCCCTAGGCAGGTCTGTGGCAGTTGACATTCACCGTTAGTTTATGGGCGTAGTTGCACTATGGGTCGATACCATTTTTGAGATTTTCAAATGCTTTATATCCTGATTTTTTTTTAATTGAAAAAGTTCAGTTTGGTGAATAAATGACCTAATTGTTCCAAAAATGTCCCCGTAAGACATGCGATGCAAAACCGGCAAAGGCACTTTGTGATGCATCACAATTTCAAATCGATGGATTGCAATTACAATTCGATGCATCGCGATTCCAAATTGATGCATCACGATTCCAAATTGATGCATCGCAGTTTCCTTAAGAATTTGAATAGGCATGCGATGCATCGCAATTTCAAAATCAATGCATCCTCTATAACAACGATGCATCACGTGTGACAACGATGCATCATTTGCCTGTTCGAATTTTTTAGGAATTTGCAATGCATCGATTTGAAATTGTAATGCATCGCAAGTCTGATTCGTGTTTTTTTAAAGACATAAACGATATTTCGCAACAAAAGTAATTTTTTTCAATTTGAAATAAGTATAAGAGTATAAACTGATTAAAAATTATCAAAGGGAACAGGCCCAAAGTTCACCTTTCAAAAAGTAGGGATGGATATATTATCATATATAAGGATGATACACTCACTTCCATGTTATTAAGGATGATACACTCACATCCATGTTATTAGGTCACTTCTTAATTCAACTTTTACTTATTTTTGCCTGTGTAAATGGAGACTATCCTGCCCTATATTTCCCTCCTCTTATTTCATTCAACAGGTTTATTATGTTATAGTGTACAACACATTTTTCTAATAAACGCGAAATGGGTTTCAATAACCAACAGATTCAGCACTTTCACCAACTATATAACGAAGGATCTTCCATACTACGTACAAACTTAGAATTGAATGGAACTCCTTCAGTCTCGGACACAAAGCATACAACGTAAATGGTCATGAGAGTAATTCAACATCTTTAAAAAGGTATGTGCCAGCTTTGAAGTGACATAGCACAGCGGAAAATGCCTGAGACAGCTCAAATATGGTCACAAATTCACTTCGCTGTCGATGTAAATATTTTGGTCTCGATGAGCAGATTTGAGGACGCCATGAAGACCCAAAATTGGCATCACAGAAGCATATTAGGGCTACAATGCCTAGCACACATCGAGAATGTGTCATTGCCAGAAAGGAAAGAAAAAAAATATATATAGGGTGTCAATCTTGACCTCTAATACGCAGAATGTTTGGACTAACTCCAAAAATTTCTAAGCACTGAGGTTTAATTTGACTGACAGATCAAAGATTTGTAGTTTCAGGAAAATGTGGGAAATTCCTAGTACGAAACTGCAAGGAGGTTTTAAAATTTCAGGCTCATAACTCGGCCACAGACAACACATACCTTTGCAAATCAGGATCATGAAAGAATCTACTCATATCGATAGGATGCTTGATGATGGAACATTATATAATCTAAACGGAGCACAGAAATTCTCAAGATTACTGTGTTTCGTTTGAAAATGGAATGATGTTTCCAAAACACAGAGTTGTTCCATTAGAATAAACAACATTAATTACCACGTGTCGGATCTTTGCCACATGTCCATGAGAATAAACAACATTAATTACTACGTGATTTTTGATGCAAATATGGCGAAGGTCGTACGGTTGAATAGGAGATGGAACACCTTTTTGGAATAAAAGATCCGATCACATTGTTCCATGGGTTCGTCTGACAATCATGCTCAACTGATCAAAATTTTAAACATATATATGTACATATTTTTGGGAAGTCTCTAGATAATGCTTGCATCCAAGCGTTAGACCGATTGCTTCCTAGCCTGTTTATTCGCTTATGCAGCCCCCGCCCCCCAGGGCACAACACCAGATAGCCAGCAGCAGAAACTGGTAGGATATGCACGTATGAATAGCCTAGGATTCAGTCTTTACAAACGTACTCCAAAACGAGTGGTTCTCAAACACTTCAAACATAGAATTCAATGGAACTCCCTTGGTCTCAGGGACAAAAAGGACTACAAAAATGGTCATGAGAGTAATCCAACCAGCATAGAAGAGGAATACGCCATATTTGAAGTGACATAACATCGTTAAAAAAGTCTGAGATAGCACAAACGTGATAGCAAAGTTCACTGCAACGCCAATGCTTTGACCTGTTGTTCTAATTTTCACTGGAAAAATTTCGCTTGGAATGAGCCAGCTTAAAGGCCCCCATGACCAACCAAAACCAGCTACATAGAGGCACATTAAAACAAGTACTAGCACGGCATTACCCTTGGAGATGTGGCCATTGCCTGAAGCACCTGCTGTAACGCCGAGCACACAAGCTACTGCAACCTTTAAGATTGAAAATCCATCATAAAAAGGAATAAACGTCAATTACAATCTCAAAGTTCTTCATAACGATTTATTGCAATATAAAATAGTATTAGTGGCATTAGTGCATTACTAATACTCCCTCCGTTTCAGGCAAAGAGTCCACTATACTATTTTGAGATGTTTCACTTAAAGAGTCAACTTTCAAAAAATTATGCTTACAATTTTCATAATCTTTCATTTTTACACTCCACTTGTGTTGTAATCATCTAGGTTGTGCTTAATTATTTTTATAATTATAACAAACTCCAATGATGTTAATATATCTCTTAATAAGTAGACTTTTCAAACGTGGATTATTTGGGTGGAACGGAGGAAGTACTAAATTTAAAGTTTACCTGACAGATGAACATTTGAATCCCACCCTCAATGAACAGAAACCTTCTACCAAATCGATCAACAACTGCAGTTGATACTATGATCGAGCCAAGGTTAACCAATCCCAAAATAATAGCACCAACTAGAGCAGAGTTACTGCCAAATCCCACTGATTGGAAGAGCACAGGGGCATAAAAAGCAATAATATTAATCCCTGTGACTTGCTGGAAAAATGGTATGGCAATAGACATCACAAGATATGGTCTATACTGCCTCTCAAAAATAGTGACAAATGGCTCTTTGTTAATAGCTTTTGCAATTTCGCTCGATTTAATAAGATCGGCTAGTTCAGGTTCAACGTCTGTGTTGGTTCCTCGGATTTTGGTTAGCGATTGCTTAGCTTGTGCTAGCTTTCCACGCTCTACTAGGCTACTTGGCGTATCGGAAATGAGAAGTGCGCCAAGTGTCATGATAGATGCAGGGACTATGGCTAACCCGAGAGAGACCCGCCAACCCCAGCTCAGGCGAGCCGTGCCATAGTTCAAACAATTGGCTGTAACCACACCAATGCCTATGAAAAACTGGAATCCTGTGATGAATGCGCCTCGCCATTTTGGTGGGGCCATCTCTGAGATGTAAACAGGAGTAGCCTTCATTGAAACAGAGAAAAAAATTGTTAATTTACAGCAATCCTTTTTCTTCTTTTTTTTTGCCCAAAAGATGTTCAAATAAGAGTTCAAAAAATAGTATAGAGACAGTAGATTTACCTGACTGGTGAAACCAACACCAAAGCCTAGTAAAATACGGCCCAAGATGAGCATAGTGATGTTTTCAGCCGCAGCATTGATGGCAGAACCAGCAAGAAAGGTGCAACCACCGAGCACCATTATGTTACGGCGGCCCATGACTGCAGTAAGGCGGCTAGCGACAAGGGATGAGACCACAGCAGCTAAGTAGAGTGAAGATGTGAATGCCGTCAAAGCATGGCTATCATAGATACAATACATATTTGTTTTGGCCTCGGCTGCTCTTTTCAATATTGTTGGGAAGAATTTTTGGAGAAATGGCCTCATTGTCGTCACACCCCCTATTGTCAGTTAACGCAAACATGGTACATTTCATCAATTCTGCTTAAGTTTTGATATAAACTATGTATCAATTTACTTTACAATGTTGTACAACACGGTATAGACAATGGTACCGTATAACATCTTAAAACAATTTGGCTACATTCTTTTCCTGAAAGTTATCTTGTACGAAAGGATTTCTCCCCTTCAGAATTGATTGTCCTAGTAAATTTGAAAGGCTTTCTTAATTCTAAGAGTTGGCCAAGAAACATTTTTGTTAACGAACCCAAATATTTTGAGACCTATTAAAATAATTTATGTGGAATTACATTGAGTTAAGCTGGTTTAATTTCGAAATATATGTAGAAAAGGAAATCTTAAATGGCCACGGGCAGAGTCAAACAAAAACAAAGTAAGATATGGGAATTAAGAGGGCACCTGAAATTCCTATGTCATAGCCAAATAAAAGGCCACCGGATGCAGCAACGATGCAGGTGATCACAACAGACGCCGTTATCCCTCCGTCGAAGCCGTTACCGTGTCCGCGGATGGCAAAGTCCCCTCCGGCCATTTACTCTGCTAGAAACTTTTCATGCAAACATCAGAGACTTGAAAGAACTATGAACGACTAGCAACTTCTTTCCCGGTATTGACTTCTTTACATAAGAGATTGCAACATATATGTATAAATATATTAAAAATAATTCTTAGTTACTCCCTTCGTTCCAACTAAAAAGTCTATTTTTGCTTTTTTTGGGTCAATTTAGTTAAAGTTTACATAAATTTATTGGTTTTTTCAAAATCATAAAAGTTGTACTTCATAGTATTCTTAATATAGTTTTTAATGAGTGTGATTTTATTTCTAAAAACATAATTAAAGTATGTTAAATTATAATTTGATTTAATTACATGTTGACTTTTAAAAATGAAATGTGAACTCTTTGATCGGAACGAATAGAGTAACAAAGCACATTGAAAAAATATTTAGTGGTCATAATTAATCATCATATGATTAGCTAATGTGGTGTTTCAAACCAATAAAAAGCGGTGAAACTGGCCTTTCCTTATGTAATTAATTTTATTCCTAGTCAAATTATGAGATCATATTTTTCGATAGGGACAAATTTACTTTCAAAATAACAAGGAAAGTATTTATGAATATATTCTTAGTTAAATTGAATTGAATGGTGGGTATTGAAGTATTGATTGCATTCATTTGAAGAGTATTTTTATTGGCTCATTCATTTAACCAGTGTTGTATACGTATACGGAGTATATATTTATAGGTCAACTTGGTCAATGTTAGATTTTATACCTTTCTTATTAAATGTTTAGAGCCTCACCATTCAACAATGCAATTTTGGATTTGATTTCATGTAACTGTGAGTAATTAACACCATTAATTATATGTGATAGTAATTTTTATCTATTCGTTCACATTCAATTAAAAGGAACATATCCAATGAAACAGTTGATTTGATTCTATATGGTGTGAATCTTACCACTAGAATGATAGAGGACAAAGAAAATATTTGAATTTAGTAAGAAAAATATTGACTAGGATGTATTCACATCCTCAGTTAGAAAAGCAAAAAATCAAGAGTCTCATCAAGAATATAAAAAAATTTAGTTGACACATCGTATCCACAACACTCCTCCATATTTGCATTAAAATTTTTTTTTAAATGTGTAAATCCCAGGTGGCTCTCAATTTTTTTCCATATTCACATTTGTATTGATAATGTTTTTATATTGTAAATAAAGCATTCTTATATCCGGTAATAGCATTTATGAACCATCTACAAACGTTCTCTACATTTTACTCCTACAAAGAAAAAGAAACTAAATCAGTAAGGTTATATAGACAGTGTTATTTGCCCATCCAACTGCTCTAACACTAAAAATTTTAATAATATCACAAATTTGAACTCGTAATATCATTTGCACGGGTAATACTAATTTAGTTCTGCATCGAGAATGGAAGCTTTTGTAACTTAATTGTTTGTATCCTTAAGGGGTAACCAATGATAAAGTTGAGACTGTATAAAGCGTGAGTTATCTGATTCGATCATTTTTCACGTCTCCTTAGAACATTAAAAAATAATAATAATAATAATAAACAAACCTTATTGTTTGTGCCTCAACTACCAGTCAAGTGAAGCTACCTTTCTTCTTTTTGACCGTTAGTTGTTTGGATTAATTCCCCCAAAGCTAGTATACCGGCTAACTTCTTGCGATAGCTATCTATCCTATCCACTTACACTTTGGTCATAATTTGCAACTCCTATTAAAATAAACAAATATACATTAGATAAATTTTCCAGTAGATTGGTGATTATTTTCTCCAATGAAAGTTTATATATATAAAACCTTAAAAGTTTTGTGGCACTTGGCAAAAGCTTTATATTCTTTTTATTTTGTTTAGTCTTTATTCCCTTCTTTATTTAAATTGTAAAATTGTTCGAGGGATAACAAGACTAACACTCAATCACATGAATCGTTTCTGTACTAACACTTTTTTCACAAATTGTCCATGAACTTAAACTTTACTCATGTTTGGTTATAAGTACATCATTTGTGCTCACCATTACTCCTTAGTGTGGATGTCGATTGCCGTTACAAAGTATATTTTAAGAAGTTGCGTGATAAGTACAAGAGATTTAAATATAAATCTTCAAATTAATGGTTTAAATTTAGAAATTGTATATACTATTTGTGGTAGAAAGTGAGACTAATTTATATTTATTATATATATATATATATTGAGGGGGGGAGGGGAGTACAATAATTTAACAATCCCTTCGTCTTAAAAAAATAATCTCATTTGACAAGTCAAACTTTCAAAATTATAATTTTACATATTTGTACTTTCTTCAAATTGCCCTAAAAATATTATTATCTTTAGAAATATGACTATTTTTTGGGATAAATCACGAAGGAAAATGAGACTTTTTTTTTTTTGAGATGGAATGAGTAGATAATAACACCGTTTAGTCTTATAAAATATGGCCTATTCCAAGACTAAATGGTATTACTATCTATAACAATTTAATACTCCCCTCCTAAAAGAAAAATAATAGCCTCACTTTCTATTTTTATTTGCCCCGAATAAATAATCTTATTTTTTAATTTAAACCATTAAATTTTATATTTATATATACCCCTGTATACTTATCACACATATATTTTGTAATGACATCTATGCAAATGACTAATGATGAACATAAATGGTGTACTTTGAACCAAGCACAGCAAAGTCTAAGTTCAGAAAGGATTGGTGGAAAAGATGTAAGTACAGGGACGATTCATGTATTTTGTCCTTTTAGTTTTTATTTCTTTCTGTAATTCATTAGTTCTTAGAAGGAGTATTATGTATTTTACTTTCTTGAGTTAGCTGCCATGTGAACTGTCCGCTAAGTTTGTTAGTGGTTAAATAGGTGGTTAGTAGTGTCATATATATATATATATATATATATATATATATATATATATATATATATATAATGACAATTGAGTTTTTGTGCCAACTAAAAATGCCAATTTTTCGCCTAAATCAGCTTGCCTAAAATGGAAACCCCTATTTACTAAGCAATTAATGTATTATTTAAATAATACACAAAACAAAATTGTAAATTCCTTGAAACTTGCACCAAAATTTACTGCACTTTATGAACCCAGACTTGTGCATTGTTAGAAAATTTATCCTTTGAACAACTAAAACTGATGGTGTTCCAAATTAATATATTAGTTAAAAATTGAGATCTACATTGAAATCTTAAATATTCAGATTTATATCCCTTTTATTTGCTGAAAAAAAAATTCTTTATTTTTCTACATTGTTAATGACGAAATGTATTTGATGCATTGGAAATAATAATAAATGAATCTTTACTCATTGGGCAGTCGAAACATTACATGAGCAATTGAATAACTGATCAAATTTTGTCTTCTAAGATCAGTATAAATAGCATGATTCATGTATTCACAGACATTTGAAAGACTAAAGTTAATTAATTGAAGGAAAAAAATAGATTACGGTTCCACCGGTGACAACTCGGTCCAACCCTTCTTTGTGAAGGTGAGGAATTGACTAATTTGATAATGTACAAAGACACATAAAAAATTTCAGAGTAATTAACCATATGAATATCTATTAAGTTGGATTTAATGAGCATTCTAAAACAAATTAGCAACGATAAAAATTAAAATGGGGGAGATCAAATAGATCTTAATCAAATAAATTGTAAGGAAATATTTCGGGAAAAAAACTTAAAAATGTAAGTCTCTAATTTTTAAATTGGAAATAAATTAGAAAAAAAATTGATAATTTTCAGAAAATACAAAACTTATATTTGAAGAACTTAAGTAAAAGCATAATTTTTTTTTTTAAATACCAGACAAAGATTTGGTGGAATTTCAGCACAAACCAAATGACCAAGGAGATTTTTTGTTTGACTGATAACCAATGAGGAAAAGTTTTCTCTAGAGTGATCGAGAGTACTAAAGGTTGAAAACGGCAAATGGGTAAACTCTAAAAATCAAATGAAATAGTATTAGGGTTTGGTCAATACGGTAGTGTATGGGGTTTCTTTTGGTCTTGAATTATTTGAGTTTTTTTTAAAATAGGCAACAAATATGGTATGTATGTATATATATATATATATATATATATATATATATATATATACTCCCTTCGTCACGGATAAATGTTCATACTTTCTATTTGAGATGTCTCAACTAATGTTCCTAAACACTTTTGATCTACCTATTTTCTACAATTCTTCCTAATATACCCTTAAAACTTCATTTAATATAACACATCCCAAAGAAACCTAATTATTTAGAATAGTTGAACTAAATTAATTTTAATGAGTATTATCGTCATAACACATTTTACAGCACATCATTAATTATGTTTCTTAATTATTGTGTTTTATCAACTAGAAACATTTATCAGGGACGGATGGAGTATATTTGATAATTTTCAGAACATATATATTTGAAGAACTTAAGTAAAAGCATAATTTTTTTTTTTAATACCAGACAAAGATTTGGTGGAATTTCAGCACAAACCAAATGACCAAGGAGATTTTTTATTTGACTGATAACCAATGAGGAAAAGTTTTCTCTAGAGTGATCAAGAGAACTGAAGGTTGAAAGCGGCGAATGGGTAAACTCTAAAATCAAATGAAATATTATTAAGGTTTGGTCAATACGGTAGTGTATGGGGTTTCTTTTGGGCTTGAATTATTTGAGTTTTTTTAAAAATAGGCAACAAATATGATATATATATATATATATATATATATATATATATACTCCCTTCGTCCCGGATAAATGTTCATACTTTCTATTTGGGATGTCTCAACTAATGTTCGTAAAGACTTTTGATCTACCTATTTTCTATAATTCTTTCTAATATACCCTTAAAACTTCATTTAATATAACACATCCCAAAGAAACTCAATTATTTAGAATAGTTGAACTAAATTAATGTTAATGGGTATTATCGTAAGAACACATTTTACAGCACATCATTAATTATGTTTTTTAATTTTTGTACTTTATCAACTAGAAACATTTATCCGGGACGGAGGGAGTATATTTGAAACAAGAGTATATCATAATTGTTGCCCAATACACATTTATTGTAATGGACCATGAATTTATATGTAGTGATGGTTGAGTAATTTGGCTCAGTTTTTATTAGTCGTACTTAATTGAATTTGCATTATAAATTTAATTATTTAAATGTGTATTGGTTTAAGATATGACAATACCCAATGATATTTCAGTCATTTGATAGTTGAAATAAAATAATTAATTTAAATTAATTGACATATATTTTTTCTTTTGTAATTATTATAAATAGATTTTATTCTTTTATTTATATGTGATGAAGAAGAAAAATTAACAAATAAAACAACAAATGTTGTGTATAAGGAAATTTTTTCAAAATTTATAATATTATCAATACAATGATGTATTTTTATTTAAGTAATTGCCTTCAACATTACTTTTTCGTTATTTATTCTTTTAATTTTTTTTCCACTTAGTTTTGTTTAAATATAATTTAATTGAAAAAGATATATGTCCGTGCGTTTAACGTACGGGTGTAAAACTAGTTTAGACATAACAATTAACAACCTTCTGTAGTAATTTTGCCTTCTCTTTTGCTTGGTTGAAACAGAGATGTATTCTCTCTGATATGAATCAATTTCAGTTAAATCACTCAAGTCTTCTCCTTAATTTTTAGCTAAACTTCTCGGCAATGATTAATTATTGACATGGTATCAGAGTTAAGATCCATGCTCTTCATCAATTTTCTAAGCGTTAAAGAGCTGTATTCTCAAAAAATGTGGGAATTTTGTACTAGGAAACTACAAGGTGGTTTTAAGAATCTCAGGCTCATAACTCCGCCACCGGCCACATAATGCATATTAAAATCAGGATCATGTAAGGATTATAATCATGTGTTTCGTTTGAAAATGGAATGATATTTCCAGAACATTGAGGTCTTCCATGGATGCAAAACCGCAAGATAGCCATCAGCAAATACTTTAAGGATATGCGCGTATGCGCAACAACATTATGGTTAAATGAAATTTTTGACCAAACTAGCCTAGAATTCGGTCTTTACAAACTTACCCCAAAACCAGTGATTCTCAAACACTTCAAACATAAAATTCAATGGAACTCCCTTAGTCTCGGGGACAAAAAGGGCGACAAAAATGGTCATGAGAGCAAGCCAACCAGCGTAGAAGAGGAATGCACCATATTTGAAGTGACATAGCATCGTTAAGAAAGTCTGAGATAGCACAAATGCGGCAGCGAAATTCACTGCAACGCTAATGCTTTGGCCTGTTGTTCTTATTTTCATTGGAAAAATTTCGCTTGGAACAAGCCAGCTCAAAGGCCCCCATGACCAACCATAACCGGCCGTATAGAGGCACATTAGGACAACCACCAGCACGGCATAACCCTTGGAGATGTGGTCAGTGCCTGATGCACCTGCTGTAAAGCCTAGCACACAAGCTACTGCAACCTTTAAGATTGAAAATCCATCATGAAAGGGAATAATCGTCAATTACCATCTCAAAGTTCTTCATAAATGCTTTATTGCAATATAAAATAGTATACTAATACTTAATTTGGAGTTTACCTGACAGATGAACATTTGAATCCCACCCTCAATGAACAGAAACCTTCTACCAAATCGATCAACAACTGCAGATGATATGCTGATTGAGGCAAGGTTGACCACTCCTAGTATAATAGCACCGATTAGAGCAGAGTCACTGCCAAACCCTACTGATTGGAAGAGTATAGGGGCATACAAAGCAATAATATTAATTCCAGTGACTTGCGAGAAAAATGGTATGGCAACAGACATCACAAGATATGGTCTATACTGCCTCTCAAAAATAGTAACAAATGGCTCTTTGTTAATAGCTTTTGCGATTTCGCTCGATTTAATAAGATCGGCTAGTTCCGGTTCAATGTCTATGTTGGCTCCTCGGATTTTGGTTAGCGATTTCTGAGCTTGTGTTAGCTTTCCACGCTCTACTAGGCTACTTGGCGTATCGGAAATGAGAAGTGCGCCAAGTGTCATGATAGATGCAGGGACTATGGCTAGCCCGAGAGAGAGCCGCCAACCCCAGCTTAGGCGAGCCGTGCCATAGTTCAAACAATTGGCTGTAACCACACCAGTGCCTAGGAAAAATTGGAATCCTGTGTTGAATGCGCCTCGCCATTTTGGTGGGGCCATCTCTGAGAGGTAAACAGGTGTAGCCTTCATTGAAACAGAGAAATTAAAATCGTTAATTTAAAGCAATCCTTTTTCTTTTTTTTCCCCTAAAGATGTTCAAATAAGAGCTCACAAAATTGTATAGAGGCAGTAGATTCACCTGATTGGTGAAACCAACACCAAAACCTAGTAAAATACGGCCCAAGATGAGCATAGTGATGTTTTCAGCCGCAGCATTGATGGTAGCACCAGCAAGAAAGGTGCAACCACCGAGCACCATAATGTTACGGCGGCCCAGAGCTGCAGTAAGGCGGCTGGCGACAAGGGATGAGACCAAACCAGCTAAGTAGAGTGAAGATGTGAATGCGGTCAAAGCCTGGCTATCATAGATACAATACATATTTGTTTTGGCCTCGGCTGCTCTTTTCAATACTGTTGGGAAGAATTTTTGGAGAAATGGCCTCATTGTTGTCACACCACCTATTATCAATTGCCGCAAACACGGTACATTTCATCAATTCTGCTTAAGTTTTGATATAAAGATACCAATTTACTTGACAATGTTGTACAACACTGCATAGACAATGGTACCGTAAAACATCTTTAAACAATTTGGCTACATCATTTTACAGCAAGTTTTCTTCTTTTTTTTTATTTTTTATTTTTTTTGGTATTCCACGAGTCCCGCTTGAAATACTGAGTTTTTGGGGCTGACCCAGGGAAATTTGTAACTAATGAGAGTCAAACACAGGATATACTGCTGAATGGATCGCTCTATACAGTAACTCAGTTGTGGTCAAGCCGCTCGCTCAACCAGCCAATCCGCTGAGTAACTGTAACTAGTACAAAAGGATTTCTCCCCTTTAAAATTGATTGTCCTCGTAAACTGAAAGGGCTTTTTGAATTCTAAGTCCTAAGAGTTTATGTAAACGAACCCAAATGATTGGGACAAGTTAAAATAAGTTAAGTGAAAATATGATGAGTTAAGCTGGTTTTATCTGAAAAAATATGAATGGAAATATTTGCATGGAAAATTTCATTGGCCGCCGGCATGCAGGGTCGAACAAAGACTGGTAAGAAAAGGGAATAAAGAGGGCACCTGAAATTCCAATGTCATAGCCGTATAAGAGGCCACCGGACGCAGCAACGATGCATGTGATTAAAACAGACGCCGTTATCCCTCCGTTGAAGCTCTTCCCATGTTCGCTGATGGCAAAGTTCCCTCCGGCCATTTACTCTGCCAGAAACTTTTCTTGCGACTTGAAAGAACTAGGAACGACTAGCAAGTGTTGACTTGTTAATACTATAACACATGCAACTTATATGTATGTACATATGTATATATATACTAATAATTGATTCCCAATAATGTGCATCATAATAAAGGAAGTGAAATAGACAGCCCCAAGTTGTAAGGAAATCTGTCTATTTCTGCCGGTCGACCATATGCATTTACTTTACAAGCAGCGGTCGCCCAAAAATATATGATAGTCTTACATCACCTAAATAACCAAGTATTTTAGAACCAATAGAAAACTGTTAAACTGATAATTTAATGTAAAATAAATTCGATGACGGACGGAACAAAATTTTTTCTTAATCTCTTTGAGAAACGACGTCATTTTCTGTACTCCTCCGTCCTAATATCTATTTTTATTTACAATTATTAATAAAAAAATTGACACTTATTTTAAGGCAGACAAAAATAATTAAATGTATTCCTCATTAGTTTAATTAGTTTTACACCCGTGCGTTCAACGCACGGACATATATCTTTTTCAATTAAATTATATTCAAGCAAAACAAAGACAAATAATAAAAAATTAAAGAAAAAAATTTTAGAGGCAGTTAATTAAATAAAAATATATCATTGTATCAATAATATTATAGATATTAAAAAATCTCCTTATACATGACATTAGTTGTGTTATTTGTTGGTTTTCCTTCTTTATTGCATATCAATATCTTCAAACCAGAACAATTTGGTTTTCTCTAGAAATTGCGATATACAGCTGCCCATGTCTGAACACTGACTTCTTCAGGAAAAGTCCTATATTACACAATAGTTGTTATGAAATAAATAAAAACTACTTTAGTAACAAATTTTATTGATTGATATGAAAATATTCAATTTCAACAATTAAAATTTAATTATTTGATTAAAATTATATAATAAAAATATCAAATTTCAACCATTAAAATAAACTTTAGGAATATAATCTCTTGATCAGCTCATAACAAGTCATTATTCATATAGTATAAAATTAATTTAGGAATAAAATTATATTGATATAAATAATATAAATAAAAAGTTTAATGCTAATAAAATAATTAAATTATATCGGCTTGATTCCTAATTTTTTGTACAAAACTAAATCTTATATATAAATTTAGAGTGGGGCTATTAACACCCCCATCCCTCTAAGTCAAAATTTAATCATTTATTCAATTGCCGGTAATGCTTTGGTTGCCCAAGAAATTTAAATTCATTAATCGTCATTTATAATACGCCGATTCATTAATCCAGATTTATTAATCGTCATTTATAATGGTCCAAGTTTCTAGGAATTGTAAAAATTTATTTTTTTAATAATATACGGAGTATTAGATAAATAAGACTTTTTATTTTTGACAAGTTGATTTAGACGAAAAATTACTACATTTGACAGGGATAGGATCACTGCTGTCATATATATATATATATATATATATATATATTTCTTTTGACCAAATCATAGTAAAATTATGAGATCATATTCTTCGATGGGGACCAATTTACTTTCAAATGACAAGGCGAATATTTATGAACGCATTCTAATTTAAGTTGAATTGAATGGTGGCTATTGAATTAGTATTTATTGTCAACTTTGGTGTCACCATCATCAACTCGGCTGATGGTAACTCGGCTGGTCAGAAAGAGGTTTCAATCCCTAAAGTTTCATTTGATTCATTCCAGTGAAGACGAAAAAGAATACACTTCACATATAATATATATATATATATATATATATGTATATATATATATATATATATAGAGAGAGAGAGAGAGAGAGAGAGTATGTGTGTGCGTGAGAGAGAGAAGTTTTGTTCATACCCACTGTGGTAACTGAATTTCACCGGGCAGAATGTTTAGCAACGGTGAAGCCGTCTCTAAGGGTGGGGTGGGGTGGGGTGGGGCATCTTTTGAATTCAAATTCAAGCCTTTATACATTTTGAATGGTGCTGCTAACTGCTACGAGAGAGGTAGAAGATGATTTTCAAGCTACAGTTATGTCTTTGGTGGTGAGAAAGGTTGACTGGGGTGATGTACAATGGTGGTGGGGTTTGTGGTGAGTGAGTGGGAGAGCATGTCTATGGTTGAAGATGAAGCTTGTATATTTTATTTTATGTTTTTTTTCATTTTGCACTTATTATGAAAATAACTATTTTACCCTTTCCCAAATGTACGTGCAATACACATATACCCACTTAACGGCAAAAAATTAACAAAAGTTGACGAAAGGACCATTTGTGTTAAAGGTCACGGTTCGGGGATCATTTGCGAGGTGTAATTTATTAGTTTGGGTGGGGAGGAGTAATTTATTAGTTTGGTCATGTAATAGGAGTAAGTTATAGAGTTCTTAATTCTTTTGGTTGTTATTTATCTGTTTTATATATTAACCTCAATTAGTCTCTAGTCATTGATTGAATAAGATGGCTAAATCTTTTATCCATCTCTACTTTCTAACATGTAAAGTTTTTGTATTGGCTTATCCATGTATACACGTATCCTTTTCGTCTTAAAAAAATAGTTACTCAATCTGTTCTAGGCAAATAGTTCACTTTCTATTTTTAAAAATTAGCATGAATCTAAATCGAATTGAAATTTTACATAATTTACTTATATTTTAGGAAATAAAATTTTATTAATTAAAAATACTATGCATTACAACTTTCATAACTATGTAAAAACAAATAAATCTATATAAATTATCGGTCAAACTTTAATTAAGTTAACCAAAAAAAAAATCAAAAGTAGACTTTTTGCTTGGAACGGAAGAAGTATATGATAAGTCAAATTTTTTAAGATTAGTTCTTTACATGTTTGTACTTTTTAAAATTATTCATTGAATTATACTCTTTTCGTCCCTAATAAGTATCTATTTTCTAAGGGTTAAATGCATAAGTGATCTATATACTTTACAACTTTCTAGCATTAGTCTCTGTACTCAAAAAGTACAAAATTGGGTCCAAAGTACGGTGTTTTTGTTCACCCGTGGTCCCTCAGTTAACGGCCGTCAGAAAATAGCCGTTAATTGGTCATGTGCAAATCACGTGAGATTTTAACGGGGTAAAATGGTAACTTCTCCCAGGTTGTCTCGCCCTTCCTCTTTAACCCGTTAACTCACCAACCCGCTGCTATTTATCTTCTCCGATGAAAAATCATGGAGTTTACATGAGTATGTCAACTTTCAATCCATGTCATTGGGCAAATTTTCATCCCACTCAACCCTAATCATCTTCTACTCCTGAAACAATTTTCCAACTCAATTCACTCATGAGAAACAATACTTTCTTTACACACTTGCAATCTCCAATTTCCAAGACTAAATTTTCATTATATCACAGAAATTTACTACAGAATTGCACACAACCCAGTTTTCAACAAAAATCAATTTTCAAAAGCTTCAACCACTAAACTGGATAATAATAAGGAGAATATGAGGTAACCATACCTAGGCATCAAATTTCCAAAAATCCATGACATTAAACCATAGGATTAGAGAGATCTTACTTGAATTGGAGAAAATCAGTTTTAATTTGAAACCCTAGGCACAGATTTAGGGCAGTTGTTGGACAAGGGAGAGAAGATCACTCGCTAGCACACTTGAGAAACAGAACTGGAGCAAGAGGAGACGAGATGCACTAAGTCTAAGGGAGGGACAGCGCGCGGGCACAGGAAGGTTAGGGCGAGACAACTAAAGCCCGGAGATGGAGGACGCGAAGAAGATGGACAACAAAGGACTAGAGAAATTACGCGGGGGCTTGTGGTTACTGGACTCGAGGAAGACGATCGGAGGTGGTAGAAACTTGGTGGGCGAAGCCGGCACTGGAGGAAGAAAACCGGAGTGAGAGAGAGTTACGTATTTGCCCAGGAGGGAATTACCAATTTGCCCCCTTAAAATCTCAAAGGTTTTGCTTATGGGCCGTTAATGGCTAATTTTCTAACGACCGTTAACAGAAGGACCACGGGCGAACAAAAACAACATACTTTTGACCCAGATTTACATTTTTTTAGTAGAGGTACTAATGCTAGAAAGTTGTAAAGTATAGGGACCATTGGTGCATTTAACCCAATGAGTTTTTATTTTGGGCAAACTACATAAAAGGTCCCTGTATTTTTTGGGATTCATCCCTAAACTAATTTTTAAGAAAATTTTTTCCATGTACTAATCAAGTTAAATGCAATTAGTCCTTCCGTCCAATGTCATTAAATTTTAGCCGTTAAGTATAATCACGAGCGACACACGTGGTTTTGTCTAGGGGTAAACTTGTCATTTCCATAGATAAAGTACATGGACCATTTGTGAAAGGGCCAAAAATGATTTCTCCTCCTTCCTGTTTTGCCATCATCGTCGTTACCTTAATTAAATCGGAAGTTGATCCAACTTATTCAGATTGTTCAAAATAAATCATAGAGACTTAAGCTCAATAATAACAATTGTACTTAAGCTAAATAGTTTGGATCAAATAGAGTTACTAGTTCAAACGTGAAAAACAATTTATCATGAGACAGTAAAATGTGAAGTCTACAGAGGTGCATCCGTAAATTATAAAATCACTAACACCATCAGCACTTGTACAATTGCAACAATGTGATTAACCCTTCCATTATAGACCACGACTTTAAAGTCTGAATCGGTGTCGTGGTCAGCTCGCTGGCATTTTTCTTGTCAGCCATTGGTGACGATAGAGAAAGAGAAAAGGGGTGAGAAAATGGGAAAGTCACGTGCTCTGCTCGGCATCCACACCCACCATTACCAACAACATCAATAACCCCACCCCCACTATCACCGCCAATATCACCACCAACGACCTCTTCTTCCTCACCCCCTCTGGCAACTACAAAGTCCAATCAATCAACTATACCGAAAAAAATGAAGATTTGAGATAAAGTGGAGTGATGGGTGAATGCTAGATCAATGGTATCTTGGGTTTCGACAAAGCCTTTAATCTTGATATTTGAGATTTGAAGGAGGACTGTATGTGATGTGTCTGTGGGTGGGATGGATTTCTAGTAGAGAGAGAGGGATGGGTTTCTAGGAGAGAGATAGAGAGTTAGACTGATAGAGAGAGAATAGTTGCAATTCGTCTCCTCTTTCTCCGGTGCAGACTGCTTGGTACAAGTTGTGGGTTATGATAATGGTGACTTGCTGGGTTTTTGTTAGGAATATGCCTGTGAAAACAGCTGATGCATATGTTTGCATATTCCAACACAGTGATTTACTTGTTCCCAGTACAATGCATGTTTAAGTGGCTAAAAGGGCTGTGTACCGTGATGATGCCGATTTTTGCACCGTGGTCTTGATGGGAAAATGCTCCGGTGAAATAGCTGGTAATTAACCTGAAAAGAAGAACAGAGTTACTGCGCAGGGGATCCCTGCAAAGTCCCTCCGGTGTGAGAATTAACACAGTATATCAGAGAGAGAATAATGCTAATTTGAGGGAGCAAAAAGGGTATAGTTACGCGTACCTTGTACTATGTCTGATAGTAGTATTTATAAGAGAGTAGTGGTGCCCTAGATAGTTTCGGACTGTAACTGATACGATCAAATCCCATAGTTTACGGGTCAAAGTAACGTATCCATTCTGGACTTGTGAGTAAATCGAAGATAGTTCCGTAATAGGCTCGGAGATAGTTCCGTAATGTATTAGGAGATAGTTTTGTGCTAGTTCCGTGAAATACGAAATATATCAAAAATAGGCCTTACTATGTCCGCTATATGGGGGCTTGACACTAGTGAGGCGGCCTGGCAGCCAGGCACTAGTGAGGCTGCCTGGCGGCCAAGCATTAGAGAGGCGGCCTGACACTAGGGAGGCGGCCGGGCACTAGTGAGGCGGCCTGGAGGCGGGGCACTATTGAGGTAGCCTGGCGGCTGATACTAGTGAGGTAGCCTGGCGGCCGGGCACTAGTGAAGTGAGGCGGCCTGGCGGCCGGACACTAGTGAAGTGAGGCGGCCTGACAGACATTAGTGAAGAAGCGGCCTGACGGCCGGACACTAGTGAACTGCACCGGCAGCACAGGAGGCAGCCTGGCAGCCGGACACTAGTGAAACAGCCTGGCGGATGATACCAGTGAGGTAGCCTGGCGGCCGAGCACTAGTGAGGTGAGGCAGCCTGGCGGGCGGACACTAGTGAGGCGGCCTAGTTGACACTAGTGAGGAGGCGGCCTGACGGTCGGACACAGTAGTGGCCGGCACCATGCACAGCGGCACTCGGCCGGCACAGGGAAGCGACCTGGTGACCGGACACTAGTAAGGCAGCTTGGAGTGAAGCGGCCTGGCAGCCAGGCACTAGTGAGGCGGCCTTGCGGCTTAGCACTGGTGAGGCTCGCCCAAATGGCTGACGGTCCTTTTTACAGGTGTTTTGGATATTTGTCATTTTTATCCTTGTGTATAATTTTGGGTAGTTCAGTAGCCCCCTACTCTTTGTTGTGTGAGCGTGCTCAGACCAAAGAGTATACTTTTGATTCTTAATTAAACCCCAAATTTGCTGCGAACTGCCTTTAGTTTTGCAACACGGCTTAGGCGTTTTTAGTATCAATAAATGAGCCCGACATTTTAATAAGGAGCAGCTCGTCAAAATATATATATATTTTTTTAAAGCAGCTCGGCATTTTAATGAGAGCAACTCGGCATATAATTTTTGAAAAAGCAGCCCGCATAACAAATTGGAAAAGGTGAACTTGTTTGACAACTTGCCTTTAAATACCTTGGCATCTCGGCAAAAAAAAAAAAATTTTTTTTAAATAAAGCAGCTTGGCGTTACAAAAAAAACAGCCCGGCACACTCTTTTTTTTTTTAAACAGCTCAGTACTTTAAAATTAGCCCGACATACATACATATATATATATATATATATATATATAATTTTTAATAAAACAGCTAGACGTTTACCTCTTAAAGAGCAGTTCGGCATTGACTCTCGTAAAGCAGCTCGGCAATAACTCTCGAGAAGCAGCTCGGCATCATTGTTTTTGTATTAGCTTCTCTTGGCCTTTATTGCCTACCACAAAAAGATTGATGTGACTATTCAATATAAAAAACTCTTCCATCTCCAATTGATGTGACCATTTTTTTTTGTTTGCTGTTGTCCGCCATTTCCTGTAAACAATGCAAATGAGCGACCCGCTTTCTCATATTGACTTGATATATATATATTTTTTTGTGTCCGTCAAGGGTCTTATCTTTTAATTTTTTTTTTTTTTTTTGTCATGCCTATTGACTTTACTATTTTTTTGTGGGTACCCGTCAAGGGTTTTATCCTTAGTTTTTTTCTTGCCTATTGGCTTGAATTTTTTGGTGGGTGGCCATTAAGGGTCTTATCCTTAAGCTTTTTTCTTGCCTATTGACTTGAATTTTTTGGTGAGTGCCCATTAAGGGTCTTATCCTTAAGCTTTGCCTTGCCTATTGGCTTGACTTTTTTGGTGGGTGCCCGTTGAGGGTCTTATCTTTAAACTTTTTGTCTTGCCTATTGACTTGACTTTTTTGGCATCGCTAATTCCTCGCGTTTTATCAACAGTGGTTATTAAAATGTTCAAAAGGTACACACATATGAAATAAGAGCACGTCTTATTGATAATAAAATTTTCCCAAGTACATAATAAGTTGAGCGAGACTATTTTTGCTATCAAGCTCAGTTGAATCATTCTCCGTGATCACTCTCTTTGTGTCCTGCGTTGTCCATTTCTTCCTTCTTTTTTTTATTTTCCACCGGTGCCTCGGCGCTACCTATCCTTTGCGCTAACTGAAATAGCTCTGCCCTGTTCGCAGGCGGGCGAGCAAAGAATTCCGTTTTTAGATTATTAGGCGATAAGCCTCCTTCAAAACATGTCAAAACTTCTTGATCAGAAATATTATTTATTTGGTCCAGGACACCCTTGAACCGCTTCACAAATGCTAGGATGAATTCCCCGGGCTTCTGCTTCACATTGCTTAGCTCGCCTCTTGCCTTGGGTAATGCGCCCGCTGTTCCGAATTCTCCCATAAATACTCTCTGTAAATCTGGCCAACTTTTAACTGAACCCTCAGATAAGTTGGCAAACCACGTAGCAGCCTTACCCTGTAGAGTACCCACGAAAGCTTTGCAGATGATTGTGTCGTCCGTGGTAAGCAGGGCTAGCTTCATGTTGAGATGATCACGTGCACTGGTTTTTCCCTCATACCCGTTAAAAGTGGGATACGTTATAGTTGGGTCAGGCGGGGAATCACGGATCCATCGTGCAAATGGCTTGAAGCGGGTACCGATGGGTGTTATCTTGGCCTTCTCGGTTTCAATGGCCTCCAGCCTCTTTTTCAAATCCTGGACTTCATCCTGGGAGGGCCTGCTGGCCGCCTAAATTTTCGACGGCTTCCTCTCAAGGGATCTCCCCCATTTCGGGCTTGCTGACCTTCCCCTCTTCAGGGAATACCCACGCGACATTGTAGCTCGGATGTAAGGAGATTTTGATCGCCTCGATTGCGTTGGTCTGTGGGCATGCCCGCTGTGTCTTCTGCGAGTGTTCGGATCAGATTCCCCCTCGCAATTTCTTTTTCGTGCGGTTCTCCTTGCTTCTTCATTCACGCAACCTCTTGGGTCGTGAAGTCTGTGCCGGACACTATCCCTGCTTTGAGAAGGAGCCTGCTCGCCCATATGCCTGGTCATACGCTCGTTATCCCGAATCTGTCTAGACTTGCTTCCTTCCACTGTTCTCCGCTCAGAACGACCAGCCCCCATACCTGAGCGTCCTCCCTCAGGTTGTCTGATAGGTCCCCGCGACCCACTTATAGTAATTGGTACCACCTTAGTAGGTGGGTGCCGGTGTCCGTGAACCCAACAAAGGTGGAAGGGTATCTCAGCCTGACCCATCGATCGCAAGAGCTGATTGTTCAACATTATCTGGACAAGCGCGGCCATCTGCACCTTAAGTGCCTCTGCCTGGACGGTCGGATCGACCTCGGGGGGTATGGATGTACCGGTGGTCAATAGCCCCCGCTTGTGGCTCTACTGCCTTCTTACTTGCTCTAGCACCCTTGCCCTTAGCTGGTTTTTTGGTTGCAACCTCTTTTCGATTCCTTAAGGCATGTAAAGTTTCCTCCGCCTGTGAGCCACCCAGTGGCATTGCACCGGCGGCAGGATTTGGCACTATGTTGGTCGCTCCCGTTTGCTCAACCGTGGGATGAGCAGGATCGTTGCCAGTGCCAACAGTTGTAGTGTTACCTGCCATAATCACCGGATTAGAGTTTGAAGTTTTGAGCTGTTTGTTTGGATATCTGGGCTTTCAAACGTTTCCCGGCAATGGAACCACTGATGATGCCGATTTTTGCACCGTGGTCTTGATGGGAAAATGCTCCGGTGAAATAGCTGGTAATTAGCCTGAAAGAAGAACAGAGTTACTGCACAGGGGATCCCTGCAAAGTCCCTCTGGTGTGAGAATTAGCACAGTATATCAGAGAGAGAATAATGCTAATTTAAGGGAGCAAAAAGGGTATAGTTGCGCGTACCTTGTACTATGTCTGATAGTAGTATTTATAAGAGAGTAGTAGTGCCCTAGATAGTTTCGGGCTGTAACTGATACGATCAAATTCCGTAGTTTACGGGTCAAAGTAACGTATCCGTCCTGGACTTGTGAGTAAATCGAAGATAGTTCCGTAATAGGCTCGGAGATAGTTCCGTAATGTATTAGGAGATAGTTTTGTGCTAGTTCCGTGAAATACGAAATATATCAAAAATAGGCCTTACTATGTCCGCCCATGGGGCTTGACACTAGTGAGGGCGGCGGCACCAGCACTAGTGGCCCGCGGCCAAGCACAGAGGCGGCCTGACACTAGGGAGGCGGTCGGGCACTAGTGAGGCGGCCTGGCGGCGGGGCACTATTGAGGCAAGCAAATGACACTAGTGGCGGCTGGCGGCGATACTAGCAGGCGCGCCGGCACTAGTGAAGTGAGACGGCCCGGCGACAGACACTGAGGCGGCTCGACATTAGTGAAGAAGCGGCCGACACGGACACTAGTGAGGCCTGGCACTGGCACCGGTGAGAAGCCCGGCACCGGACACTAGGGCACCGGCCGATACCATGAGGTAGCCCGCGGCCGAGCACTAGTGAGGTGAGGCGGCCTGGCGGCCGGACACTAGTGAGGCGGCCTAGCAGACACTAGTGAGGAGGCGGCCTGACGACCGGACACTAGTGAAGCAACCTGGCAACCGGCACCAGTGAGGCAGCCTGGCGGCCGGGCACTAGGGAGGCGACCTGGCGACCGGACACTAGTAAGGCAGCTTGGAGTGAAGCGGCCTGGCAGCTGGCACCACTGAAGCAGCCTGGCGGCCAGGCACTAGTGAGGCGGCCTTGCGGCTTAGCACTGGTGAGGCTCGCCCAAATGGCTGACGGTCCTTTTTATAGGTGTTTTGGATATTTGTCATTTTTATCCTTGTGTATAATTTTGGGTAGTTCATACCTGTTAGTGTGGTAGCTTGATGAAACATTGCATAAGTCATTAGACTAGGAAGTCTTTGTACATGTCCGAGTCTATGTCTTACCAAATAACGATGACTCTTCATATGGATTAGCTCTACTAGCACAAGCAGACATTTCTTTCAGCAATGTCTCACTAGCAGACATTCCTATCAGCCATGTCTTATCAACAATCTTTACCACAGGAGTCTTACAATCGGCAAATCTCAGTATCAGCCATGCTCTTCATCAGACAACTGCAAGAAAGCTGATAATTCTTAAGAGGAACATCGGTCATTGCTCGAAGCTACAATTCAAAATAGATCTGTTACAAGATCTTACTGACAGCCCAAGATTCGCATCGATGTCTATGCTTTCACTATTATTCAGAAGACATTTCCTCTTTAATGTTTCGTCCCAGTTCTCAAAACCATGTTCCATAAAAAGCCAAACACAGTACACTGCTAACAGGCATTCATGTCACGTCCCATTCTGACAGCCTGAATCACGGATAGATTTCAAAGCAGCTTAAACAAGAAAGTCTTTGTCCAACAGTCTCTACAATGTACTCTAATGCATTGATGATCCAGATCTCTAACGGGCAAAACTTATCCAAGCTTCAACGACTCTTTTTCATCTTCTCTAGCCTATAAAAGAAGACTCTCATTTTCTCATTCAATGGTTGGTGATGATCTTAGTGCTTATAATCTGCAACTGCATCTAGAGTGAGAAAAACACAAGTGTAAGAACAAACACTTTGTGGAAGAGAAATCTAAAATTCATAAGGCAAAGAAGCTTTGCTTGATCAAGAACTTCTTTCTTGATTTGAGTTCTTTCTTCCGTCGAAAGACTCAATCTCTTCAGTAGCTATATTTCAAATCCATAACTAGAGACCAAGCACTCTGCTCATTATTGAAGACTGACCAAGCTTGAAGATGTCCAATGAAGAACCAGAGCATAATAATCCATACTGCATTCATATCGGCAGACTTATACTACATTATAAGGGCTGTCGATTGTGCAATAAGTTGTCATCATTCTTGGCCGAGTGCTCAGCACTCAGTTGTTCAAATACTAGTTATTTGAACAACGCCTAATATTTTCTTCTCACAAAAAATTTATCGAGTTGATACTACAGGAAGACAACATAATAAATGTTGGCTGCGTCTTGCAAGGTATTTTCCATACTGCATTCATATCGGCACACTTATACTACATTATAAGGGCTGTCGATTGTGCAATGAGTTGTCATCATTCTTGGCCGAGTGCTCAGCACTCAGTTGTTCAAATACTAGTTATTTGAACAACGCCTAATATTCTCTTCTCACAAAAAATTTATCGAGTTGATACTACAGGAAGACAACATAATAAATGTTGACTGCGTCTTCCAATGTATTTTCGATAAATTTGATTTCGCTTTCTTAATTTCTCCTTTTTCTTTCCTAGGAGATTGCTAGGTTAGAGAGTCTAGGTTGATATATTAAGCATGTTTATCTTTGAGCAAACCTCTGCTGAATTTTAATATAAATCATATTTTATTACATTCAGCATTTACTTATCTTTCTTGTATATATATATTATATATCTTGTGCAATCTGATTGTGGAAAGTAATTAATGTATCTAATATAAGATTTCAGTTTGTTGTTATGATAAACATGTACTTATTTGTTTACAGCTCCTTTAATCTTAATTGCTATACTTATGCTTTTTATTCTCCCGCTGCTTTACTCTTTTAACATCACCAAAGTATACTAAATCTTCCACCCGCCGTCTTTGAGAACTGCTGAGTGCACAACAGCTAATCTCTCAATATGAGTCATGTTGCTTATATATGGAAGATGACCTATCTAATTAATAATTTCATCATTGTTCCTCATCAAAAACATTAATAATTTCATCATTGTTGCTTATAATATAAGCTATTCACCCCCCCCCCCTCTAACCTATACTCTGAACTCTACAACATTGACCTAACAGTTTTAGAGAGGGAAACCTTTCTTTAAATTTTAGAGAGAGAGAGAAATCAATGGTAGCAAACACAAAATAGACCAGAAATTAGAGAACACACTTAAGAATTGGACGATTAATAGTAATTGAATGGTTAATTGGTGGGGTGGGAGAAATCAAGAAACAAGAACAACCTTCGACAGGTGGGTTTGGTTTGAGTTTCCTGAGTTGTGTATATATTACTAAGAAAATGATAATCAATTCATCTTTAACTAAAATGAAAAATTACAAAATTGGTCCCTATACTATTTCCAAGGAAATGACGTGACATGCACGTGATTTCACTTAACTAAAAAAAGTTGACGGCATTGGACGGAAAGACTAATTGCGTCAGAAAATTCGTTCGAGGGACCACTGGTGTAGGGTTAGGACGAAAACCAAAAAATCCAAAAAAGTACATGGACCATTTATGTAGTTTGCCCTTTTATTTTTGTATAAGTTCACTAATTTCACCTTTGGCATTTATTATATCCTAATGTCGACTTCTAATATTGTACGTAGACATTAAAAGCATTAATGTAAATATACTACTTAAAAAAGTAAAAATGACCAAAAAGTCAATATTGGGACCTTTAATGTTGTATATGGTAACGGTACTAAAAATGACTCAAAAGTCAACTTTTGTAGTTTTAGTAGAAAAATTAAAAATAAACATTAATTTTGAGACGAAAGAAGTATCGTATCATTTTTCTAAAATAAAACTACTTTTTGTTAGACAAATCAAAATGAAAAGTCAAACTATGTTTTCCCGGACGGTTATAGAGCATAAAGGTCTATTTGAATCGGGTTCATCAAGGTTTTATATTATAGCTTTTTCTTATTAAAAGTTTAGATAGTAATTTAGAGTTTGCGTATAAATCATTTTATATATATCCGTCAGCAAACGATTATGTATTACAAAGAAAAGAAAACAAAACTGAACGAAGGTTCAATCATCACTCTCACTCTTGTGTAATCATAAGGTGTCCACTTTTCTGCCGGACTTATGATTTGTTTACATTATATTTATTTGAAAGTAATCCTACAGTTATGCACAAAATCTCAAGAAATTATTGATATTGGAAATTTTATTATTTAGAGGTGAGACCTATACTACAATTATTTTGTAGATAGATTTTTATACCCATTTGGATCTTGCATTAGTTACTCGGGAATATTGAGAAATATGAAGAAAAGGAAACTTCTCCTATCCATCAGAAGATGAATTTGCTATGAACAGGTTGGATACTGAGGGCATGACGTCTTATTAATCCCTAACATTCCAGTACTCCCTTCTTAAATTATTCTTCTTTTGATTATTTTGAGTCAAATTGGCCATTTTTTAGATAAAAATTTGACGTATATATATATATATATATATATATTTTTAATTATAAAATATTTAATTCATAGTATATCCTTTGTTTAACTCAAAAAAATTAGTTATCTAAGACAATAATTTAGGAATGAATTGAGTACTAAAATTGGGTTCATCTATTCAATATGAAAAATGACTTAATTAGCAACGAGAAGTACCAACATTAGAAGTGGCAATTTGTGCCTATACACCTTTACCCGTCTAGACTGCTTCCATTTTAATGGGTATGGACATCAATAAATTTCCAACGAACACAAATGGGTTGCGCCCATAATAGTCCAATTACATTCATGGGCGTTAATGGGCGCACATACTCCTCCCAGATTTCGTTCAAATCCTTCCATCATCGCTACTTTCACTTCCCTATGGCTATATTGCAGCTAGCAGCAACCGAACTTGCAGGCTGCAGCCACCACCCAGTCAATGTTGCACAAACGTGTGATGCCATCACTGCCATTAGAAAGTCAAAAAAGAAACAAAAAATAGAAAAACAAACCCTTGACATATTGTACTCAGTACTCCATATGTAAGTACGTAGCTGGTTCAAATGTTTATTTTTATTATTATTATTATTTATTTATTTATTTTATAAATTTATGTTAATTGGCGTATATTGGTTAAGTGCACAAAGTGGTGGTAGAGTGTCGGAGGCGGTGGTAGGTTACAATTTTTTGTGAGAAAGCAAAATGTGTTTCTCATACTCATGGATAAATAGGTGCACATGGATGAACTAACTCATTTACAGCCTGCTCATTTATGCTCATTTTGTTAATTAGACACTTATTCGCCGCCCAGTTGAGCCCGTTGTCCACACGAACGTTACTCATACCCGCCCAACTCGCCCATTTGCCACCTTTAAATTCAACTTATTTTGTGACAAATAATAGTGAGGGTGAGACCAATGAAGACTTTGCTATCCAAAGGCAACCATATGAAGGCATTCTGTGAAACTCCAATCTAACAAAAAGTATTATCAAAATTTACTTTAAATGCATAGGAATTTGGTGAATATAATTGTTTTCATAATTAGTTATATTCTCCAAAGAATAGATATTATAATTTTTGTCAATAGTGATACAGTTACCTGATTGTTAGATGAGCGGCGCGTCTAAAATGGACTAAAGTAGTTTATAAGGATTTAAGTTTGAATCTCGAAAGCTTAAGGGTGCTGGAAATATTAAGAGAAGATTGTGCGTAAAAGTTGAAAGGGATGAATTGTAAGGGGTCAATCTGTGAAACTGAATTCTTGAGGACTGAATCTTCAAGGGCCAAATACAATTGTTTATAGACTCATATTATGACTTTCAGACGATTGTTTATCGGTATTCATAATTAATCATTTTGTCGTACTATCATACATAGTTAGTAAAATATGAAACGTGTATAATACGTTAAAAAAATATAAAAATTTTATATAGATTTTTTTTCAAAATTACAGTGAAAAATTTTGGTATAATAATACATAAACATTAAAAATACTTTTATATGCTTATACGGATATAATATAAATATGATTGAAGTGTACGGGACTAAAACTACGTCATATTCTGTATGAAATTCTTTATACTTTTATCATTTTTAGGTTTAAATATCTTAATATTTTTACATTTATACACTCTCAAAGCTATAATTTTCATATTATTACATATTTATAACAAAATAACTATGTATTAATAGCTAAATTAAAGTATGATTAAACATATATACTCTTATGTATGTACTTCAAACAATATGCATATTAACAAATAATATTTCTTAGATTTCATAATTATTATTTTCATGTTAAATATCTAATTTGATCAATTCAAACAAGATTAATAATATAAATTGAATAATTTTAATAATAAAAATATATCAAAATTTGGTATATATCGAGTTTTATACGTGAAGTACAATACGTTTAAAGTTCTATACGTGTACTATACGATTCAACCCAAAAATATGAATATTTTTAATTAAGTTTGGTTTGAGTACGATAAACGAAAATATTTTTTAATCATTCATATATATGCATATTATACACATACTATACGCAAATTTACTAACTATGTTATCATAGTCATCTAATTTTTTATAATGCAAAATTAAAATATTAAAGAATATAAATAATAAGTAACGTGTACTTTCGATTATATTCGTTAGTCAAAGTCATTCTACATAAGCAATATTATAACTAATAACATAATTTGCAATATTAAATACGTTTAGATTTAAATATTCTTATCCTACATAGTACATACCATGATATAGTACATACCATGATATAAGAATGAATACTTACCTTATTTGAATATGAGAATATTGCAAATATTTTCATCTTATATTCGGTAACTCAAGATTGGGCCGGCTGTTCAGCCAAATATATATATATATATATATATATATATATATATATAAAGTTGGTGAGGATGCCTAAGGATGTGACACCTCACCCCTCTCATGGCTTGACTTTTGGAATTCTAGAGAGGGTACCATTAGCTAATAGTTTTAACTAAGTACTATTAGAGGTGTAAATTTAAACCGCGAAACCGAACCAAATCAAACCAAACCGAGCGGTTTGGTTTGGTTTTAGACTAGGGTGGTTTGGTCACGGTTTGAAAATTTTATAAACCGATCGGTTCGGTTCGGTTCGGTTTGTGGTTTTAGGGGTCAAACCGAACCAAACCAAACCGTTATATATATATATATATAATATTCTTGTTATTAATAGTCATTGATTTGTCTTGAAAATTTTATACCGAGATCTAAAAAAATCTAAAAGTAAAGATGATAATTGCACGCCTAAGTCTCTCAACTCTCTCTCTTTTTCTCTCACCTCAACGTAATATCGTGTTTCACCATTAATCCACTATTGTCCCTCTCACCTCGCCGGCACTCTCCGTTTCACCTCTAACATTCTTTCTCACACCTCATAAAACCAAAATTTTCTCTCAACCATCGTAAGATCTCTCTCGACCTTACAAAATTAGTCTCAAAGCTATAATTTTCATATTATTACATATTTATAACAAAATAACTATGTATTAATAGCTAAATTAAAGCATGATTAAACATATATACTCTTATGTGTGTACTTCAAACAATATGCGTAGTAACAAATAATATTTCTTAGACTTCATAATTATTATTTTCATGTTAAATATCTAATTTGATCAATTCAAACAAGATTAATAATATAAATTGAATAATTTTAATAATAAAAATATATCAAAATTTGGTATATATCGAGTTTTATACGTGAAGTACAATACGTTTAAAGTTCTATACGTGTACTATATGATTCAACTCAAAAGTATAAATATTTTTAATTAAGTTTGGTTTGAGTACGATAAACGAAAATATTTTTTAATCATTCATATATACGCATATTATACTCGTACTATACGCGAATTTACTAACTATGTTATCATAGTCATCTAATTTTTTATAATGCAAAATTAAAATATTAAAGAATATAAATAATAAGTAACGTGTACTTTTGATTATGTTCGTTAGTCAGTCATTCTACATAAGCAATATTATAACTAATAACATAATTTGCAATATTAAATACGTTTAGATTTAAATATTCTTATCCTACATAGTACATACCATGATATAAGAATGAATACTTACCTTATTTGAATATGAGAATATTGCAAATATTTTCGTCTTATATTCGGTAACTCAAGATTGGGCCGGATGTTCAGCCAAATCTCTCTCTCTCTCTCTCTCTCTCTCTCTCTATATATATATATATATATATATATATATATATATATATATTTAAAGTTGGTGAGGATGCCTAATGATGTGACACCTCACCCCCTGACTTTTGAAATTCTAGGGAGGGTACCATTAGCTAATAGTCTTAACTAAGTACTATAGATATGATATTGTGGTATATACCATTCTCCCTGACTTTTGAAATTCTAGGGAGGGTATCATTAGCTAATAGTCTTAACTAAGTACTATAGATATGATATTGTGGTATATACCATTCTTCAAATATAGTAGAGGAACTTTAGCTATTGGCAAGGAAATGAAAAACTAGAAAATAAAACAATGTTGTTAGTGAGATTTGAACCCACACCCTTTTGAATTAAAACATACACCTTAGACCAACTCAACAATTTATATTTTATGTATTTATTTAAAATGCTACATATATCATGGGAAAGAAGATTCTCACATGAAGAGGTTTTATAACCGATATTGGCTATTTAAAAAATATCCAGGTTCATTCAAATACTTGCCTCTTCGTGTATCTATATATAAATCATCTTCATTTTTATATCAAAAAAAAAATCTCTATTATAATTACTAATGGAGTAGTATAATATCTATGATATCAAAGTAATAATATCTATTATAATTACTAATAGTATAATAGCTATGATACGAGAGTTATAATCCCTTTTATAATTACTAATAGTATAATAGTTATGATATGAGAGTAATAATCCCTATTAAAATTATTACTGAGGGTAATCCCTATTATTATTACTAATAGTATATCCTTAGCTAATAACTATACCTAATAATAATAGGTTTAACATATAGTATTTATACATTATTAGATATTTAATAATATTAATCTTATAGGTATTATTATTAGGTAGTATATAACTACGACATAATAGTATTAGGTATTACTATTAGATATTCAATAATATTAATCTTATAAGTATTATTAATAGCTATTAATAGTATTAGGTATTACTATTATATATTCAATAATATTAATTTTATAAGTACTAATATTAGCTATTACTATTACTATTACCCTATGACAATACTCGCTCAAAACCTTTTTTTTAAGTGATTAATAACACATTTAATTCTTCTAAAAAAACATATTTAATTATTTTTTAAAAGAAATTCATTTCAAATGAACCATAGTTATATCTACTTCGTAACCACCATATTTAATTTCATTTTCTCTCTAAAATCAGTAAGTTGGGTTTCTAATATATATATATATATATATATATATATATATATAGAGAGAGAGAGAGAGAGAGAGATTTGTAACTCCCTTCTTGCTAATTACTTTTTCATTAAGTGCTCCATTATTTGTAACTCCCACATATTTGTAATGAAATTAATTAATTATTTTTCACAATGGTTCCTACCACTCTATATTCCAAACGGATTGACCTTCAATTTTTTGAGATATCTCCATTGGTATTGTAAAACTTATAAAGTATGTACCCATCACTCCCTTCGTTCGGTTGCAAGATAACTTTTCCCTTTTGTAGACAATAAGTAAGGTGAAACATCATCTGTCTGAAGGAATGATGGTTTCTCTCTCTCCTCCGGATCATGGTGTATTGGATTCGCTTTACTTATATAGCTCATGATATTTGATTTTAGCTTCCATTTTAAATTTGGGTCTGATTTAAATTTTTGGGTTTCATTGTAGTTGAATTGTTCAATTTCAATTTTAAAATTTTTTCTTTTTATTTTGCACATCTTTATTGTTTTTTTTTCTCGATCTTTCACTTTTTGGTATTTTGGTTTTGGTTAGGCGATGTTTTTGGGGTTGATATTGCTCTTGATTTATGGTTTTACGTATCGATTTCTATTTTGATTTTGGTACATAATTTATACTAAAATTTTTGTTTTATTTCTGCTCTTGATTTTTTTCATTTTATTGATTTTTCCTTGGAAATTTGGTTTTGATTTTTGATTAAATGATGTATATCACTTTTTCTCTTGGTTATGTTTATAATATAAACCAACCAATTTCTATTTCCATAAATGTTAATTGAAATCTAGACTATAAATCATGCATATATAACAATGTAAATATTTTATTTTCTATTTTGTAAAAATTCTCAAGTATATGTTTAAAATATCTTTATTAAGGGCGAGATGAAAAATAATTCAACAATTTGATATCATTGAAAGATACTTTAGGAATAAAAAAATATATACAAATAACGATTTACTCATACCCATATACAAATCGATAACAAATATTTATTCTAAAATGAAAGTATTTTACTAAAAATGATCATCAATTTGCGTATATTGACAAAACCTAACTTTTTTGAAACATTAAGTCAACAAATGCCTATATCAATTATAATTTTATTTTTATAAAAATACTCCTAAAATATATCGATTAATCTCAATATTAAATTACACCCGTGCAGAGCACAGATTCTATAACTAGTATGCATGAATACAGTGCTCTAAATTTGATCTCCTATAATATTGCAGACACTACCTCTTTATTTTATTTTTTTTCTTTCTAACCTCTCTCTACAAACCCACTTAATATCATGGTCCTAAAATCTGATTAATTCCTTCTTCGATCTTGTAGCGTCTGCAATATTGATATATATATATATATATATATATAGAGAGAGAGAGAGAGAGAGAGAGAGAGAGAAATGATTTTGAAAATAATAGAAAAAATAGTTGAAGAAATAAATAAGTATGGTATAAATATGAGATACAAATTAATGTAGAATAAATGTTATAGTAACTCTATGAGTCCGTTTGGTACAGCGTTATCAAAACGAAGTGTTTTAAAAATGCAGAGCTTTTGAAACGCAGATTTTTCAAAACGTTACTTTTTTTTTCCTTGCAGCGTTTTAAAATTTGTGTTTTGGAAAAAAGCTGAAAATTCTAACGTTTTAAAACGGAGCTGCGTTTTGAAAACGTAACTTTTTATGCCGCAGCATTGAGACATAATTTTTGCAAATAAGCTCCGTTTTATTCCTGCATTTTTGCTAAAACGCATGACCAATCGAGCTCTATGTTTATGTATAGCAGAGAATGAAAGAGAAATAGGGAACTAGTGAGTTACTAGGGTATGTTTTAGTCCAACCCAATGAGCGTCTTGTAATAGCGAGCGTTTTTATGAAAAGCTACGAAATGTAACGATAGAAATTAAGCTGCAGCAGTTTACAAAAAAATGCGGATTTTAATATTGCTGCTATACGATAATAGGATAACTGCTTTTGCGTGTCGGACCGCATTTTGTGCCAAAATGCATTGGCAAAAAAGTAACCAAAAGTTTGATTAAACCTAGCTAGCTAGCTATAAAAGTATAGAAATTAAGTCGAACAGCATTTTGAGGATTATATCATGTTCTCCACTTGATGCATTCCGGTCTTCTTTGTATGACACTTTGATAACGAATGTACTACTTGTGTAAATTTAATTAGTTTCTTTTTTGGGTAACTGAATTTAGTTTGTTGTGGAGTACTTAAGGAAGTCATCTCTCACTGCTTCAATGTTCTTTCAAAGGATTTGGTAACATATCAAAGTCAGGGCAGGTCCCATGGTTTAATATTTATGCCAAAAAAAAAAAAAAGCCATAAGGTTGAGTTTGAACGTGCCCTTTTTATGCTAGTTTTCTAAGGCGGCCAATGAGCATGGTATAGTTCCATTGAGACGTTTCCTGCAAGCAACATAGACAACATGTATTTAAAAAAAAAAAAAAAGGATTATTGTCTTTTAGTCCCTATAAACCAAATAGAGGTAACTCTTAGGTCTCGATTGGTACACCTAAATGGAATCGATTACTAGTAATGATGAGATTTTACTGAAATAGATAAGAATATGATTCCTAAAAAGTGTTTAGTAACATAATCAATGTGATTACTAATTTAGTACAAATTTCTATTATATTGTTTGGTAAGAAACAAAACAACTTGAAATGCAAAGATAAAATTAAGGCAATTGACAACATTACTCCAATGTATACCAATATTTGTTAATGACTTCCATGATAAAAATTAGAAATTAACGTTATTACTACCCCCACAAAATAACAAGTTCTTCATTCTTTTTCGATTTTAGTAAGAATTTTAAATTATCCAACATCAATAAAGCAAGAAAAGTTTATTAAATTAAAATTTAAAAAATATTATTATAATAAAATTAGTTCAAATAAAAATAGCTTAAAAATTTGAAAGAAAAAAAACAAATATTTGACCTAATAAAAAAGCCGAAAAACAACAACTACAAGGAAGAGTAAAAAGGAACGGTCGTAAAATAGTTGAAATCAAATGAAATTATAAATATACAACAAATACTTGACCTAATGGAAGGATATTAGTGTCATTTTACATGGATTCCAACTACCACCTCCTCCATCACTGATTCCTTAAATTTTAGAATAAATTACAAATAACCTTCTCAAACTATGGGTTGGGTTTGAATTTCCCGTCAATTACCAATTGAAACAATATGCCCCCTCAATTATAGCAATTTTAATCGCAGCTTTTGTTTAGGCACTTCTATTTGAGTTAACGTAAAATGCCCACCTAAGACTCATGTGACCTTCTTTAGGTATTCTTTTTAACCATAGTGCTCTTTTGATGTTTCAATTAACTATTTACCCTTGTTGTTCTAATACCCTCTTTGTACCTAAAGATGGTCAAAAAAATAATTTTTTATCTTTATTTTGAATACTTTAGTAAAAATCATACGTACAGATGGTCATGTGAATCTTAATTAGGTTTGCAAATTTCGTGAATTCAAACCGTAATGTCTAAACAGAAGGTGCAATTTAAGAAAATGTTATAATTGAGGGAACACATTGCTTCGAGGCAATTCAAACCCGACCTATAATTGAGGGGGGTTATGTGTAATTAACTCTAAATTCTTTTAATCAATTCCAAGATATTAATAATCTATTCTTATTCCAAATATATTTTTGCACCACCAAACGTTATTAATCAAATCCAAGGAATCAATTTCGTGGAATTAATTTCATTTCCGTGTACCAATCGAGACCTTAGACCTATCTTGTTTTCAATTGGCTGTGAATTGTGATTCTGTGAATGAGCTCGTTAGACGAGCAACTGATTATAGCATCTCTCTCTAGCTTAAAGGTCTTTGAATCCCTATACATTGGGCGGAGCTTGGTAAATATGTAACATGAACGTTCATATATTCATGCAGGGCTTAATGAAAATATTTGGACAATGATATTCTCAAATTGTTTGTCTTGATGAAATCAAATATTGAACGCCAATTGAGAGTCTTCCTGCTTATCTCTTGAACAACTAAGGGTTTTCAAACCCGACAAACAATGGCTGTGGAAGGTGTCAAACTACCGACGACAATGAAAAGAGTCTCCGATTTTGTACATATAGTCAAAATGGTTGATTGAATTCGAGTGATCAAGAATCTCCAATTTTTTTCCATTACCTTATTCGATCCGGTGTATCTCTTGAATAAGGACCTATGGGTGATTTGGCTAAACCAAATAAGGTTAATTCCGATATGGTGTCGTTGAGGGCGTAAACGAATGATAAAATTATAAATTTCCTAAACATTACTTAAAATATGGAAAAGTCCAAGAGAGAAATCCAAATCAAAAGAGGTGGCACTACACTTGGTCTAAATTGTAGGGCTAATTGCTACTCACTAAAATTTACGGATTTGACTTTTTTTCGTTACTAAACTCCCTCAACGCATGTCTTAACGTTTGACACATTAACATTATCTGACACATGGCATTCATGCATATGTTAAGTGAATTGAAAAATCAAGTAAAGAGGAGGATCGTGATCCAAAACGGACCCTCTTCAACATGAACAAGTAAAGATAAACATATATTATTCAAGAAATATATGTCATATTCCTCTTTCATACTTCTAAAATCTATAACACATTCAATTATTTCGTTCGGGCAAACAAACGAAAAGTTATGCCCAAAAAATTAGGGTATAAAGCTTTTGTCAAGTGCCATGAAATATTTATGGTTTTATAAAGTTTTATTTAAGAAAATAATCACCAATGTACTAGAAAATTGCTCTAATGTACTTCGTTTGACCCAGAAAATATAATCAAATTTTTCTATTGAAAAGTCAACTTAATACAATTGGTAAATTACACATAATTCCCCTCAACTATGAATCATGTTTGATTTGCCCCCGTCAACTATCAATTGAAGCAGTGTGTCCCCCTCAACTATAATATTTTTTAAATTTCACCTTCTATTTAGACACCGCGGTTTGAATTCACGAAATTTGTCCACCAAAGACTCACGTCACCATTTGTACGTATGATTTTTACCATAATATTCAAAATAAAGATAAGAAATTATTTTAATGACCATCTTTATGTACAAAGAGGGTTTTATAATAATAAGGGTAATATAGTCAATTAAAACACCAAAAGGGCACTATGGTTAAAAAGAATGCCTAAAGATGGTCACATAAGTCTTACTTGGGCATCTTACGTCAACGCAAATGGCAGTGCCTAAAGAGAAGTTACGATTAAAGAAAATGTTATAGTTGAGGGGGGGCATATTGCTTCAATTGGTAGTTGACGGGGGCAATTCAAACCCAACCCATAGTTAAAGGGGGTTATTTGTAATTTACCCTAATATAGGTATTGAAATTTTAATCATTGTTACATTCTTAATAATACTAAATAACAATTTTTACTATTTTGTAAACATAATTTACTCAAGTTGATCTAGAAAAAGTAAAGTGAGATTATCCTTTTAAGACCGATGGAATTTAAGTGTACAATACATAAAGATAAGATGGAATAGTTATAATTTTGGAGGCTGGCTTTCCATTAGAGGAAAGCGCCAAGCTTCTTGTGCAGAAGCAACAAGGGAACAATTAAGTGAAGAATGTTATTAAGGTGTATAAAGCATATTAGTGCAAGAAAAAAGGGCTTTTCCAAGTCTACTACTGAACTGAACAAACTTGTTCTTTTTTGGTGCACAAAAACTAATGGCTCTAATCTTTAACTTTTTAGTTTTCGTGACATGTTATGTGGTGAGCTAGTAATGGGCCAGATCAGCCCAGTCCAACTCGAGCCTCCAAAACTAAAGCATAGCCTCACTCAATATTGGGCTGGATCAGGCCCACAGTCCAATGCATCGGACCAGACCAATTTTCACTGATTTTGCCATTTTCTTCTGGACCACACGAAAGTCTATCGGGCAAAGTCTTCAAATCGGCCCAGCCTAAAGTTTGCATCAAGTCTCCAAAACCAAAGTCCAACCCGCCCTAATGTGTGGTTGGTTGACCAGCCCATTGTACCAGGGTTTTTTTTTGCCGGCTCTAGTGGTGCATCACGACAAATTGCAACACACGCGCTGTAGTATCAAAATAGTAAAAAGCGGACCGTAACGTCTTTTATCTCTTGGTTATTATCAAGTAGATCTACATTAAATGGATATGCAAACGACATTCACATTCTTGAATAGTGATCTTGAAGATGTATAAGTGGTTTCAAAAAGGTTTTTGTGACGAGGATAAGAATTTGGTTTACAAACTTAGAAGATGTAGCAAACATCAAACATGGTATTTAAAGTTCCACATATTTGTTATATCATATGTTTTCATGGTGAACACACTTGATCAGTTTATATACCTCAAAGTTAGTGAGAATTAATTTATTGTTTTAGTCCTATATATGGATCCATTTTGCTTGCAACAAATAATTAGACTTTGTTATATTATATATAATGTTTTCTTGCACGAATATTCATAGGAACTAAGAAAACAATCTAAAAAATCCTTAGTTTTGACATGATTTAACTTGAACATTTATTCACCTAGTGCAATACCCTTTATTAAAGATGACAAGATTAACCTTTATAAGTCATTGCAAAACTCCTTCAGAAAAGATAAGATACAAAGGACACCTTATGCAAATACCCCAAGGGTGAGAGAAATGGCAAGGGCACTCAAGGCAAACACCTTGAGGTCCTTGGTTCCAATCCTCATACCAACGGATCATACTTATCTATAAAAAAAAAATAGACACCTTATGCATCCACTCTAGGTATCATTTTGTATGTGCAAGTCTACATTAGCACTGAGAGCATCCACAATGTGGATATTCTTAACAAATTTTTTTAGTTAGGTCCCACTGCCACCAACACATTTTTATTTTAAGAATTTATCTTTCCATTGTTAATCTTCTTAACATATCTTCTTAACTGGGTCCCACTGCCACCTCATTAACTTTACACTTTAATCTTATTTTTATATTTTTCAAACAAATAAAATTATTTAACTTTACTTAATATATTTTATATTTGAATATTCCGTAAAAATAAATTAATTTCTAAATAAAGAAATTAATTAATTTATAAATAATAAATTACTCTTAAATTATTTTATTTATAATTTAATTAATAAATAATCTATAAAACACATATTGTACATAACTCGTAAAATAATATAAATAGAAAGTTTCATAAAACGTTAAAATTTAAAAAATACATAATTCAAAAGTTACATAAAACATAAATACTTAAAAATTACATAAAAACATGAATAATTAGAAATACAAAAAAAAAAAAAAACGTGAATAATTAAGCTCTATAACTAGTTATCGCTGTAACGACGTCATATATGCTCAACCAAGTCGGCTCGAAGTTCATGATGTGTGCTTCTATCACGTACCTCAGAATTTCGCTGAAGATATTCTTGAAATGCTTGTGTTGACCCATGGTTAACTTGTGGAGAGTCATATACGGTATCACCAGCCCAGTTCGTAACGTGATCACCCTCAGCCTCGAAAATCATATTGTGTAGAATATTACATGTGAGCATTATTTCTTTTAAGTTATCTCTATACCAAAACCTGACAGGACCTTTGATAATTGCCCATCTTGATTGGAGTACTCCAAATACTCGTTCGACATCTTTTCTTGCAGCCTCTTGTATCTCTTTGAATTTCTTTCGCTTAGCATCTAACGAGCACAAAAAACTCTTCACAAAAGTAGCCCAATTCGGATAAATTCCATCAGTTAGGTAGTATCCTTTTGTATACTGTTTGCCATTCACTTCAAAATTGCACGGCGGTGCATTTCCTTCGAGTACATTATTGAACAAAGGTGATTCATATAGCACATTAAGATCATTACGAGAACCCGCGACCCCAAACAATGCATGCCATATCCATAAATCTGCAGACGCAACTGCTTCGAGCATAATTGTTGGCTTCCCATGACCTCTTGCATATTGACCTTGCCAAGCGACTGGACACTTTTTCCATTCCCAGTGTATACAATCAAGACTTCCTAACATACCTGAAAATCCGTGCCTCTATTCGTTCATTTGAAGCAGATGTTGTGTATCATTACCATTTGGCCTTCTCAAGTATTGACCTCCAAACAATTCAATAATACATTTACAGAAGTTGAACATGCACTCGATGGCAGTTGTTTCTCCCAATCGGAGGTACTCGTCGAGATGATCGGCCGGAACTCCATAAGCCAATTGACGGATAGCTGCCGTGCATTTTTGAAGTGGTGAGAGACCTATTTTTCTGAATGCATCACACCTCTGTTGAAAATAACTTGAATGATTCTCCAATGCATTAACTATGTGAATGAATAAGTTTCTATGCATTCGGAAGCGTCGACGAAACATATGATCGGGATACAATGGCTGAGATGAGAAATAATCATTGACAAGTTGAGTATTTCCCCTTTCACGATTTCGTTGTATATACCTCCTCTTTTTCCTTTGCCGCCTGTCGATGTTGGCCTTGGCCCTTTCAATCATCTGTTGGTGTAATGCAATTACCTCCATAAACAATTCTTCACCTTCGAAAGTGTTGGCTTCTTCGTTGCGTTCTTCGGGATCACTGCTTGTGGTAGAGATAGTGGTAGAGGAAGAAGACATATTTGGTGGTATATAGAGAAAGTGAGTATATAGAGAAAGTGATTTTCTTCAATATTTGAAGAATTCAATAAATCTTGGAAAAAATTACTATCTCTTCGATCCATTTGGAAAGTGAGTATATAGAGAAAGTGATTTTTTAGAAGAGATGATAAAGAAATAGAAGAGAGAATGAAGAAGTTGTAAAAAAAATGATTTGAAAGTTGAGGTGTATTTATAGGGAAGAAGTTAAAAAAAAAGGACAAAAAATGGTATAAAAAAAGGGTAAGAAAAAAACGGTAATATACACAACAAAACTGATCCGTGCTGTGCTGTGCTGTGCTACTTCAACAAAGAAAAAAAAAAAAGTTGACAGATTTCATCTCAAGGCTAACCCACCTTTCTCTCACCTCTACACTCTCTTTATCCTTGAATGTATTGCACGGTTTGCTCTACAATTGAAGGTGCAAGCCACTTTCTTCCTTTCTTGCCTTGTATATCACCCTCCAATTCTCTTCTTATTTAAGAAGAAAAAACTCTTCTTAAATTAAGAAGAATTCATCCATTGTATATTTTCATCTTCTTAACTAAGAAGTTGTGTAAAAATAACACAATGTAGTTGCTCTGATATTGCATTTTGTAATATGAATGCTCATTCGATAATCGAGTAGCTAGGACATCAACTTTGATAGGTCCGTGAGAATATTATGCGTTACTAGCAAGTCTACCCGTGCTCTTGCACGGGTTGGTTTGTATTTTGGTGATAGGAAAATGGCTAAAAAAATATAACCTCAATTAATGATTGAGGTAATGACTTCTGGCAATTTTTTGAGTCAACCATTACCCTTTTCTAAAACATGAAGAGAGAGAGAGAGAGAGAGAGAGAGACTCACACAACCCTCACACTACTATGAGAACCTGTACAGTGAAGTCAAAATAGTTTTTGCAAAACATAAAAAAAGAATAAGCAAACAAAGAGGAAATAAAATAGAAATCAATAACTTCCTACTTCAAATTCAGGTTTTTACTTTTTGTGTGTCACCTTTAGATAGAATAGAATGCAAAGTTCCAACAACTTGCTCATTCTTTTGATAGCATCACATGCAGTCATACACCAATCATAGACCACTACAAACAAAGTCCTCTGAAATGATATGAAGAGAAATTTATTTTAGCAAAAGTGCGTGGATAAAGCTTCAACAATAAACAAATTTATAGACGAAAGTAAATTTTTCATACCAAAAATGTCAAAGAAATGACATCTCACTTTTGACATCACCGCGTACACTCAAAGAGTTAACCCCTCTTATTCCTAAATAGCCAGAGCTTTAGGCACACCATCTTCTTAGCAGATATCTTGGAATTAAAGAGGTTTAAAATATCAACAAACATATTTCAGGCATTTAGAAAGAAAATCTTTTGCTTCATTTTGCCTTCCAGACTTGAAATATGCTTTAAATACAAAGGTGGAAACTTCTTGATAGTCATTGCCTTCAAAAATATAATAGCATCATTAGCACTTCCAGTCTTTGACACATAAAGTCAAAGTTAGTAATCTTCTTCTGTTGCTTCCTCCATTTCTTTTCACTAAAAGGTTATTATTATTATTATTATATATATATATATACATATACATATACATAATATATATAATGTATATATAGTATATATATATATACTGTGTATATATATATATATATATATATATTTTTTTGTTACAAACTAAAAGGTTATATTTGCCTTAGGTATGTGTACGGGCCCAAAGCCCGGTATAGGCCCATTTAGTTGCGGGCTTCCATTTCAAGAACCCAACATAGCGAGCTTCGTGCTGGCTTAAATTGATGGGCTTTTGTAGGTTTTAAACGGGATTGAGCGTGCTCGGACTTGACGGGTTTTTTCAACTCAAATATTTTAATATGTAATAAGAAGAACAAAAGAAAAATAAAATAACATGTAATTGTAAAATCTCAATGTTATTCAGTTTAATAGACTAATAGAGATCTGCTACATTTTTTTGGCTCGACCAATTTTCAGTTATTTTAACTTTTATTGAAACAATATTACTTTATATTCAATACAATAATCCATTTGTAAAAAAATCACAATAATCCATTAAATCTAATATTGCCAAATTGGAACAAAACTTCAATATAACCAAGCAAAATTAGGACAAACTAAAATACTAAAATAGTGAACTGTGAAGTATGAACTAACAGATCATTACACAAGTGAAATGGGCATGATATATTCTGAAAATGGAAGAAAAATTGAGTAAACTAACTGATTTATTACATTATGATGAGAGAAAGAGAGGGGGTACCTTGCAGAGATTAGGGTGAATATTAATTGGCCGGTTGGAGAAGTCGTCAATTCGGAAGACTTTGCCACTTCGGTGTGGAGTTGACGAACAGAACACCACTTCTTCTCTTTGTCAAATCTTTGTCGAATCTTTGTCTTCCTTTCAAGGAAAATTTGTCCTAAATTCAGAATCGAATGAGGGCTCGAACTTAAAGTAGTTGGGTTGGGCTGGCGGAGGCGCAAAGCTAAAAGGGGAAGGAGGGCTCGAACTCGAAGTGTGTAATTATATAGTGTGTACGAGAGAGACGAAGTGTGGACTCACTGGACTAGACGAGAACGACGGAGAGATGGAGAGAGAAGCGGCGCTCGAAGAAATGATGAACATAGTAATAGGGTTTTGACTTTTGACTTATATATATATATATATATATATATATATTACAAAATGACGTTGTTTTGCAAAAAGACGGGCTAGGCCGAACCTAACAGGCGGCAGAATAGTGAGAGTCCAATCTAAGCCCAAGCTCGCAAGCATTTCTACCTTTTAAGCCCAACATTATTAACGGCTTTGCGGGCACGGGCCTTGCGGGCCGATGGATGGATTTGCTCGCCCCTAAATTATTTGGGTTGAACACCAAAAGGAAAAAGAAAATGGAGACAAAGTAGAAACGGTAATTTAGCCAAAACCGAGGGCTATATTAGTCCAGATAAAAGTCCCCGCTCCGTTGTGTGTTGGCTATTAACCACATACGCGGCCGATTCTAACATTCCAACCTCAAATACACAAACCCTAAAAACTTGTCAGTCTCCAATCTCCAATCTCGCCGTGAAAGATGTCGCACTTCGGAAGAGCAGGCCCACCGGACATCAGAGACACCTACTCCCTCCTTGTCCTCAACATCACTTTCCGTAAGTATTCCCAATTTTCCGTTCGGTCATATGTTCATTTTAACAATTTTGTTGATGTTACTTGTGTTTGGGTGTAGGTACTACCGCCGACGATTTGTTCCCTCTTTTTGACAAGTACGGCAAGGTCGTTGATGTCTTCATCCCCCGTGATCGACGGTCTCTCTCTCTCTCTCTCTCTCTCTCTCTCTACATATATATGTATATCTATATGCATCCTTTGTATGTTTGCGTTTGTGTGTGGATTGGGGCTTGATTTTGCGATTTGTGTGATTAACAGGACTGGGGATTCGAGGGGGTTTGCGTTTGTACGGTACAAGTACGCGGACGAGGCCCAGAAGGCTGTGGAGAAGCTCGATGGTGAAAAAGAAGAAGAAAACTTTAACTTTTACTAATTGTTTTTTACCCATTAGATTGATTTGCTTTCTAACTCTTTAAGAAGGTGTTTTATTGGTATTTATTTGTATTTTTCAATCTTTTTTAGGACGAGTTGTTGATGGGAGAGAGATAATGGTTCAATTTGCTAAGTATGGGCCTAATGCTGAACGAATGTGAGTCAATTTCATCTCTATCTCTTTCTCTTAAAGTCTTATAAAATGTATGTGTATAGCCTTTGTGTCTGTGTTGTTATCTGTTGGAAGTGCATTGCTATATCACTTTTGAAACTTTTGCTTTTATGTGTTGATTGTTGTATTAATTTTGCCCGGATATATGGCCTTTATGTTTCAGTGTGGCAAGGTTTCTTTATAATGTAATATGGTTCAGCTGATTCGATATTGTGGGTTGTTTGAATTGCTTATTTTGCTGGTATTGAGACGATTTAGATGATTTTAAGCGGCTTCTATTTTGTATTTTCTTACAGACATAAAGGGAAGATTATGGAACCAGTGCCAAGGCCAAAGGGAAGGTCAAGGAGCCGTAGTCCTCGCCCAAGGTAGGGATCCTTTAATGCATAGATATCCTTGTGTCATTGTATTTTAATTGCTACAAATAGGTGCTAGTTTTACTTCTATTGTTTAGGGCGTATTTGGACTTGCATAGAATTCTGAATACTTTTGGCGGTATCGTACTTGCTTGAATTTATACCCAGTTAGGATGTATCCCAGTTATATTGATAGTTCCAGGCCTACTCATCTTAAGGACCACATAATGTGTGGTTTCCTTTTTTGTATAGTACCTATATCCCTTAAGAAGAGGTACTCTTCGAGTTATTGTGCAATTTATGTGCTTGAAATCCATTAACTTCATAAAATGCCCATGTCACTGCATAACCATAATTTTTACTAGCACTTTAGTTGAATTGACTTGGTTATTCTCATCCACAAGCTCATAGGGTATCAAAGTAATTACTGCTGATGAAAACTTCCCACACTTCTTATTTGCGCACAAACTAAAGTGGAAACCATACCTCTTCTTCTGGGACGGAAGTACATTGTAAGCCCTTTGGTAATTTTTGATGACAGCCCTGATTTTCTTAACAAAAAATAAAAATAAAAATTTATAATTGAAGTAAGCCTGTAGTGGTATGCATATATTTAGAATGCAACTATTTTTAGAGGTGTTCACATTAGGGATTTAAAAATATCTTCAGGTATAGAGACGAGTACAAGGACAAGGATTACAGGAGGAGGAGCCGAAGCAGAAGCCGAAGTGGAAGCCGAAGTAGGGGTAGATCTGATCGTGAGAGGCATAGGGGAAAGGATAGGGACCGTTATCGAAGTAGGAGTCGCAGTAGAAGTCCTGACTATCGTAAAGATCGTGGGAGGGACAGGTATGATGATGAGAAGCGTAGTCGAAGTCGGTCTTCTGGAAGGTTTGCTTCTGCCAGTTTTGGAATCTTATCTTTTCACTGGCCCTTGAATCTAGTGTCTGAAGTCACTATGTGTCTGTGTTGCAGTGCCTCTCCTGCTCGGCGTTGTCCCAGTCCTCGAAGGAGCCTATCCCCACGCAAGGCGTCTCCTTCTAGGAGCATTAGTCCTGTTGGACGAAATAACAAAGAACGCTCCCCTGCTGCAAAAAGTGTTTCACCTGGCAGTAGAGCTGTTGATTCTCGCAGTCCATCTCCACGTCAGTCTGACGCTGAAGTGAGTCTCGAAGGACATTCTAGAGACTGATTGGATTCATGGTTGGCGGTTGAACTGATTTTTTTTTGCCTTTTTCCTTGCAGGAATGAAAAGTTTTGGCTTTGTGGATTGAGTTTAGCTGTATGTGTATGAGAGTATGCTTAAGATTTTCCATGATATGATCGGTCTGATGAATGCGTGGACTGGTTTCTTCATGCATCCATTTAAGGTTAACCATTTTGGTGTTGTACTTGATGCGTCTTTGCTCTTACCTTTGATGGTACTTTCGGGCCTCTTGTTATTGATACTATCCTTAGTGTTTTCAATTGTTCAGTAATATTTCCTACTGAGGATTCTTTATTTTCTTGTATCAATTTCAATTTCTGTTTTCTTTGGTTTGTTGCATGCGTATTGTTCGATGTTTAATTTGAAAAATTGAAATTTTGGCATATGACGGACCATGCCTGCCCACTGATAGTTGTATCGGGAAGAGTTAATGTAGCTGACTGGGGAGATGTTGGAGCAGCTGTTGACGCTGTTTAAGTTTGCAGTTGGTTGATTATTTTCTTGCTGGTTGCGCAGCGTGTTACAGTTTTCTTGATGATTTTATGAGTGGTAAGAGTTATAAACCTATATTACTGAACTCCAATTGGGATTTTGACTTGTGGCCTGATCATTGTCTTACTTTGTTGACTACATATTGTGGGCCCTCATAGGAGTCTTAGTAGCTGTGATGGTCCAAAAAGATGGTTGGAGTAGTCATTTCATTACCTGTGGCTGATGCAGTTATCTGCAGAACCAGATTTTTTTGTTTTGCTGATTCTAATATGAAACCAGCCATGCTGTGGGGTACGTTGGTACTGTGAGGTCAGACGTGGTAGCTGTGAAGTGTAAGCGGGTTACTGGTTCCGGTCTTGGGTAGACTTCACCTATTATATTGAGTGAGATTTAGGTTGTTTCCTTTAGTGGTACCATCTGCTAGATTTTAGTACTTGCATTTTGCACTTGTGAATATATAGCCTAAGCTGATTCTAGTTACATGATCTTACAGTACATGTGATTGCGGCTGTAGCTGTGAAGTGATAGCCGATATCTACATAGATCGGTTGTTGCTGCACATATTGCTGATAGCTATACAAATTTTCATATCGATGCTTGATGCGCATGGGTTGGTAGCTGTGTTGCAGCTGTCTCAGTTGCCGTGCTTTTCCCTGCAGAGGATGAATCATAAAAATCCTATGGATCGTTGATACTTGTCATAAAAAAAATCCTATGGTTATTTGATTAGTAGTATCTGTCTCTGGTGTTACTGCGTATGGGGTTCTTCTGTATGTCTGCACTTGATTGCCTTGTAGGTTTGCCTATAAATTTACGCTTATTTTGGTAAGTATTATGTCATGTTTTATGCTCTGTTCGGTAAAAGTATTTGCCTATTAAAGCATCGATGATAATTTACTGAAATCTGCCTGGGAAAGATTTAATGGGAAGATAGTCATTTAAGTGGCTGCACGAAGGTTTCTTGGTAATATTGTGCGGAAGGAGAAGATGAATATACTATTTAATATTCGTGATTCTAACATTCTTTTTCCTTTTATTTTCCCACATTCCTGTAGTCACGTATAATTTCTATTAATTGTTTATATGCAACTTAAGAACTATTTGGCTTTGGATGTCACTCAGTCAAGGGATCAGGCTATTTGCTCTGTTTGGAAGGTGTCTAGTCTGTATCCACAGGGTTCATCTCAACGAATGCTCCTGAGGGGACATTTGTTGAGAATCTGGATTTAGATAGCTTTTGTTATGGGAATGCACTTCAAATCAAGGGCAGGTTCCCCAGTGTATTGGTCAGTGCTCCATTGCGAACCCTTGCTATAATTGGGTGCTTAACGAGTATCCTGGTCACTTGTTTGCTCTTTCCATTTGCGCTGTTGCTGTCACAAGCTTTTAAAGGAATGTCAGATTACTGCTCTGGAGGGTATATGGATTTAGATTGTTACCGGGTATTGCTCTACATTGTTGAGCTCTATGGACTGTCGCATTGGTTGACAGTGCGAACGAGAGATTGTAGAGGTTTTCCTTAAATTGTTAAAAATGTTTTAACGCAGTATCTGGTTGCCCTTCTAACATGACATAGTTTGGTCATTTTTTACATAACCGAACATGTTGCGTGGTGCCCATTATTTATTAATGAACCTGTTATTAAGTAATAACCATGCTTTCAAGGGAAGGTTAAAGCTACCAAAATTTCTGTTTAAGCACGGGAAATAGAGAAACATCCCGGGCAATATTTGTTTTTGGTATGTGGCAAATTTTTTGAAAGATAAGAGATTTTTTTTTTAACGTGCTTCAATGCAAGGTTTTTTTTAGAATAAACTTTTAGACGTGATAATTTTTTATAATTAATTTTAAAAATTAAAAATTATTTAATAATGTAATTAATTGATGATAAAAATAAAAATTAATAGTAAATAACGTGAATCTCTAAAAATAAAGGATCATGAATGTCTTTTTAACTAAATAATTCTTTTCCACGTGTTTAACATCGTGTGTATTGACATGATTTTATTGGAGATGCTCTGGTACTCTGCAATTGCAAGAATAGACTCTACACAAGGTCAAGTCTTTGTCCCCACCAACAAGAAAAATCCAATCTAAAATCTTGGTGCTATCCATCTATATGGTTTTGGCCGCCACCACTTGTTCATGTCAGAAATTAGGAAAATAATTTCTCTGCTTTAGTTTTATTTGACAATATTTTATTTTCTTTATAGTATGAGATTATAGATTTAATTGGTTGTATCTTTTTCAAACTATAATAATTCTTTTACTATTTCTAGAAATGACTTCTTTTATTTTTTAGACTGATGAAAAAAAAGAAAAGAGAGATGTTTTTTTTTTGGAAAGAGGGGTATATTAAATGAAGTAGAGAAGTTTGCCAGCAAATAACACTAAAAAAAATCTCCACTCTTTTTCTGAGTCGGTTCATCGCAAAGGTTTTTAAATGGGTAAAAATTTTAAAAATATCATTTTATAGGTATTTTTTGTAAAATGAATCACTCTGACCTGACCCATTGTGCGTGAGAATGGGGCTCTATCTTACGAATTAGAATTCGTAAGGCGGTCTCACAGGAGACCTACTCTTTTAAATGAGGTAAGAGCATTTACAGAAATAAGAGATCGTAACTCCAACACTCATTTTTGTATTTATTATAAGTTGAAAGGGCCTTGTTGTCATAGACATGATCGGTTACACAAATCATGACAAGGCAAATCGAAATCGAACCTTGGTTGACTGATTTCGGTTTTCCGATTTTTAATTTTAATTTTTTTTAATATTTGTTTTTATTTTTAATTTTTAAAATCTATTTTAAATTGCAAAAAAATGTGTAATAATATGTTATTAATTATCAAAATACAAACTTAAAAAAAAATGCTTAAGGTGTGTTAGACATGACGATTGTTCTAACACCAAGAACAAATCACGGGACAGCATACACAAAGTTTGCAAGGGAAATAACCAATCTATCTTGTTCCACTGCACAAAACAGGAACGAGATAAACACCACAACAAACACTAAGTAAGCTATGGATTTAGGGATAACAATAGCACATATGCATCAATTACAAGTATCAAATTTCAAAATATTTAAACAAGTTTGAAATTTGAAAACAGGTAAAATTTAGTGCCCATGTCCGTAGGATTAAACTGGGTAGAAATTTTTTCAAGTAAAATAAGACCCTTATCAACCACATCTCTTAGGTAATGAAATCTAACGTCTATGTGTTTGATACTATCATGAAAATAGGGTTTTTATAAAGCTGAATTTCAGATTGGCTATCTAAAAAAATAATTGTTTTATCTTTCAAAAAATCTATTTTAGTAATTAATCCTTTAAACCAAATTGCTTATTTGAAGACTTCAGTTATGGCAACATATTCGGACTGAGTAATAGATAAGGCTACGATAGGTTGTAACTGGAATTTTCAACTAACACATGCTCCACACAAAGTAAACACATAAGAAGTAGTAGATTTTCTACTATCTCTATCGTTAGTATAATTAGAATATACATACCCTTTTAATTTCATACCTTCAGAACATTTATAAAATTTCAAGTCATACTTCAAAGAATATTTTAAATATCTCAATAGACATTTAACACCTTGCCAATGTGGTATTTTAGGATTAGACATATATCTACTTAAGGAGCTTAGGGCATAAGCTAAGTCAGGTATAGTACTAACTATTAAATACATGACGGATCCTATGACATTTGAATATGGTACATTTTTCATTTCTTTCAATTTTGATTTAGATTGGGGAGACTGACTTTTACTAAGGATGAAATGACTAGCAAGAGGCACATTGACAGATTTCGCATTTTTCATCTTAAATTTACTCAAAATCTTTTCCACGCAGGAAAAATCTAGTCGAGAGAAATCATGAATTTTTTCCTATCTCTAACAATGTTTATACCCAAAATCTTTTTGGCATCTCCTAGATTTTTCATGTCAAAATTATCACAAAGACATTTTTGCACATGCTCAATTGACTTAATGCAAAGACCAATTAAAAGTATATCTTCAACATAAATCAACAAGAACACATATGCCGCAGAGTTAACTTTGAAATACAAACAAAGTAATGATCATAAGAGCTACGTTTAAAGTTTAAACTTTACATGCACATATCAAATTTCTTGTCCTACATTCTAGTGTATATAAAAGTAATCGACAAAAAATTTCCTAATAAAGATTAAGGGAGAAAAAGATAAAATAAAAGTATCATGGTATTATATATATATATATATATATATATAGGGTAATGATACAAATAGTGAAAAATTAATCATAAATTTTAAAGTCCACACATGTGACACAAAGAGATCCACTCTCCTCTCCCTCTCCCTCCCTCTCTCTCTTTCTCTCTCTCTCTCTCTATATATATATATATATGTGTGTGTATCTTTTTCAATCACGATATAACAATAATTGTCTTCAAAATTGACCGTTTTAAAGAATAGATATAACAATAACTACACCAAATTATTAATTGATTGATGATATCTTATTATAGTGATAAGTGTTAACATAATACATTCTCCGTTTCAGGCAAAATGTCCACTATATTATTTTAGGATGTTTCACTTAAAGAGTCTCCTTTTGAAAAATTATGCTTACAATTTTCATAATATTTCATCTTTACCCTTCACTTATATTGTAATCATCTTGTTTGTACTTAAGTATTTTTGTAATTATGACCAACTCCAATAACACTAATATATCACTTAATAATTATATTTTTCAAACGTAGACTCTTTGAGTGGAACGGAGGGAGTATATAATAATAATAAAAAAAATTATAATCTCCTTAAGTAATGCAGCACAATTAATATTAATAGACTTATTATAATATAAATGTAAGACTATCCTCATACCAGGCAAATAGTTACTCTTGACTTTTTTTTGTCAACTTAATTAAAGTTTGACTAATAATTTACATAAATTTATTTATTTTTAAAAAATTATAAAACTTGCAATATATAGTATTCTTATTGTACTTTTTGATTAATGATATTTTATTTTTTAAAGAATAAGTAAAATATGTAAAATTTTATTTGATTTGGTCATATATTAATTTTTAAAATTAAAAAAATAAATTATTTACCTGAAAAAGGAGGGAGTATAAAATAGACTTAAAATAGATTTCATTTATTTTAACATAGGTGCTAAATGACACCCCCCAAAAATACTAAATGACACCACCCCTTAAGAAAATACTATTTTGCCCCTAATTTAATTACTAAAAAAAGGACCCCCAAGGGGTGGCGGTCCTATGGAGGAAGACTCCTAAGGGGGGCGGTCCTAATAGAGGAAGGCCCCCTCGAGGTGGCGGTCCTAATGAAGGTTCCGTTAAAAAGTTAACAATTTTGTTAACTTTTTAACGGAGATATTAACTTTAATATCCTAAAATTAACATTTTTGTTAAAAAGTTAACAAAATTGTTAACTTTTTAACGGAACCTCTTTAGGACCGTCACCCCGAGGAGGTCTTCCTCCATTAGAACCGCCTAGAGGTGGCGGTCTTGTCAAATATTTTTTTTTCCATTAAAAATATAGACAAAATAGTAAATTTTACCTAAAAAAGAGTGTCATTTAGACCATCTCCAACCCAAAACCCCAAATTTGGTCAAAAACTACCCCAAATTTGTTCCATTTCAACACCAAACACTATTCCAACTCCAACCCACATCCACAAATCTTATCCCAAAATAGAATATTCCTTAGCATATTCTATTTTTATTTTTTTTTATTTATTTATCAACATGTATATTAATTTGCTATTAATCTTTTAAATAATAATTATTAGGATTGCACAATTAATTATTATAGTATATTTAATAATTTTATATTTATAATATTATTTACGTCATTAATAATATTTAAAAATTAGTAATTTTATAATTAAATTTATTATATAATTTAATAAATATACAAGTACGTGAAAATACAATAAAAAATTATTACAATCAATACAAAATGTAACGAAAATCATACCACTTGATAAATAAAATAAGTAATATTATTAATATTTATTTTTTATTAATAATAATATCTAAAATTAGATATTAGTTAGTTTAAAATATATTTAAATTAATAATATCATATTATTAATAATTTTGAGCATTTAATAATTCATTAAAAATCAAAATATGTCATGGATCCCACCAATACCAAATTTGGGGTAGTGAATAGTGCAACCCCAAATTTGGAGTTGCACTATTCACTACCCCAAATTTGGTTTGGGTTTGGGTAGTGGGTTGGAGTTGGATGAACCCCCAAATTGGAGATTTGGGGGTTGGGTTGGAGATGCCCTTAGCATTTTTAGGAGTGTCATTTAGCACTTCACATTTTTAATCCCTCAACATCTTGCTGCTATCAACTGTAACACACATTGATGTTGCTCGGGGCATCGAATATGTCACGGAAAAACTGCCAAGTGTGTAGTAGGGTAAAAGTGGTCGGTACTGGCACGCACCATACCATATAGGCAGACATGTGGCGGAAGTAGCGAAAATGGGAAGTTGATTTGGACGGATTATTTCAATTGAATTGAAAATTGGGGGGTCCCAATCCCAACACATTATTTTCATGTCTGTCCAAGGAGCATCACAATAACAACATTCTTTAGCGCACTCTAAACATCACCTTCTTTTGTTTCAGTTTTACTTTTTTAACACTCAAAAAAAATTCACTCTAACAAATATCTTCTATATAACTCTTTAAAAATTTAATCTCTCTCATCTCAATTAACAAACTTAATTACTATTATATTTTTCCTTTTTTATTTATATTTTTCTATCATAATTAAAATAAAATATTTTATATTTTAAATTTTATATACTATGAAAAATATATTGTACTCTCTTCGTCCCTAAATTATTGTCTTGTTTGACCTGACATACGAATTAAAAAAAAATAATTTACTTGATTATTAATGTTAGTATAATGTATAGTTTTCTTTAATGTTAATGTATATATGGCCCATAATTAAAGTAGAGAGAAAAATAAAGGTAAAATTGTAAAAATGATTTCCTAAAAGGGAAAGTTTCAAACAAGACAATTATTTAAGGACAGACAAAAAAAGAAAACAAGATAATAATTTAGGGATTGAGAGAGTGTATTTTAATAATTTCTATTCTAAAATATTAAACAAAAGTATATTATGCTCAAATAAAGTGAGGAGAATAATCACTATTTATATTAAAACTCACTCTATAGTCACTATTTATATTAAAACTCGCTCAATATTTGAAGAGTGGTTAAATTAGTTTTAGAGGAAGAAGATGTACTAAAGGGACCACTGTGAGATCAAGAGAAGGTAAAAAACTCTAAAATTACTTTCAAAAGGTTGAGAGAGAGCGGCAGAGCGCCCATTGTGGACGCTCTAACATACGTATGGACTGGACTAGGCTATACTCTCTTCGTTCCTAAATTATTATTTTGCTTTCTTTTTTTTTTTTTATCCGTTTTGAAATAATTATTTTATTTAAAAGTTTTTTTAATATAATAATTTTATTATTTTATTTTAATTATGACCGCATAAAAATGACCATTAAAAAAATTATACATTATATTAATATTAATAATTTAAATTAATGACTTTTACTTAATTTATGTGCAGAATCAAATAATATACTAATTTAGGAAGGGAGAGAGTCTACATAAAAGAAGAAGCAAGCCATCATCTCTCACCTGTCAGTCATCGTTTTCGATTCTTCACAGCAAAGAAAATGTCGACGTTGAACGTACCAGCACAAGTTCCCTCCGTTGCCGACGACGTTGAACAACTCCACAAAGCTTTCTCTGGTCTCTCTCTCTCTCTCTCTCTCTCTCTCTCTCTCTCTCTCTCTCTAATTTCTCGATCAGATCTACTCATATCTTTGTTGATCCATCACCGTACTTAATCACTTTTGATATGACCGATCTTTGCATTTGATGTTACCTCCATCTCCATTGATCTTTAACTTTCACGCACAAAACATGTACTCCTAGCATGATTTTTTATATTGTATAGATACGTTGTACGTACAAGTAATGTGTTAAGTTCCTTTTAGTCCTTGGCATCTTTTGATCTGATCAAGCATGAAAATCAAATGATATTATACGTTGATACTATATCAAAAGAAAGCAAGTTCCCGATCTAATCTCGGATCTGATGATTGAGTTTTTAGATGGTTGATCCCATAATTGTCAAAACGGAATACATATCTTATATCGAAATTCTATCTCTATGATATGTATCAGGATACGCATTGCGTATTGTAAGATACGCTATATATATGTGTATGTATATATATATATATATATATATATATATAATGACTATTAAGCAATAATTAATAAAAATATATTATCCAATGATTAAGGTTAAACTTCATATATGTGTCTTCATATTTTGAAAGCTTGATATTAACCCAAAAAAAATTAGGAGAAAAAGAAATTAGATCATAACATAAAATATTCACAATTAAGTAAACTTTTAAGCTATACTTTTTTGAAAAAAATAAATAAATTCCAAGATGTAGTATTTTATTCCTTCAATTTTGTCTTCACTCTTTAGCATATATGGACTCTATTATTAATTTATTACTATCAACAAGGGTTTTCTTATAATGGAGGATTAGAGAATTGGATAATGGACAAATTAGATTTGGGTTTAAAAAGGGAGGTAATAAGAATTGGTGATTTTTGTATCGTATTGTACGATACATATCGCGTATCATACGATATGTTAAGCGTATCGTACAATACAGAGCCCATTACGATACGGTCATGCGATACGTATCGAAATAGGTGATTTTCGTATCGTATTTTACGATACTAACAACTATGGTTGATCCGAATATTCTGGTAGAATTTTCGTCTTTAAACTAACTAAGCCTCTATTTTAATGTGTGTGTGTGTGTTTTATTGTCAACTACGTCTCAGTTTGTCTCCCCAGCTTTTTTCAGAATATTTTTCCTTTTCTATGTGGACTCTTGATATACGTGTTATTGTGTTTTATAGTTTATACTCCCTCCACTTTTAAATTATTGTTTTGTTTAATATGGTATACGGATTAAGAAAAAATAATTAACTTTATTATTAATATTAGTTAATACCTATGTGCATGTGTTACATAGTTAAAATATGAAGAAAAAGTACGGATAAAATGATAAAAGTATTGTCCTGAAAAAAAAAACTTTCAAACAAGACTATTATTTTGAAACGAATAAAAAAGGTAAGGGAAAGGTTGACAATAACTTAGGACGGAGGGAGTATTAAGTTCCTCTATTGAAGTTTCTTGAATACTCTTTTTGTTCTTATTAGTTTGTTTTTTTGGGAGATAAATAATGTGATTTTGAAAAGATTTTACTTTTCAGTGTCATTAATGAATCTAGGTGATTGCATTGATCTTTTCTAGTACTAATTTCTTTCTCGATCAGAATACAAATCTAGTTTTGATGTAAGCCGGAATTTGTAAAAGTGGACTTGTTTTTAATAGTAATTATATCATATTTTTGCAAATTCCTCGGAATGTTTTTTACCAACTTGCCCAAAAACTACCTTCAGTAAATGCTCTTGGAAAGTTTTGAATACATAAGATGAAAAAAGTGGATGGCGTACCTTCTTTATTTCAGTGGTTTTCATTCTTGACCTTCCCTATCCGTCCCAAGGTTTGGACAGCAAATGGATCCTGTAAACCTATCCAATGATAGGTTCTACAGTTGGAAATGATAATTGAATGTGACGAAGTATTTGATTGGGATTTGTATAGCCTCCATCTTAGGTGATACTTGTTTTCAGATGCCACTCTTTTGAATCTATTATGATTGACTTGGTATCCTGTAAGTATGATTTTTGACCCGTTGCATCTAATGTCTTGGCAGGGTGGGGGACGAATGAGGGATTGATCATATCCATTTTGGCTCATAGAAATGCTGCACAACGCAAGTCAATTCAACATGCTTATGCCGAAAAGTATGGCGAAGATCTCCTCAAATCTCTGGATAAAGAACTTACGAATGACTTTGAGGTTCAGTCTAATTCTTGTCCTTATTTACTCCAAAAGAGATCCTATGGAATCAAGAAATTTAAGTTCAGATTAGTGAAACATGAGACTACATTCTGTTAATCACTCATCAAAATAAATTTTGTAAAAGAAAACACTGTAGTACCCGAAATTATCTAATAGATTTGATTTATCTACTTCTATCAGAGGGTGGTAAAGCTATGGACACTTGATCCCGCTGAGCGTGATGCTGTTTTGGCGAATGAAGCTACAAAGAGGGGGACTTCAAGTAATCAAGTTCTTGTGGAAATAGCTTGTACAAGGTCTTCACATGAACTGCTTTTAGCAAAGCAAGCTTATCATCTTCGCTTTAAGAAATCCCTTGAAGAGGATGTTGCATATCACACAACTGGGGACTTCCGCAAGGTATATATGCCCAAGCATCATTGTTGACAACATAAACATGAAAGTATTAACCGTTTTAGTGTCAGTCGGCTTACTTTCTCCAAGTGCGTCTTTGAAGTAAACTACGAATATGCACCTCTGACTCAGGTTACTTGGGGTTTTCTGGCCATAGTCACCAGCTATAGACATTATTAGTGTAATGGGTTATGTGTATCATTGCATGTTCTTTTATAAATGTTTACCGCCCCAGTAGATAGAAAATAGCACAAGCTGTTAGTTGATTTGTTTCATCTTAATTCTTCCAGCTATTGCTGCCAATAGTGAGCTCCTACCGCTATGAGGGAGACGAAGTGAACATGACTCTCGCAAAATCTGAAGCTAAAATACTCCATCAGAAAATTTCAGAAAAGGCTTACAATGATGATGATCTGATCAGGATTCTTGCCACAAGAAGCAAAGCTCAGATCAATGCAACACTGAACCAGTACAAGAATGAGTTTGGGAATGACATAAACAAGGTATACAAATCGAATAATATTTGACTAAGTTAATCTCGGGCAGATACCCACAAAGTTTTTATGAAAACTATAATGGTGAAGCTACTTTGATTATTTGAAAGGAGAAGAAAAGAATAAGCAATAAAATCTCAAAATATGTCTATTTTTTGTTAAGTATTCACGGTTAGACCAGCTTCAAGGCAATCTTAATTTACAGGATCTGAAACCTGATGCCAAGGATGAGTTCCTTGCGCTACTAAGAGCAACTGTCAAGTGCCTGACGTACCCAGAGAAGTACTTTGAGAAGGTTCTTAGGCTGGCTATTAACAAGCAAGGAACTGATGAAGGGGCTGTGACCAGAATAATCACTACAAGGGCGGAAGTTGACTTGAAGATCATTAAAGAGGAGTACCAGAGAAGGAACAGCATCCCTCTGCATCGTGCCGTTGCCAAAGACACTAGCGGAGACTATGAAGATATGCTCGTGGCCCTAATTGGTAATGGGGATGCTTGAAATGAATAGCTCTCATCTTTCCACGAAGATATGCCTGGTGTTGCTGTTTTTGGCATACATGTGTTTTTATGGTTATTTGTGTTTGGACTTGTGATCAAGTTCGTATGTAAGCTTTACCAAATCATGCTTTGCTTGTTGAGAGATTTTGTTTGGTAAATTAGACCGCGAGTACCTCCTGGACATAAGAGTTTGTGCTTTGCTATTTTCTATTCCTCGAGAAGAATAAAATGCTCGACTGACTGAGTACCCGTTGGCGAATTTTCTACATGGAACCCAAACAGGCTCTTTTGATGGGGTTGAGTTCTTCTGTGCTTATCTACACATATTCTGATCGGTTCAAAAGGCCAAAAGTAGTCAATAAAGGATGATTTGTAGAGTCAAAAACAAAACAAAATACTCTCCGTCCCAAAAAAATTTTTTGTTTTGTTGGAAAGTTTTATTTTTAGAACATCATTTTTACTATTTTATGGTTATTTTTATTTTTATTTTAATTATAAGTCACATGCACATAGATTTAAAAAAAAAATACACTATAATAATATTAATTATTAAATTAATTATTTTTTATTAATTCGTATGTTTAACAATAATTTTAGAACGGAGGGAGTAATAATAATGCCACCAAGGTCAACTGCCAGTTCGCATCGCACTTATATTGAGAGTTGTTATGTAAAGTATGATTAAATAAATAAATGATGCCAAAACAATATATTTGACCCCTTATCCTTTATATATTCGTTGAAACATTCACATAAATCAAAACTTTAGCTACAACTTTTTAAGAATTTTCAAAGAAAACAAATATATATATATATATATATATATATATATTGTGTGATACATATTAGAGATGTCAGAGTCCCCCTAAAATAACTCTGAAGACATTCCGAGTGATATGAACCTGCTTTTTCTGCCAAAAGTCTAGCAGCTGGAAAAAGTGTACCGCCTATTGCGGTGGCTTATCATGTAGCTCGACCAAAGTTTTGCCAAATACCGTACCATCTTTGGACCTAGTTCGCTTACACACAGTTACTTACCTGACATGGAACAAGCTTACTATGCGCTAAAAAAATTGGTTTCTTGCAAATATTAAAGTTGAATTTTACTCTTTAGTAACATATGCACAAATGTCCTCAAATGTCCACACTGTAACACGGGACAATATTACATGGTCTCGGGGCACGACGACCAATAGCAACATAGTATAATGTCAAAGTGAACCTCACTTTTTAAACCATTTTGTCACTCTATTCGTCGTGGTCCACCGCATAAGTATGTCACAAAATGCATGCTCCGGTACCATTGCATATTTTCTCCTGTAAGCTCCAATACCATTGCATATTTTCTCTTGTAATGCAACAAGTACACGTTCGAACATGACAAATAACAAATGTAAATTTAGTAACACTATTGGGGGAGAGTACTAAATCTATTGATTAGTAGCTGATTGGATATGGATTATCAAATCAAATACTAATATTTTTATTCATGCTAATCTTATAAGACTTATAAGAAAGTATAAACAAACTCAAACAACATTCACATACTCAGCAATATGCATTTTGCTCTATTTAGGTCCCAGAGTCCCCTTAAAATAACTCTGCCACTAGAGTTGCAAGCTCCATTTCCGCAGGTGAGTTGGCTCTATTCAGTTAGCACTAATCTAGTGGGGGCAGGATACTACTCTGGTGGGGACTTGATTTAGGCCATTTTGTCCATACACTATGGTATAAGTTTATCAGAAGCTCCGGGGAACACTATATCATCAGATAGTAAAACTGAAAAGTGGGAGGCAGAGAAAGCAGTGTACCGATAATATGTATGCATAAATAACAGATTCAACAAGCATTCTTAAGTTCTACTTCAGAAAATAAAAGTTCAGCAACAGTGTTTATAAGCACCGTCATAATATGTTGAGGACTAGACAATCCCCCATATGTGTACGTTTAGTTACTGGGCACTTAGAACTTCAATCTCAAAAACCAAAACTGAGTTGGGCTGAATACCCCATGCTGGAAATCCACCGGCACCATAAGCATAGTCAGGTGTGCACTGCACAAAAACAGAAAGAAAGAAACATTAAAAACATTACTTTTCACAAGGGTTATCAACTTGTGCATTAGTGGACTTTAGAAAGGAGTCCAGAATGAGCACTACTTATTCCAGCCTCCCCTCCACCCCATCCCACCCAACATCAGTGGTTGCTTCAGCAAATTTGTAAGACTATCCCTCATAAAAACAAAAATAAGAACATTCAAGATTAACTTGATAGAAGACAAGACAGCTCAATAGGAGTAATGGGGAATATATATATATATATATATATATATATATATATATAATGACAGAAGCACCTATGCCTGCCAAATAAGGCAATTTCCCACCTAAAACCACTTGCCAAAAATAGAACTTATTCTGTTTGGCTGAAAAAACCAAACCCTGCCTTGAAAATGTAAATTTTCATGTTTAATATTGCTGGCAAAACTCTTCATTTCTTTGAAACAGATTAATTGAATGTATTTTGATGCATAGTAAATGGAGCATGGAAGCTGAAGCATTTCTTGAGCAGCTGAAACCAATTTCATTTATCTATCTATATATACCATACATCTCTCTATATCTCTCACCCTCTCCCTCTCCCTCTCCCTATATGGTTTCAAAGAATATAGTGCTTTTATGCACCAGGACAAAGAGTCCTCCATAAAGCTGTCGTATTTTGTTCTTTTCTTCCCCTTACATCTTTTAATAGTAAAGACACTTTGGTGCAAGTATAAAATGAAAGTATAAAATGAAGACTGACTTCATGTTGCAAGAAGCCGCAAAAGCACTCATCAAAATCCAAGGCAGACAAGAAGTAATGAAAATCATTTAGCAGTATGCCCTTTCCTTTTTACTTACTCTTTATTGAAAATTGAAAGAATTAATTTAAATGAATTATTATAAAAAAACATTGTAAATCAAATTCAGAATTGAGAACAAACAATTTACATAACCAAGTATTATTATAAACAACACAAATTTGTGATTACGTGCAAACTGATCAGAGTAAATAAAAAGAATATATTGTCCTAAGTCACAATAGGAACCCTGTGTAGTTGTTAGCATAAAGAACATTATTTGTTACAAGCAAATCTTATATGAAATTTGTTTTACGAAAAGTATTTTTTCACTAAACTTGGTATGATAGAAAACATAAAACTTAAAAGTTTATTTTAAAGCTCATCAATTAAATGCCATATCTCAAAAAATATAAAAATATAAAAATTTTGTGTATTACATCACATTATAACAATTATCACAAAAACACAAGATTAACTATAACTGAATGACAAAGATTTTACAAAATGGATAAATTTGGAAAAGAAATGACGTTAAAATCTGAAGTAAATGAAATTAAGCAAATAATTTGAGTAGCAATTGCTAAATGAAGGTAAGTTAAATCACAAAAGCTTCGGAAGAGTTGATGTCAAATTTGTCACGTATAATAGAACACGGAAATTTTACTAGAATCCCAAAATAGCCCACCTGAAAAGAAAATGGATTTCAAAAGCAAATGACAAAAACACATGAAAATTGTAATTCAAATCCAGGCCACTCAAAAAGAATCAATTTTCTTAATAATAGAATCAAAATCGAAGTCCAAGAACACTCACAATTTTGGAAAAGAAAATTATTAAAGTACCCAAGTGACAAATAGTCTATCTTTAAGTTTGTAACCAAGAGGGAAACAATAAATACATTAACTCTTGGAAAAAATTGTAAAAATTTTGTACCGAATAATCCAATGCAAGAATCAACCTTGAACATTCTAAAACAATACTCAAATACGATATATATTGGCATTGCCAATGTACAATCTTGAAATGTCCATCACTATCCATTTTTTAATCTGCCAATATATAAAATAATACTCCCTCCGTCCCGGATAAATGTTCCTAGTGGATAAAACACATGAATTAAGAAACATAATTAATGATGTACTACAAAATGTGTTCTGACCATAATACCCATGAACATTAATTGAATTCAATTAATTGAATTTGTTTGTGATGTGTTATATTAAATGAAGTATTAAGAGTATATTAGGAAGAATGGTAGAAAATAGATAAATCAAAAGTCTTTAGAAACATTAGTTGGGACATCCCAAAATAGAAAGTAGGAACATTTATCCGGGACGGAGAGAGTAGCATTGCTAATATACAACCAATTCAAAATACTTCTTCATGTGTTAACTAAATCACATTTCCATTATGTCAAAATCTATTTAATACTCCCTCCGTCCCTAAATTATTGTCTTGCTTTCCTTTTTCGTCTGTCCCAAAATAATTGTCTTGTTTGAAAGTTTTCTTTTAGGACAACTCTTCTACCATTTTACCCTTACTTTTTCTTCATACTTTAATTATGGGCCACATGCACATGGACATTAAAGGAAACTACACACTATATCAATATTAATAATCAAGTCAATTGTTTTTTCTTAATCCGTGTGCCGGGTCAAACAAGACAATAATTTAGGGACGGAGGGAGAATAATAAGTTTATCAAATAGAATTGAATTTGTTTGGGATGTGTTATATTAAATGAAGCATTAAGGGTATATTAGAAAGAATGGTAGAAAATAGGTAAATCAAAAGTCTTTAGGAACATTAGTTGAAATATTCCAAAATAGAAAGTAGGAACATTTATCCGAGACGAGGGAGTAGCATTGCTAATACCAATTCAAAATACTTCTTCATGTGTTAACTAAATCACATTTCCATTATGTAAAAATCTATTTAATACTCCCTCCGTCCCTAAATTATTGTCTTACTTTCCTTTTTCGTCTGTCCCAAAATAATTGTCTTGTTTGAAAGTTTTCTTTTAGGACAACTCTTCTACCATTTCACCCTTACTTTTTCTTCATACTTTAATTATGGCCACATGCACATGGACATTAAAGGAATCTACACACTATATCAATATTAATAATCAAGTCAATTGTTTTTTCTTAATCTGTGTGCCGGGTCAAACAAGACAATAATTTAGGGACGGAGGGAGAATAATAAGTTTATCAAATAGAATTGAATTTGTTTTGGGATGTGTTATATTAAATGAAGCATTAAGGGTATATTAGAAAGAATGGTAGAAAATAGGTAAATCAAAAGTCTTTAGGAACATTAGTTGAGATATCCCAAAATAGAAAGTAGGACTTTTTCTTCATACTTTAATTATGGGCCACATGCACATGGACATTAAAGGAAACTACACACTATATCAATATTAATAATCAAGTCAATTGTTTTTTCTTAATCCGTGTGCCGGGTCAAACAAGACAATTATTTAGGGACGGAGGGAGAATAATAAGTTTATCAAATAGAATTGAATTTGTTTTGGGATGTGTTATATTAAATGAAGCATTAAGGGTATATTAGGAAGAATGGTAGAAAATAGGTAAATCAAAAGTCTTTAGGAACATTAGTTGGGACATCCCAAAATAGAAAGTAGAAATATTTATCCGAGACGGAGGGAGTAGCATTGCTAATATACAACCAATTCAAAATACTTCTTCATGTGTTAACTAAATCACATTTCCATTATGTCAAAATCTATTTAATACTCCCTCGGTCCCTAAATTATTGTCTTACTTTCCTTTTTCGTCTGTCCCAAAATAATTGTCTTGTTTGAAAGTTTCCTTTTTAAGACAACTCTTCTATCATTTTACCCTTACTTTTTCTTCATACTTTAATTATGGGCCACATGCACATGGACATTAAAAAAAACTACAAACTCTATCAATATTAATAATCAAGTCAATTGTTTTTTCTTAATCCGTGTACCGGGTCAAACAAGACAATAATTTAGGGACGGATGGAGAATAATAAGTTTATCAAATAGAATTCGAATCAGTTTACCTTCGGTGCAAAGGCAAACCAACATAACCAAAGAACATCACATTAAGCAAGTTAGACACAAAAACGTATTTAACTGAAAAGGCATTTCCATTCTAGCATTTTAAAATACTGATTTGTAATTTAAAATTACAGGTCTAATATTTTCAGATCTAAGAACCAGATTTATATATATTTTTTAAATATGTAAAAATCACGGATTTGTACTTTAGATATACAGATCTGATAAGTACATAACGTAATAATATTCTTTAAATAATTTCTCAAATATCTTTTTTTTAAATTACAATCTAAAAATTACAATTTCGAAAATCCAGATCTATAATTAAAAAAAAAAAAAACAGATCTAAAAATTACAGATCTGTTTTTTTAGAATTACAAAACTGATGGATACATGTCTAAAAATTACATAATTGTATTTTAAACGCTATTAAAAAAAAGGTAAACAAGCATATAACAATTACAGATCTGGATTTTTGCATTTTAAACGCTACTTTAAAAAAATAGGTGAAGAAACATTTAATAATTTACATATCTATACTTTTAACTCTATTTTATTTAAAATACAGATCTGTAATTCGTTTCAGATCTAAAATCCATATATATATATATATATATATATATATATATATATATAAGATGTAAAAATAAAAAATCTGGACTTTAAAACAGCAGATCATATAAATACATATGTAGAAATTACATATCTGTATTTTTCTTTAAATAGGATTTTTAAAATAAAAGCGATATATAGAGTTAAATACTACAGATAACTAGGAAATTTTTATTTAATCTAAATAAATAAAGGGAATATTACAGATTTGGATCCCAAATCTTTTTTAAGATTTAGGGATTCTTTGGAGAAGTCGGCGGCTAAATGTTTTTTGAAACGAAGGGTTAGAGGATGATGAAGAGGCATCCTCTCATGCGGCTATTTCTCTTTACTAAAAATCCTAGGCAACCAACAAAGGTCATTACCCTTTGAGTCTTACCTTTTCTAAGACCCGACCATCTAAATATTGGAGTGTGCAACTCTTTGGAAGCTGAGATCTAGGCTGTCTATCAAGTTCTGCAGTCAGCTTGGGATGAAGGAGTGCTGAGAATTATTGTAGTGACTGACTCCTTAGTAGCGAAGGAGGAGCTATGTAAGCCTCCTTTGTCTACTAAGCCAAATCGTGGGCTCATTGAGAGAAAAAGGAAGCTTGGGGACGGAAAGGGGAACGTATTTATGTTAGATATTATTGAGGTAGTTGACTTTATTTGGTTTTCAATTTGGGCCCATATTAATTGGGTGTATTTAATTTGGGCCATTTTTTTATTAGCCCGTTAATAATTCAATCTTCACAGATTTAGGTCTTTTTTCAAGTTTCAATGTATTTAACATCTATATAATATTGAAGTCTTTTGAATTATTTGGTCCTTGTGAAAATAATAAGATTAATGTATGATTTTTTTGGTATTTACTTTTTTTAATTGAATAATCATATATAATTTATGTTGCAGAAAATGGTGCTTCCAACAGTATAATATTGGAGGTTCTAATCAAAATGTACTGTATCCGACTTCAATTCTTCCTCCTTCAGAATCTATAATGATTAGTCATCCAATGATATATTTCTATTTAAGTAGTTCGCCTTAATTTATTCTTTTAATTTTGTTTTTCCTCTTCACTTTGCTTATGTATAATTTAGTTGAAAAAGATATATGCCGGGCGATAACGCACGGGTGCAAAAACTAGTTTAATATAAGGAAATGTGTAGAGCATTTGTATTTTTACACTTAGTTTGAGATATTGATGCACTATGCACCGACTTGACTAGAAAAAATTATGGCACCTGCTTAACTATGCTTAAGAAAAATATATACACAGATGAGTATACCCTGGAACACACAAGTATCCTCTTTTAAAATGATTCCATACTGGGAACACAGAACATATTGAAACACTAAACATGCTCTTGAATGACCGGAGTTGTCCAAACATGAAACCAAGTTACTAGGTGAAATCCCCCGACAGCTATTAACATACCAAAAGACCATCAAGACAATGTTTCAGCATGTAGACTGCAATTTTTTACAGTTGTTAACCTATGCAGAGAGATAAATGATAGCCAAGAAATAGAAAGTCATACAAGAGTGAAACAAAAAAGATTATATATTACCCTTAGCCGAGCAACTTCTCCCAATTGCATCCCCAAAACACCTTCGTCCCAACCTGCAGATAAGAAGATAAGCTATACAAGCTAGAAGGGATTATAAAAAGGTATGTAGTACCAAAGCAAGAAATAAAGCATCAAGAAGAAACAATGAAAAGAAAGCCAAACTCAATTTGAGAAATTATGAAACAAGTCCAGCTTCGTTCATATGGGAGCTCAAGGTAGTAGCAGTTGTTGTAGTAGCAAACTAGTAATGAACTAAGTGGACGTTTCTTATATAACACTGTTTAAAAGAAGACGTTAAGACATCTCCATCTTTTCTCCGTGTAATTGCCTAAAAATAAAAAATAGGAATGAAAAATTGCGCATGGAAAGAACAATCTACATACAAATGTGTCAACTTGATAAGAAGTACTTATTTCCGGTTACTGTTACAGCGGTGAAATAGTCCAACTACACCGTAACAAAATAATGTACCAGCTTCCATCTGTCAGCCATATCCCCTGATTATCAATAGTAAAGATACGATTTTCTCAAAGAAAACAAAAACATTGTTTACACAGAAATGGGTTCATGTACATGCATCCAGATCTTTTTTATTAGGAGTTTCTCTATATTAGTCAAACAGTCTGCCTTACCTTTAGAATAATTAATCTCATATTCAAAACCCCAACCCTTAATAGAAGCACCCTACTTGAAAGTTTGCCGTGGAGTCCAACATGGTACGACAAAGAGCAGCGGGGCCCGGGAATCAATCTGGATGTCACGGTCCTCTCAGGAACAATATGCAGCTGTCTTACCTGGACTCAGCTACGAGGAGTAGATACGGGTGAGGAACGGTTCCGCCTAATTTAAGATTTTACTATAATTTAGTGTAGCACAGTCAGACCCACATCATGTCGTGTCAACACAGGTAGTTTAGCAAAAATGAAGGATCCAGGTAACATAACCCATCACTAATTACCACCCATTGTTGTCACAACTCAACTGAGCCATCGTCCCACTTGAGGCTCGCTGGACCGATACTAACCCAAAATATCAAGTCGTGGTGACCCAAAGTGAAGGGCAGTAAGGTTGAAGCAAAAACTCAAAGGCAGAGATGACCTACAAAAAAATAAATACACCTGAAACAATCTCCCAACCCTCGGAAATCTAGGCATAAGGGTTTTCCAACATATTTAAGTATGAATATTCTGGGTTCTCTTTGTCATTTTGCAATTAGCATTTTTCATATTAATGACAAAAAGGATTGCTATCTCTCGCCCTCTCTCCCTCCTCCTTAACGAGTCCCTATTCTTAAATCACCAACTGCTATGCAGTAATTGCACCTATCCGTCCTCTCTGTTTTTCAACTTTTTCTGCTTTTCTCTGTTGGAGCTCTAATCCGAAACAAATCTGTTTGCCCAGAGGAGACCCAATCTGAGTGTCAACATATTTGGACCCAATTATCTGCGTCAACATGGAACGTCCCATAGTTATAATAGGTAGCCAAAAAGTTCAAGAAACACTTGGCCCAACCCGTATGCCAAGCTTATTCTGGGGGCTAAAGGTCAGGTAGCATATTACCAATAAAACCTACTCCCTCCGTTCCAAAATGAGCGTCCCTTTTTGAAAAAAAATTGTCCCAAATGAGTGTCCATTTTCTGATGAAGTTACTAAATTCACCTTTGCTAACTTACATGTCCTATTTGTGCACTAGCAATAGGTGGACACTAACGATATTTATGCATATGAGTTACTAATTTGCTTAAAAGTCAGCTTCCTTAATTTTCCTGAAAATCTAAAAAGGGACACTCATTTAGGGAGCGAGGGAGTTACTATTTTCCTGGCTTCCTGCAAGCTTTATGGTTCACCGTTGAAACTATGAATTGGTAACCTTTTTGAAACCATCATCGACAGAAGGCATTCAGTACAAATGTAACAAGCAAATTGTCTCAACTTGAACAAGATAAAACAATGAACATGAATAAATAAATAATCCAAGAAAACATGCAAGGGAGCAGGACCCTCAATCGTGTATTACTAGAAATCTTCATACTACTGGATACCAATATACAATATATAATCCCAATACAACTGGAATAAGTTATACCCACTATAATACTCCCTCCGTCCCCCAAAAAATAGTTTCAATTTGACTTTTCTTGGTCATTTGACAAAACTTTGACCAAATATTTATAAGAATTTACTTATAAATTCTGAAAATTGTTATTGATGGTATTCTTAATACTGCATCCATAGTTGAAATTACCTTACCTAAGACATAATAAATCTATGTTATATAGGTTAACTTTCCATTAAGGAAAAGAGACTTTTTGTTTTTGTGGGGGGGCCAGAAGGAGTATATTTAAAAGGAGCCAAGTACATCATTATAAGAGTAAAAATATACACACCTTTGATAACTTGGCCTTGGCCAATTTTGAAGCTGAAAGGCTTCTGCCCTGGATCCTTGGTGCTAACATGAAGATCAAAAAATAAGAAAATAAGGTAAAGAAAAAAATAAATGGGGAAAAAAACAAGTAATCCAATTGAATATGCCGTTAAAAATATCAAGCTAATACAGAAGTGCTGACACCTGCTGAACTTTGACATGTAAATGCAACTGCTGACACCCTTTGACATGTAAATTGTATTTACAGAATTAAAAAACAAAAAGGTAATAAAAAGAACCTCCAATGCCCAAAACTCCTACCTCCAAAACTTTTGTGATAGATCACCATTTTTGCCTGCATCATCCATGGCCAAAAAGAAAATCAACGGAATGTCAAGTTAAACATTTGGAATTTACTAGAACATGCAACTTTTCTCCGGACGTAGTTATAATGTAATACTAGTATCAAAACTACCCACATACTAGCAATTATCAATTTTACTTTTCAACACATGTAAAGTAATTGGACAAAGGCTGAGTGGAGCTGAGTTTTGCATTTCAACGCAGTTATTTGCACTTTCGTTGCCGTCTAAGAAAAAAAAAAAAAGTAGACTTTAAGACGCTTATACTGACTTAGTTTAGCAACACCCCTTACATTTAAAATGCTGAAGCAATTCGACTACGATTAGAATGGCAGAGACACAAAAACAGATTGATAAATCTGAAATTTCGTTTAGATGCATCAATTTATTGAATCGGTAGTCACACATACCACAGATTTATATCTATGAATCTTAAACTTGCTTGTTTAACTGTAGAATGAAAATTCCAAAGAGATGAACTGAAACGAAATCTCTCTCTCCATCACAAACACACACACACACACATATTCACAGAGCACGCAGCACAAACATACTAATATTTTCACACTATTAGGGTTGAAGAGCGATGGTGGGAAGAGGCTGACCGAAACCGGTGCAGTGAACGGTGACGTGTTGACCGGGGACAGGTTTGGGACCGGTTCCGGCTCTGAGGACTTCCTTCTCCACTCCCATTCTCTTCGATTTGATTTGGTGATCTCCTCCCTCCTAATGATTTCTCAGTTCAGCAATTACGATTACAAGGGTGTATTTATGTAATTTTCGATGGGATCGATCGATTTTCAGAGGATAATATTCGAGCGATGAGTAGTAAAACTGTTATTAAATGACTTGCTCCATTTTATTTATTTATTATTTTTTTTAGAAAATTACCATTCACCACCCCTAGTGTCCAAGTACATTCCATTCTATTATTACCAAATTGTCATAATAAATTTTGACCTATTTGCTCTTATTCTTACTAATTACACCCCTTTACTTTTATCTGATTTCAACATCTCTATATCCCCTCACCCCTACACTCTTTCCACAATACACATTCAACCATTACACTTTCATTTTCACATCTTCCAAATCTCTCTCTAAACTCTAAATCTTTCAAATCATTTACATTGTTAGAAAACACAATCACAGAGCATAAAGAATTGAAGAGAACAAATATTGTAAGTATTTCTATATATTTTAGTTTATTTTTTGCATTTTAAGAAGCACACATGAATGGGCTGGATTATTAATGTTCAATCAGTAGTGATAGAGCACACTAAGGGGTGTTCGATCACCGATGGCCGAACAACTCTAAGTGTGTTTTATCACTACTAACTGAACACCTTTAGTGATGTTCGATAAGTACCAACCGAACACCTCTAGGTGTTCGGTTGGTACTGACCGAACATCACCAAAGCTGTTCAATCAACCATGTCCGAACAATATAGGCCCAAGTCATTTCAAATTTCAATCTAAAATGCAAATTTTTTTTACACAAATCACCAATTTTGAACTCAAATTGCAAAGAAAATCATAGCTAATTTAACCCTAAAAATTATTTATCATACAACTTGCAAAACAAGTGATATTTAAGTGTGAAATGGTACATAACTGAGCCAACTCTTGTGTGTGTGTGCATCTTTTTTATTTTCGTATTGATTGGGGGTGTGTGTCTCAACAAATGATAGAAGAGGTTGTACTTAGTAATGATAGATTATTTATTCAAAATAAGTTTGGTGAGGTAAAATAGAAAATTAGTGGGGTGTACTTAATATTTAGGCTTAATTCTCAATTTGGTTACTCTACTATTACAAAAGTTCTGATAAGCTCACTCTACAATTTTTTTTTCACACTTTAATAACTCTATTTGATCAAAAGTGTCAATTTGGTTACCCAAAATGGATGATGCCGTTAGTTTTGTTGGACGAAAGTTTATGAAAAGACAAAAATGCCCATAAACTGTAGGAAAAGATTATTTAATTTTCTTAAAAATCTTATAATTAAAAAAAAATCATATTAACCAATATCATCAACATTCTTTCTCCCCCCAAAATCTTTCATCTTCATCCCTCCCCATAACTTTTCTCTCTCCCCGAACTGTAACCACCATGCCCACCACTATCATTGCCTCCCCCCCCCCCCCCAAAAAAAATTATTTATACACCTACTGAACGAGAAAAAAGAAGAAGAAGCTCAAATCAGATGGAAAACAGAATCCAAAATTGATTATACACCTACCCACGATTGCCTAGAAGGTTAATGCACTTAAAGTTTATTATCCACACCCAGCCACGCCCCATAAGCACCACCACCACCACCCCCGATCACAACCACCGCACAGCTACCCACGATTGCCTAGAATGTTAATACAATGGGAAGCAGCAATGAAAATGTCGATTTTATGATATGGCAATTGAATGTCTAGTATCATTTCAACCCAATTACTAGAAATCGGACAAAGAGTATCGCCACCATCAACCCAACCAACCTCGACAACCACCTCCCCTTCAATTTCCCCAACTTAATTCGTCAAAGGATCCCGCTACCAGTCCGTCCTCCACGATCTCCTCAAAAACGGCATCTTCAACATCGACGGCTCCCTCTGGTCCTCCCAAGTCTTTGGAATCTCTTAAGTCTACCTCATGCTCTTGCTCCACTGCCATTTGATCTCCAGATCTAGGTTTGTTTTGTGATCTAGGTTTGTCAATGAAAGAGATCTGGGTTAGTGAATGGAAGATATCTGGGTTTGTGAATGAAAGATATCTGGGTTTGTGATCTCCAAATCTGGAATTGTGTTTGTAATCTGGGTTTGTTGATGTAGGCTTGCCGCCAAGTTGTTGTTCTTGTGGTTGGTGGTAGTAGTGGTGGTGGTGGAGCCTGCTTACAGCCTCTGCTTCAATGGAGCTTTCAACTGATCGATCGATCGAAGAGGTCTCAATTTTTGTGTTTGGTCTGAGCTTAAGGGTGAGGTGAGGTAAAAAAAAAAACTCATCACGTGACTAGCACATGCTTATACTAAGGGCAATTTTGGGTTTATACAAAAATTTTAAGCTTACTTAACAGCAAAAGTGACGGAGTGACTAATGTGACACATTTTGTAAAGTATAGTTATTAATCTGTGAAAAAAATTTGTAGAGTGAGCTTATCGGACCTTTTGCGAAAATAGGGTGATGAAACTGAGAATTAAGCCTAATATTTATGAATATTTACAATCTAGGGGATGGTGAACTTAGAGAAGGACTGAAGGAGGTACTTGGAGATTAAGAGGGAGTATGAATAACAATTCTCTTTACTAAACTACTAGTTATAGAGCCCGTGCTCCGCACGGGTGCAATTTGACTTTAAGATTAATTGATACACTTAGGAGTATTCTAAATTTTTTTTGTCATAATTAAATATAGACATTTGTTGACTTAATGTCATAAAAATTAGGTTTTATCAATATATGCAAATTGATGGTCGTTTAGTATAGTACATTCAGTTTAGAATAAATATTTTGTTTTGATTTTTATATGGGTATGAGTAAATATTATTTTTATATATTTTTTTATTTTCAAAGTATCCTTTAATGATATCAAATTGTTGGATTGTCGTTTATGTTCTCATTTTAGGGGAATATGCTCCTCATAGCAGTTCTCGGGCTAGTGAACCCGTTTTTTTTTTTTTTTCATCTCGCCCTTAATAAAGATATTTTAGACATATGCTTGAGAATTTGTACAAAATTAAAAATAAAATATTTACTTTGTCATATAGGCCGGATAGATTTCAATTAACATTCATTGAAATGGAAATTGTGGTTTATATTATAAATTAACTTGTAGAATAATGTGATGTATATTTTTAAATTTTAATTATACGCAATCATTCAAAAAATTATTATTTTAATAGAGGTTATCTAATTTAAGCAAACCTAAACTAATTTCTCAAAGAACAGAACTGAACCAAGATTATTAGTAGAAATAAAATCAAAAATCAAAAAATCAAAGATCAAAATGAAAAATATAAGCATAACCAAGAGAAAAAGTGACATAATCATTTAATCAAAAATCAAAACCAAATTTCTTAGGGAAAATTAATTAAATGAAAAAATCAAGAGAGAAAGTAAAACAAAAATTAGTATAAATTATATACTAAAATTAAAATAGAAATCAATACGTAAAACCATAAATCAAGAGAAATATCAACCCCAAAACAATCGTCTAACCAAAACCAAAATACCAAAAAGTGAAAGATCAAAAAAATATTAATAATAAAGATCAAGTGCAAAATAAAAAGAAAAAAAATTTAAAACCAAAATCAAAGTAGAAACTAGAATAGAAATCGAATTGTTTAACTACAACGAAGCCCAAACCCAAATTTTAAATGGAAGCTAAAATCAAATTAAAGCAAAAAATTCAAATATCATCATTAACTAAGTAAAGCAAAAACTAAGAGTATCATCTAAAAATTAAAACCAAAAACTAAAAGTAAAACAATAAAGGGGTAAAGCCCAAATCAACGAAAAAAGAGAAAAAAACATGATCATATGGAAGGAAATTAAGGATGCATTGCAAATCTAAAAATAATCTCATATCTAAATTGTACAGAGAACTGCATATCATTTAAGCACTATGTGAAGATGGTCATGGAAAAAACCATGAATTTGAATGATTGTTAGAATGAAAGCAGAGTGCAATACACATGGTCCGAAGGAGAGAGACCATCGTTCCTTTAAACAAATGATATTTCACGTTGCTTATTGTCTACTTCCATAAAACCGAACGAACCGAGCAAATCAGGATATTGGGTAGAAATCATTCATGTTTTTGCAGCAATAGGCTACGTACCCATACTTTCCTACACTCTAAATCTTAGTAATAAGTTTTTAGTTTCTCATTCTAATAAGTAGTAAAGAACACTCTGATTTTTCAACCATTAATTATCCTAATCATGCATGCAGCCATTAATTAATTAAATCCACAACTTTGTTGGTGAGGGTGTTAGAATTCGCACATCCCCTTAACTCTAACATACAATGCATGCCAACGTTAAACCACTGATCAGTGGCCTCTAGCTAGCGACTTCAATCAGGCTAGCTACCACCTCCACCTTCCTCTCCACCATGTTTAATTACAAACGTCCAACACCATCGAAATCGTCAAATTAAACACACACATATATAGAAGAGCACACAAACACACATATTATCAATATCAATCCCATCAAAAACCACAAATATATAGTCTAATTTGCACATAATTATAGAACACACTAACAGATTGAATCTAATCACAGAAAAGTCAATTGACAAACAACTAAATAGATACTCACCTGAAATCCAAAAAGTTAAAAAAAAAATCAGTGTACAAAAATTAGAGAGATTGAAATTCTTGGATAGGGAGACAACTTGTGTCCACTCCTACAACATTTACGTTTTTAATTAAATGGTTAACGTATGCATGGCTTGGCTGCCTGCCGAGGGGTTCAAGGCTCAACATGCTGACTGTTCAAATTCCTTAATCAAATTGAAGAAAGCTATAGATTAAGTAATTTGACTATTATATATATAATCTTATATATGTTCTATTACTATAAATATTTATGTTCTATAATTATAATTATAATTATAATAGAATTAAATTTCACTGATTACAGTAGCTAATTTATCATGTTTATAGATATTATTCTATGTATTTATGAGTCATATTACATTCGTTATACGTACAATAAAATATTACAGTAATAATTAGAGTTATTATCCATCCTATGGACAAAGATGATCAATACTTATCAATAAAAGTGATAGAAGAGTTTCATTATAATTATTTTTACATATAATTCTTCTAATAAAAGCACTCTTTTTAATGTACATATATATAACTCTTCAAATACATAACATCTAGCTAGCACATAACTTGAAATGCAACTCATCTAATCACTATCTTTAAATTATTAGTAATTGTAATTGAGATATAACTATTATAGTATTAGTAATTATAATAGGGGTTAATACCCCCATATCATAGTTATTATACACTTAGTAATTATAATATAATAAGGGTTAATACCCCATTATCATAGCTATTAAAATTATAGAGTAAGAATTATGAGTGTTATATATTAGATGTAAATATCTCAATGTCATAGCTATATTAAAATTAAGTATAATTATTAAATAATTACAAAACAATATAGAACTTCTATGCTTAAGAGTGAACGGGAAGCGGATGAAGCCATTTTGATACCAAAATGAAGAAGACTTATATAGATACACGAAGAGGCAAATATTTAAATGAACTTGACCAATATTTTTCAAGTAGCCAATATTGGTTACAAAACCTTTTCATGTGAGAATCTTATTCCCCACTTGATGATAATATATGTAGTTTTCTGAATAAATATAAAAAATATAAATGGTTGAGTTGGTCTAAAGTGTGTGTATTATCTTAAAAGGTTGTGAGTTCAAATCTCACTAACAATATTGTTTTATTTTCTAATTTTTTTCATTTTCTTGGCATTAGCTAAAGTTTCTCTATTAATGTATTTGAAGAATATTATATACCACAATATCATACCTATAGTACTTAGCTAAGACTATTAGTTAATGACACCCTCCATAGGTGTCACAACTTAAAACATTCTCACCAACTTTAAATAAATATATATATATATATATATTTTGGCAGCACGCTATTATTTCAAAGTACTAAAGTGATCTTAAATATCTAAAATTATTTAAATATTATTATATACTGCTAATGATTGTGGTAGTAAATTTGCTAGGATATAACACGTGATCCACGCGTGCGATGGGTGGGATAGATTGAATTCTTTTCGGTTCGAAGAATTGTACCAATCAAAAATCAACTTTTAAAATGCCAAAATCACACTAGTAATTGTGACTATTAAGGAGATAAACGACCTATATATACATACAAAAAATTTATTGTTATTTTTGAAACATTATGCCAAAAAGTTTTTATTATTATTGTTATTTTCTGATAACAGTTGAAAACCAGCTATAATTCAGTCACATCCGAGTGTGTCAATTTTATTTTTATTTGTTATTTTTGCATTATCGTTGATGGGTGTCTTAAAAATGACTTAACCAAAGAGTGATCAATAACTATATATCACCATGTTTAGGACTCGACCATACATCTTAACCACGAATTAGTTGTTTGAAGTTTCAGTAACAAAGTCTTAAGCTAACATAACAACAATTGAATAATTATAACCTTCACAAATAAATGATTTCTATCATATGCTTAAAACACTTGTGAGAAACTTTGTTAAAATCTAGCTCTAATTAGGGGTGAGCAAATTTTTTTTAAAATCGGACCGAACAAAAAAAAGTGTACCGAACCAATACTTTTGGTTTGATTCCGGTTCTGATTTTTAGTAGAACCGATTATTTGGTTCGGTCTCGGTTTAAAAAATATAAATTGGTTCTGAACCGGACCGGACCAATGAATATTACATATATATAATAAAATTATATAATATATATATATATATATTAATAAATGAATGTTTAAAAAATATAATTGTTATTTTCTAACCCAAACCCAAACCCTAGGTGCAAATACTTAGTGATATTTCTCTCTGCCGTTTACACACAAACACATACTTGATGTTGCTGAACCTAATTTTTCTTATTTTAGTTTATATTGTATAAACTGGATTGTAATATATGACTCAAATATTTTTAATTGTTGAATGGTCAATGTACTACCTTTCTTTTTTTTTTTCTTTTGTAACCTTGTTTCTATTTTCAACGTTTTATCATTATTGAATATTTTTTAATTGTTGTATGAAAAACAATTAAATTTTATTATTTGTCTGTCAACTCAAAAAATTGAAATGGTTTATTCTCTCAGAACCGAAAAATGTGCAGGACCAAACCAATTAGAACCGAACTAAAATATTGGTTCTCATACATCTTGTTTTGGTTCTGTTTCTAAATTTTTTAAGAACCAGAATATTAGTCTGATTCTTAATTTTTTGGCGTAAAATAAATCAAACCGAACCATGATCGCCCCTAGCTCTAATCTAGCTCTAGTCGCTTAAGAAGATGAACAAGCCAATCCCACAAAACTTATGATATTTATCCTTAGGGAAGCTCAATGGGTAGCTTTGTAAAGCTTTATGATGTCTATCAACCGGCTGAGGGCTTTTGCAACTATAATAGTTGGCTTTGTTGTCATGAACTGGTTGATATTTATTGACGAGTAGTGCTATGTGCATCTAAAGTGTACATTTCATTACACTTTATATCTTTTGAATCTTAGAGCTGGCAATGGACTGGGCTGGGCCGGCCCAGTGCAAGCCCACCGGACCAATACTTAATATCCAGCACAGCCCAATTTTACTAGGGCCGAAGAAAAGTCAAGCCCAACCCAACCCATTAAAGCTCATCGGGCCATCTGGCCAAAAAGCCCTTGTTGGAAAAATAAATAAACTAAAAGGAAAATAGTGATGCCAATTGTCAAATTAAATTCTAAGTTACTAAACAAAAGCAGTACTATGATTTATTGTTTGTCCTAACTGCTAACTACTAAATGCAATCACTGTATCAAACATTAATTAAAATGGAAATAAATATGATACTAGAATGGTCCGGGGCTTTAATTATTTAAGAAGTTAACTTTATTGGTCAGTTAAAGCAATAATTAAATTGGAACATGTTGCTTTAATGTCTGAGATTGCATTACAACATGTATTAATCATATTGTCAAACAATAAAGCTAACTGAACCATTCTAGTTAGCTTTAAAATAGAATGAGTTTTAATTATTGCTTTAATTATTTAAGAAGTTAGAATTATTTTTTGAGTGAAAATAAATAAATAATAATAAAATAGTGCCGGCTGGGCCTAGCCCAAAAGTCTCGAGCTTTTTTTATGCAAGCCCAATTCAACCGTCGGGCCTACTGAACCGGGCCAAAAAGGCCCACGCTTTTTTGGGCCTCCAAAAATTAAACTTTAGCCCATGCAAACATCGGGCTGACTGGGCCGGCCCATTGGACTGGGCTAATTTTGCCGGCTCTACTTTTGATTGGTTAAATGATTTGTGGGTCCTATCACTTAAAAGTCTCTAACCAACCAAAAGATGTCAATGTAATTTTGGTGCACATTTGATGCACACTTTAAATGCACATAGTATTACTCTTTATTGACCGCTTCAATCTCTATCCCTTTCAATTTTTTAACAGTTTTAAGGATGTATTCAAGAATTTCAATAATACCTCTAAAGGCATGCGAAATTACGGGACCGTGAAGTGCATCAAAAACTTCAATTCGACTTGGTCGAGCATATATGGGAATGTTTTGAAGGCGATAACAATGAAAAATAAGTTGTACCGATTGAGTATTTCATATTAGCATTTAATTATGTTGTAACTGATTTAATTATGTTTCTTATAATTTCATATTATTTTTTTGTTCTATAAAGTCTATATTATTGCATCAGTATTTTGAATTACTAATAAATATTAATGAATTGAAAAAATCAAAAGATAAAATTATGAAATGAATAAATTATTTGGTGAACATAATATATTTTTTCTAAAAAATAATTGATTTTTTTAAAATGATATATTTATTTTTAAAATAAATATATTACTTTCAAATGTATCTTGTGAAAGAATAAAATATTTAATAGTGCACCCATGCTATAAAACTTTTATAAGTTTATCTATAGTGGAGAATGAAAAATGCAATATTTATAAATTTTATTAACAAAATGCATTTACAACATGCATTGAAACACCATAAGCTCGTCAAAATTTTCAACACTTAAAGCATGCTATAAATGAAAGAGAATTGTTATTTAAACTCCAAAAATTACTTAGTACACCCTATTACTAAGTACACACCACCCCAATATTTTCAACCCCTCAAAATATTAGGTACACCCCCCACTAATTTTCTTTTTCACCCTTACCAATATTTTTCCCAAAATACTAAGTACACCCTACCCCAAACACAACTCACCCCATCCTCCTCCTTCCTGGTACACCCCACTCCCTTCCTCCTTCCTTCCCCCGCCTCCTTCCTTACCCCCACCCCCAACACACCGCCTTCTTCCTTCCCCCTCAACACGCCGCTTCCTTCCTCCTCCCTTCCCCTACCTCCTCCCCACCCACGCCACCTCGTTCCCCCAACCCACACACCCGCCCCTTCCTCTTTTTTTTTTTAAACAATTTGTTTGGCACTGTATTACCGAACACCCATAGTGATGTTCGGTAGGGGTGCCAAACAGCCTAAAAAAATAAAGTAAAAAAAATAAAGGTATTTAAGTCAAAATTTATAATGACACTATTGTAATATTTGCATAAGGGTGTACTTAGTAATATGTTGGGTGTAAATAACAATCCTCTAAATGAAATCTGGAAATAAATTCTTAATACGTAACATTACTCGTAGAGAATATATTTATAAAAAAAAAATTATAAACTGATAACATAATACGGTTGATAAACTGCACTCTTGGGACATTCTATGTTTCTACCATTGATGGTTAGAGGAATAGAGTAATCATTGAATACTCACACACACACACACACACACACACACACATATATATATATATATATATATATATATATAATGTTTTGTTCTCAGTCAGGATGTCAGAATCTAATTTGGCAAACTGCCCGTGTGTATTTTTAATCATACCGAATCGAATCCTGTGTGATACTCGCATGATAAATTATTGCAACTCGACTCAACTTAGCATTTGTATCAATCAGCTGAAAACGGCCATATAAATCCTTCTTCAGCCATCATTCAACCCACACTCACTCGTGTTCCACCTTACTAATCTAGTGTTAACCCATGATGGCTAAACAAATGGGGGTATAGAAGCATTAATTGACGGAGGTTTCCCTTTCAAAATTATTTTCCTTTACTTTTCCGACAATTGATACAAAGCCCATAAAAATCGGGTATATTTCACCGTCATCCAAGCCTTAGGAGGAACGCTATTTGCTTCTGTGTCTCCTTTTTCTTCTTTTCCCCCTTCATATTCCTTCTATAATATCAATGATACAAAGGGCTAATTACAAGGACTTGAACCGACTATACACACATACTAGGAAAACGAATGGGAGCTAACTAAAATTTTCCAGACATGGAAAAGCTACATATACATGAGCAACCATTCGCTGAAAAGAGAAAAGATGGGAAATTATTCTCATAATTGCCAGCGTCTTCTCTCCAAATAAATAAAAGTTAAGGAGATTATTATTGTCTGCGATGGGCATTTTCCTCGATTCCAGCTTCAGCTTCTGTTAATCTTTCATCATTCATACCTAACAAGTAGTCGCAGATCTCCAAAAGCTGGTCAGCAAGTGGAGGAATACCAGGGTTGCGGCCATCGTTATATTTGTGAGCATTGAAGGTGATTTGCCACATGTCGTGCCTGAAACCCTCTCGATTCTTGTATTCCAGTCTCCTGATCTTCTCCTTGATTGTTGAGAGATCCATGGGCCGTTTTATGACGTTCAGGTAGTCGGGAGCGTCTTTCTTGGTTACGGGTTTCAAGAAAAGGTAGGACACCTCTTGCCTCTCCTTGAGTGCATCCACAATGCCCTCTAAGATATTTGCCAGCCCAACCTGTGATTAATGAAAAGAAATCTTCTGTAAATCAAGAACATATTTTTTATCATAAAATAATTTGTCAGTCACTGAGAACCAAAAGAAACTCATTTGAAGAAATAATGAGTAAAAACCCCAACACTATTTATGCAGTAGCCAAACTAAGAAACACCAACGCTCCCCAAAGGTCCTGGTACTAGTGTCAGAACATTGTCAGACTTTGATCCTCTTCACTAGACTGGAATACTAATCAAACACCCGTCAAAATGTCCGGGGCTCGCCAGCCTGAATGCAATTAAAAGTTACTCCCACCATCCCAAAAAGAGTCCCTTATTGATGTTACATGGTTTTTAAGAAAATATTTGACTCTATGTGAACTTCCTCGTACCCTCGGTCCCAAAAAGAGAGTCCCATATTGATTTTACAGGGATTATAAGAAAATATTTGGCTCTATCTGATCTTCCTTTAATACCCTTAAGTTATTCTCACACGGTGTCAAATCAATGGGACCATTTCATTTTTTCTCAGAACTTGAACTAAACAGAGTACTACAGACAATTTGCTTTAGAAAGAACTTTCTAAAAAAGGAAAGGGACTCTTTTTGGGATGGAGGGAGTACAAATTGCTGGTGGTGCATTTTGGGGGGGAGGGAACAAAAAAATGAATGATGTATTAATGAAGGTGGGTATTTCTAAATCTTGAATAATTCTTTTACTTTTGAAGTTAAATGGAAGGTCAAACATACATACACACGCACATGAATATGCATATATGGAACATGTGTCCCCAACGTGTAACACAAACAAAGAATATCGCGTCAGCTTGTTAGTGCTGTGTTATATCGTGTTACTGTGCCGATGTCAGTGCTTCTTAGCAGTTAGAGTCTCGGCGCCTATGGATTTTGAAGTGCTTGAATGAGTTACTAGCGCAAGAATAAACAATGAAAAAGGGAGTAAAACAAACAATAAAAGCCAAAGTGCGTGACGCAACACAATTTTCTGAAAAGCCAGAGCAACACTTGGGCTGCCTATTGAAGATTTCTTTTCCTGGCCAAAATGATATATCAAGCACAATTAATTTCTCTGGCAGGTATACTCGGATTTTTGGCCAAGCTCGGATACAAGAGGAAGGTTGTGTTAGGTGGCCTGACAATCAGAACAAAGCCTTTTATAAGATCCCTATAACATGAATACTAAGTAATTGGAACAAAGACTGAGTTGAGATAATGGATGTACTTCTCGTTTTGGGCCAAATACTGGACAGTAAGCCTACTCTGGAGAAAATTGCATTCTGCGACAAAAACTACCTACGAACTATGATTAACGGTCCCCCTCCCCTACCATCGAACTCTCAAAATCATCAACAACAACAACGAAAAAAAAAACAAGAACTTCCAAAAATGTGGGAAAAAAAAAAAAATTTCCCGTCAGCTCTCCATTAAAAAACTTAACAAAGAGGATGACTTGGATAAAAGTTTTGTTACACTTGCTTAAAAAAAATTAGCCAGCTGTCAGTTTCAAAATTTTACCCAATTTTTATTGAATAAGAAAATTAAATTATTAAGTAAACCAAAAATATGATTAAATATTTAGAGTTCCCTCTCTTCATCAACGGCCAACATTTCCCTAACCATCCACCATACCTTATATATGATCGATTGAACCAAAACACTGGTCCGTTTGCAATGGGTATATACACCATCTCACTCTCTCCATTGTAGTCTGCTTTTGTTCTGTTTTATGAGGCGTGGTGGGGCGTCGGCCACGGTTGTAGGAGTTGTAAGGCAGCACAGATGATGGGGAAAGAAAGAGAGAGGAGTAATTGAATAAGGGAAATGATTTTCTTATTTAGAAAATGAAAAAAAGTGAAAAAAAAAATGCAAGGACAAAAATTTAGCCTTTGTCCCAACTACTTAGGTTCGGCTACATGAATCCTTTTTCACCATTCTTTAATGAGAGGTCATTACACAAGCCACACTCATTCATACCCTTCTTTTTTACGGTTTTCCATGTCAGTTTTGGTCTTCCCCAACCGTTTGGTCTTCCCCTACCGCTAGCCTGGTTTTTGATACTATCACACTTCCTAAATGGTGCACTCAGTGGTCTACGTTCTACGTTGTACGGGTCCAAACCATTTTAAGTGATTTTCTCATTTGATCTCCAATTGGTGTGACTTTTAACGTCTCGTATATTTGTTCATCTTGAAATTTATATTTCCTAGTTTTACCACCAAAATTTGTTCGAGTTTGAAAAGGCTCAAAAAAATGCTTACTTCTTCGCTTCACCCAACCTCGTTTTTTTTATTAACTTACATCATATATCCTATATTCCCATTTTGATTAATGAATGATTCCAAAAAATGATACCATATAAGTAGATGGAGACTATATAATACAAAAAGTAAGTAATGCAAGCAGGACCAGAACTTACCTCTCCTCCTCTGCGGCGCTTTACAGGAGGGTTGTAATCTGCACCATACCTTCCACCTGATTCAGGTACTGGTTTTCTCTTGGCTGAGCGGTCTCTATCAGGAATCCTTCTATCATTCCTTCTTGGGCGGCTATCATCTAAATAGTAGTCTTCTCTCATTTCAATAACTTTATTCTTTTTTTTCTTTTTCTTTTCCCTCTGTCGTGTTTCTTCCTCCCTTTCTATTCTTATGGCTTCTTCATATCTTCCGATTGCAGCAACCCTCTCCTGCTCTTCAAGCTTCCGCTTTTGTTCCTCGTACACCCTTCGGGCCCTCTCTTGTCTCTCCACAATTCTCCTCTTGTTCTCCTCTTCCCAAAGTCGCCTATCCTCTTTAGTTTTTGTCTTTGTTACATCTTCATAATGTTTGCCTTCAGGATCTCCATGCCTCTGAAAACTTGATAATTCGGTAATTTTTTTTGTCTTCCTGTGCTCGAGACCAGTGCTCCCTTCCTGATTGACCTGATCCACTTCAATAACTTCTTTCGGTCGTTTGATTATAAGTTTCTTCCGAGGCTGGTTTCTATCTGTCTCCATTGGTGGCTTTATCACAATAGAAGGCTTGTGTGGTTCAGTATGGGCATCCTCGGGCTTTGTCTTGTTTGAGAAAATAATTTTATTTACTTTAACTGTAGATCTGTTAACAGTCTCAGTATCTGATGTTACCGGCCTGTCAGAAATCTGTGAGGTAGTAGGAGTAACTTTTTCGGGCAACTTATCTGTGGACCCACATTTAACCTTCAGAACTTTTGCCTTTGAACTAGATTTGTCCTCCTCAGGAGCTTCTACCACTGCAATTTTAGTTGCACCTTTCGGTATGAGTTTCTTCACCAAAGTTTTCTGCTGAGTCTTCGCCATGAGTTCCAAATGATTAGATTTTGCAGGAACCTTTTCTGGATCTCTACTTTCCAGGTGTATGTCAGAATCTTCTCTATATTTGGGACAGTTCTTGTTAGTTCTCATGTGACCAAGCTGATACATCAGAAATAAAACCATCTCAACAAGATATATGATATTGTTACACACAAAAGCCTTCAAATTTATGAAACAAACCTGACCACAAGCTCCACAAACGAAACTATCTCTTGCTGATTTCTTTTCCTTGACAATCTGGTTTCAGAAAGAGTAATACATGTTTCAAATTAAAAGGAGAATGATTATATATGAGACTGAGAGAGAGAGAAAGAGAGAGAGAGCGTACAGTAATTCCCTCTCCCAATATTTTAACTTTCTTTTTGAATAAACCCACATGCTCAATATTATCCTTTTTTTTAGATTTCAGCTTTCCAGACAAGTTCTTTTTATTAGGAAAACCTTCCTCCTGCCACACAAATTAGTATTATCAGTTTTAACCTTATGGGTTCATAGCATATATGACTGAAAACCAAGCCAAGTTCTTACTTCTATTGAATCTCTCACAACATTCTCTTTTGATGCATTGAGTCCATCAGGTTGAACAATACTAGGGATGGGTTTGACCACTGTGTTGATTTTCTTGACCTGCTCTTTGCTTTTGAAACCATAACTTAATTGTGGCCAAGGAGCCACGTCCTCGCCTACTGATCTTGCCTTCTTTTTCTTCTTTCGCTCAGCCTCTTCATCTGCAGAAAACAAAATTTGATGGTTAAAATAGTTTTGCAAAAAGCAGGGCAAAGCTAGAATATCCAACAAGACATGGTAACATGGGAAAGTTAAAAACTAACCAATAGAAAAGGATGCATACATTGTAGGGGCATTATTTAGGGTTTGGCCACTTTTACGAACAATGTTACGTTTGATTCTACTTGATACAATATGTCTACTAAAGGCACTACGCCACTACCCACTACAAAAAGACCACATTTTAGTTACTAACAGATTTCATACCATCCATAAGCATTTTGCATAACTCAGCTGCTTCAGCTGCCTCATCTTCAATTTCCTCTTCTGCCTGAGCTTGGGAAGGGCGCCTTCTCATTTTAAGCCCCTTGACACCAACTGCATTATCATTATTGGACTCATTGTTTCCCTCTTCCCCTACTTCAAATTCTTCAGCATCCAAAAGGTTCTCTAGGTCCCCAGCAAAGGAATCCAGGTCACTATTCGCTTCAGTGTCACTTTCAATTTCTTCTCCATCAATGGCTGAAAGACTCTGAACTTGTCGATCCCAAATTTCCTGACACTTTTCCCTGGTCTGCTGCTGAAGCTGCAAAAACGACATCCTCTGGCCACGTGCATACTTGCTTATGGTTGTTGGATCAACTTTCACTCCTGACGCCGCTTGCTCACTAGAAAGCTTTCTAATCATAGCAATTCGATGCCACCTGGTTAGCTTCACAATCTGCTCTTCAGGAACATTGAATTTAAGAAGAACCTGGGTTTGGGTAAAATGGAGATTCTAGTTAGCAGTTAGTCCCCACAAAAAATGACAAAATACGGATTAAAGGCACAGTAACATATTGGACCAGCTAGAAATACAGAAACGTAGATATAGATGGGAATCTTATTATTCAGACCATAATCCAAACAATTTGTTCAAAAAGACAAGTATATTTTTCCAATTAGGAAACCTTTTACGACACTCAAGATATGCAACAGAAGAGGACGACAGGAACTGCATAGATAGCTTTGCAACATAAACCGAAAATGTTATCACCAAAGAAATCAAATATGTGTATAGGCAACCTACGCAGCAAGTTATTCGAATTATGAACTCTCAATTTTCTTGCAATGCTGATACATGGTAACATGGGCAATTAAGTAATCTCATGATCCACATAAGGACATTCTATGAATCCTGCATTGACAAGTAAGGAGTCGAAATTTTGTTCTCATCATGCGACAGCTTTTGTCATTTTCTACAGAAGAAAGATAAGCCAAAGTTAACCAAGGCACTCTAAAATATGAGATGGGGAGAACGAGTGAATAGCTTTCAAACTGAGCAATGCAAAGTTGAGCAGTACTTCTAATGGATCATTTGGTCAACAATAAAGATTTTCCAGAAGCACAAAGCTACGATGCATAGACTACGCACCAATATAATATTTTTCCTATAGCAGGTAGATATTATTTCTTCAGTTTGAAGACGGCAGTAATGCAATTCTGGAGGCCAGGTAGCACATAAAGAATCCAGAGGCGAAAAAACGAGAGGTTATTTCATACTACTCCCATTTTTAACATGTAACAAACCTTAAAGATTGAAAAATACAACTATTAAAAGCATCTAAGCCTGATATCAAGGCAAATAAATTCAAATTTCTCTTGCATAACAAACTAGAAATTTTGGTGATCGTTATATATAAAACTTGGTGAAAAGCTTGTATACTTGTAAGTTTTCTTCTTCATGCTCTTCTGGTTAGGAGACTCAGATAATAATATAAACTATTTGGAAAAGAAGGCTAACAAGAAACACTTTTTTTCACAACATTTCATAAATAAGAAGATAAACAGAAGTGGATAAGAGATCCACCATTACAACGAGAATGAAAGACGCTACCAAAAAGTAATGAGAGCAAAACATAGACAAACAAGCAAGAACTGCCTTACAAATGCAGAGCAACGCTAAAACAAGATGCCACTAATGGAAACTACCAAGACTCTTACATACCAACTTTGGCTCCTCCTGGCAAAACTAAAGATCTGACAACGCCCCTCCTAGGTCAAGGCTCAGCCTAATTAACAGAGATTATCAATCTAAGCATCTCTTTGAACCCTCTAGAGAAAGCAAATGCCTTAATGACTAAACTTATGACAAATGAAAGAATAGCTAGGCGTCCTCAACCAATTCGAATCGGGGTTCATGCTTCTGTCACTTCCCTTCTCTGGTACCACCGTCTAAATGATCTTTGGGATCGAAGATCGATAGCAAGGGCTAGCAAAGTTTGGTGTTCCTGCCAAGTATTGGAGGTACTCTAGAAGAAGCAAGCAAGTGGTCCAATACTCTTATTTGTTCTAACGCATTAGTCTATGCTACTCGAAAAAAAACAAAAATAAATAAATAAAAACAACAACAACAACAATAACCACTGCTTTCAGGTCATCATTGACATCTATATGGTCTAGTACTTGACACAATCATCATTTAAAGAGGCTCCTTTTCAATCCTAAAATGAAAGCTGAACTAAACACAGGCATCGGAAGAGTAAACTGTGTCTAATGCAAAACCTGAAAACTAGCTACATCTAGCATAAGAAAGTACAAATACTTTTTGCAATATGACAAGTATGAAATCATGGGATCCTTAAAGCTCATTGGTTCCAAGGCTAACCAGATTTAGCAGGAAGTTATTGAGAAACGAGGTAACGCTCTGCAAAATCAACACACCTCTCGTGCTGCTTCCATGCTCAATCTACGAAGATCAGCATCTGTTCCCGTTACAGTTGAACCTCCTCGATTAACAGCTATTTTTTTCTTCGCCATTGCATTTGATATTGGGGCTTTGGGAGCAGTACGGACATAACTGAATCCTAAGCCCCGTCCAGATGGATCACCAACACCAGTAATTTCTAGACGCTCAATATTTTCCCTATCCTGCAAAATAAGCATAGAAAAGATCACAATCCACGTGTTTGGAACCAATGCTCGAGATCTTGAAGTCTATAAATCAGGTTTGCTATAAGTAAGCCAAACGTAAATTAGGTTATGATTCAATTTATATTGCTGATGAAAACAGTGTGTTAGGATTACGAACATTAATTGAAGGAAAGTGCAAGAGTTGAATTCTTTTTTCCCATTCACATCTCACCAAAACTAGTGACATTCGTAGCATTCAATAATTAAAAGCTACAAACTAGTGTTTTTGAGGTTCCGCCGTATTGGTATGTTTTTACATTCTCATTACTTCTACTCATGGTTGTCATTCTCTCAGGACTCTCCCTGACAGTGCTTAACGGACTTTGTCTATGCGCAGGAAAAGGTTAAAACTAGATGATAAATACTTATGTTTTACAATCTTAAAATCTCCTTTAGGAACAAGAAACCATAATGATCTGTATTTCGGGATTTCCTATAGCAGTCTTTTTATGGCCTTATCTTAGACCACTAATAATAGAACTTTGAGATTTTAAATTACTCTGGCATATAGCCTACTTTATTCTGTCCAATGAATAATTTTGCACAGGTATCTACTGCCATGGCATCCATGTACGTAAAGAAACAAGGAAGGCAGACAAAGGTATCAGTTTCGATAGCAGTTTGAGGTGTCTCCACTACTATTGCTCAAAACTGTCCTATATTTCTTGTTTAAGAAACCTGATTTAGCTTCATTTCATGCATCGCATCGCACTTGTTCCATGTACAATAGCACAGGAGACACGTGTCTGAATCTCATTTGCCAAAATGCAACTGGTGTCCAAGTCGCATATTTGACAAAGTAAGCTAGTTGACCAGGTCAATTCCCAAATTAGTACAAAGTCACTAACTAACACACGGAGTTTCATCAGGAACATAATCCCAAAAGGGGGAACTATGGTTAAGAACGACTTTTGTAAGATAGAACCATTTTGACTCTAGCCCCTTCTCTTTGTTTACCAACCCTTTCATCAATTTGGAATATCATAACGATTGTAGAATGTTGAGTTAAAGAAGAAACTTTGTAAAATTACTTCAAAGAAAAACAACAGTATATATACCTGATTCGTACACGCAACAAAGTTACTACTCAAGTTCCAAGGAGTAATCTGCAATTCTCTCTCAATATGTGAAGCAGCAGCTAAAGCAATTGCTTCATCAGGCAGCTGATTCATTGCAGAAGAAAGGCCAGCCGGATGAGTCATGCTGATTCCCAAGCGTTTCAGCCTGTACTGGCCAGCCAGCATGCTTTCATAGGCACATACCTAATCGATAGAGAATAATACAGTAAGAAAATAACACAATACGAAAAGAGCAAGAATTCAAGGGACAAGTGCACCAAAAATATACATGCAAACATTTTACAAGAATAATTTTTCCCCTAAAACCACCAAGACCACATGACATGCGGGCGCCATATCTTCAGTTGGCAATGCAAAAGGCAAGAATTAGCATATTCAGTTGTTTACCTACAATTATTTATTTATTTATTTATTATTACTATTATTATTATTATTATTGATAAGTAAATAAGTAATACTCCCTCAGCTCCTAAATAATTGTCCTGGCACACAGATTAAGAAAAACTAATTGACACTATTATAAATATTGGTATAATATATAATTTCCTTTAAAGCTCATGTGCGTGGGACCATCATTAAAGTATGAAGAAAAAGTTAAAGGTAAAATGGTAAAAGTGTTCTTCTAAAATGGAAAGTTTAGAAACAAGACAATTGTTTTTGGAACGGACAAAAAAGTAAAGTTTGACAATTATTTAGGAACGAAGGGAGTAGTAAATTAGAAAGGCGCCAAAGCAGGATAAAGTAGCTCATCCCAAATTAATTAAAAAGAATTCTCCTGACAACTTGTATGCAGCAAGATTCTCATCTCCTCTGTTACATGGACTCTTCACTTTTGCTAGAGTACCCATGTCAGACGACATTGTCTGACATGACATCGGTGTGGGTGTGGCCCTTGGACACCTACATTTAGTGTAGAATCTTACAATCTTGGTAGGTCGGAGACCCAGATCTACACCCGTATCCAATCCTTGTACCAGAGTCCATGTAGCATAGCTTATCATACTGCACGGCCTATGTCTTGTAGGCTCTGTTAAACCACAATAATCATATCTTAATTTACTCCTTTAATCGTATTTATCACAATCCACCCTTTCCCTCATTAGCGTCCATAGTTATCATGCCAGCAGCAGTCTTCCTCACTTGTGCAGCTACTATTCATCATACAATGAAGCCAAAACAATTTAAGAGGATTTTCTCTTCACACTTTCCAATGAACATGTCAAGCAAATCTACATCTCTCATTTCTAGACTCTCAATCTTCTAGACATCTTACAAGTTACAACCAGTTCTTTTAAGTTGTAGATGTACGATAGAGTACAGCAGAACCACATCAACAGTAAGTTTAACATACTTGAAATCGGCAAGCAACAAGCCAACAACCACCATCTCATATTGTGCGCAGTTTACATATACAGCAACCAGCAAGTATGCTGCTCTTCGGAGTCTTAGTCTTTGATAATCAACTCTACAATTGTATTTATATACTTATTTATACCAGTGTCAATCATTCATGGAATGTTTATCTTGCTTGCCTGCATCCTCCTTTTACAATTTGTTTCCAAGACATCACTTTATGCATACTCCTATTTTAGATCAACATGTCAAAGCACCATTTTTGGCAGATGGTATTATACACCACATAATCTGGTATTGAATGTGCTTTATAAATTTATGATGATAAAAAGGTTGGTGCATGACAAGCATGTATTATTTTCATTATAGCAACCATTACATTAATCCTCGTTGGTTTATACTATTTCAAACTTCGGTTATTGTTTCACACTATTTCTAAAGGTTCGTGATATGAACTCGCTAGTTCGACAAAGCTAAGATTCCAACAATATCTCCTACATATGTTAACATTCTCTTTCATCGAGCCTTAAATGCTTGCTTAATTGTCATTAACTTACTAAAAGCCACTCCCATCATCCCTCAACATTTCTAGCCACAAGAGTGTACCAATTGATCATAAAGCCCGATTTCATCTTGTTAAAAGCGTTTAGTGACTTGAAAACCCTTTGAACTATATTTACTTCATTGTAAGTTGTGAATCTATCTGAAATCTTACGCGGTAAAAGAAGGTTCAACAATGTATAGGATGTCCATCACATGTGACCCAGCTGAAACATGGATAGATAAGCAAAGGTTATCACTATCCACAAGCTAAACGAAGTGCAAACTGCAGAATATACTAGGGAAAACAAAATGTTAGTGGAAGCACTAGAACTGAACACCCTTATAAACCCAAGGCCCTCATACCATATTAGGCAGCCAACTTATCTAAAGCTTGATTTGCCCAGGGAGGAGCCAGCAATGTATATAATTTACAACAATGACCACAATGTTAGCCGCCTCTATGATTTTTATAGAGCAACTTCACAAAGAAACTTGCTCGACAGTCTACATCTCTTTAATCTAGTCAACTTTCACAAAACTGAAGATAAGTAACATGTAGAAAGAAACATGATCAAATTCTCCAGTTATCCACCCATTGATCTGCAGGCTTGTACTCCCTCCATTCCATGCAAAGAGTCCAATTTTGTCTTTTTTTAGTCAACTTCAGTAATTTTGACTAAGGATTGACATAAACCTAATTTTCTTTACAAAGTTATAGAAGTTTTAATTCATAGTATTCTTAATGTAGTCTTCAATGTTGAAAATTTATCACCTAAAACATAATAAATGTACGACTCTCTTGTTTTTTGTGATGCACACGCTTCTCAGTTAGGCTTCCTACGGATGGTGTTGCTCTTCTTTCAGCCAGTTTCGGGGCTACGAGTTAATATATCCAACCAAAGGGAACGTGGAGAATATTGTAGAGCTGGCTTCTTTTTTTTTTGTTGTAAGGTTGCTCATCTTCCGACATCTTATCTAGGTTTACCGTTAGGAGCTCTTTCTAAGAGCGCACTCATTTGGAATCCGGTGATTGAGAGATTCCAACGACGTTTGGCTGGGTGGCAAAAGCAATATCTTTCGAAGGCAAGTCGTCTCACTCTCATCAAAAGCACCCTCTCCACTTTGCCTATTTACTTCATGTCTTTATTCGTCCTTCCAGCATCAGTGGGTCAAAGATTAGAAAAGCTGGAAAGGAATTTTTTGTGGGAAAGCTCAATGGCAGATCGAAAATATCACTTGGTCAATTGGGACAAGGTTTGTGTGAGCCTCAAAGAAGAAGGTTTAGGCATTAAGAATCTGAGAAGGGTGAATAAGACTTTGATGGGCAAATGGTTATGGAGATATTTGACTGCAGGAATGCTCTTTGGCGGAGAGTTGTGGTTAGCAAGTACGGGGATGGCAATCAATTTTTGTGCCCGAATGAGATCTCTATGACTTATGGCCATATGGGGTGGGTGTGTGGAAAGGGATAAGGAAAGGGTGGGACATGTTTGCGCGTAATATCTCTTTCGAAATTGCCAGTCGGGCGACTATTAGTTTTTGGAAAGACAAGTGGTGTGGGGATTTGGAGTTGTGGAGAGCTTACCCCTCTCTCTTCAACACTGCTATCGATAAGAATGCCAAGGTAAGTTCTTTCCTTTCTTTTGAGAATGAGAGGGTTATCTGGAATCCGGTTTTTAGAAGGAATTTTCAGGACTGGGAAGTGGAGGCTTTTGTTCATCTATCCGATTTGTTATATTCGCAGCATATTGACATAAATTGCAAAGATAGGTTTATTTGGGGGTGCTCTAAGAGCAAAAAAATTTCGGTCAGATCTTATTTTTGTAGTATGGGGAACCTCGAGAGAGGTCACTTTCCTTGGAAAGCAATTTGGAAGACCACGGCTCCAATTAGAGTTGTTTTTTTGTGTGGGAAACGGACAACAAAGCTATTCTTACGAGGGGATAATTTATGGAGGCTGAGCAAAATCTATGTGAACTGGTGTTTCATGTGTATAAGGGATGGGGAGAGTGTTAACCATCTCTTGCTCCATTGTCCGGTGGCGAGTGAGCTATGGAACATGTTTTTCAGGCTTTTTAATCTGTCTTGGGTAATGCCAAGTTCAATCAAGGACCTTTTTTCGATGCCGGTCTTTGTTCAAACGTAGAAGAAGCGACTTTATTTGGGAAGCTATTCCCTTGGGTTGGGTGTGGGCTGGGCCATTTGGTAGGAGAGGAATTGTAGAGTTTTTGACAATGAGGAAAGGCCTATGTCTGTCTTGAAGAATTCTATTCTTCAGTTGCTATTTTTTTGGTGTATGGATGTTGATGGGTCTTCGGCCAATTCTTTTGTAGAGTTCGTGGACAGCTTTAGTACTTTTTAATTCTTTCGAGTATACTCCCTGTGCACAAAAGATGTGACACCTGTTTTGTCACTCTCTGTTTATATTATATCTTACTTATAAAATAAAAAAAATGTTTGTTGAATATGGATTTAACCGTCACATAATGACTGTTGAATATAAAAAGTGCGACTCCTTGACCGGAACGGAGGGAGTATAGATGATTCTCCCACTATATACATAGACAACTTAGAGACAATAATCTTCGAAATTAGCACATCTTTACCATTGTTAAAATTTGCATATTAAGAACAATAGACGGACGAGAAAGCAAGTTTCGTAGGTAAAACTTACATTTTCTGGTGTAACCATTCTTCTAAGTTCTTCCTCCAAAGGAATGCGAAAATTGCGCCTCATGACCCATGACCCCCTCTGATGATTGCACATCCATGTGAACAGAAATACTTAGAGAACAAGCCAGTGAATATAAATTTGAATTAAAAAGTAACCGGGAAACATCACTGCAAAAGATAAGGTTGGAAGATAAGAGAAAACAAGCTCCAGATGTACCTGAAAATCACAAAAATGTTTTAACCTTTTCTTCAGAGAAACTTCGGGCACATTAGGAAATTGTGCAGGGAGCTCATTAGCACGGATGGAAGGAAGCAATCCACGCTTTTGAAGAGCACGAAACTCACGATACATATACACTAGTAGCCTGTTCATGTTATACATCTGAACACCTTTCGATACTGGAGACATTACCTCCATGTGAGGCTCCTACAGAAAACAATAGCAAGCAGGTTAGAAATATCTGGAAAAGTTTCACATGTTGATACACCCCTCAAACACAAAAGCAGCAAAAAGCCTTAGTAAGGAAATTTCAATTTTTCATGTAGTGCAACTTCGCTGACAAAAAGTAGATTAGCAAAAATATGCCAAGCAACTTACATATTTCAAATCACCAAAAAGACAATTAAACTGGATATCTGAGCATAGGCTTGTCAAACAGGTGGAGTGGGTTGGGTTGGGTTAAAGCAAGTCGGGAGTCGTAACGGGTCAGAACCTATTATAACCCATTTAGCTGATGGGTCATGTGGGTTGGGTCAAACCCGCTCAAACATAAAAATATTTTCTCCCAAATTATATATATATATATATATATATATATGTTTTTCGAGTCATATTATATTGCTAGATCATCTAAAAAGAAATCTATAACACTTTGAATCGTTTTGATAGGTGAATGAGCAAGAAGTTATGCCCAAAAAAACTCTTTGGGTAGCGAGTAAAATGGCACTTGCCAACAGTCGTGGGCACCCACAGCTGAAGCCGCTACCGCACCTATATATATACCTATATATATATATATATATATATATATATATATATATAGTAAAATGGCACCTAATGACCGTTCCTATTTCTTTGGTTTAATGGATAGCGCAAGACGATTGCTGGAGGACACTGAACCGCGGTTGCCGAAGGTCGCGGGTGGTTGGACGGCGGAGATGTGGTCAGACGATGGTAGATGGTGGTGGCCAAAGTATGAGTAGTGGTTGTTGGTTGGTGGAGGGTGATATATATATATATATTTTTTTATAAGTAATAATAAAAAAAATAAACATGACGTCAAAACTGACGTGTCCTTTGTATACAGGGAGTATACTCCATCAGAAGCTTTACAAAATAGAAACTCTATCCATGGAAATTACGAAAGAATCCCCCACTCTCAAACTCGTCTCCGAGCACCAAAAACCGAGAGTCTAAATAAAACTCTCCTTCAATCTCTCCGTGTAAAATGGCACTCGCCAACACCTGTTCGCACCCATAGCTGCGGCCACTACCGTGCCTATACATAATATATATATATATATATATATATATATTAAAATGGCACCTAATGGCCATTCCTATTTCTTTGGTTTAATGGACAGGCCGCAAGACAATTGCCGGAGGACACCAAACTGCGGTTGCCGAAGGTTGCGGGTGGTTGGATAGCAGTTGGCAGAGGTCGTCGGTGGTTGGACGATGGTAGATGGTGGTGCCGAAGTATGAGTGGTGGTTGTTGGTTGGTGGAGGGTGGTGGTTGGAAGCTATATTATAAAAATACCCAACCGATCAGTGGGTTAAACCTGCTTTAACCAAACAAATTCAATGGGTTAACATGGGTTATCCATTTCAACCCATAATCTTAATGGGTTAGCTTGGGTGGGTTAGTGGGTAACACCTATGTGAGCATATACAAGTCAACTGAATTCATGCCATATGACTACTCGCTAGTAAATGGTTCAATAATATCAATATCAACTTCAATACAATGTTGTATAACTTCAGAAATAATCTTATACACACTAGTGACTAGTCAGTAAATTAATAGGCCTATTATCACTCATCTTAACAAATTGATCCTACTTAGGAACCAGGGTACGATATTCCTGTCTTCTCATGTCTTTTTACTCGCTTACACCTTTATTATTATTTCAATAAGTTACCCCCTTTACTACATATTGCAAGTTAAGTTATTCTAGTTATTTCTGGATGCAGCAGTTCAGGAAAAGCTGCAAAATTCAATAAGAATCAAGCCCATTATTTCTCGCTCATTAACAATCTGCTATAAGATGTTAATGCCAAGACTCATTCTTTCTTAGGCCCATGTATAGTGACTAACTCAGAGATCATCTAACAGACTATTTTAAATGTAAATCAATTGGAGCAGCAGAGATTTTCTGCAACAAGTTTGAGACCTGTACACCCACTGGCCACTAAATGCGTACACCAGAACATGTAACAAATGCCGAGAGCCTGAAAAAGCATCCACACGCGAATAATTCAACTCAAGCCAATTGTGCAGTTGTTCCTAACCAATTGGGTTCCCTACATCACCCCTTTCTTTTTCCATTCAATCCTATCAAAAGCAAGATTTCCAACTAAATCATAAGTTAATATATCCTTCTTAATTAAGATTTCCCATGTTAGTTTTAGCCTTCCCCTACTTCTAGCATAGCCATTAATACTTATTTTCGCTCCTCATAACTGATGAATATTTTATTTACGCTGTATGTGTTCAAGCTATTTCCAGCAATTCTCTTACATTTATCTCCAACAGGCTACTTCTATAACTCTCTAACTTTCATTTTTCCCGAATTATCAGTGTCGGCACGACATGGACGAAAGTGTGGCAGCTGCACGTGTTATAAATTCTACTCCCTCCGTCCCTAAATGAGTGTCCGTCTTTAGTTTTTCACTAAAATTAAGGAAGTTGACTTTTGAGTCAATTTAGTAACACATGTACATTAATGCCAACATACATTATCAGAAGTCGACACTAGGATATGATATGTGCCAAAGGTGAAATTAGTAAACTTATGCAAAAATGGACACTCATTTAGGGGAAAAAAAATTAATGTGGACACTCATTTAGAGACGGAGAGAGTACATTTTTTGGCAAGTCGGACACCCGTACATCTACCCAAACCGGACGGTCATACCCAAGTCCTTGTAATAATCATCCAATGAATGTGCTCATCCCTCTTAACTTTCTCATAATGTTATGTTCTTTTTTCCAAACATGCTAGTTTTCACATTCTGTATCATTAAGTAAACATCCACAGGTGAAACTAGCCCAAGAAAAGGAAAACTGGCATGGACTTCAAGTAAATAATAAGTAATCATCCTGACATGTCATAACATGAAGAACAGGAATCCTCAAGTCATTTAAAAAGATCATATAATAGATCGAACTGCGGTAACTTTTCGAGAACAAAACAAAGGAAAGAGGCCAATAAAACCTGTTGTCCAACAACATCAATCCGGTCAATACGTCTAATGGAAAGCTTTCCCTTTGCAGAGCGAACCAACAAATAATCAGTTGATGGCACCTTGTGTGGATATATCGGAGCCCTATACATGTTAGTTTCCAGGCATGATTGGCTGCAGCCAGCTTTTATATCTCCAAGGAAAGGGGACTTATCAGCAGGATCAAGAGTGAGGACATTCCCCAAACCGTTATCTCCATTACGCAATAGAGTGCCAGTTTGATCGCCTGGAGATGATTTCTGGTAGTAAGTGCATAGACGAGCACCCATCCCTATATTGCCAAGGAGTAAAGGTCTTTCCTCGCAGTACCTTCAAATGTAACAATAACAATTAGTATTGGAACAAGATCTCCATTAGAAGTGTTAAGTTACCAACTCGTCTAAACGTTTAAGCCATAGACACAGCCTCAAAAATCTGAATCTTCATTTAACACGCGCCTCGTAAGGGATTCTTGCTCGCACATGGAGAGATAGACCAAGGTACATAACGAACACATGTAGTACTAATTTTTGCATTACAACAGTGGTCAAAACAAATGCAAGCTGGGATACTTGAATCAAGGACCTCAGAAACCAAAGCTCCGACACCATGTTGAGTTACAAACTCAACTAAAATCTTAAGATGATAGAGAGAAGGTCTGACTCCCTAAGGCACCACTGACACAGAAATTGACTGATTAAAGGTTTCCGAATACAATAGAAAATTGAAAAGAAACAAACACCCAACAGATAAAATAAGTTCAACATGAATCACACCAAGCAATATGAAGGGGTTTATATACAAAGTAAGACCAGTAACCTGATCCTTTAGTCAACAAGTAGTACTAAAATATCAACAAATACGTGTTTTTTAAAATTTTGATTTACTTACAACCAATATCTTACCTACATGTTAAACATGTTAAAGTTTGAAACAAAAATAACTAGGAAGAATCATTATACATGAATAGATTTTGGTGAGGAACAATGGGATGACAAAATACTAACATGGGATTGTGGGAATGAAGGGGGTAAAGGAGACAAAATCAAACCTGCACACTGTCAACATTCAGGTATGGTTAAGAACATATTAGAACAAAAAAGATTGTAATGAAGTACTCCCTCCGTTTCATATATGTTGTCCCGCAGACCTCACATATTTAGGAAAGTCTTAATTGCATTGTCTACTATTTTACTTTTCACTTATGTCCCTCCATGTAATTAATTTTGTGGTAATTAATACTTCTTACTTTGGTTGGGTTATTTGTGAATACTTTGTTTAATTAAGGGCATAAAAGGACATTTGTTAGTTAATATTCATTGGAATCCTAAATGGCCAAAAAGCTTTGCAACATCCAAAAATGGAAAGTTGGACAATATATATGAAATGAAGGGAGTAATAAACTTGAAGAGACCAAGATTAAAAATATATTTATTATCTTTTTTAAGAGATCGGAATTGTGCAATTAAAAAACAGCAATCTGAAAGAAAATGGGTGTTCATTTCGTGACTCCCAAAACTCAAACTCTGTTCAACCAGGACTTTCTCACCCTATATCATCAATAACTTTCCACCCGGAAAATAACAGTCTCTATCAGTTTTGAGACTTCAAGAAATGTCGAGAAGGCACTCTGCAATAATAGGGAGTAACCAGCAACCTACACTAAGTTCAAATCCAAAACTCTCCCAAGGAAGTCATAAAACCATCCAAAGATGGGCGATGACTTGTCCAACCAAAAATCAAGTAAACTGACATTGAGCCTGTTGATCGCTGTACTAAAAACTCCAATCCATCAAAATTTCTCTCCAAAATACTTCACATGAGGCAAAGGAGAGCTGCTAGCCATCTCTGCTTATCATGCATACTAACATGAGCCTCTGCCCACAAATGAAACAGAGCTGTAATAGTCGTTGGCATAAGGACTGTTGTGCATTCTTGGACAAAAATTTTTTTTTTTGCTAGTCCTATACATTCTTGAGTAACATTTATATGATTAGCATAAAGCCACTACTTTCCACACGAAGATTTCCATCCTGGTGGTAATAACCTCAAATCAAACATTTTCTAAAATGGTAGACGTTCTCAACTGAACCCTACCACAGAGCAGGGGCTTTCTTCAATCTTAATAGATGGAACTGGGGTCAATCTATTGAAAATTGGTGTGGCGTTTGGTGTTCCAACTTAGGGTGTGGTTGAGAATATAATTGCCACATCGGATTGTGGATAAATACAAGATTCAACGTCAATATATCTATCTTAGAATTATTCCACCAACTGCTAATTGGTTAAGCCTAAATGCTCCAACTTTGTGCACTCCTTCGTCTCCATTCATAGTTAGTGGCCCCGTGCTTCGTGTCACAAAACACAACTCGAGAAAGGGCACGTAGGAGGGCGTATTTAGAGTGAAAATTGGGCACCAATAGTCCACCAAACTGTTTGCCATGGCCAGCCTGATCCTTTTCCCCAGGGATAAATAAGGGAATCCCAAGAGAACCGCGGACTCTAACTGCCATCCACGTGTCATGTATGATCCTTACAAGATGTGACCAAGTTCCCATACCACCTCCTATGTGTTTTCACGTTCTTGACGGCCCATCTTTGTCTAAATAGTATCTTTCAAAAGTAAGTTTCTGTCGCTTCCCATTACATAGAAAAGTTAGCTCCCAGTTCAGATACAAGAACTTACAACTAGGTAATCTTGGACTAACACCAGAGAATGTGGTCATACAATATTTATAAAGGAATTTCACACAGCAAATGGGATATAAATCAAACTAACTACAATAAGAAAGTAGTAGATCCTTCCAATCAATTTTCAGATATTGAACATGATAACTGAAAACTTACTCCACCAGGAAAACGTGTCCATCTTTGGCAGAAAGATCTGATTTCTTCTTAAATGCCCCAGGAGGACGCAAAGACTTGTTCTCTCCAGGAAGCTTTTGTGCCTTTGGTAAGAGATGTATCTTTGTACGAACCAGATGCAGCAAGGAGTTCGGTCGAACATTTTGTTCAACAAGGGATTTATGGTCCTCAAGTTCCTTTCCAGAATATACTATTTTCACTGGCTCAGATGGTTTGAAGTCTGCAGTTAGAAAAACAGAGTCCTTTGAACTTTCTGGGAAGGCCAAAAACTCAAAAACAATTAACAGGTGCACAAATAAGAATGTTAATTTCTACATGAGACATTAACACATAATAATTAGTCCAGAGACAAACTATGCACCAAAGAAATAACGAACCTAGCTTTTTTGTGGCTTTTGCCTTGACAGAACCAATGGTCTCATCAACATCCACGTGAAGTTTACTTCCTTTTCCTCCCAAGCTTTTTAATATAATTTTCATCGGTCCTTGTGTAGGTAGCTTTCCTTGCTCCTTAAGTGCCATCTCATAATCGTGGGGATACCATAAAGCTTTCGGTCGATGAAAATTTGCAATATCTTTACTGTAAAACAGTAGGTAAGCAAATGACAGTGCTGAAAGATGTCTCGGGCAAAACATGAACATCCAGTCAAAGACAGATTAAAGCAACTCCTCTCATTTATAAAACTTCAGTGAAACATGAGGCATGAATATGACATTATCCATCCACCCGTATGCTAAATAAATATGTGATCACTTACTTGTGGAAATATACAGCCACAAAATTCAGCATTTTAATCAAGTAGATACTTCATCATACTGGCTGATGAAAGAGCAGTCGGAACATGTTATGAGTACTTTTATTAGTATTCTTATTCGCGTAGGACTAGTTAATATCTTCTTCCAGTTTGGGCTTTTATTTTACTTTAATATCTTCTTTCCGGTTGGGCTTCTATGCAATTTGAGATGGTTTTACTTGGGAAGCAAGTACTTAAATGCTTATAAAATTTGTATGCTGTTACAGGGTGATTAAGTTGGAATAGTAGAAATTTGGTTTCCAGCGGTTGGAAATTCCTATTAAATGTGATATCTTAACAGATTGCTGTTCGACCTTGGAGTGTGGGATCTCAAAGCCGTCTACATCACTAGCCATCAAGGAAATTGCCTATTCTGCTGCATTACACAATGTTACAAGCCAGACTGTGTTGAAGTATACGTGAATTTTAGTTCTTTCCATAAAAGGCCAAAAATAATAATTGAACTGTTTTTACAACAGCTTGAAGGTTCAACCATTTGCATTGTAGATGTCCAGAAAAGTAGACCGCAAAATCCAACAGTAAGAAAAAAGAAAAAAAGAAATGTTCGGTTAAAGTGTTGGATTAAAGAATTTCTATGCGTAAAAGACAGGATCTATAATCTATTTATATATATTAAGTAGGACAAGAAGTTTGTCTCTTGCCCGGACTCTCCCTCCACCTCATCTCCCTTAATTTTTTATGGAGACACCATCTCCAACCTCAATTGTATCTCTTCATATTTGAACTACAATACAACCCACCAACCTCAAAATACCTGTTCATAACTATGAAATACATGACATTTTCAATTAAATTATAATCAACATTGTTAAACAATTAAAACAATTTTAAAAACAAAAATAGGTGCATTCGTGGTGTATGCCTCAGTACTGCTGATAAGAATGACGCGCATAAATGGCCCGAACACATGCACAACAATCAGGATAATTGAAACAGCCTCTCTACTTGTAGGGCTTGGCCTGCGAACATACCCTTCCCAGACCCAGTAATGGCACTAGCCTCATGCACCAGCCTGCCCTTCAATATTTTAGCATTGATAAACTAGAGTGTGGAAAGCATATCCCAGGCTCTAAGGGCTCCATCAAAACAAGGCTTATGTTAAGAATTACAAAAAAGAGCAGGGGACGAATTTTGTTTTCATGCTAATTTTAGAGAAGCAAGGTATGCAAAAAAAGTGTTAAAATGTCTCGTTCGCGTAATTACACTTCACATGATAGAGAAGGTAGATTAAATTTGTAAATTGTACAAGAGCAGGTCTGTAGTATAATATATGAATAGAAGTGTTTCTATTTGGCACTTTGCTGCATGGCCGAATAAAAAGAAGATGCATAGAGAAATACTAGTCCCAGCATCAAATTGACCTATACCAACCTAAATTATTATGCACACGAGGTGGAAGAACTAAAGCAAACATAGAGCACTTGTTCTTACTTGCTTAGCTTTGTTTTCATCGTCTGCAGCTTAAGTGCAGGTATTGAGTGCAAGACTTTGACACTGTGAGAAGTACGCTTTTTAGAATGTGACTTCAGCTGCTGAGATGATTTTCTATTTGAATAGAATTTATCATTTGCAATATTGAATCGCCCCACAGATTGACCCCATGACCGTGAAGTTCAATAGGATCACCACTGGTGGACTTCACAGAGCGAGTCATGATCATAGCCCCTGCATGAAGCTGAAGATGTCCCCCTTCCTCGTTATCTAAAATTTCAAAAAGCATCTGCTCATCTTGAAGATCAAGAATTAGCTTTGGTTTTGAAATAGATTGATCTGGTCCCCAAATAATTTTCTCCAACCAAGAACCTTCTGTTATATCTTTATTTCGCAAAGTCAGTCTGCTGAAGCGCCTTATGGGATCATTTTCAGTAGTTACATCCTTTCTACCATCTAAAAGGTCCGTATCATCCATTTCAAATCGAGACTCTAACCTCAATAGCTGGGGATGATATTCACCTTCTTCAGCCAGGCTTACTTGTCTTGGAGAGCTTCTTGAACCAAATGGTTCCACAGAAGCAGGATGACAACACAAAAAGTTGCCATGATCTATCTCATTATGTTCCATCAGGGACTCGAGCTGAACATTTTGTGGCCCAGTCACTGAATCTGATATTTTACTAACCAAAGCCTCAGACTCCGGTCCAGACATTTCACAACTCTCAGCAGCACTTTCACTCGATGCCGGAGAATTGTCCCAAATAATTTTGTTTTCCCAGTCTTGCTGATCGAGTGGGTAATAATCAGGGCAGGATGGTTTGTTCCATTCCACAGACAAATCTAGTTCTAGGTCCTCATTCATTGGTAGAGCACTATGGCAAGAGTCCTTCCTTGGGCCATCAGCTTCTAGACCCACTGCTCCATCCCCCTGAACAGCCTTAACCTTTGCAAATTCTGATTCATCCTCATATGTTAGCACATCATCTGGAATCACACGTGCCGGTACCTTAGAAGAAAAACTTTGGGAAGAGCCCTTCAAAAATGCCTCTTCATCCTCCTCAGCAATATCAGTAATATCCAGGGCCTTATATTTCTCTGTGAAGTATGAAAATTAACAATAACCCAGCATTTCATCAAAACAGAATTCACTGACAATACTTGTCATAAATATAAGTGAATACAAACTTAGCATATCAAACTCACTAAAGTTTTACAATACAGAACATTGACCTATGCCTGCATCTAAATAAAAAAGCTCCCAACATGTCGTCGACTGTGAGAGAACAGACACGAAGACCAGAAACTTTTCCCTGATGCAAGTACATACCTCTGGCGTAGAGAATAAGTACTACAAACAGGATGACAACTACATACCATTCAGAAGATAATAGAAACTAAATACCTTTTGTAACAGAATACCAATGATCCCTCTTCTCGGCTTTCTTCAAAGGCTCATGAATTGCAAAAATTTCAGAAAATCGTAGAATCACGGTTCCATCTTCTATGCATAGGACAGGTAGTGGTGTTGAAATTTTAGCTTCAATTGGCTCTTCCAAAGTGTCAACTTCCTCCTGATAAATCAAATAAACCATAGTAGAGAAAGAAAATTGAAGCACATAGATACAATTGCAAGGCAGAAGAGACACTACGGATAAGGAAAACAAGGAGCGGAAGCTCAGAAAGAAGTCACTTTATAGGATAGATTCATGGAAAAGAGGTTCTCCATCATGTCCATACACAGGAAATTCAAGCAAACAGTAAACACATACAATACTTCAATGTCAATGGGCCATTCAGGGATCATTTAGATTAAACTTCCAGCTTCCAGTTTTATAACGCAAATGTAAAAAATTCATTCTTTCATTTTCAAATTCAACCAAAAACACGCATTCCTTGGGTTCTCAGAGTCTTGAACAAGACAGTTTCTGCAAATATTTTACTCACAACATCATGATTGCAACAGGAAAGTAAGTTGCTAATATCAATCAAGAGTTGGAAGTCCAGGATTTGAACAATAGCCATAATGCAATTACTACTATAATTATGTTCTTTAATTCTCATTCAGCTTTCTAGTCAAACCAAAATTACCAGAAAAAGCTATTCTGCAAACGAACTGCATTTTGGTACAAACGTTCCAAAATAATGGTACACTTTCATTCTTGGACACAATTTAGCGAATTGAGTTAATGTATGATGCTCCAACTTCAATATTCTCTGCATGAATGTTTTAAGAATAATCATACTGTTTTCAGTAAGAGCCTTCACATTTAGATTATGAAGGATTGATATAAAGACACTCCTCGCCTTCATGTTTTAGAATCTCTAGGCGTACTGTGCTAAAGACTTTAGTACCCGTTTTGCACAACTGAACAATCCCTATTTCGGGTAAGATTGAGCCAAACGGCAAAAATTGCAACCGTAACAATACCTATCACTTTCCAACAACAAAATCAGGATTCAGTTTCTTAAAGACAGCTTATACTCTGTTAGTTATTTTGGCACCAAGATTAACAAATACCTAACTAAAACTTAGGAATATTCATGTGTGGGGAAGAAAAAGGTATTTGTAAAAAGCAAGAAGTCTACCGAGAGTGCCATCAACAAGGAAAATTAGTAAAATCTAATTCCCCATGTACACACATGCATACAAACTAACCTTCTGAAAATCCGCCAAATCAGTAACCACATTTTCAGTTTCAAGAGCGCAAATCGTTTGACCATCCTCTGAAGAGTTCTCCTCTGGAGATTTTTCCTCCAGAGATTTTTCCTCTTGAGAAAGCACTGCAACATTATCAACATGCTCACCTAAAAGGGAAGGATGCAAAAGAATTACAGTCCAAAACAAGGAAACAGAGTTTCATGGTTAGACCATATGAACAAAAATTCAAGAAAAATAACAATAACAATGTCTAAAGATGCTATGAGCCTTATGCCTTTACACATCAGCAGCACTAAATAATCACTATCTCGTCCTACACGCAAGTAGATGAAGCTTTGTCCCAACTACTTAAATCGGTTACATGAATACTTTTAACCCAATACATTGTGGTAAATCCACTTTGAAGTCGATAAGGGTGATGCTTGTGAGGTATGTGTTTGTGTATGTCCTATAGATCAGCCTGATGTTGATTGGAAACTAGAAACTGATCTACAAAATCATCAAAATTCTCTCTACACTATATGATCTAATAGATAAATAATTATCATAATCTTTTTAACTTCTTCAATTTCTATTGATTCAGTTTATACCGTATATTTCTTTGTTATCATCGTCAATGCCTAGTTTCGTCTTCTCGTATTATCGGCATTAAGATTAGTTGATTTCACTATTCCCAACTGGTACACATACTGGTCGACAATGTATATATTCAAACAATATCATGCAATCAAGGATACTTCCACAATGCTTGTAACTACTCTAAGCCTAATGGTTTGACCTATCAGCAGCCAGCCCGATCTGATGGCAAAAGGAATAAGAATTCGATCACTTTCCTAGTAACAAATCTAGGACTGAATAGAAATAGAATAAAACGAGAGTAGCCCCATCGGGTCTTGTCGTTGGATTGGTTTTTGATACTGCTGTTGCCATTGAAGAATCAGCTGCCCCTTCATCCTAAACCCTAACTATAATATACGCTAAAAAAGTTAAATGCAACCTAAAATAAGTACTCAGATTATAGCTGATGTAGGGAGAAAGATATAGCATGAAAAGTTAGCAGATTCACACCACTATTTAACTTAACAATACAATATTAAGGGAACGGAACAGTACAAGTCACTGTTTGACTGTCCTACCCTGTTGTCTATTGTACTATAAGCACCATTTAGTAACCTTAAGTTGAAATAGAAGTAAACAGTTGCATCCCCACAAGAGCAAGATTGGAGAAGGTGGAAGACAGAGTAGATTGACCCCATTCCATACCAATCGTACGGAGCATGAATCTATTGAATTATTAAGGGCAGCACCTATGGTTGAGTGAACCAAATTGATAAAAAGAATGAGCAAAAAGTGTTCGTGAGCCCATGCTTAAGTTTCAATCAATTCCTGCCAATATCCATGCATGAGTCTCATGGAGAGAGAGAGAGAGATGGATATTCCATGAAAATTCAACATTTTAGTTTTTTTTCATTTTAGTTTGGCGTTTGTTCTTTCTTCGATAGGTCCCTGGAAAAAAAAAAAGGAAAACATAAGTCATTCCCTTGTATCGGTAGACGACGGAGTTCCTTCCCCTGCAAGGCGATTTGGAAATCGAAGGCACCTAGTAGAGTGGCTTTTTTTGCTTGGGAGGCTTCGTTGGAGGCTTCGTTGGAGGCTATTCTTACAGGAGACAACTCGAGTGCAAGGAGGAGGATTTATGTCAACGGGTGTTTTAAGTGTAAAGGGGACGAAGAGAGTTTTAATCACTTGCTACTGCATTGCCCCGTAGGTAGGGACCTCTGGAACTTTCTATTTCATCTTTTTAATGTATCTTGGGTTATGCCAAGATCCATTATAGAGCTTGTCAAAGGATAGTCTTTGTATAACGGCAGGAGGAGGAACGTCATTTGGGACAGAGCCCCGTTGGTAATCTGCTGGAGCATTTGGAAGGAAAGAAACCGAAGGATTTTTTAGACTGCGGAGCTAGACATGGTTAGATTGAAGGAAGACATATATCAGACTATTTGTTTTTGGAGCACGGAAGTGTACTCGAGGTTAGGGGATCCCTTTGTAGAGATTCTGGAAAGTTTTTCTGTTGTGTAAACCTTTTGTCGGACTATACTCCCTGTATACAAAGGACGCGTCACCTGATTTGACATTGTGATTATACATGTCTTACTTATCAACAAAAAAAAAAAATGTCATTCCCTTGCAAAAGAGGGTAAGGGGTTCCCTGATTGATCTGCATCTTAACCTCGATTATCATTACTGACACACATCAAAGCTCAGTGTCCAATTTAACATTTCAAGGCCACATTGACACTGTAAGTCAAGAACATATAATTATATATACATGTGTACACAAAATATAAAAACACATGTAATGTCAGACTTTGATGGAGACTTGGAAGTAACTAAACAAGAGTTTGATGCAAAACACTGACGCACATCATTAGATTGTCTCTTCCCATATAGCAACATACAATATGAACAAAATAACAAGGGAATAATAATCATTTGAGCTAGGTCAGCAAACTAACAATGAACATTAAGATGAACCCCGTGAACCCATTCCAACAGATTTTACCAAATACGGAGGATCGTTAAACCTGATAAAGTGGTTGTTTGAACTTCAGCATTATTATCCACAGCTTCATGTTCTTTTTCTAACTCATCATCATCATCATAATTTTCATCATCAAACACAGAAGTAGAGGTAGCCGCTGATACTTTTGAAGAGAAATAATCATTTTTTGGCAATAGATAATCCTCTTCTGTGACTGCCTGGATCTCTGGTCCCTCATATTGCTCATCAATATCTTCATAATCAACTGCATCTTCAGCCTTCGTATCATAATCTACTTGTAGCACAAGACGATAGGATCAGATGGTCACTGAGTATAACAATTGAGGTATATTGAACTTTTAACTCTTATCAAAAAAAGGAATGATTTAAAAGCAGGATCCTGATAGACGACTGTCCCAAATAATCAAAAAAATCCAAAAATCAAAATGTATACATGCATTCACAGAATGGTTAGCCAGGGATAACATTGTATAAGTGATCTACTCACGGTTTATCTTAGCCAAGAGTGCTTATAGAAGATTGTTATTCTATAAATTATAACGCATTAGCATAACAGTTAAGTTCGGGTAGTGATATTTATTATTACAGAGAAAACAGAAATGTATAGGAATATGCTGAATTTAGGGTTCAGCAATGGACGTGTAAAACAATTGTACCATCACTTGATCAAAAGTGTTTCTGGTAACTATATGCCAAGAAATGATTAAGAGCATCTTCAGTTTTAAGCTTTTGTGTTTTAAAAATCAACATGTCATGCCATCAATGGGAGGGAGCCCTTCCTTTCTCAAGCCCCTCCCTTCACAGACGAGACTCGAACGGTCAACCACCTGCATGCCTGAGGGAACCTTATCCACTAGACCAACCCTTGGTATCATTTAATTTTATTAGCCAAGATTAATAGTCTTCATTGCCGATACTTTTAGTAACTTGGGAAACTTATCTTATTCTTTGACAGATTGTATGGTCCTTATGCATTAGAAGTAAACATACTGGCAACAGATCAAACTTGTTCCAATCAGTCAATTAACAAGGCATTATTCAAGTGAAACCAATGTGATAGATAGACAATATTAATTGACATTTTATTAGACTGGAACATTTTGGAAAGGTTTTCCTCTGGGCACTTGATACAACTGCTTGTTGATCCCTGTACGTACTTGTTTGCAGGTGGAGTGGCCAGTCAAAAACAAAAAGTTCATGCAAGGATGTTGCTGGCGGGAAAAAGGATAAACAATTTCTAAGAAGTTATCATCTATAAAACAAAAAATCCATCAGGCATAGAAACAAAAATCCCAAATGAAAATAAAAAAACTGCATGAGAGAGTTCCCCGGCCTACAACATCACCTTGTTCAGAAGCATCAACAGATGTTTGTGATGACTTAACAGACAACTGAAAATTAAAAGGGAAACAGAAAATATTAGAGTGCAATTGTATATAATGCTGAGATCAGACGTATAAATACAGACAGAGCCACATCTAACAGCCACTAGCATCTTAACTAAGTTGCCTCTATATTTTATCTAAACTGCAGAGCTAAAGTAATTAAGTGGTATTCTTACATCTATATCTGTTAGTGATGAACCTAGCTTGTCAGCCAGCGCAGCGAGATGCTCCTTCGCATCCTGAGAAAAAAATGTAGCACGCCTTATTAAGCAATTTAGCAATTATTTGCATTCATATCTAGACAAGAATATGAAACAGAACATGCATTAGATTTACAAATAAGGAAATCTTTCAAAGAGAAAAGACGAGCCAAGGAAGAGTCATTTGTGTTAAACCCCCAAAAGGACTCTTTACTGATTTTGGGTGGAATCTGACCATATTAGTTGCCATTTGGAAAATCTTAAATCATAAGTTAAAAAGTAGTACACTTCTCAAATGCGGAAAATAAAAGAAACATAAGAGCAATAGGTTTTGAACTAACACTTTCTTCAGATCATCTTGACTTGTTCAATTGTGGGGTTCGCTCTAGATTCATTAATAAATATGTAAAACAGGTTGATATATAACTATTATAAAGAGGGAGCTCAATGAGCTCTGTCACGCTTTTTCAAATAGGCAAAACTACCCCTAATTCCAAATAATAAATACTCCACCTGATATACTACCCTCTTTTTTTTTAATAAGAAAAAAAATTTAATTTTATCTTTTTAAATTTCAAAACTTTTAAAATAATGAAACGACAAAACGTCAAGCGCACGCGGCGTGGGGGTGGAATTTGCACAAGCATTGTGTGTGCTATATGTACTAGTATATTAGAAAGAAGATATACCTCATCAAGGTAATCAACGTCAAGATCACCAGAGCCGTCGACATTTCCAAACATGAATCCCAAAAGACGATTATCCCCATCAACCTCTTCATATTCATCCTCGTCATCTGCCAAAAATCAGAAACATGAATAATGGTATACGAAAAGTAGCAAGTATGTCGAACTACAAGTCCAAAAAATACCTAATTAAAATTGTCAATAATCAAGATTGGCACAGGTTTAGGTCACTAAAAACATATACTCACCAAGTATACTAAAGAAAGTCGTTCCCTAGACCCCATGCTCTTTATTGTATAGAACGAATTGAATTATACACTCCCTCCATTCAGAAATAAGTGTCCCCTATTCCATTTTGGTATGTTCCAAAATAAGTGTTTCTTTCATTTTTTTAGAAAGATTCTTTAAGCAAGTTGTCTATAATACCCTTATTAACTATGAGATGAAAAGAGAAGAGGGGCCCGTTGATTTGACACCGCTAAGGACTACTTTGAGGGCATTAAAGGAAAATTATAGTCAACCCCTTTCTTAAACCCTGTGTAAAAAGTCAATAGGGGACACTTATTTTGGAATGGAGGGAGTGTATATATATATGAGGGATGAGATATCCATCTAACAGAAAGTGTAAACAACAGAAAACATCAATGGTTTAGGCTATTAAAAGGACTCGTAAAACAAAAATCAAAGCATACCAAACCCGTTGTAAATTTGAAATGGGCTCCCTTCAGAACGCACGACGCACCCCTAGCCGAAGCCCATAGAGATGCCTTGAAAACAATTCTATCAAGAACAGACACCCAGAATCAATCGATCCCTGAAAATTCAAGAATTCATCTCGGTCCACATACACCAAAGAACTGCAAACACCCCACACTGCCACAACAAATTAGCATCTCTTCCCACGCCAAAACCTTTCACTTGCATCAAAAGAAACGCAAGGACATATTTGAGCCATACAGAAAGGCGAACAACGAAAGAACTAAGCTTCCAAACTTGCCACAGATCCTCTGAATCAGAATTCCCTAAAATAAGGAAAGGAAGGTGTGAATATTCAAACTCTCTCATTGGGACTCCAGAAAAAATGGAAGTTCAAAGAGCAATATCCCCAGATGTATTGTATTGATGAAACTTGCGATAGGACCCCATGTAACAAAGACCGCCAAAAGAGATTAGGAAAAGTAACAGTGAAGGGGTCTTCACTCTTCCCCCAACACAAAAATCCTCCAGGAACTGAATACGGCGTTCATTACCCACCTTGTATGAACTATGTGGAAAGAAACATACGGCAAGGTGGGCGACAATTCTGCATGTATTTGCATGAGTCGCTTAAACCACAAGGTTAGCATTCCATATGTTCTGGCATGAACAGAATTTGATTGTAATAACATCATACCAAATAGAGAAGTTGGTCCTGAAAAATGGCCATCGCCATTTAGCGACTGTGAAGGTGTTCTAGAACATTAAGTTGCTCAGATCCAACCCCCCTTCATCAACAGGATTAGAAACTGATGCTCAACGCACCAAGTGATCATGCTTACCTCACCCCTAACCAAAGAAAACCCACATCATCTTTTCTAGAGTAGAGGCCATCAAGCCACCATAACTGGGATCTAAACAATGAAATAAATAAGTACAAATATTTGACAAACGCAAGCTGCACTAAATAATTTCCCTACCTAAAGAGAAGAAAGCCCCTTCCACGCAACGACGCCTAGCCCCTATCCAAAACGGGGACCAAAAAAAAAAAACGACCTTGGGTTACCCCATAACGAATTCCCAAGACAGGAAAGGAAATATTGCACTCTACACCAAGTTAGGAGGCATACCCAAAAGGCAATTACGACTAATATTAATCACAGAAATACTAGATTTCGAATGATTAGCTTTGAGAAAGAGAAGCGCTCAAAGAATAGTAACAATAACATTACTAAAAACCACTAACATTCTCAGGCCTCAGCTAAGAAGATTTAATGTCTCAAGCAAACTGATGATGTGACAGAATCGCAAGTCAAGGAAAGGCATCCCCAGGTCAAAAGCATTATCGATATTGAAGTTATCACACATTACTCTTGCTTAATTGCATACTATACATGCTTTTGAACAAACCTTAAAACTGTTTCCATTCACACACGCCATAGATATTGTAAGGTTGATTTAATGAAATAAATTCTCCAGAGAAAATTTAAAAGTACCTTCATCCCGGTCATCTGCACCTTGGCCATTCTGAGATGTACTACTGGTTCCGTAGCCCATGTTGTCTTAACAATTCTACAAAAAAGGGCATACCTTAATTAGGGGCAAGAATACTAACACTCTGATAAACTTGTTTCCAGACGAGAGGTATATATACATGAAAAATAGTTAAATATACTGATGCTTTCTTTCTCATTAATAAACCAAAATAACAGGAAAAAGAGAATAAGTATCTACCAACTGATTGAGAAACAACCCCCACTGTCAGGGTGTAAGGAAAAACATTAGACACCCCACTCCAAATTCTCTCTCGGCCCAGTTCAGGAAAGAGAAAACTCCGTATTTCAATGATTTATTCTCCAAAAAAGATTCACTGAGCTGTACAAAAACCAAAAACAGTTGCAATGTAAAAAACAAATAAAAAAAATATTATTATTATTCACCAGACTGAGTTATTCATGAATTAAAGCTTATAACTTTTATTTACTGGACTAAAGCTTTCCTACCACAAGCTACCAGGCGCTCGAAAAAGATTGAGCAAAGAGCAAACAGGAAATTTCAAAATGGCGTTCAGTCGAAACCAAGAGATATGCTTTCGATTCAAATAACAAATAGTAAGATGGAACTTTGAAAAGACCCAAATTAAACAGAGAAAAAATGTTCAGCTTCAAGTACATATACTCGGCCCTAATTTTAACAAAACAAAATAAAAACAATTATTAAAAGAAGTAAGGAAAGAACCGGACGAATATGGCAAGAACCAGAAAAAGAACAAGAACCAGCTGGGTTTGGAAGATGGCATTCATGGGTAACAGTTAGAATTGCAGTTAATTAGAGTAAACCTTGCTAGAATTTTGAACTAATTTAGAGCTCCCAAGACGAAGAAAATAATAATAAACCAACCAAAAAATAACATCTTTGAGAACAGGGAATCATAATAAAGGATTTTCATTGAAATTCAAGTAAGGACCCAAAAATGAGAGATCTAATAAACGCCAAGAGAGAGAGAGAACCTAATTCGATTGCAAAACCGTGCGATGTCAATGTGGATTTCTGGGTTTAGAATTCAAAGGGAAGAGAGGGGGGGGGAATTTGCCAGCTGATACAACACAAAGCGCGCGCGATAGAGGAGAGGAGAGGGAGTGCGGGCGTGTGTCTGCAATATCTATGGGGCAACGGATCAGACTCGCACACCCGTCTGTGAAGGGGACGACTTTTATAGTAGCCAATTTGCAACCGAGTCATATAAATAGAGAAAACACAAATTACTATATTGCCATTCTCCGTATTTGAAAAACAAAAATTCATCCTTCTCATATACCCGTAGTGGCGCTATTTGTACAGCCTTTTGCTATAAATATACCCCCAAATAATAAATTACAAAAATATAATTGTTTCAAAATATATAAATATTTTTTTCTACTAAATACATCCACCACTTTATTATGACACCTACTAGATCTCTAAATACACCGCTAAACAATTATTCAATATACCCTTCTTCATAATAGCGCTCCCCTACGATATAAACTCATGAAAGCCATTATACTGACTTGTATAACTTTGATTTTGATCCTTCACTTCAGCGGTTCTCACTGTTCACTTCATTATATTGACAAATTTTGATCCTTCACTTCACTTCATTCCTCATTCCAAAACTTCTCCAACTTCTATCAACTCATATCAAACTCTCAAAACCAAACCATCAGTTTCAACATCGATATTGTAACAAAAATCAGGCATGTAGTCTAAAAAAGTGAAGCATACCACGAATGTAAGTATCTCTACCGTTCTTTTGCTTAAAATTCAATTTTGTCATGCATTTACGTACATGTCTAAGTCGGGATATGTTTGGTACTGGTCAATGGAACACCACAATGATGTTCGGGAATGGCCAGCCGAACATACTTGTGGTGTTCGGCTGATGGTGATAGAACACTACTGCTATGTTCCATCAGTGGTGACCGAACACCACTGTAGTGTTCTATAAGTGGTGACCAAAAACCACCATGGTGTTCCATGTTGACCGAACAGAAACTTTTCAACTTCTTTGTTGTGAATATATATTTTTTTTACTGTTAACATGATTCAAACACGTTGTCTACGGAGGGTAGTGTTGCTCCCATTCAAAACGAGATTGAAGAACCCGTTCAAGATATTGTTATAGATTACACAAATGTATTCACGACGTATAAATTGTTTATATCTCGTCATACATTGTTTGATTGGGTGTGTGCTATGAGAAAGAAGCATAGAATAGTGATAATAATTATCAGGTCAGATAGTGGGTCGTGTAAGAAAAGAACTCGGTTAGTTTTGGCGTGTGAACGTAGTGGGAATTATCGTGAATTCAAGAAGGTTGGAAAGTTGTCTGGAATAAATAACGAAGAGACAACTATTAAAAAGGATGTTGTTCACAAACCAAAGAGGAAAAAGAGAAACTGGAACGAAGAAATGCGGTTGTTCATTTCGTTTGAGGGGTAGACAAGTATTAGCTCATAAATCTTGGGCATTGGATGTTCAATGTGGTGTCCATAATCATCCAACTGCACAGTATTTGGAGGGTCACTCATATGTTGGTCGATTATCACCGAAGGAGAAGGACTATGTCATTGATTAGTCTCACACAAATAGTAAATCCAAGGACATTTTGTTTGGTTTAAAATCAAAATTTGTAGATAATAAGTCCACAATAAGGACTGTCTATATGACGCCCCGACCCAGATTTTCATACAAAATCCCAAGGTTAGGATACCATAACAAGACTTAGCATAAAATGTAAACACCTGATTTAACAATAATAAACAAGTCTTCGACAATACTACTGCCGGAATACCAACTAATAACAACCTCGAGTCTACAACTCGGGAGAATAAATAACAACAATTTTAACATCATCGGCCATAAAATGCCAGAACAACAAAATAAACCACGAGCCACAACATGCTCGGAAACACAACTGGAATAATAACCAACTATACACAAGCGCAACATCCATGTCGGCTACCAAAAGAATAATACAAAACCAAGTATGATTCTACCCAAAAGTAAAGTCTATATAACTTTACATAACCATCGTATCTCACTAAAAAAAAATGCTATAACAACTATAGAAACTAAGTACAACCACGAAGACAACCTGCTATCTAGTCGCGTTTTCACCGATCTCATCGAGAGCTGCCTGGCTGGTTCGGAACTAAGGAAAACATTAAATACAACGGGGTGAGTCAAAACTCAATAAGTTACTAAATGCAACTATATGTCATGACATAATGCTCAACTGTAATCATAACAAAGTGATAGCATTTCTATACATCACAACACAACATGAAATATCATCTATGATATACAACTCATGTTAAACACATAGCACCTTGATGTTCACATGAGTGCTTGTAAGTAAATCATCTAATAAAGGATATCTTTCTTTTTATCTGTCTTTGCGTTGCTCCTGAAATACACAAAATAATCAACGTGTATCGATACTGGTCTATATTACAACGACATCCCCGAATCTGCCGGGTCTCCCCGATAATCTATCGGATCTTAGCAACCAAAGTCACGCGTATTGCAACGATAGTAGGGCTACCTCCTACCTGTGGCCAACAGATGAGGTGTGTGTCCGGTACGGCGACTTATAGCGATTCCAAACATTGATTTGTCAAGGCTATATGTCGTCCCACCTTGACTCGTTAACAAATGCCAGCTGGACTTCAATGCAATGCACAAAATGGTATCTACTCATCTTATGCAATTTAACCCCAAGTTCAAAAGTAGTGAACTTGGTAAATGTCAAATAATTCATATTACTCAACAACATGTCAACTACAAGCACATATTTGCTCAAGTTTATACATCCTTATAGAGCTAATTTACAAGTCTCTACCTCACAAATATTAACTATTCCCTTAATCACTTGTTTGAGAGTTCATAATTCTACTCAAACTAACTCAAATTCTCGTAGGGATTTAACATAATATTCGGTGTGTATTGTTCACCAAAAATTCTACTTCAAGGTTTCATGAACATAATTGTTCATTATGAGTATAGTTGCTATGTGCAACTTATCTCCCAATTCTAGTCTTTGTTCGTCTCTTAGTACAATTCTAAGTTCAACAATGGAGTATTCATTTCCACAAAACCATCTCATACCAAGAATTCATCACAACCAAGATTCTCACACATCCAAGTAGCATTTAGACATGTAAATAACATCTTTAACAAGGCTAGCAAATTCATTATGTAACTAGCATGCTTTGAAGCTTTAAGCATACAAAGGGGGATTAGTAACTTACCTCAAATTTGGAAATCACACCACTAAAACTAGAATCAAAGCCTTCAAAATAGTTCTCCTAGTCTTTAGCAACCCAACTATGGTCTTGTATGCAAGGTTTGATGGTTGAAATGTGAAGAGATGTAAAACACACAGTGTTCTCACCTTGACACACACACACACACACACACACACATACACACACACACACACACACACTTCTCTTGAGTTCTTGAGTGATTTGATGAAGTGAGAGTATTGTGTTCTCTCTCTCAGGGTTCAAGGGGTGGAAGAGGTGGAAGAGAGGCTGATTTTACTCCTCCAAGGCGTGTCCTCTTTTAAGCCAAAAGTCTAACATGTAAATTTATAATTTTAAAATACATACAGAAATTCTGTGCTCAGGGCGATTGCCTTACTTCGAGGCAAAGCGATCGCTTTAGCCTCTGCCTATAAGGCGATCGCTTTGGGGTAAGCTAAGGCGATCGCTTTGTCTCCAGATCCCAAATGCAAACTTCCTGTCCACAGGGCGATCGCTCTGGCCCTTACCAAAGCGATCACTTTGTCTCCAGTGCTGAAAATGATAAGTTCAAATCCCTAAAATGCAACCAAAACCATTCTAAACGATTCTTAAGCAAATTTACAGTTTACAAGGCCAAAAATACTCAACAAGGGTTCCTAACAAGTCTAAGAACTTTGTTAGAAACATAACACAAAGGTTACATGACTTGCAACACAACTAATACATGTCAACTACACAATGTATATCATCATAATTCACATCACTACCATGGCATTCTGTCATTACCATGCTATGCACATATTTTCATCATGTTTATTTAACATAATATCAAGGCATACAATTATGCAATTAACACATAGGAGAGCTAGGGTATTACAGTCTACAATGCTCATGTGCAAAATAGAGTTGTCGAGCGTGAGGGTCGATCTCAAATGCAGCAGCTTATGTTTAAGTTGAATGAGCATGGATATTTTTATCATCACTATCGCTGCGAAAAAACCGATGTTGTCAAGGATATTTTCTTCACTCACCCAACGAGCGCAGAGTTATTGCGATGTTTTCTGAGCGTCCTCTTTATGGATTGTACGTACAAGACAAACAGGTATAAGTTACCTTTGTTGGAAATTGTTGGTATGACGTCCACACAGATGACTTTTCATATTGCAGCAGCCTATTTGGAGTTCGAGCGGGAAGAGAACTATATGTGGGCGTTGAGAGTCTTAAAATCATTGATGGACCAAACCTCCCTACCCCACGTGATTGTTACTGATAAAAAACTTGGTTTAATGAATGTAATTCAGAGAACTTTTCTCATCTCGAGACATTTCCTCTGTCGGTGGCATATTAACAAGAACATTTTGGCAAATTGCAAGAAATTGTTCCGTGTGAAAGATAAATGAGATTTTTTTTCTATGTATCGGAATACGTTGGTTCTCGCAGATACTGAGTCCAATTATAATAACTTGCTACAAAGACTTCAGTCAGATTTCAAAGAATTTTCACTTGTCGTTAAATATGTCATGGAGCAATGGTTGGTGTCTTACAAGGAAAGATTTGTGGCTTTTTGGACGGATACAAGATATGAATGGGATGTGAATGTGTGTAATACCATTCAAGATATGAATGATCACACTGTCCTGGTGGTAGGGTAGGTCTACTGAGTTTGTCATCAAATAACATATGACTATCCCAATTTATAAAGTGCTGTACAAGCGCCCCTCATATCGGGCATGTCTGTTGGGTTTCTTTCTTGGGGACACCAGAAGCAATAGGGACGTATGAAATTGTCTGCACATATCCAAACTATCACAGGACTCAGTCGGGATGATATGACTCCACAACATTGTTTGCTGAGATGCATCCGTGGTAATACGAAATTAGGTGGAATGAAAAATGTTGTCTCACCTTCTCCGTATAGGGCTTCCAAATAACCTGTAACAATTTAAGAAACAAAAATTTACAATATGTATATTGACTATGAATTTCAAGGTATACAAATATATAAAAATACATAAATATTCACTTTACTGGGTTTAAGGGAGTCAAGAACCTCACGCACTGCCATTAATCTTTTCATAGTTGCTCCTTGTCCAGCCTTTGGTATCAACCTCGTTGCAAGGGGATTTTCCTCATCGTAGTCAACGTTAGCCTAAACATTTGGAATCGTTCGTATATCCATGCCTACATGAAATGCAATAAAACACACACAATAATCTTTTCATAATTTAATAAATATTTATTTTAACAAAAAAAAAACATAAGTAAAAATATGAATTTATTACCTCCAATAACGTGGAATATCCAGCCATCTGCTTGGTTGTGAATGTAGACGCTTGCCCTAGCAGTCTATAGAGATAAGCTAGAGTCGCAGCTCCCCATGCATACGTATAAATTCTGTCAAGATCAACCAGGAACTCCAAGTACGATGTGTTGACTTTCCAAATCATAAGACATAGCATCTTGACTAAACCTCTCCCTGAGCCACTCTAGCCTCACAGATAACCCCCTCGCACCTTGTATTCCTTCTATCGCTTCAGCATAAAAAACTCCTAACACATTTTCAACCTCATAAGTGGATGGTGGTGTAACACTCTGTCTCGATAAGACTGGAACCCCTTTGATCGGAAGACCAGTAAGGCAAAATACATCATTCAATGTGATTGTCATTTCGCCGAATGGTAGGTGAAAGTTATTGATCTCAGGGTGCCAGCGTTCCACAAATGCACTGACGAAGACTTTGTCAACTTCAAAGTATAATGTTCGCCTTAATCGATACAACTTAGAGGCATTGACAACATCCAACCACCCAGGGTCACATACTCCTCTACGACAACTCCAGTGAACTAGTTTCTCAGTATAATTGTTACACTTGAGAACCCTTCTCTCTTCCCCCTGCCATATCTATCGTGTTACGTGTGTTTCATAAGTAGCCATTAGAGATGGATTAACAGAACCACCGGGAAATGGGGTATATGTCACGTCTTCTCTCTCCTCTCTAACATTTTCTTCTCTCTCATCTCTAACACCTTTCTTTATATTCTCTCCAAAACCAGCATCTCTTTCAAAATTATAATCAGCCATCTGTATAGAAGGTTGTCCTTGTTCCTATGGGACGTGTGGGGTTCCTCAGACTGTTGTGGTTCTTGGTGTATTTGTCTTCTATTTGAAGCAGTGAGTCTTTTCCTTTCATATACATTTGCTACATAATCTGGACATAATAAATAATATTTGTTAAATGATTAAATAAGAAATGTAATAATGACAATATGTTGTTCAACAAAGGTTGTAAAAACACAACAACAATGTTCGTGAATGGCTGGAGGAACACTACTGTGGTGTTCGGGAATGGCTGGTGGAACACCACAGTGGTGTTCAGTAAGCCTTTCCCGAACACCACAGTGGTGTTCCTCTAACCATTCCCGAATACTACTGCGGTGTTCCTTCAACCAGTGCCAAACATAATATAACGAAATCTATACCAAACCAACAATATACATTGCAAATAAAATTATATTTAACACAAGAATTGAAACGAAAATGTTATTTGAACTTTAAAATGGAAGGAATTTAATACCTAGGGCCTTCCTCATTGTAAAATCAAAAAGTTCCTCTTTTTCTTCCTCCTTCTCCAAACTTGAAGTTATCTGTTGGGTTGATTTTAGTATGGGGGTTTGCAGAATGGAGGTGTGCAAATTGTTGAGTTTGAAATTGCCACTTTGCATACAATGGAGGGAATGCGTTTTTGATGTTGCTGCTGTCGTGTTTATCGTTTGTGTTATGGTTGGTGTATTGAGAAATGAATGTGGGTGTGATGATATTGGGTGAGTGTATTTGGAAAGAATGAATGAATTAATTAAGAGTGGTAAAATAGGAAATGTAGGGGTGGTGTATTTAGAAATTATATTGGTATGGAATTAGTGTAGGGGGGTGTATTAGAAGAAATGATGTATTAAGAGTAAAAGGTGGTGTTAATAGCGCTCCCTTTTACACAAAGGTGAGTGCTATTAACACCCCCTTCTTAAAAAAATTCGGCGATTTCTCCGTTCGGCCATGGTTGATCGAACAACTGAGTATTGTTTGATCAACCATAGTCGAATGGAGAAATCCTTGAATTTTTTTCCGGCGGGTTTGAAAAGTGAGTGAGAGAGGGAGGAGGAAAAAAAAAAAAAAAAAAAAAAGGGAATGAGGGAGGGGAAGAACCTTTTTTTTTTTATTTTCTTCCTTTCTTCTTCTATCTTATTTTTTTTGCCTTGCTTGTGGATTGGGGGGTGGGGGGTTACGGGTTAGGGTTTAAGGGTGTGGGTGGTGGGTTAGGGCTGAAGGAGAGGGGTGACGGGTGACTGAAGGATAGGGGAAGAAGGAGGGTCATTGTTGCTGTCGTGGGAGGGGAGGGGGGTTGGGGTTGGGGTTAGGGTAAGGGTTAGATTGGGAGAGTGGGGGTGTATGGAGAAAAAAAAGGATTTTTTAGATAAAGGTAAATAGAAAATATGGGGGTAGTGTATTTAGATATTAGGTTGGTGTAGAATCTTTATGGTAGATGTATTAAGAGAGAAAATGGGTGTTAATAGCGCTCTCCTTGCACAAATCTCTCAGCCCAAAAATTCTCTTCCTATAATATTTCTCTGTCTCTTCTTTTTTATACGTAAAATAAAATTAAAGTAAAAAGTGTGCATATTTCTCTCTCTTTACTCTCTCATCATTCTCTCTTTCAATCAAAACAGATACGTTCTGCACATGGGGATTTGGCCTGCTGACTTGAGCTCATGGCTTCCAATCTGGAGGTCATGGGTTCGATCCCCTCAGGAGTTAGAGGGAAGGCTTTCTCTCCCTAGGATTTATCTCCTAAGCGCTTCTGTGCGTGCATGTGTGTGTGTGTGTGTGAGTAGAGAAAAAAAAAAAAACAGATACGTTCTCTTTTTCTTTCTTTGTAATTTTATTTTTAGCATTTATACATAGATTGTTTAAATGAAAAAAAATTAGGAAGGCCGGCCACCCTAGACTTTATTAAAAAGGGTTGGGGGTGCAAATATCTCACTCCGTACTCTCTCAGCCTTTTGTCTTTCAATCAAAAAATGTATATTCTCAGTGTTCATTCTTTGTAATTTTTTTTTAACATTTATACAAAAATTAAAAAATAATTTGAGGGCCGACCACCCTAGGCGGTTCTCCACTGAAGAGGCGACCACCCTAGGCAGCCCTCTACTGAAAGTCCAGCTGTCTTTGAATTTTTATTATGTTGCAAGCTCTAAGGCATCAATAGTCATTTCCATCTTTGGCTACAGCACAGATTTGTAGCTTTCTAAAAACAAAATGAAGGTTACCATATTTAGTTAAAACTACTTATGCATTTAATGCATTTTACAGAGCCAGCTAATCTTTGATTGACAAGCAAGTTTCAAGAGTTCTTTTGCATTTAATGTATCATATTTAAAAATTAAGTTGAAGACTTCACATTCTCCAACTGCTTCAACAAGTCCGTATATAAATAGATTTTTCTTGAAAGCACTGAAAAAGGTTAACCAAGGCATTAAAGTGAAAAGAACTCTGAAATAAAGAAGACAACATTCACTACAATTTTACATTCTCTCTACACTTATCTTAGCACTTCATAATCATTGATGACTTTTCCAACTCTTAGTTATTGAAAGCTTTATTGATTACACACATTCACTTAAAACGCTAGTCAAATATTTTATATACGATCCATTAGAGACTAAGTTAGATATTCACTTAGGTCTTATTAGAAATAGTGTGATCTCTCATCTATAATACAATACAAGGCGGTTCGCACACTTACAATTGACTTGAGACAACTAGCGGTTAGGATTTACTCATCTCCTAAAATCTAAGGGCTGTAATTAAATGGAGTGTTCACGCGTGCGAGCGACGGTTCTGCCCTCTTCCTTACCCGCGACTTCTTCCTCAACTGAATCCCTTCCGTTTCTCCCTCTAGACTCTCCTTCCTCAACTCGACTGAAATCCCTTCCCTTTCTCCCTCCAACTTTCCTTTCTCAACTAAAATAAAGAGCTTCCTCTCCGCTCTAAAGGTTTTTTCACTCTTCTCTCCCTCTACCTCTGTGCTTGCGGCAGTGTCTTACTCTTTTTTCTCCCCCTCCTATTCTGATTTGGTAGATTGGCTCTCTTTGGGTCGTCTCCTTCCACACTTCAAGAGTTTCCTCTGCGCTCTACAGGTTTCTCTCTCTCTCTCTCTCTCTCTCTTCCCTGTGATTCCTCTGTGTTACTGATTAAAGACCATAGCCTGCTTCAATTTCATTTTGATTTTTTTTTTTTTGCTCATCTCTCCGTCTCCGGCAGCCTATCTCCGTCTCCGGCAGCCTAATTCCACACCCATACGAAGATTCCACCCCCGTAGAAGGTCAAGTCTTTTGTATGCGTTTGTATGCTTAAATCTCAAAGTTTTGTTTCCAGTTGTGATTCGTCTGTGTTACTGATTAATGTTTTGCTGGTGGAAAACATTATAGAATGGACTACTGTATTTGGTCATCCTGTATTTGGTCATCCTGCATAATCTCTTCAACTGCCATCTTTGTGTATACCACTTTGAGCCAAATTTTTTAAATTGCCATTAAAGGAAATTGTTATAGCTAAAAGCCTAAGCTCCAGTACCCAGTAAGCAAAAAAAAGAAAAGAGCACCATAAGAAGTAATTTGTGCTTCTAAATCGTTTGTGTTAGCAACAGCTATACACAAAGTTTCTGATGTCATTGCACAAAAAATTCAAATTTCATGTTCAAAACGTTAAGCATGGATATGAGACTTCATTTCTGAAATATATCTGATAAAAATATGAATGAGTGGAAAGCTGAAAGTAACGAAATAGGATATCGACAGAGTCTCGGTGCTAATAGTGCTGCATCAGAAAAGGTTAAAGGTTTAAAGCACATTACTTTGAATGGAGGTGTTGATAGGTGGCATATTTGAAGTACATTACTTTCAAATAAGGCATTGATAGATGTGATGTTTAATGAAAGAACACTACAGAACCAAGTGCATCCAAGTGTTTAGGCTACTGGCTTACGATGCCACAGCACCGTTTTCTTCACTCTCTGGTGGCTTGGAGATTGTGGTTTGTGTTGTTCGGAACTGTTCGAGAGCAATGGGTGTGTCCTCTATCCGTTGAAACTACTTCTCACACAACTTTTGGAGGTTTGAGGAAGGGTAAGGATTGCTTGCGTTTATGGCAGTGTGGCGTGTTCAGGGTCTTTGGTGTTTGTGGAAGGGAAGGAGTTCCAAAACTTTAAGGAACAAGCAGTTTCTTTCCCTATTTCGCGGGATCGGGTTATGTTTCTCCCTTTTTTTTGGCCTTTGGCTTTGGGTGTATTTAAAGGAGTGCCAGTTAATGTTTTGAGTAGGAACTAGAGCTTGAGTGCCCTTCTTTAATATTTTTTTTTGGTTTTCCCACACAAACACTCAGATGACTGCCTTAAGCTATGCTTCAAGAGAGCAACTGATCAAAGTAGTTACACTTACTCATCAAGAGGTAAGAAGGGTTGCTCTTTTAAGTAGGTACAACAAAGTACAACTAATATTATGCCAATGATCCCATATGCTGGGTCCAATAGAGTGCACTATATGGCACAATGCATGGTAGTATCACTTATTGCAACATAACTAAAATACAAGGAGGTGTGCTTATCATATTATTCTGTTTGAATTACACTTAAATTACAGGCACACTTCTTGCCTTTGTATGCCTTACCCCAATGAAATTTCAAAGGTGCTGCTAATAATTATCGATGCGGCCGAGGGTGAGAGAAAAGCACGGGAGAGTGTTATGAAGGCTTTGATCTCACCGCATTAGCCGCATCTTTAATTAACAACCACCGAACCCCACTAGCAATTTCCTCCTTAACCATGAATAAACTGCAGCAGAAGAAGAACACTCGAAAGATTTTTGTGCTCATCCCTTTATAAAACCCATAGAACCCTTCATACCGTATCATCTTCACGAAGGCGTCCAGGGTGCCTATATAAAAAACCAAACTCATCACAGACTAGGTCTTGAGAAGCATAAAAAAACCCCTTATGTACTTCTTACTCCCCTGTCTCATATATATTAGCCACATTTCCTTTTCCAGATGTCAGTTTTTGGCCAACCAAGTTCAGTATTTACATAAGTACAAGTGTCGACACAAACAATTAGAGCAATGGATAAATGGTATAAATGAAAATCTAAATATTAGAGAAGGGTTGCGGATGCATTTATATGGAATCTTAAAATGTGAGGTTTGTATAGAGGACAAAATATGAAATGGAGGCGGAACATTTTGAGAACCTACACCCCTCCATCCACTGAGAGTCCATTTTTAAACGTCAAAACTCTAAAAGATACATTAATACTCTTGAAAGTAGTCATTCAAAATAAATCATGTATTCTATCCAGCTCATCTTCTATAATACAATACAAGGGGGTTTACACGTGCATAATTGACAGGAGATAACTACTGGCCAAGATTTACTGAATTACAAAATTTTAACGGCCAAGATCAAATCACACAGATTCACATGTGCGAACGGCGGTTGCTATCTCTCTCCCGTTTTGCTCCGCTCTCTCTCTCTCTCAAGCACTTTCTCTTTGCCTCCACGTTTGCTTTCTCCCGTCCCTTCCAATCGGTTAAGTCTCTTTCCCCCAAACAGACGTCCACCCACGAGCTCTCTCTATTTTTTCTTCTCCTACGCAATCAAATCACCTCTCCTTTCAATTATCCTAGATCTACCCAAATTACAATACAGCTTCACTCTATTGATTCAAAGTTAGTCAGGATTATTCAATCATCCGAAATCCTCTACCCTATGTGCGAGTGACGGTTATCCCTTCAACCTCCACAGCGTGCGCAATGCTCTGTGGTTGTTCCCGGCCGGAGACAGTGGTTGTTCCAGTTGACGGCGACGATGCCGCTGATTTACTGAATTACCGCAGGACATTCCTCTTGCGGACTGAGAAAGAAGCTGCAGAAGGGAATACAATCCGCCGAAAAGAGAATAGAGTTGGCGGAGAAGGAAATAGAGGCGAGGTGAGTTTGTGCGGGCGGGAGTTGTGATGCGGCGCAGTCGTTAGGGTTTTGGAATATAGTTAACAAGGGGTTTTGGGTCTCGAGTTGGTTTGTGTGATTGTTGGAATGTAGGGGGGTTATGATTGTGCTGGAGGAGAGGAGAAAAGAAAAAAAAAAAAGAAAGATAAGAAACGGATGAAGCGGTGCTGCTGCTGGTGTGGTGAATGTGTGTGTGTGTGTGTGTTTTTGTTGTTTTAACTCAGGAGAGGAAAAAAAAAAAGAAGATAAGAAACGGATGAAGGGGTGTCACGATGTGGTGAATTTGTGTGTGTGTGTGTTTTTGTTGTTTTAACTCGGGAGGAAAAAAAAAGAAGATAAGAAATGGATGAAGGGGTGCTGTTGCTGGTGTGGTGAATGTTGTGTGTGTGTGTGTGTGTGTGTGTTTGTTTTTGTTGTTTTTAAAAAGAGAAGGAAAAGAAGTTGAAAAGGGACATTAGTGAGGAGAGAGAGAGAGAGAGAGAGAGAGAGAGAGAGAGCAAGGAAGAGAAGAAAGTGACGGGTGAATGTGTGATAAGGGAAAGTAAATTGAGGGGAGGCTTTGGGTTGGTCAATATGTTTTCACAGTATGTATGTTGGTGTATTAGTTTGGTTAGTGAGAGAGGGAAAGTAAAACAAGGACAACAGGGGATGGTGTTCTGGGCACTACTATGGTTGTTATGGAGTTTGTATGTTAAAAAAAGTGGTGTGTGTGTGTGTGTGTGTGTTTTATATTGAGTATATTTAAGCATACCAATTAGACTTATAAGAATGAAACAATGTTCATGGACTATATATTTCATATTTTTCTTCTTGCGGGTAATTAATCATGGAAATTTATTAGGAAAGGCAGGACGGCGAAGATGGTCATGGAAGTAGCAAAATGAAAAGGAAGAAATATAGATTCAAAGTCACAAATTTGAGGTTAGAATGTTCCTGCACAATTTTCTGAAACATACAAAATATTCTCTTACTGTCATATTGAATTAGCAACATACAGTTATGTGAAGGCCCTATGCACAAATATGATTGGCACAACGTGAAAGGGTATTATGAGCATTAGAGATTTACGTAGTACATTTAAATATCAAGTTTCATGGTTCGGTGTTTTTTTTTCTTTTTTTGTGACTTCCACTCTCTTTCATAGCATTTGTAGATTCACTTCATCTCCGTCTTAAATCGATTTCTTTCTTTGCCTCTCCCAGTCCCTTTTGATCTCCTTCCCCCAACCTTTAATCTCCGAAGAGAAGGCAGAAGGTAGAAGGCATATTCACTTCATCTCCATCTTAAATTATAAGTCCTCCAAAAAATTATTTTCATTGTTTTTTCTTTTGAATTTTAAATTGTCCGAGTTGTAAGATAGTCTTTGAAATTGCATAATTTTATTTGCATAATTTCGAGTATATCATGATAATTTTATTTCTGAAAACTTTAGGTTTTGCAAATAAAATTATGTTAATTTTAGTTCATAACGTTTGAATTGAAAAAATTAGTTTTTACATAAGCTAAGTAAACACGCCTCCAATAGCCAAGTATAATTAAGCTTGCTTTTGATGTTACATCTGCATAACTTTTTTTCTTTTCCTTTCTTTTTTTAAACACTCTGCTGCATCAAAATTTTATTATTCTAACTCCAAAATACATCACACTACAATAGAATGTAATCATTTGTGGTCTCTGAGTTAAAAATTGTTATTATAGTTGACTGAAGTTCATGATTGGAATTTCTAAAGTGGACACATGCACAAATTTCATGCTTTTGTCCTTCGGTCAATGGAACATAACCTCTACCATGATCATGCGTCTGTACTAATATCTCTATTCAATAAAATGGTTGTTTGGGCTAAGTAAAAATAAAAAATACAAATTGGCCACTTTTTTTGTATGGATTGCAACCTCTCTCTTTAGTTCTATACTGCTGCTTCTGAAAGAAGACTTTGAATACTACAATATCTATCTTACATACTAACGCACCATATTATCTTTTTTCACTTCTTTATCAAACAGGTATTGTGTATGTTTGGAGCTAGATTCTAAAAAATAAAAGGAAGGTGAATTCATAAATATTGTAGGGAGTCTTGCCCAGTATAGATAACTTCTTTTAATAATCACTATTTTCATACTAAAGAAGGAAGCCTGTTAGTGGAACAAGTGGTATATATGTCAATTTGATCGAAGTTTCTATGTGCTTTCTTTAATTTGATCCCTACTGTTACCGTGCCATAGGCACGGGCACAAAATCTAGTTGTAATACATTTGTGAAAAAAGAGTGCACTTTTAAAATCCAAAGTTGAACGCTTTGGTGGTGAACGAGTAGCAACCTTTAAGTTATGAACCACTTCCAACTCCTGTTTCATTTTCATACTGCTTTGTGTACTTACATTTTTGTTACTTTTATTGAATTTATATTTTCGACAACATTTTCCATTTTATCTACAATCAGCACCTTTGCGATCTTTATATGTGCATATTTTCTTAAAACATGCATGCTTTATGTGAAAACTGCCTATTTGATCAAGCTACCGATTTTAGCCATAAAATCAACTTGTCACTTTTTATTCCACTGCCTTACTGATTCAGTAGGTTATTTGATAAGATTGAGCTATTTTGCTAAAAGTCTTAAAAGTTTTAAATAGGCTATTCACCCCATCCTCTAGCTTGATTATTACCAATTGGACCTACACTAGCTCACAGAAAATGCACCATAATTTTTTTTAAAGTTATTTTATTAATTTTATTTTCCTATTTATACATAAAATTTACGTAATCTCAAATAAATTAACTTAACAGAATAGCTTGAAAAATTATATTTAACAAAAAGTAAATAACAACTAATAACAGCCAATTTCAAATAAATAATTAATAACAACTAATTACAAGTAAACATACAACTAATTTAATTTCCAAGTAAATAAAAAATGACTTTTAAAAATATTTTTATAAATAATGTAAAAAATACATTTAACAACAAATAAATAACAATTGATTTTAAAAATAAAATAAAATTAATAACAACTAATTCAACGTATACAACTGATTTTTAGTCCTAAGTAAAAGAAAAAATATTTTTTATACATAAAACAAAAGAAAATTGAAAACTAGACCTTTGGTTGGATTGGCCGGCCCTCCTTTGCGCAGGACAACTTTAGCCTGCCTCCACTAAAAAAAAATATAAAATTAAAACCCTGACTTTGGCTAGAACGGTCGGCCCTCACAAAGGAATGACGCCCGAACCGACTAGCCGTCCTTTGCGATGGACGAGCCTGCACTTTGTTATTTTTTTAGAATGTTTTTTATTTAACCAAGAATTTAAAAAGACATTTTCAAAATTTAAAAATTAGAATCCATGGTTAGAATAGAGAAAATTAAGTATATCTAAAGATTTTCAAACAGAGAGAAAAAGAGGAGAGACAGTAGAGAGAGAGTGTTTCAAAAATGTTTTTTTTTAAAGATTAAGGGTAATATAGTAATTTAAAAATAGATGAATGATAATATTTGTTTAAAAAATAGGTGAAAGGTAATATAATAATTTCATATTTTTAAAAGTGCGATATTTACCACCAATATTCTAAAGGATTAATATTTAATTTGGTCCCTGAACTTAACCTTTTTTCCTCTAATGGTTATAGATGTTTCAAATTTTTTATTTTGGTCCTTAAACTTAACTTTTGCTGTCATATTAGTCCCTTATACCGTTATCTTAAACAGAATCGTTAAATTTTCTTTAAAATGACAAAATTGCCCTCACTTGAGTCTAAATGGGATGCCTAGGTGAAATTATTTTTGGCAAAATAATAATCTTTCTCTTTTTATAGTACTAGTTATAGAGCCCGTGCAATGCACGGGTGCAATTTAACTTTTGTGTTTTATTGATATATTTTATAAATATTTTTGAAAAAAATTATCATTATTGAACATAGAAGTTTGTTAACTTAATATTTGACAAAAGTTAAGTGTTGTCAATATATGTAAATTGGTAGTCGTTTATTATAATATTTTCGTTTCAAAATAAGTATTTTTTATTGGTGGTCAATACATGTATTTTTGTTTCTATATATTTTTTTAATTTTTTTAGTATCCTTTAATGATATCATATTAATGGGTTTTTTTATCTCTTTATTTCATCTTGCACTTAGTAAAGATATCTTAGACAAATATTTGAAAAAATTTACAAAATTAAAAATAAAATATTTACTTTGGGACGTAATGAAGAAATATAATATTTTTCTGAACAAATGAGAATTGTTTAAGAATTGAATATAATTATATTTTTTGAAATAATTTTTGGAGATTATTCAATGATTAGAAAATATTTAGTTGGATACTATATATATTTACATATTTTTTATACACTATCAGTTTGAAAAAGAAATTTACACAAATATCAATAAAACATAAGCATCAATTTTGAATAAATAATTTAAAATTTTGTTGATATGGATCACCTATTATATACATTATTTTAAGACGTCTTAAATAAGAATATGAAACCTAGTTTGACATGGAGAGAGTATCATTTATAAAAATAAAATCTAGTTGGTTTATATTATAAAATAATTTATAGAATAATATAATATGTTTTTAAAATCTTTACATATAATATAATTGGTTGAGTTGGTTTAAGGTGTATAATCATATTTAAAAGAGTGTGGGTTCAAATCTTATTGACAACATTATTTTATTTCCTAAAGTCCTTCTCCTATTAGTATTACCTAATAGTAATACATATTGTAAAACTTATTATTATTAGGTATTAATAGGTATTGTTATTAGCAAATGACTTAGAAATGAAAAGTCATTTCACTCCAAAGGTTATTAGGTATTGTTATTAGCTAATGACTTAGAAATGAAAAGTCATTTCACTCCAAAGGTCATGCTTGGTATTGTTATTAGCTAATGACTTAGAAATGAAAAGTCATTTCACTCCAAAGGTCATGCTTACTTGGAGGCTTGAGAATCAAAAGAATCAAAAGTTGGGTCATGCTTACTTGGAGGCTTGAGAATCAAAAGAATCAAAAGTTGGATGAGGTGGCACACTTAGAGGCATCCTTATTTCTCTCTCTTTGACCAATTTATTTTTCTCTCTCTCATCCTTCACCGTATCCATCTCTCTCTCTCTCTCCACACACGCACATGGCACACGTACACAAAGAGCAGTTTTAAACGCTGAAGAAGAAGACACTTTGATATTGGCGTGTAAGATGACATGTTTGAATTGTTGAGCTTCGTTTGCCAAATTATTAACCTAAGTGAAACAGTCTACATTCATAAGACATAAGTGGGTGTAGAAAAGCAGCTGATAGGATAATCACTTTCACAACAAAAGCATGAGAGCCAATTGGTCCGTTCGACCAAATATTAAAGTGATGGTCATGTAAAATCAGATTAACGGCAGTTTGGATCTTAAGAAATTAAAGCATAAATCTACAATTTAAGGATGAAAGAACTACTTCTTTTTCCTTCTCTTAAACATGAATTCTAAATATGTTTTCATATAAGGAACAAAACTGATTTTGTATGGCGAATAAAGCAATTAAATCATACCAAACATGAATTAATGGATTACACATTTCACTAAAGACACAAATTTGCAATCACCTCGATTATCGGCAAAATTCGAGTGATAATGCAACCGTGTGGCCTCGAGCATCTTCGATACCTCTTGTGCACTCTCAGATGCCTTCAAGAAATGATCATCAATGTCACTCAATATCTTCAACAAATTCATACTACTATTAAACCCAACAACTTTCCCACCATTATTACTCCCTGTCATAGCAGCAATATCCGGTGGCGCAGTATTAGAATGAATAAATTGCTTCTCCTTTATTCCCCCCACTATGACTGTTGTTTCCTCCTCGTCCATCGTAAACCCCTGCATCACCACCTTCTTCGGCATGACTGGATGCAAAGGCATTGTGGGAGGTAATAACTTCTTTAATGAATTTTCGACGATCCTTACATCTCGAAACCGACTCTTCATTATCAATCTTAGATTGAGCACACCCCATTTCTAGGGTTAGAAGATTATTTTTTATGGGTTTTCCAAATACACCCTTCAGAACAGAGCTAAATTACATGGATAGAAGTTCAATTCTAGCTCAGAGGAGTCTCAAGTCAGCATTTTTTGTGATGGTGAAGAAGGGTATTTTAGGGATTAAATAAATTTTTGTTAGGGGTGTTTTAGATGGAGGCAGCCATTGGAGTTCAGGAAAGGAAACAATAGATATATAGATACATATATTTGTATGTATATATGGGAGGATAATACTATGATTTTTAGAGAGATTAGGGTTGAGGGAGGGGGAGGAGAGAGAAAATGAAGAACATAGGAGAGTGAGAAAGAGAAAGAGACAAATACTATACGAATGAAAGGGAGAGATATTGTTGGTATAATTTACTTAAAACCATTTTAACTTATGAAATCACTTAAACCTCAGCAAATGTTTTATTTCTTAAACTGATGACTGATTTGGTCTTTTAAATCAGTCAGCTGATTCCGCCATAAATAGTGACTCATAATGACTTAAATATTTTTTAAGTCAGTCACTAATAATTGGCATAAGAATAATAGACTGATAATGTCCTTAACTTATCTTGTGTAAGTCTATTGATCTTCAAACGAAAGTTTCCGTAGTTATTTTGAATGCGTGTCAGTACATTGCGTGTTTTAAATTCAAACATGCTTTTTTGTTTTACATTTACTGTAATTTGACACACTTTCCACTCTAAGCTTTCTGTTTGTTTCAGAATGAAAAGACAGATTCAACCTATTTCTTCTGAGATAACTCAAAGCTCGAGAAAGAGTTGTTCGCGATATTTGAGTTGCACGACATCAGAACATTTAATGTAATGTCAAAAGCTTCCAACGACAACATTTCTAACTCTGCCTATATAAAGCCGAAGAAGCATTGAAGAACTCAACAACCAGTTTTACACAAGAAGCTCTCAAGCATTCAAAACACTCTAGAGCTTCATTAAAGAGCAAAATACTTAGATCATTTACTGCTTATTCTCAATCTTTGTATTTGCCTTAAGTTCGATCATTGTTTTGAATCCCTCTCAACTACTTAGTTATTGAGGAATCTTTAATTGTAACACACGAGATTGATCTGTTACTTTAAACATTCAATCTCCATATTCACTGGTCACTGTTATACACTGATCCGTTAGTGATAGATTATTAATATTAGTGCATTTCAAAATTCAAGTTTGACCAACTCGGTAGTGAATGTAGCAGTTTTTACACTGTAACCCACTTTATATTCTGTGTTCATTTATTGCTTATTTACTTGACCAAACTGACCAAAGATTTAAGCAGTCATAGTACCTAAAGCTTCAGTTAGCCAGAATACAATCATAGGTCTCTATTCTAAAAGTTGTTCATAAACTGATTCCTCAACTCTCAGTTGGCTAATTTCGCTAAAATCTTATTTCAACAACCAAAGTTTTAAAACTTCTCAAAATGATTTTATAAGACTATTCACCCATCTTCTAGCCTTATTAGTTGCCTAAAAGTGAACCTACAGAGATAAATACTATAGCGAGGGGGAATGATTATTATCTCTTCCCGTTTGAAATAATTCCACCTAGGCATCCCACTCAGACTCAAATGAGGGCAATTTTGTCATTTTAAAGAAAATTTAACAATTTTGTTTAAGATAACGGTACGAGGAATTAATACGTCAACAAAAGTTAAGTTCAAGGAGCAGTTTAGAAAATTTGAAACATGTATAACCATTATAGGAAGAAAGGTTAAGTTCAGGGACCAAATTATATATTAATCCTATTCTAAAATACCAAGAATGTATATCTGCAGCATTTCAGCAATAGATGAAATCTAATCCTCAACTGAAAACGTAGCAGGCAATATATGTAGCAAATCAGGATATTACGAGCATATAATATCTTATCTAATAAGAAATCCAGGCTTTGCATTTAGACAAGTGGAAGAAAGCTCACTCTTCCAATCTCTTACATACGGAGTTCGTATCAGCAGCACAACAAAATGATATACATTCGGAACATGACAAGCATAGCTTGCTTTTTTTACACTAACAGGTAACCATGCGGCCTGCGATGTAAAATCCTTGGTGGCTAGAAGAGTACCAAATTCTGATAGATAAACAATCTACATCTTTTGTTGGGTGTGGGGTGGGGGGGAGGAAGGGCAACAACACTACATACTGGTGAACCAGGTCACTTTTTCAACAGGTTGCGCGAAAAGATCTTCTTACAGTAGGGACTGGTGCGTAAGATCAGATGAGGCTGAACTGCTTCAACCAATGCAGCATGGAGAGGGCCCTGCCATAAAACCAAATCGAAAAATATGAAATCATGTTGCTGTTCAAGAAAGTAGGGATACATGAGTTCAGCTAAAGTTGATGTCAACGAATTACATCTTTTAAAAATTATGCAGCATATAGTACTACAAAGCATGTTAGGCATTCGAGAAAGTTGTCTACAAACCTTGGTGACTTCAAGAGCAGATTGAATTACATAGTTGGCAAATGGATCTTGAAGCAACTGGTCAAAGTGAGGCACTGAGAGAAATTCACCAATGATTCTTGACCGGCTGTGTTCGAGATGCTTTAGGCACTTTTCGACCACATGGCTGCTGAACTTTTGCATTGATAGGTAGACATAGTTCCCTTCAAACTGGGAAAGCAAGGTGGCAGCAGCAGACGGGATCTTCAGCTCAATAATGTACTGAACAACGTAATTTCTGTGTCACATAAAGGAGAATCAGACTATGCCACAGCAAAGTTCAGCATTTGAGAGACAAGGCAAATAAAAAGCATCTACCATGGATATACAACTAGGGCAGAGGTAAATCCTGCTAACACTTGCAACAAAAGCATGATCATGACGTGAATATTGAGACAGATTGCTGAGAAACTAACAATCGTGTGGGAGGGCATCAGTAAACCCAAGAGGTTCCCCTAGGGTCCATTGAAAATGAGAAGTCATAAACCCAAGGGGTTCCCCAAGTGTCCATTGAAAATGAGAATTCAACTCTAAATTTGATTTTGAGGTGTTAAAAATACATCTTGTAAAACTGATCTTGCTAACTAAGTAAAAACTTAAGAATACACATTTCCTTATCTAGGTAGTTGGTACAGAAAATGTTTTTCGGTATTCTGATGAATGAAGTTTGATGAAAAAAAATAAGCAAGAAAATAGAGCAAGAAAGATACATAAGGAGGTCAAATTGTGAAAGAGGACATCATTGCGACAGATATAATAGACAGTATGATTTAGATGTAGCAATCTCAAGCAAAAGAGTACTGTTGCAGCGTTCATTGTTTGGGTTGACAATGAAAAGTTCACTTGACAGTCAATCAATCAGTGGCTAATCTTCTAGGACCAAATGAAGTATAGAATTTGTGAAACCCGGATGTGAGTTAGACAACTGCAATGGAGTAATCCATGTAACTTAACCATAATAAAACAGTTACTTTATATTCATTGAACATGGCAAGCATTCACAAATTTCGACTCAAAGATTAGAGGATCTGATGAATGAAAATATACCCAAGAAACAAACGTCACTAGATGTAGAAAGGAAAAGTAAATATGAACCAAGTAAGAGAAGGGAGAGATGGACAATTTGAGCTATAATTTTTCAAATTTAAACAATTTAACGGAGAAACAAGTTTTTAGTTGAAAACCTTCCGGAGTTCCGGAATTGGGTACAAAGCTAGGAGCCACTCAGGCAGTTCATTCTCCAAATTTTAGGCCCAAATGATAATGATAATCCACTTGAGGAAGATACAGGCATCCTATATCTCTAAATCCACCTTTCCTTTTGCTATTATATATAGTGTTCATTCATTTACGATGGTAACGATATTCAGTTTTAGAATATGCTTAATACTTCAAAACGAATGATAGTACATCAAGAAGGCATTGTCATTTTGACATGCTTGTTTCATGACCTGAGCACATCAAAACTCGTAAATAGAGACACCATTTCAAACAAGAAGACCTGCAGAATTACGTTAAATAAACTCATTGACAGATAATGAAGTCGTGTAGGTGCAGTGACCTAGCTACATAACCTTGACAGGCCAAATAAAAGCCTAATCAGAATCAAATGTATTAACTGTTAGAACTCACAGTTTAATCTTGATTAAGAAATGGTTGTTTAATCATGTGGTTTAAAATATTTTGAGTAATTGCGAGGGTATCATGTAGCACGGGGAAAAAACAAAAAAGAGAAAGAAAGGTATTTACGCAAAAGGATCTTGAGCAAGGAGGAATCCATTGGCAGAAATTTCTGTGACCAACTTCTCACGATCTTTACCAGTTGAATGAGCAATGCATCGATTCAAAACGCAACATCCATGCTGGTGTGTAGCAATATCAACACAGAACTTCGCAGCAGCATTGAAAATGAACTGCAGAAGAGAGAAGTAACGGAATAGAGAAACACATTAAGTATCAATGTCTAGCGAAAATATGAAAACCGTATAAGAATATGATCCTGCCATCAGCTTATTTGAAAGTGAAGGCTCTGAATTTCCTTACATGCTCAGGAAAAAAACAAATCAACCGAGTACAAGGTGAAGGTTGGTAAAACTAAAAGATACTTGGATAAAAATGCATGGTATCATGAGTAAAATATTTATGTTTTGATTATTTCTATTAGATGACATGTATATTTAGTGTAATTGAAATAGAACATCCTATTCATTCAAATGATGCAAATTGGCTTAAGGTACTGCCTAGCCAACATCCCAAAATAAGCAATCTGCTGGGTTAAAAAGGAATAACTAGCTATCTGCCACTGGAGTATGATCCAATCTTTCATGGAATCAATAATAGACTGAGATTTTCAATGAGGTTGTACTCCAGTCTTTCGGGACGGACTGAGATTCATAATGGGGTTTAGTTAAATTGCTGGATCCTTTTGTTGTACCTTGTAGGTGTTGTGTGTGTATACACACATATATTACTGATATGCCTTACTTGCATTGTCAATTAATGTCCTTGCACCCCCACCCCTTCCCAGTTGGAGAAATTGGTTTTTGGTAATTTGTTGGGGGAGGGGCAGCACAACTGGTGAAGGTTTTCTTACTTACTCCCTCCATTCCATGTAAAGTGTCCACTATTTTACTTTGGGATGTTTCAATTAAAATTACTTTAAAAAATTATGCCTTCAATATCCATAACCTTTCAACTATACTCTTCATATGTGATATAAGCATCTTTTGTATGCTCAAACATTTTTGTAACTCTAACCACTCTAAATATACTACTACATTCCTTTATTATTATACTTTTCAAAAGTGGATGCTTTCATCAGAACAAAAAGAGTATTTCATTAGTTTAAAGATCCAGTAGAGGCATTTTACATGCACCAACAAAATCCATAATGTTTGAATAGGTGCATCTCCCTGAATACTTGAGCATGTTCTTCTATTAAGTTTTACCATCTTGACGACTATTTTTCATTCATATAGACCTTGAACACATTGCAATACTGCAAGGCCTTTTTAGACAAAAATAGACCGCGGGGTGTTGGCGGAGGGTGGGGTGGGGGGAGTCTTCTTCGAAGTGGGTATTAGGGTGAACTCTTGATTCATGAACAGGAAGTCAGATCTCCATTTCATAGAAATGCATCCTATGAAAGGAGCAAATGCAAACACATAAATGAAGGGAATAGATTTGATACAATGTGGAGAAAATGTAAATTCATTCCCGACAGACGCAGCAGATTGTATGAAACACAGATTAGAAACATTTGCAGAGTACACTCATACAGAAAATTGTGATGTATTTGACAACTTACTATTCATACCTTAGCCCATAAAATAAACAAGGTGACAAGGGTAAATTAAAACTGCTAGTGACTGGAGTAAACTGTAAAGATGTGTATATTCTACTGCAAAAAAATCAAACAAGAAAGTAAGAATGGAAAAGAACTTTGAAAATATTGTAAGGAAAACTGAATCAGATGTTAGTGCTAAAGCCCTTTGAAGCTGTAATTATACCCTTTCAATCTTTGTTTATCCACATTAAAATTAAGAAAATATGCAAATGCTATTTAACTGTTAGGCATCCCTCATTGACTTATTATGGTTCTGCATGGAATACACGTGTGATGGGATAGTGGATACACACAGATGAGCATAAGTTGGATGCTTTAAGAAAGCTGAATACTTTGAAAACACAATTTCAAGGAAACAGCAGGGTAAAGTAATCTAAAGGAGATACTAGACAGTAAAATTTAAAGAAAAAGAAAACAAAATAAACACAGTGGAATCAAACAACATATCAATCAATATATTTTGATGCCTACTACAAGGAGGAGATACCTCCTTGGAAGTTAAAATGAGCATTACTGTACCTCAGGAATTCCGTGATCATCTCCAAGCCTCAAATGGACAAATGCCTCCATGTAGATGGAATGTAAAACTCTTTGAGAGAGAGAGAGAGAGAGAGAGAGAGAGAGAGAGAGAGAGAGAGAGAGAGAGAGAGAGAGAGAGAGAGTTTTGTATTTGAAGTACATTTCTATAAGAACCCAGGGGCTCTTTCTGGGAACATGCTCATCTAGTGGTAGAACTATTAACTATAAAACTAGGCCCACTAATAATGAGGTTGAAGATGCTAATTTGTAAAAGATGATTAGTCTGAAATATAATAGGATCCGGAGCTCGTAACAACCTCAAAGAAATAAACTGGTTAAGGTATAAATTAAGATATAATCACGAGGTCAAGCAAGTGCAAACCAGTTGATTCACTAATATACGTATAAAGAGCACATTTCACTGCAAACAAGCTGGTACACTAGATATGGGTACCCTTTGAGAGCTTCAACTGGAATAAGCCACATATTAATCATGAGTAAATTGATAGTGTCCTTATTGTAGCAGAATGTCAGACAAGGATTTCTAGAGTAGAATGGCATCTACTAGATCAATAGATTGATTCGAGCAAACCAGACGGTTGCCATGACATCTTAAGGAATGATGAATTGTAGCAATGAAGCAGAGTTCATAAAGGGAAGAAGCAGCCCAGAAAGAGAACACAATATGACGACCTATAGCCAAAATAAAGTGAGGATGCTGCATTATGTTTATTGGCAAGGATGTGAATCTTAGAGAAGTACATGTTACTGTTGACAACCGAAAGAAGAACAAACAATGTACCTGATTATGGTCCTTGCCAAGGCATTGCAAGCAACGCTGCAGCACATGATTTCCGTTAACGTCCTTGATGAGATCAAGAAAACCTGGCTCCAGCGCATGTATAACTATTGAAATCTGCTGCCTAGTCTTGAGGGTCTCAATCAACTTCTGCACTGCGCGTGTTCTGATAACAAATAACCAAACCAATTCAGGGAAAGGAAAAACAGAAGCATTTCAAAAAGAAATTACTGTTTACTAAGAGAAAACAAGAAGTTACCCATGTGTGTTCAAACAGAGGCCAACAAGAACTCCGGGCTCTTCAGTCACCATGGTAACAATCCGCATTCTCTGTTCTTCACTGCAGACATCAAGTAATTTCTGCACGAAGTAATTCCCAAATTGATCTGTCATAAGTTCAACAACATGATTGATGATTTCAGTAAATATCATCTGCACATCCTGAATGCTTCCCTCATCAAATATCCGCTGTAAGAACCGACAACCACACTGATCCTTTGCCATATAGTATATAAAGCCCTGCACCTCAACCAGTAAACTATGTGTTGCTTCCACAGGCAATGGACTAAAACTCCTTGACTTCAAATCATTTTCACAAATTCCTCCCAAATTGAATCCATTAACTGGTTTTGCTCTTTTCTCCTTCTTTTTACGACCCTTTGAGCGATTGGGCCCCTTGTCAACAACATACTTCAAATTCTTTCCTTGTACAATGAAGCTATCTTCAAAATCAAAACCTTCAAGTCTCTCTGTAGCTGAAGACAGAGATGGACTGATCATACAACTTCGATTATAAGTTGGAGTCTCCATAAACCCACCCATTCTTTGATGCATTACAGGAGTGAAATCAATCTCATATTGCTGTGATATTGAGGTATAGAACCCCTCACCGGGCCCAGAGTTGCTCATAGCTTGGCTATTAGAATAATCTCTTTCGTGTTTATTTATAGCCTCAGGTAAGTAATTCATTTGGTCCTTTGGATAAAGGGGGTTTGAAAACACAGCACTGGGATGACTATGACTACCCTTTTGTAAACCAAGCAATTTGACCTTCATATCATCATCTAAGCTCTTAGAATACCCCCCAAAATCATGGACACCATTGTCAAACACATTACCAAAGCAAGAATTATCAACATTATACCCACTAACCCCATTAGAAAGGCAATCACCTAAACCAAACACATCGGGCTTTCTCTCGAACAGACTAAAATCAACAGAACGATCATTTTTGCGTTTTTCATCCCCAATATGCATCTTCTCATTAAAAATTTCAGACAAATCAGGCTCGATATTATCGTCATTCAAATCTTTGAAAAGCAGAGGATTCAAATAACGAGGAGTGCCACTAGTAGTTGGTGGTTGATTAAGATTATATAAAGGGTGATCATATTCACCACCAAATGGAGTAAAAGAGGGTGATGAAGATGAACCTGAACCATCCTCAGATGAATTACAACAAAACCCATTACCAGACAACAAAGAGCATGAACTAACAGGAGAGAGACTAGCAGGCAAATGATGATAATTTTGATGAAGATGATGACTGAAAGATTTCACCTCATTTAAGTACCATTCATCAAGCAATCCATCACCCTCCTTCATTTTTCCGGTTACAGCTTGTTTCAATCTAAACATCTTATACATTACACTCAGATATATATTATATATGTGACAAAATATAGATATTTATACAGAGGGGGAGATATTAAAGGAAAAGACAAACAAAAAAAAGAAAAAAAATGGAAATATCTTGAAACCCAAATCAGATATGATGCTGGAGAATATATATAAAGGGAGAGATTACATCATTACAACAAAAACTGGGTGGTAGAGATTTCTTGGGTTGAATTTGAGTGTCATTTGTGTTTGATTTGGGGTTTTTGGGGACCAAAAGAGAAGGAGAGAGAAGGGTTTTTGATACTGACGGTTTGTTTGGGTGAAAACACATAAAATGGCCACACCATTAAAATGGGAGGTGCAACTCTGCAACGATATGGACACAATACACACACACAGTAGTACTAGTACTTCCACACACTGATACACACACAGGGCAACAGAAAAAAGGAAGAGAGAGAGAGAGAGAGAGAGAGAGAGTAGGTGTTATAGGCCTGATGTGGAGTGTTTAATAGTTTTCAATTGTGGGGATTAAGTAATTTCTTAATTAATTGCTAATTAAAATGTGTTTAGCTTACTCAAAAGAGTTAGGGTTTTTCAGTTATCAACAGCCAAACAGATTGCTAACCTCCTCCATAACAACCCTGCTTAATTTTCTCCTTCCGTTTCATCTCTCCCTTAAAAATCATTTTTTGTTTTTTAATTTTCTTGATAGATAGTATATTTCACTTTAAGTCTTCTAGATTTAGATATTTTTGATACTAGGGAAGACATTTAGAAAAAAAGTAAATGCTATCTATCCTAGGCAGCACAATAAGGGTAAGGTCTTTTTGACATAAAATCTTTCTCGTTTCAAACAACGCTTAAATTTGAATATTTTTAGAATATGCATTGAGGTAAGGTAACCATCGACTCTAAAATTACATGCAAAGTGTCACGATGTATTGTTAAATTGTAGAGAAGTCTCTTTGTCAAAAATATCGATGGTGAAATGGCCAAAAGAATTGGGCTTTACCTTATTATTGTCTTACATGCCCTTGGGCTAATGTAAAAGTCAAGGATAAAAACTAAGAAAGATCAGCTAACTCGATTACCGTACCAAAGCATCAAAAGATAATATTTGTCCGTCCAAACAATAATCCTATTTAACAAGTTAAATTTTAGAAATATTAGTTTACTTGTTTTTTTTTTAAATGAAACTATTTTTTAAGACAAATTAAAAAAGAAAGAGTGACTACTTTTGTTTTAGGAAGAAGTAATAAAAATAAATAATAAAAAAACGGAGCTGAAAAAAAAACCTTTTGAAAAAGGGACGATAGAGCAATGCCTTATTATTTATATTTTTTTAATTTAGGAAACATAGAGCAATGCTTAAAGTACAAAATTACAATCGACATTAATTAGCTACGATATATCGTATGCAAATCCGTCCACTAAACAACAGATTGACCCATCAATATTGGCAAGAGTGATTTTGTAACAAAAAAACAAAGCATTTGAAATAATCCATCTACTAATTGGTCAGCATGTTATGGAGTATTATAATTGCACGTACAATATACTCCCTCTGTCCCTAAATTATTGTATTTTTTTATTTATTTTAAAATAATTATCTTATTTAAAAAAATTTCTTTTTAAGATATTATTTTTATTTTTTTACTTTAATTATGAATTATTTATATATAAATAGTAAAAAAAATTATATATTATATTAATATTAATAATTAAATTAATTACTTTTTTAATTTATATATCAAAAATTAAGGGACGGAGGGAATATTTTAAAGCGAGCTTGATAGATAGACATCATAGCCCTTTTTCTTGGGTATCAAGCAACAAGAGACCCGATTCACCACCAATAGGCAATGTGCAATAGCTGTCCTTGCAAGAAAGTACCAAGTCCTAATCAATCGACCCTTTTCAAATACACATAAAGTTAAGCTTACTTACACTGTAGTAGTAGTATTTAGTTATGATCAAACTACACAATTAGTCCCTGTTCTCTACTTCTTTTTTGAAATTGGTCCTTACCACACGCCATTGATTCTTTTAATGGAGTGACTTATATTATTGGTCCTTTCATTAAATATTTACCGTTAAGTTTAGATATGTGCACCTCACGTGATTTCTGTTAAGAATAAAACAGTCATTTTGGAAAAAAATTTACACAAACCTAGGTGAAATAGTCAAATTAAACTCGTTTTCCCCATAAAATGTTTTTACAATTCCAGCAAGCTTCTCCCATTCTAACTCTTTATCTTAGATCTCAAATCAAAATTGAATGTCAAACCAAAATTGAACCTCAAATCAAAATTGCAGAAAGTCATCAAATTTTCAAATAGAAATTCATTGTTATCTTTCTTCCCTCAAAAATGCTAAATCAAATTTGTGTTGTAATATATATTTTGTGGATGTCCTTTTGGCCAGAAGCCAATTAATAGAAGCTTACAAGAGAAGTCATATGACAAAGCTTATTGAGGAAGCTTCAACGAAGCTTACTGAGGAAGCTTGACGAAGCTTACTGGAAAAACTTACTGAGGAAGCTTTGGGAAAGCTTTAGGGAAGCTTACTGAAGAAGCTTTACGAAGAAACATCGCCCTACTATAAATAGCAAGCTCGTGTTTTCATTTTTACTTACTCCTGAATAGTTCCTTCTCCCTTCCCTCAACTTGTATTATACACTACTCCCAAAAATAAAATTATTTATTTCATCTATATCTATATCTTTACTTTACTTTCTTATCTTCTATAACATGTTATTAGCACAACTTCGTTCTAGCATCCCCATCCTGAGTAATAGTAGCTGAAGTAAGTACAATATCGATAAGATTTATCTATTTTTCAGTTAAGTTATCTTTAAATTTTATCATGTCAAATCTCACGAAGCTGGAATTTGTAGCTCTTGATATTACGAAAAAAAACTATTTATCATGGATATTAGATGCTGAAATTCATTTAGATGCTATGGGCCTTGGAAATACCATTACGAAAGCAAATAATGCCTCAATGTAAGATCGGGCTAAGGCAATGATCTTTCTCCGATACCACGTCCACGAAGAGCTAAAGTTATGTGGAGAAAAAAAAAACTGATAATGATATGTTATAAAAAATATTTTTCAATTTTCATGCCTCGAATATGTTCCTGCAGCAGCAATATCGAGAAAGAGGTTTTAAAAGGTACTCTGAATTGATCTCTTGTCTTCTTGTGGGTGAGCAAAATAATGAGATCTTATTGAAAAATCATGAAGCTCGTCCAACTGGTTCCACTCCATTCCCTGAAGTGAATGCGAACATATATGAAAATTCTGGGCGAGGCCGTAGCCGTGGTCGTGGTCATGGCCGTGGACGTGGACGTGGTAGAGGGAAAAAATATAATCAAAAGTATGATGATTATCACCCTTATAATGATGGAAATTTCTCTCGTCACCTGAAGTGGAACAGAGAAGATGATAAAGAAAAATATCAAGTAGACAAAATACGCACTCGAATAAAGTGGAAAATTTATGTTATAGGTGTAGAATGAAAGGACACTGGTCGCGTACCTGTCGTACGCCTAAACATCTTGCTGAACTTTATCAAGTATCAATGCAAAAGAAAGAAAAAGATGTTGAGGCAAATTTTGTCTACCAAGATGATGATATGAACCAAGATCCATCTACAAGTACACACATGGACGTGTCAGATTTCTTCGATCCAGTTTTTAATATTTTTCTTTAGTGTGTTTTTCTGACTTGAATTTTCTTCTCATATTTTGTTTTTTCGTTGTATGTTGTTTCTAATCAAACTTTTGCTTGTAAATATATGTGTTTTCTTATATTTTATTTATCTTATTTTTCTTGAAGAATATATGGCTATTTCTCAAATCAAAGATGATGATACATGTCTCGCAGACAGTGCATCAACGCACACGATTCTCAAGGATAGAAAGTATTTCTCCCATGTGATAGTAAATAATGCTAATGTTAGTACAATATGTGGTAGTACAAAGATAATCGATGGCTCCGGAAGAGCTACCATAGTAATACCTAGAGGAACAAAAATTAATATAGAGAATGCGTTACTCTCAACTAAGTCTCAGAGAAATTTACTAAGCTTCAAAGATATTCGCCGCAACAAATATCACATTGAGACTGTAAGTGAAAGAGATATGAAATATCTATGCATTACAAAGATCGTGTCAGGTAATAAACATGTAGTAGAAAAGTTACCTGCATTTTCCTCTAGATTGTACTATACAAAGATTAGCACAATTGAAGTACATGTGATAGTAAACCAGAAGTTTACTAATTTAAAAGGTTGTACTATTTGGCATGACCGGTTGGGGCATCCTGGATCAAATATGATGCGGAGAATTGTTAAAAATTCACATGGGCATCCATTGAAAAACCAGAAACTTTTTCAATTTAATGAATTCTTATGTGCTGCTTAGGGGTGGCAATGGCAGGCACGACACGATTGCACGAACCAGCACGACACGATTATAAACACGAATTACAGAGACAAGAAACACGATAAGGCACGGCACGACACGACACGACACGAAACACGACACGAAAGCACGAAATTATAAATTTAGTTAAAATAACGTTTATTATTATATTTATGATCAAATAAGATAGATAACACGAAAACACGATAGTGTGGCACGAACAAGACACGATGACACAAATTGCCACCCCTAGTGCTGCTTGTTCTCCAGGAAAATTAATAATTAAGCCATCACCAGCTAAAGTTAGAGTTGAATCTCCAAAGTTTTTGGAACGCATTCAAGGTGATATATGTGGGTCGATTCACCCCCTATATAGACCATAAATATTTTATGGTTTTAGTAGATGCATCTACAAGATGGTCACATGTAAGTCTATTGTCGACTCGCAACGTGGCGTTTGCGAGATTGCTTGCTCAAATAATTTGATTACGAGCACAATTTTCAAATTATGCTATCAAGACAATTCATCTTGATAATGCTAGTGAATTTACATCTCAGACTTTCAATGACTTTTGCACAATTGGAATAGATGTTGAACATCCTGTTGCTTATGTTCACACACAGAATGGTTTAACTGAATCGTTTATTAAACGACTTCAGTTAATAGCTAGACCATTGCTTATGAGAACAAAACTGCCTACTGCAGCTTGGGGGCATGCTATTTTACATGTAGCAACACTTATACGTATCATGTGAACAAGTTATCACAAGTTCTCCTTTTTACAATTGGCTTATGGTTAAGAGCCAAATATTTCTCATATAAGAATTTTTTGGTGTGCGGTATATGTTTCAATTGCTCCACCACAACGCACCAAGATGGGACCCCAGCGAAAATTGAGAATATATGTGGGGGGAGGGGAAATAATCAGCTGAAAAAGGACATTAAGTGGAACATACTATCTTACAATCTTGATCTTCATATAAAGCAATGTGAACTCGAAGTTCAAAAGATATCCACTTGCAACGAATAGCGAATCAATTGCTAGATGTATTTACTGACCTAAATAGAATAAATATGTCACATATTCCAGTTGTAAATGCTCCTATATGGATTGATGTCCCAACAGGACAACCCGTTAATTCTGTAGCTAATAAGTCTAAAGTACGCCTGAAGCGTGGTAGACCAATCGGTTCTAAAGACAAAAATCCTCGAAAGAAAAAAGGAACAAATTATGGAAAGAGCCCCATCGAGGTAATTAGAACTCCTGAAGAGACCCATGACATAACTAATCAAATAACTCCAGAAGTTCAGGTACCTAAAACAATTGAGAATGAAGAGATCTTGATTAATTATGTCATTACGGGAAAAAGATCGAACTGAGAGAAAATAGTTATCGACAACATTTTTGCATATAACATAGCGTTTAATGTTATGGAAGATAACCAGGATCTTGAACCTAGGTGTATCGACAAGTGTCAATATAAAAATGATTGGCCAAAATAGAAAGACGCAATTCAAGAAAAATTGAACTTACTTGGAAAGAGTGAGGTTTTTGGACTTGTAGTCTGTACACCTGAAGATGTAAAATTAGTAAGGCATAAATTAGTCTTTGTGGGAAAATGTAACAAGGAGGTTATAGTCGTAAGAGATAAAGTACGACTCTTAACATTAACATTTTCGCAAAGACCTGGAATCAATTATGAGGAGACATATTCTCTCGTGGTGGATTCAATTATATTTTAATATCTCATTAGTCTGACAATATATGAAAGTGATACGCGTTTAATGAATACTGTCATTGCTATGACAAACTTGATAATGATATTTATATGAGATCCCTGAAGGATTCAACATGCCTAAAGCATGCAATTTAAACTCCCGAAAAGTTTATTCATTTAAATTATAAAGATCTTTGTTTGAGTTAAAACAATTTGGACGAATGTGATATAAACATCTCAGTGAATATTTGGTAAAAGAATGATACAAGAATGATCCTATTTGTCCATGTGTTTTCATAAGAAACTCCACTTCGGAATTTGTCATAATTACTGTGTATGTTGATGATCTTAACATTATTGGGAGTCCTGAAAAACTTCTGATAGCGGTTAATTATTTAAATGAGGAATTTGATATGAAAGATCTAGGAAAAACCAGATTTTGTCTCGGCCTGCAGATTAAGCACTTAAATAAAGGTATCCTTATTCATCAATCAACTTATACAGAAAAAGTCCTAAAAGGTTTCTACATGGAAAAAACACATCCATTGAGTACCCCAATGGTTGTTCGATCACTTGATGTGAAAAAGGACATGTTTCGACCTCGAGAAGATAACAAAGAATTTTTTGGTCTGGAAGTACCATATCTGAGTGCAATTGGGGAACTAATATATCTGACTAATAATACAAGGCCTGACATTGCATTCTCTTTCAATCTATTAACAAGATATAGTTCCAATCCAACCCGAAGACATTGGAATGGAATTTAGCATGTACTTCGTTATCTCCGAGGAACGACCGATATGATTTTATTTTATCTATATGGTTTTGGATCACAACTCATTGGCTGTGCTGATACAGGGTATTTATCTGAACCTCACAAGGCTCGATCTCAGACAGGCTACTTATTTACAATTGGTGGTACAACGATATATCATGGCGATCTTCCAAACAAACATTAGCTGCCACTTCTTCAAATCATGACGAAATTATAGCAATCCATGAGACAAGCCGAGAATGTGTTTATCTAAGATCAATGATTCAACACATTCGACATACATGTGGGTTAGTTTTAGAAAAGGAAGGATCAATAACCTTATTTGAAGATAATGTTGCATGCATAGCTTAACGAAGGAAAGATATATAAAAGGAGATAGAACAAAGAACATTTCACCAAAGTTTTTCTTCACTCATGATCTCTAGAAGAATGGTGACATGGACATTCAACAAATTCATTCAAGTGACAGTCTGGTAGACTTGCTCACAAAATCATTACCAACTTCCAGGTTTGAGAAATTGGTATATAATATCGGAATGCATCGACTGAGGGATCTTGAGTAATATTTTTTTTTCAGGGGGAGCATTTTGGTGTAAAGGAATCATGTACTTTTTTTCCTTCACTAGAGTTTTTTTTGTCCCATTGGATTTTTCTCTAGTAAGGTTTTAACGAGGCATGTTCCTTGGCAACAGACATCCAAGGGGGAGTGTTGTAATATATATTTTGTGGACGTCCTTTTGGCCAGAAGCCAATTAATAGAAGCTTACAAGAGAAGTCACATGACAAAGCTTACTGAGGAAGATTTACGAAGCTTACTAAAGAAACTTTTCGAAGCTTACTGAAGAAGCATCGCCTTACTATAAATAGCAAGCTCATGTTTTCATTTTCACTTACTCCTGAATAGTTCCTTCTCCCTTCCCTCGACTTGTATTATACACTGCTCCGAAAAATAAAATTATCTATTTCATTTACATCTTTACTTTACTTTTTTTATCTTTTATAACAATTTGAGATTTAAATCTTCATTTTCTCTCTCTCTCTCTGTCTCTCTCCCTCCCTCTTAGTAACCCACTCCACACACATACACAACACACTAAGTCAACGCCAACAAATACATACAAAATCCACCGTCAATGCTAATGTTTGAGATCGAGGATGCTGTTATGGTGGAGGTGGCGGCAGGGACATTGTCGGAGTAGATGTCACAGTTCACCATCAAATGTTTTTGTAATGGAAGTGAGCTTATCCCATATTGAGTCTATATCTCAAATCAAGAACTTGAAGCAATATATATATATATATGTATATATATATATATATATAGATAGATAGATAGATAGATAGATAGAGAGAGAGAGAGAGAGAGAGAGAGAGAGAGAGAGAGAGAGAGAGAGAGGGAGGGAGGGAGCAGAGGAGGTGGTTATAGCGGAGGTGGTAACATTGATGGGGGATGAGGATGTGTTGGAGTAGATCTCACAAATCTGGGAACTTAGAAACACATTAATGGAAAATGGTAGCGAGCGGTGGTAGTTGCCGAAAAGATATTCGAGAATACCGATCTACTGCACATTTAAACAATTGATGGGTTTCAACCCATCAAAGAGTTAATAGAGAGAAAGTGGCGAGAGAGGTAGCAAGGCAGCTTTTTTTTTGATTTTTTTTAAATTAAGTGGTGGTGGTGGTAATAATTGATTGTGGTGATGAGAAAGGTTTGGTAAGGGTGATGTTTAGTGGTGGGTTGGTGGTGTGTAAGAGGGGGAGGGGCGGGCAGAGTATTTCTAAAGTTGAAGATGAAGTGTTTTCTTTAAATTTTAATTTTTTATTTTATACTTATTATAGAAATGACAATTTTAACCTTGATTATTATAGAAATGACATTTTTAACCTTGTTTAAAATCATGTGAGAAGCATGTATGAGTATTTAACGTCTAAAAACTAACGGAGTTAGACGGAATGACCAATTGCGTAAAAAGATTCAGTACAAGGACTTAATTTTTTTGAATTTCAGTTTAAGGACCAATCCCAAAAAAGAGGTATAGCACAGATACTATTTGTGTAGTTTGCTCTTTAGTTAAATGAGAAATTTTGAAAACAATTCAAGTTTTAATTGAAGGATTAATATATAATTTGGTCCATGAACTTTACCATTACTCCTAATATGGTCATAAATGTTTTAATTTTCCTACATTGGTCCTTAAAATCACCTTTTTCTGTCTTATTAGTCCCTTGTGCCGTTAAGTAAAAAAGAATCGTTAAAATTTTTTAAAATGCCAAATATACCCTTATTTGAGGTTGACTGGGATGCCTAAGTAGACTACTGTTAGGACTATGCCTGTTAAACAGCTGATATATAGAGTTGCATATTTCAACACAGTGATTTGTTTGTTCTCATTACAACGCATGTTTCACAAGTGGCTAAAAGGGCTGTGTACTGATTAGCGTGGCAACTTGCTGAAAAAATGCATAGGTCATTAGACTAGGAAATCTTTGTACATGTCCGAGTCTTTTTCCTACCATCTTGTGATGACCTTTCATATGGATTAATTCTACTAGTATCAGCAGATGTCTCACTAGCAGTGTGTTATCAACAGTCTTCACTTCAGTAGTTATACTACGGCAAATCCCAGTACGTATCAGCCATGTTCTCTTCAAGTTCACTACAAGAGTGCCGATAAATATAAAGAGGAACATTGGTCGTTCTCCAAGCTACAACGTCTACAAAGATTCTAAATAGATTCGTTACAGATCTTCCCTACAGCTTGAAGATATGCATCGATAATTGAGCTCCTACGCTATACTTCTGGATATTTCCTCTTATGTGTATGATCCCAATCTTCAAGGCACTATTCATCAAAAGATCAGTCACAGCACACTTTTGTACAAATAGGCATGCATGTCACGTTTCCATCAATCAGCCTGAATCATGGACATACTTCAAGACAAAGCTTAAATGAAGGTCTTTACCCAATAGTTCTTAAGATGCACTCTGATGCATTGATGATCTAACTTTCCAACAGGTAAAAATCACTCAAAGCTTCAACGGATACTTTTGCTTCTCTACCTATAAAAGGAAACCTATCATCTTTCATTCAAGGTGGAAGTGCGAGAGCATGTGAAGAAACTTGCAAATCGTGAGATCACAGAGTGTGGGAAAAATAAGTGTAAGAACAATCATTTTGTGGGAGAGTAACCTGAAATTCCTAAGGCAAAGAAGCCCGGCTTAATCAAGAACTCCTTTCTTAATTTGAGTTCTTTCTTCCTTCAAAAGACTCAGTCTCTTCAATAGCTATATTTCAAATCCATAGCTAGAGATTAAGCATCCAGCCAACTGTTGAACACAGACCCAGTTTGAAGTTGTCCGATGAAGAACCAAAGCCTAATAATTCATATTGTATTTTTATCGACAAACTTGTACTACATTATAAGGGCTGTCGATTATGCAATGAATTGTCATTACAGTTGGTTGAGTGCTTTGCACTCAGTTGTTTAAATACTAGTTTTTAAACAACCCATAATATTCTCTTATCACAATAAATTTATCGACTTGATACTACAGGAAGACAACATGATAAATGTTGACTACTTCTTCCAATGTATTTTCGATAAATTTGATTTCACTTTCCTAATCTCTCCCTTTTATTTCCAATTGACTTTCCTTTCCCTCGGGGAGATTGCTAGGTTAGAGAATCTAGGTTGATGTACTAAGTATGTTTATCTTGGAGTAAACCTATACTGAATTTTAATATAAAAATATATTTGTTTACATTCAGCCTTTATTTATTTTTCCTTTAATATATGTTTTCATATATTGTGCAATCTGGTTATGGAAAGTGATCACTGCCTCTAATGAAGAATTAAATTAGCTGCTGTAATGTGCTTGTAAAAATTTATGCACAGCCAACTTAAATCTTCTATGCTATATATTTGCTACTATTTATTCCGCTGCCCAACTCACTCATTTTAGCAAATGTTATAACTTCAATTTTCTAGCAAACTTTCAAGTTTTCAATGACTAAGTTGATAACGTTATGGAATACTGCTGAGGCTTGTCTGGTGCTTTCAATAGAAAACTGCTGAAGCAAGGCTGCTGTTTTCATATCAGCCGAGTTGCATTTAAAGAAAATTGACTTGACCGTTTACACTCTTCATTCCTTTTCTTTAATGTATTTCAAATTAATGGATGAATTTTTAATAAAGGTCATACATGCTATTCACCTCCCAACTAGCCTATATTCTGAGTATATCAACATGGACCTAACAACTACATATTCAGGTGGGAATGGAGAATACTTTTCCCTCCCATGTATTTATTTAGAGGGTTGCTATTTGCACCTATAAAAATGCTGAGTACACCCCATTGTGGTGTTCGACACTCCAGCCGAACACAATATAAGCGTACTAGATAATATTCAACAGGGAAACCAAACATAAAATGAGTGTACTTAATATTCTTTTATTATAAATAACAATCCTCATTTATTTATCCCCCTCCCTCTATTTCTCTCATCATTCTCTCTGTTTATCTCACAAAAAAAAAAAATTCCCCTCTCTCTCTCTCTCTCACTCACACACACACACTCTCTCTCTCTCTCTCTCTCTCTCGCTTGCCCTGTCAAGTTCCCCATCTTTTTCTCCGCCACTAATGGAAAAAGAACATGTTGAGCAATCAAATCAGACCGTGTAGAACTTTTCAAAACAATCTGACATCTCAAATTAGTGAGTTGCATTTTTACATTAACTGGGTGTGTTTATTAACTGATCAAGCCCCCAATTTTTTCAGCTATTAGTTCTTCCTCCCCTATCATTCTGATGTAAGCATATCAAGGTGATATTATGATATACTCCTCCGTACTTAAATTATTGTCTGGATTAACTTGATACATCAATTAAAAAAAATATATTTGACTCAATTATTAATATTAATATTTATGTAATTTTCTATTTTTGCCCCTAAAAAAAGTTATTTTTTGAAATCTGGAATTATGATTACTAAATTTCCCTTCAATAATTTTGAAATTTGAGATATGTGTAATAACTTAAGGGTGGGTTTTATTGTGTGTCTCATAAATTAAAGGGTAGAAATTGTAAGGACAAAATGATAAAAATACTTTTTTAAAAAAAAAATTACAAATAAGATAATTTTTTTAAGATAGGTAAAAAAAAATTAATTTAGGACCGAAGAGAGTATAAAATACTTGACAACTGCGAGATGTCCAGGCACCTACTCCACTGTCTAAATGTCTTGGTTGTTGCTACTTCTAATTATTAATGGGCAGTACGCTGCAGGAGTGCTTTGGAGCCGGTTGGATGCCGAAGTGTTTCAGCCCCTATAAACGAGAGAGAGGGGGATAAATAAATATGGGAGGGAAAAGTATTCTCCATTCCCGTCAAAATATATAGTCCATCTAGGCATATCAGTCAGCCTTAAATAAAGGTATATTTGACATTTTAAGAAAATTTTAATGATTTTTGGACAAATAAAACATCAAAAGGTGAGTTCAAAGACGAATGTAGAAAAATTGAAACATAAAGATGTCTCTAAGTATACTACCTCATCTAACTTTTGGTTCTTTTGATTCTCAAGTCTCCAAGTATGCATGACTTTTGGAGTGAAATGACTTTTTATTTCTAAATCAACTTTAGGAAATAAAATAATGTTGTCATTGAGATTTGAAACCACACCCTTTTAAATATGATTATACACTTTAAACCAACTCAACCAATTATATTATATGTAAAGATTTTAAAAATATATTATATTATTCTATAAATTATTTTATAATATATACCAACTAGATTTTATTTTTATAAATGATACTCTCCATGTCAAATTGAGTCTCATATTTTTATTTAATACGTCTTACAATAATGTATATAATATGTGATCTATATCAACAAAATTTTAAATTATTTATTCAAAATTGATGCTTATGTTTTTTTTGATATTTGTGTAAATTTCTTTTTCAAACTGATAGTGTATAAAAAATACAGTATGTAAATATAGTATCCAACTAAACATTTTCTAATTATTCAATGATCTCCAAAAATTATTTCAAAAAATATAATTATATTCAATCCTTAAACAATTCTCATTTGTTCAGAAAAATGTTATATTTCTTCAATATGTCCCAAAGTAAATATTTTATTTTTAATTTTGTAATTTTTTTCAAATATTTGTCTAAAATATCTTTACTAAGTGTAAGATGAAAAAAAGAGATAAAGAAACCCAATAATATGATATCATTAAAGGATACTTAAAAAATTAAAAAATGTATAGAAACAAAAATACATGTATTGACCACCAATAAAAAATACTTATTTTGAAACGAAAATATTATAATAAACGACTACCAATTTGCATATATTGACAATACTTAACTTTTGTCAGACATTAAGTCAACAAACTTCTATATTCAATAATGATAATTTTTTTCAAAAATATTTTTAAAATGTATCAATTAAACACAAAAGTTAAATTGCACGTGTGCATTGCACGAGCTCTATAACTAGTTATATATTAATCTTTAATTGAATACAAGAGTTTAGCTTAATCACTATATATATCAATTGATTCATAAGGGTCTCACCCTAATGACACTTTCCAATTCATTAGAAGAATAATCCAATGCACTGAATATAATTTTTAATGTAACTAATTTTATTAATCCATATTATTATATTATTATTATTTTTCTTATTAATATTAATATTAATATTAATGCCCTATTATTATAATCAAAAGAAAACTTCTTCCACAATTACATTGGACCCACACACAAGGATAAAACCCTTTAAAATTGGGTGAATTACGGGCCGGTCCCTTTTTAAAAGTTTGTAATCGCTCCAGTCCAGTCATCTTTTTTTAAAATTGGAAAAATGTATTTTTGGGGCGAAAAGACGATTATATCATTAATGAAACAAAAACACGCTCAAATCAGTAACTCTTTGCATCGCGATGTCCTAAAAAGATCATTGCGATGTCCATCATCATCGATCATCGCGATGACCCAATTGCACTAAACTACGAGCATCGCGATGCCACAGTAACACTCCACATATAGCATCGCGATGACCCAATATTGAACTAAACTACTAGAATCGCGATGTCACCGTTGAACTCAACATCGAGCATCGCAATGCACATCGTGTATCGTAATGCCTTTTAATGAAATGATTTTTCCAATTATCAGACTTACGTTTTAATTCCTTAATACAAACAAAAAAACTAAAATATTTCAGTAAATGAAATGAATTTTTCAACTCAAAACTCCTGATGCCTTTTTAATGCATCGCGATGCCAACTTAAGGAATCGCGATGCACAAATTTTGGCATCGCGTTCGGTCTAATTGGCATCGTGATGCCCATGTAAAGTTTATCTTTTTTGTCAAAAATACGAATATTTCCTTAATACAAAAAAAAAAACTAATATGTCCTTAAATGAAATGATTTTTCCAACTCAAAATCTTTTGAATGCATCGCTAGCATCACGTTTCAATCATCGGACTTGCGTTTCAATTCCTTGGGCAATGCGTACAATCTAATGGGCATCGCGATGCCCATGTAAAGTTTATCATTTTGTCAAAAAATATGAATATGTCCTTAATACAACAAAAAAACTAATATTTCAGTAAATTGAAATGATTTTTCCAACTCAAAAGTCCCGATGTCTTTTTAATGCATCGTGATACCAATTTAAGGCATCGCGATGCACAAATAATGGCATCGCGTTCGATCTTATTGGCATCGCGATGCCCATGTAAAGTTTATCTTTTTGTCAAAAAAATTGAATATGTCCTTAATACAAACAAAAAAACTAATATGTCCTTAAATTGAAATATTTCAGTAAATTGAAATGATTTTTCCAACTCAAAAGTCCCGATACCTTTTTAATGCATCGCGATGCACAAATGTTGGCATCGCGTTCAATATAATGGGCATCGCGATGCCCATGTAAAGTTTATCTTTTTTGTCAAAAATATGAATATGTACTTAATACAAACAAAAAAACTAATATGTCCTTAAATGAAATGATTTTTCCAACTCAAAATCTTTTGAATACATCGCTAGCATCACGTTTCAATCATCAGACTTGCGTTTCAATTCCTTGGGCAATGCGTTCAATCTAATGGGCATCGCGATGCCCATGTAAAGTTTATCTTTTTGTCAAAAATATGAATATGTACTTAATACAACAAAAAAACTAATATTTCAGTAAATTGAAATGATTTTTCCAACTCAAAAGTCCCGATGCCTTTTTAATGCATCGCGATGCCAATTTAAGGCATCACGATGCACAAATGTTGGCATCACGATGCCCATGTAAAGTTTATCTTTTTTGTCAAAAATACGAATATGTCCTTAATACAAACAAAAAAAAACTAATATTTCAGTAAATGAAGTGATTTTTCCAACTCAAAATCTTTTGAATGCATCGCGATGCTTAATTTAAGCCATCGCGATGCTAAATTTAAGCCATCGCGATGCACATGTAAAATTATTGTTTAAGCCAGAAATACTAATATACCCGTAATATTGATTAGTCGCGATGCATTAATATCAGCATTACGATGCACATATTAACCATCGTGATTGAGAGATTTTAAAATTGCGATGAACCAAACTATTTTAAGCCGGAAATAAAACAAGCGCGAAAACAAAAACAAAACGTTTCATCCCGCATTTCACAGAAAAACACAAAAAAAAAAAAATTCTCATCTCACTTCCATTGTCTACACAAGCAAAAACTAAGTAAGAATTGCGAGAGGAAATCGACTACTGACAAGAGCATAATTTCTTCTCCACGAGCTGAATACACAACAAAAATGGCCAAAACGACGAAGGAGACTCAAACAACAGGTGTGTATTTCTTCTACATTATTTGAAAAATTATGTAATGCTTTTATTCAATTTGTGCGTCCGGGTTGAGATACTTGGGAATCGCGATTCTAGGGTTCTTAAGACTCGAAAATCGCGATTCTAGGGTTCTTAAGACTTGAAAATTATGTAATGCTTTATTCAATTCTAGGGTTCTTAAAACATGACTTTTAGGGTTCTAGCGTATAATATATGAATAATAATTCATAGTATGTGCATGAAAATACAACAAATTGGACATATAAAATTCATTTGGATTTCCTGTATTCAAGATGATTTCTATGCATATTGGTTTACTTTCTTCTTTTTCAATAAATTTACTCTTTGGTAATAAAATGGAATATCCCTGCTGTTATGCAGCTTCAAAAAAGAAACAAACCGTATCGTTAAAATGCAGATGCAATCTCATACTCCTGAATAAACAGGTGAAGACATTGCAATTCCGGGAAAATCACCTTCAAGCCCTGAAGAAAACACCATTTTGGAAACTGATTGAAGCCATAATCCAAGACAAAATTATAGAAAAACATTGTACGATGGATAGTTCCGTACTGGCAATGATTGTAAGCTGTTATGTAAAGGATGACAAGTCTTTCTTGTTTGGAAAGAAAGACCTAGAGCTTAAAGCAAGGCATGCAAAGCTTCTGCTTGGAATCAATGACGGGGAGGAGGAAATCAAAATTAACTTTTACAACATTGAACGATCCGATTTCCTTCTAAGGCACTTCCCCGAAAAGGAATCAAAGAAATCAAAAGACTATAAGCTTAGCCCAACCCTTATATGTAGTCGGATTCGAGCCATTATGCCCGGTGAAGATCAAAGGGAAATCAACGACGTTGCAATTTTGACGACCTTGCTTGTTCTTGCAACCTTCCTTGTCCCAACAACTAGCGATTACATACCATGGGCATATATAAACATAATATCGGACTTGACAAAATTTCAACATACAATTGGTCGGACCATATTGTTGACGGGTTGATAAATGCCTTGGAAACTAGAAAGGATGACAACGTGGAGAAATGCGTCTTCTTTGCTACCGGTAACTTTTACACTCACTTGTAACTAATTTCAAATTTCCATATACAGTGCATATTGATTTGTTTGTACTAACAAGGGGGTTGAATTTGCACATGCAGTATTGGTTATGCGAGCGAACCAACATCATGAAACCAATTATAGAAGAGGATATCCCAAGGTTACTCAAATGGGATCTGTTAGCACTGTCAACTATTTTTAATAAATCAGATTTCAATTCAGTCATGAAGAAAAAAGTAAGTGTATAAAATGTGCTTTTAGTATCTAATTACAAATAACAAACAATGCATTTTCGATGCATCTCCCCTAACATTGTATTACATTTACTTTCTTACTTTTGCAGAAATTTCATCATTTCCCCAAGGCAACAACAAGTGAAATAGAAACATTATGGGGAATAAAAACACATGAAAATGAAGAAATGTGTGTTGATAAAGATGCTCAACTTCAAATTGAGGGACCGAAAAGGATCTGATTTCATTGACAGGGCTCTTTGACGAGGTTGATGATACGCAACATGTTGAAAACAATTGTTGCAAGAATTTAAAAGAGGAGCTGATCAACAAATTGTCCACTATTGAAGAAAAGGACAAAGAAATTGAAGAAAAGGACAATGAAATCACATCGTTAAAAGCTGAGTTGCCTGAAGAGCAAACAGTAAGCAAGTCGCTCAATGCTAAATTGGATGAAAGTTCCTCTCAACTAGATGCCAAGCACAACGAAATACAGAGGCTACGGGCGAGTTGGCGAAAAGGGATTGACAGTAGAAGCTAAGGATCTTTGAAATAGAAAAGCTCAAATCTGAATTAGCCAAGCTTCTAGAAAAATCATCCGAACGACAACAAGCGCGCCCAAAATCTAACGTCGCATACGGATGAATTGAATTTGAAGCTACTTGAAGAAATTGAAAGCTTAAGAGTTGAATTCAGTGCCAGCAAAGAACAATTGCAGATACTCCAAACTGAGTTGGTTGAAAAAGCATTAACAATAGAAGCTAAGGCTACCGAAGTTGAAAATCTGAAATCTGAATTAGCAAAGATTTAAGAAAAATCATCCGACCGATTCTGAAGGACGTACAAACCACGACAATAAATGAATCTGAAGAAGATAGTTATGCTACTGAAACAGATGATGATTCGGATGATTTTGTCAATGCAAACACTAAAAAGAAAAGTGCCATGTCTCCTTCTTCATTGGCCAGAGGAGTAAAAGCACGACTAGACCGTAAGAGGAATAATAAGGGTGATTCCTGCGGGAAAAAGGGGATGAATTCAACACTCAAGTTTATAAGAAAAGGAACATAGATCCCCAAGTACCACTCAATGATGATCTTGAACCTGTTAAGCTCATGAAGAAAGAAGTCAGGGATGCAATGCAACATATTTACCTAAAATTTGGGGGAGCGGAGTAAGTGAAACTAATATTGTTGAATTTCAAAATATCATATTATTCATGCTTCTGATAATACTTACGTAAATATGTTTTTTGTACTGAATTATTAATATGCTCCTCACATTATGCAGCGCGGTTGTCTATCAGGTAGGAGATATTGTGCCAATAATGGACCTTAGAAATGCAATGTAAATCTTACACAACGATAAACTAGAAAACTTTGTATGTATACTTATTAAGCTTTGATATGTGATATTTTATTTTCAGAAAGAATAACTAGTTTTCTTTTTTTACAGCACATCGACACCTGGGCGTTCCTCGTACAACACATACTACACAAAAAGAAAAAAGACAGAATTGAAACTGTTTTTACATCGGATAGCTGGATAAGAATCATCCTAATTCCTTAACGTATAAGATTATTAATTGATTGCTGAAAACTAATATTGAAAATGTTATTTAGAATTTTGTTGTAAGAGGTGGGGAAGATTACAGACCAGTTGTGGCGAAAAGATAGATAACATATTGAAAGAGGCCATGACCAGTGATGAAATATTCATTTTCCAATCAACACACACAGGTGGAAATGAGAAGGCGGAATCGTGATCCTTGGACTCTACTCGTTTTATCTGAAAGCGAAACGGCCTGGACCCTCTACAACTCTTACATCCACCCAAAAGTAAAAAAAGATTGGCATTTGGAAAGGGCAAAAAAACTAGTGAGTAATTTACGACTATTTAATCAAAATACAACAAAAAAAATCACGCATTAACTAATTTTTTTTTGTGTGTGAATATTTTACTTTACAGGTAAACCACGTTGAAGGAAAAATGCGTGAAATCATCAAAGATTTTCCCCTAGATGTGACCTTCAAAAGATTCAAAGGATTAAGCCAGAAAAACTTCAAATGTGAAATAAAAACATGTGCAGAATCACTCCAACAAGCTCCAAACACTGAAGACTGCGGCATCATCGTCTGCATGATAATTGAATGTCTATTAAAAGGGATATCAGTACCCCAAAAATATGACATTTATCAATGTTACAAATACAGGGCGAGAATGGTTGAAGGGATGATGATAGCAGGGGGTTACATGAAGAAATAAACTGGCGGACATCCAATTTTGTAATTATTGTAATTTTTGGAATTTTGTAATTTTTGTATATTTATATGATGAGTACACAAGTCTTGTAATTTTGTAATTTTTGAATGAAATTTGAATTCTGAAGGTGGCATGGGGTAATGACTGGTAAAGTTACTAAATTGTCATAATTTTAAGTCAAAGTGACAACATGTAATTTTGTAAAGAATCGCGATGCATGATTTTTGAATCGCCATGCATGATTTCTGAATTGCGATGCATGGTTTCTGAATCGCGATGCATGATGTCTGGATCGCGATGAATGATGTCTGTATCGCGATGCTTGATTTCTGCATCGCCATCTCTGATTTATGCATCGCGATCTCTGATTAATGCATTGCGATGACTTTTTAAATGTTTGTAATCGCAATGGCTTTTTAAACGTTTGTAATTATTGTAATTTTTAGAATTTTGTAATTTTTGTATATATATATGATGAGTACACAAGTCTTGTAATTTTGTAATTTTTGAATGAAATTTGAATTCTGAAGGTGGTTGTGGGGTAATGACTGGTAAAGTTACTAAATTGTCATAATTTTAAGTCAAAGTGTGACCCACATGTAATTTTGTAAAGAATCGCGATGCATGATTTCTGAATCGCGATGCATGATGTCTGCATCGCGATGAATGATGTCTGTATCGCGATGCTTGATTTCTGCATCGCGATCTCTGATTTCTGCATCGCGATCTCTGATTAATGCATCGCGATAGCTTTTTAAGCGTTTGTAATCGCAATGGCTTTTTAAACGTTTGTAATTATTGTAATTTTTAGAATTTTGTAATTTTTGTATATATATATGATGAGTACACAAGTCTTGTAATTTTGTAATTTTTGAATGAAATTTGAATTCTGAAGGTGGTTGTGGGGTAATGACTGGTAAAGTTACTAAATTGTCATAATTTTAAGTCAAAGTGTGACCCACGTGTAATTTTGTAAAAAATCGCGATGCATGATTTCTGAATCACGATGCATGGTTTCTGAATCGCGATGCATGATGTCTGCATCGCGATGAATGATGTCTGTATCGCGATGCTTGATTTCTGCATCGCGATCTCTGATTTATGTATCGCAATCTCTGATTAATGCATCGCGATGACTTTTTAAACGTTTGTAATCGCAATGGCTTTTTAAACGTTTGTAATTATTGTAATTTTTAGAATTTTGTAATTTTTGTATATATATATGATGAGTGCACAAGTCTTGTAATTTTGTAATTTTTGAATGAAATTTGAATTCTGAAGGTGGTTGTGGGGTAATGACTGGTAAAGTTACTATATTGTCATAATTTTAAGTCAAAGTGTGACCCACATGTAATTTTGTAAAGAATCGCGATACATGATTTCTGAATCGCGATGCATGGTTTCTGAATCGTGATGCATGATGTCTGCATCGCGATGAATGATGTCTGTATCGCGATGCATGCATCACGATCTCTGATTAATGCATCGCGATGTATCAGGCATCGCAAAAATAAAATATAACTAAAATAAAAATGAACCATTGATAAAAATGACAAAAAATATAACTAAAAAAAAAATCTAAAATATGAAAACACAATTTCATTGACACTAATAGTTCAGTAAACATTGAAGAAAAATAAAAATCAAGGTTGTATTGCCTCTCTACATGACCTAGAGTTGTGGTTACAAAGCTTTTTACATCTGCTACATTTTATTTTCCTTTTGCTTGTTGATTCACCAGTTGATGCAATCCTCTTCTTTTTCGGACGTCCGGCTAATCTGTTCATTATTGGTGGTAAAATGGTATCGCTTTCGGAAAAATTGTTTAGCTCGTACCTCTCCGTAGTTGGAATTGACATTAATATTCTCTCGTAACATTTGATGTAATAACTTGTAAGGAAGTAATTTTCAACAATATCATCAAACTTTTTTGAGCATCTCATTACCACAACTGCGGCATGGCAACATGGGAATCCTTGAATCTGCCATTGATAGCACGAACATGTTCGATTCTCCAAATCAACTATAACGCTTGGATTGGACAGAACCTCGTATATTACGTCACGTACCATCCGGACATGCCATGTGACCCCAATGGTTAAATACTCCTTCCACTTTTTATCCATCTTCCAACATAATAATCTGTCCCATTTTCTTCCATTGCTAAGTCTCTCCGTAAACCATTTCATGATTTTTGATCTTATACAGTCAACCATGTGAGTAATAGGAAGAGCTCGAGCATCTAAAATCTAATTATTGAACGATTCCGCAACATTTGATGTCATCTCAGCATACATGTTCTTGCGACAATGTGCAATAGACCACTTATCGTATGGAATATTGGACAAAAAATCACAAGCAACCTATTCCCCTTCTTTTTTGAATACTTCAAGTTTCTCATTGAATAGTCTGACAGTCGGAGCATACGCACAATCCTTCAATATTGAACACATCTTGCTGCGAAACATGCTTGAATAACGTTTACTACCAAACATTTCTTTCAAATTACGATATAAGTGCACCAAGCAGAAGAAATATTTTAAACTATCAAAAACATCACCTATGGCTTCCATTAAACCAACATTTCTATCGGATACAAACAACACATCCTGATCTTCTGTTGCTTCTTTTATTTTTGAAAGAAACCAAGACCAATTTTCCCGATTTTCAGCACTTACAACCGCAAATGCAAATGAAAAAAGCCCTGCATATAAACAATACGATCCTTAAAATAATGTTCAAACAAAATTTTTTTTTAAAGTAACAGATTTTTTTTTTAAGTACCTTGATTTCCATCCTTGGCCGTTGCAAACAAAAGCGTGCCTTTAAATCGAGATTTCATAAATGAGCCATCTATAAACAATATAGGACGGCAATACTTAAAACCATCTACACAATCCCGAAACGAAATGAACAAACGACTAAAACGATTCGTAATAGGGTCTGATTCAACTACTGCAAAACTGCCCGGATTACTCTTATGCAATGCTTTGATGTACCATTGCAGCTCCTGAAAAGAATCATCATAACCACCAAAAATCCTACTGCGAGTCTTTTCAACGCTTCTCCATGCCTTACTGTAACTTACCTCAATGCCATACTGGGTCCTCATGTGATCAATTACATCGGCCGGGGAATAGCATGGTTGACTACGAACATTTTCAACGATCAAATCTGCAATTATACCACAACCCATCCTTTTTGAGTAATCAATTGAATCAAACATGGTGACTTTACATCTCTGTGTAAGGTTGCACTTGTATATGGATGCTGAATTGCCAAGACTTGAAACAGATGCCTTGATAAACCAACTGCAATCATCATCGAAATTCCTTCCACATACAACACTAACCCTCTCATTGTTGTTCTTCAGAAAAACATAATCAAAACCAATCTTGAAGGAATACTTTATCAGTTACCTCCGAAATTTATCCAACCCACCTTTAAAAATTTGCCCAACGCCAGTTATAGCAGATGCCCAACCAGCAGTTAAAAGATCCTTTTGTGACTGATTAGGACATATGTCATAACATGGAACACTTTCATCATCAGTTTCCAAAATTACAGAATTGATATTGTTTTGATGCGATGATGATGCATCACGATGGAATAACTTGCTGCTATTGATAATCATCACCGAAACAATCTCGACATCGACGATGAGAACACACCGCATCGATGATGATTGATGCATAAGTAGCGCGCGCAAAATGAACTTGCAATTCGATGAACCCAGAATATCTCGACATCGCGATTAAGGCAATCATCGCGATAAATCATGAGATGCATCGCGAATCAAGAAAGAATCACCAACTAACCCAACTCTATTCAATCCGTAGCTTAAAGCATTTTGATTTTCAGAAACATCTACTGATATAATGCTAACTGATAAAATTTTGGCCAACAATACCATGTTTACGCAATCATCATCATTCGACAAAAAACAATTCGTATGAGATCCCAAGGAATATTTCAAAGATAAATTTTGAGCTTCAACATTGGAATACTTACCTGTTATTAATCGAATCAAATCAGCTATTCCAAAATTTTCAGAAACTTTATGAACGATGGTACAACTTCTAAATTTTACCATTAACATGATCGCATTCTCCATAATAAAAAAAAAATAAGGTTTTCACTCGAGTTTACAAAATCAATAGACGAATTGTTTTAGGAAGAAATAATAAAGAGCTTTTGACGAGGCCTGATATGTGTTTACAATTGAGTTTCACGTTGCATTAAGGACATTTTAGAAACAATATTTTGAAACTGTCTTTTAGCGGTTCAAAAAAAAAAGTGGACTGGAGAAATAAAAAATTTAGAAAAATGAACCAACCAGCAATTTCTCCTTTAAAATTCAGTCGTTTGCCAACACTGCAAAATCAAGGGAACAAATTAAATCCATAACCATTAACCCGTAACTGGTTCTCAGTGGCCCAAACTCGGACATCAACTTAGGACAATGAGATTTGTGTGTGCTACAGTGCTTTGGACTCAAGACTCTTATGTATGCTACGCATATTTTGGACAAAGTCAGGTATTAGCCTTGGCTGTTCAAACATAAGTAATGCAATTACAGAATTTCTTATCAAAATCCACAGCACAATTCTGTTTTCTTCCAATGTTATTGTCCCACAGGACTACAAATTAAAGAGCCATTCCAGTACTCTCCAGCAGTTGAAATGACAATGCATTAACTTAATCCACACACTTTCATTAAGAAAAAAACAGCACAAAAATAAATAAATAATAATAACACATAATTATGGACATACAACCAACCCAATTAGCTAAAAGTCCACAGCCCTTGTCGACACGTTAATATAACCTAACACATAGTAGCTGAAACCCACAACACCCAAGGTCAAATCAAATGAGAACAGAGATCCTCATTAGAAACAAAGTTCAAAAAGAGAATCAGTAATAATGATGTGAAAAAAATAAATGGGGTTAGACCTAATAAAGTTACACCAAGGCAATGCTACTTTCACCACCAGGGGGCTTGCGAACACCACCTAGGTAGTCTCGAGATTCTGCCTTTCCATCTGCAAAGATATTGCTGCCGCTCATTTCTCGTAGCTTTGCTGAGCTCAGTGGTTTTTCTGCAGATGTCAGAGGAGCATCTCCTTTGAAAATGTTATTTCCTGACAGCTCGGCAAATTTTTGGGTAGGGATCTTCTTTGCAGTCTTGACAACATGTTCTTCGCCATTATTCTGTATGAAGTCAGAAGATTAGAGTGCAGAAACAATAAGCCACGCCTCGCCCATCAGTGCAAAGATTAATACAACTCGAGTGATCAAGAACTGCTAATTGGGACTTCAGATGGCTCATTCTTTGCTAATAATATGAAACTTATTTCAGAAGATGAGTACTTGTTATGCTAGTCTGTGAAAATCATTCCAAATATAGAACAACTAAAATTGCGAACCAAAAAATAAGACAAGTTCCTCAACATCTTAAGTATATTTTAGTAGATACAATTGCAGTCAAGCATGTTAGACACCGTATTACTTGTTTTCAAAACAATCAAAAACAACTTTCAAACACTCTTAGGAATAGAGATATGGAATAATCCTGAGAATGACAAACAGGAACATCGATCTCCATTTCTAAGAATTTAGGGTCTGAAAGTGTAGCAAAAACATAGTATAAAATACGTTCACTCAATAAGTTCCTAGGCATTGGCTATACATACATACTACTAAAGGCACTAGTACCACAAATATATTTTGAATGCTGAAAAGGGCATTTAATCTGTATTTCCCAACCTATTATTACCTATTTGAATCGATCACCATCAGGTACAGGATACTGTGAATGTGCAGATGCATGTGTGTTTGTGAAAAGAGAGAGCAGGGTACAGTTCAATTCATAAGCTACACCACCACTCACGCTAGAGTATTTGATAGATGTACGTACATTATGTGGTGCAGGTTCTCCAATGCTTATGCTTTCCCTTAATGCCAATGCACGAGCAGCCAATGGGCGGGGTTGAATTTCAGGAGGGGGTGCAAAAATATCATGTCCACTGAGCTCCTTGCTCTTTGCACCAGATATCTGCTTCTTCAACTTCGCATCAGCATCACTTTCTAATGTCCCACTTAGCTCTCGCTGTTTTGCATCAGAAATTGCCTTCTTAGGAGAAACAGTTTCTTCTTCACCAAATGAAATGTGACTTATTCCCGCAACTGCTTGCTGTTGAGAACTCAACCACAATAAGATGGTAAGAAGTCAAGCCTGACGTTGACATACTCACAATGTTAAATAACAAATGGATAGACTTAAAGAGTATTACAGCAGGAGAGGTAAATGAATACCTGGTACATACGTAATCCCGTTTTATTTGTTGCAGCAGAGTTGGCACTCTCAGATTCTTCTGAACCGTTTTCTCCTCCGGCTGCAAAAATACCACTTCCTGTGATCTCCTTTAATTTGTACCCGGAACATGGTTTCCTGAATCATTCAGTAGTGAACAGTTTCAGCAGACCAGAACAAAATGAAGGGATACTGAATCAGAAGCAGCCCACTTATTCCTCAGATATACTGACAAATATTATAAATGAAACATAGGCTCAGTAATAGAAGTGAAAATAACAATAGTAATAAATCTTTTCTTTGTTAAGTTACGTGCTCTGAATTCAGAACAAATGTTATAAAACTTTGGCCAAAAAATATGTTGAGGTGGTGAGCAAAAGCAATAAAAATTAGTATGAAGATCAAGTTCATTGGAATGGCAAAAAGATAGAAACATAAAGAGCACATACTCATTATCTCAAGTTGGTAAAGCATTCTGTTGCCTGGATTATTTTGCAGTTCTACACCCTACACTCCACTCAAAAGAGTTTTTCTTTGGCCTCTTTATTTCAAATTAACCATTTCACAGGATCAATATTTCAAATAGATTTTATTGACTTCTCGAGAACAAAACCTTTGTGAGCTTCACAAAGAGCACTACCAACCACAAATTATATATTTTAAAGAATTAAAGAAATCCCTACCAGATAGCAATCCAAAAAATGGTCCATTACAGAAAGAAGTTAAAAATTATGAACTCGTAGGATGACTGGAATGAGTAATATAAAAGCGAGCTTGATAAGCAGCATTCAATCTTTCTAGTTTAGAGTCTACATGTTATTGTCTATAGCTATTCACGGAATAAACCTATGAAAATTACCCTTTTTTTTGTAAATTTACCCAATAAATAAGAAAGATAAAATTACTCATAATTTCCCAGAAATAATATATATATATATATATAAATTTACTCATAATTTGCCAATGTTTGATATAGAACCTGTAACTACAAATTTTCACCTAATCTAATGATATATATGAGTAATGTTAGGATCTCAAAAAAAAAAATTTGACTTGCCAGGCTCTCTTTATTTCTAAGCCATCCTACTGAACTACTCTTCCTCTGGCAAGCAAGTAGCTGCATGGTCTTTGACAAATCGCATGTATGAAACAACTAATTACTCAAAGTTCATAACTTCCTTGCTGAGTCCAAGAGTTTCATAGACACTAGTACCCACTAACTTAGCACACACATTACCAATTGTAAGAGTTGATTAACGGAAAGTTCTATCACTACTATAAAGAGTCTTAAGGACAAACAATGGAATTCCATGCACAAAATCACTAAGTCCTCATAGGGTAAATCAATTACAAATCTATCATCAGATAGGAAATTTAACTCCTTTAACAAGGGAGAAATATCAAACACAAATAATTGTGAAAGCCACAAAAAAAAAAAAAAAAAAAAAAAAAGGAATAAGGACAAAAATACAAACAAATCATCCGTACAAATAGGGACATTTATTGAAGGAAAATGGCAGGGTGAAGGGAAATAGAATTAAACAAGAATTTAAGGACTAAAAAGCAAAGCGAATAAGGGACAGATCTAAAACCTTTTCATCAAGCTCTCGACTTCTTCATCCGTAACCTGACCTCCAAACACCACCTTACTGATCCCATCCGACGGCTGTCATAATCCCCCCAGAAAGAAAATCAATCATGGACAGTAAGGTAATTTTTCATTTCTCAAAAAGGATTGTTCTTTTTTTTTTAATGTTAGGAAGATGAACTGACCTGGTGGGAACGGGCGTAGGAGCGGGCGCCGGAGGCAGCAGAACCGGTGGCCGGCGAATCGGCGGGAGGAACTTCCGACCAAGTGAGCAGATCTGCGGTCGATGTGTGAGGCTTCCTAACCGGAGTGCTTCTTTCCATTTCTTTTTCCGGTCGAAATCAAACTTGTTCTTGAAATCTCTCTGTAGAAATGAGGTAGGCAGCACAGATCAGTGAATGATTTGGTTTGGTTTCTCTTTCACAAAACAAAAAGATGAAGATCCGTTAGGGTAAATGAAGCCGGTGTCCTCCGTTGTCTCTCTCTCTCTCTCTCTAGATTGTGGGAACTTGAGCTGAGAATAAGAGTACTTTTACTGGCTTGGCTAGCTGAGTTCAGCTCTCTTTCTATTCTCTCTCTACCTGTCTACTGGGGTTTTTATAAAACCGTCAGACTTCTATCTCTAGGCTGTGTATTAAATTTGAATTTTATTCCGCCTCTGTTGGACCTTTTTCTGGAAGCATGTGCACCCCATTGGATAGGCACGTGTCGGTGACAGATTTTCCCCACCTCCCTTCCTTTTCTCCCCCCTTCCCTTTCTCCACTTTACCATTATATCCCTCAAATCCTCCCATCCCTAAACTGCCCTTTAAAAAATATTACTCCAATATTGTTTGTAAAACTAACACCCCTATTCATATATGGTTTATTTTGTGGTTCATGATTTTATTTATTTTTTAATTATATATATATATTTTTTTTCTTTTTCTCATTATTTTTCTCTTTGTCTATCTTTTACTATATCTTTTTTACGTTGTCATATATTTAATTATTACAAAACTATAAAAAGAAAAAAACTTACTAACTACAAAACGAACTATTTATTAAAACAGGCTAAATCTTAAAAGACGACGATATTTCTATGACAGAAAATTCAATTGAAAACAATTTATTATCCTATCATGACGTGTCGCATTACATATGCAATGATCAAACAACTCTAACCATTTTTATGTGCTTAATTCACACTAGTAGATCTCTTGTATTGACATCAAATATAACGAATAGACCTTTTGTTTTTGTAGGAAGGTTACTCGTTCCCAATTAGTAAATAGACCTTATTGTGAGTTACTTCTTTCGTTCCAGACAAATAGTTCAATGTACAATTTTAGGATGTTTCACTTAAAGAGTTCACTTTTAAAAAATTATGCTTACAATTTTAATAATCTTTCATCTTTACCCTTACTTGTGTTGTAATTATCTTTGTTGTGCTTAAATATTTTTATAATTATGATCAAATTCAATGACACTAATATATTCCTTAATAATTAGACTTTTCAAATGTGAACTTTTTGGATGAAACAGAGGGAGTACATACTTGGCTGAGTGATTATATGGATTTTCCTACTCTTTTTTGTCAATTGAAAAATTAATAATCTTTCCACGCCTTATTAGGACACTAAAAAAAATAATAAATAAAATAGTAGTCACTTTGAAATTTTCTTGTCGTTTTTTTTAATGTTTCAATATATATATATATATATATATATATATATTTTTTGAAAAAAAAAATTCAAAAGCTTAGTAAGTTTATATGAAGTTGACTCTCAAATTACTTGACAACTAATGTGATAGGATATACTAATAAATTGGTTGTTGAACATGGAGTACTAAGTTTTTGATTTGAATCACGTTTCTTATTGTTATTTTTGTGTTGTCTATAAGAACACAGTTGATACAACTCTTCCTTCCTTCCTTCCTTCCACTCAAATCTACTTAACATCTAATTTGCTTCAAAATCTGAGTAGCTTAATCATTTTAATTTATATATTATTAATTTATTGTAAAAGAATATGTTTAAATCGTGTTAAGAAAATGCTACTACCAAGTTAGATAGAGTAAATAGAAGAACAATCATGAGAATGAATAAAGAATTTGGGGATGCTTCATTTTCAGGTCAGCTAGCTATAAATGGACCTTATCTTCTGGTTCCGAGGTCAGTCTCAGTTTACTAATTTGGGAATTTTTTTAGCTTAAACCAAAGAAAGGAAATGAAGTGGAGAGTAATCCTCCTCCTCGAGGGTATAGTTAGCAAGGAGATGGAGATGGGAGTCGTCACTTAAAAGGGCATTTACGTCCAGTGAAAGTATTTGCTTGCCTGCCATGTTTACTTACTTATACGGTGGTGGTACATGAAGTAAGGATAAAGGTATCCGTTAGAAAGAAAATGATATTCTTGGTTGCGTCTGCGCAACTATAACGCATCACCGGCATTTTAAAATTTAAATCCTCCTCCCTAAATTACGATTAACTCCCACCAAAATTATGACAATATTAATTACCAAAAAATTAATACTGTATGTAACTTTGTTTTATTCCTTTACTTTTTTCTTTTCCCTCCGCCTCCAAGTTTAGCATTCTTACATACATACATTTAGACTAATCTGTTTACTTTGGCCAATCAAAAATAATACATTCATAAAATTTGTGAGGAATAAATTTTTTATGAACCGACTCCAACAGGAGACTTGAAGAAATTTCTAAATATTTTTTAACCATTTGAACTATCTAATAAACTTCAATAATAGAAATATGATACCAATTGGCTAGTTATCAAATAATAGTAAAAGTCTCCCTCAAAATTCAGTAATACAAATTCGATACCCGAGGTTGTGGCCTACGAACGAAGAAAAGGTAATGAAATATGATAAAACGCAATGAATTACACTTTAAAGAGGACATTTTAATTAATTAATTAACGGATAAGGATCTGATGTTATTTTCAAATACCAACTTCAAAGGGGACATTTTAAAAGTGAAATAAGAATTCAGAGCAAATGGACGTTGAACAAGAAGGGTAAGTATACTTGTTGAGTGATGCACTATGAATTACACAAATTGTAATATATATTAGGGATGGTGAACAGGCTCAGCCCAAGTCCTTACATGTAGCATTAAACACCATGACCAGGCAAGCCAGGTGGCTACTGGCGAGGTCATCCATAGAGCGAGCTCGAGATATACAATGGCGAGTTCGATCTTGACGACCTGGGGACCGTGATCAACCAGGTCGCCTTCAAATACTTGGAATCTACATGTCGGATTCGTTAGCCTTTTCGTCAAGCTAACAGTGCAAAGGCCGACCACTTGAGCAGCTCGCAACATTCTCGACCATTGCACCATCGTTCAGCTCGGCATAAGCAGAGTCCATCATGGAACTATTACTCCATTGAGCAGAGTCCTATTACAACTCAACTCTCCCAGCTGTCCCTGACAGATATACTACCTTGATCCGTAAGTTACAGGATCTCATCATGCTTACCTAATTCGAAACTATCTAGGGTTGCAAACTATTCCCTTATAAATAGTAGCACCAGAGACATCAAACGGTGCGTGCAAATTATACCAAAAGCTATACTCTGTTGAGCATTATTTTCCCTCTGAAGTATTGTTAATTCTCACACCAGAGGGTTATTGCTCGGACATTACAGCCTCCTTAACGGTGTCTTCTTTGTTGATCACAGGCTCATATATCTTCTTTTCTTCAAGAACACAACAAGAACAATCCCTACAACTTAAGTCAGAATCTTACTAGACTACATACTTGGCTCTTACGTGGAACGGACGTGGTCATCAATACTTTTTGCGTGATCAATTAGGTTCCGTTGCCGGGACTTGATTCAAAGTTACTTCGAAGTTTTCTGCTGCGATCAACCATGACAACTTCAAAGCAAGTATCCAAACATGCATTTCCAGCGATCGCCTCAGTAATGCATGCGGCTGTGCCACCCTCAAGCCAGCCCGCTGAGCAGGCCCCCAGAGTTTCGCCTGTGGTAGGTTTTGCAGGTCTCCTACTTTATACTCGGGCCATGAAACTGGCTAGGGCGATGAAGAGAAAGATGAAGGGAAATCGACAAACCCCAAAATAATGGGCCGATCAGGTCGAAGCAGGATAGACAGACAGCAACTCTTACTTCTTCCTCGGACGGGGAAGACACTTGTGATAAGAATGATCTTCAAGTGTTAGGAGAAAGGCGACCTCTCACTCAACATGAGAGAGACCTTGCCAAGTTGGAGCATATATGCCGTGAAAAGGCTTTTTTAGAAAAGCAAAGGGAATTGGAGGTGCGCGAGTACGAGCTATCTCGTAAACTCGCGACATAGGCACCCCGAGTACCAACCTCGGATCTTCGTGCCTGTAAGGACGACCACCATAATGGCCGACCTGATTGCAGGGAGGTCGGGGGCTCGCGATCGAACAGCTACTATAGAGGGTCGCGAACAGATGTCCCAAGGGTAAGTGCTAAGAACAAGTTGGGACGGAGGGTCAAAGATAGTCCACGGCCTAGCATCAAAGATCGGTTTGGAAAACCAGCGAAAGAAGAGCGACCAAAAGGGAGTGTACATACCAGGTTGGGAACCAGAGTCAGAAATCTCAGTCCGGCCAGGTCGCACAAGTCTTCCCGCATAGAGGTCGGTGAAGCTCTGTCTAAAAGGCATGAGGCACCCTGTAGCCACAGATCGAAGCAAAAATCTCGTAACACAGTACCTCTGGCAGTGACGCTTCATCCCACAAATGTTCTAAGGTCGACGGCCACGATCGTCGATCTAAACGAAGGGAGAGGATCGAGGAATCGAAGGGCGAGGTGCTACGAAGAATGAAAAAGAGATTAGAAGCTCTAGAAGCAAGAAAATTGGGCTAGTTTCCAAGAAATGTAACTGCGGTCTTCTGCAGAAGGATCAGAGACACTTCGCCAAATCATCACCTTAAGCTGCCTGCCATGAAAAGTTATGAAGGAATACGAATGCTCGGAGCCACGTGTCGAGTTTTGAAGCAAAGATGGGGGTATACACCAAGGAGTTGGACATGTGATGTATTTTGTTCGTTAACACATTTGAAGAAGTCATCCTCAAGTAATTTGAGAAATTTGAAGAGGGGTCTATCAGGGACTGCCACGGCCTGAAGAGAGTCTTTCTGGAAAAATACTCATCCACCGGCGACCTTCCCAAGAGAGAGTCCGACCTCTGCGGGATCGAGCAGCGAGTTAGAGAATCTCTTGAAAGCTATCTGAAAAGATTCAAGCGCATTGCCGAGCAGCTCCAAAACGTCCCCGACAAGACCATAATGGCCTTCTTCCAGGCTGGATGTCGATCAGCCAAGCTCTTATCCGAGGTCAGCATGCGACCACCTGCCAACAATGCAGAAATGTATATTGCTGCGCGAAGAATAGGGAATATTAAGAAAACCTTGGAAGAGCAAGAGAAGGAAGGCCAGAAACCTTCGGGAACTTCAAAGTAGCAAATTGAGGACACGACTGGATAGCAAAAAACCAACGGCGATGGAAATGGTAAAGGAAAGGGGAAAAATAAGTACTCAAAGAAAGAAGAGTTCTTCACCTCTCTGAATGCGACCGGGGAGCAGATCATGAACGTGCTTTTATAGGTGAACAGGATCGGCTGACCTGCACCTCAAAGAGAGACCCCCTATCCTCGCAATCCTAACAAAAGGTGTGCTTACCATAATGATATCGGGCACACCACTGAGGATTGCATACAACTCAAAAAGGAGATTCAAAAATTAATTGACAGGGGGAACTAAAGAGATATGAGTAACTAGGTGGGAACAACAGGGAAAGATCGAGAGAGGCCGTAAGAGTAAATGTCGAGGAGGATGAGATATTGGTCGAGTGTTACCAAGTTGAAGAATGAAATCAACAACCTCAACCATACTCTAAGCCCGCCCCGCGTTTAGGGGGAGAGTGTGATCACGTTCCTACCTAGCGAGCTAGCAGCTAATCTTGTTGCCAAAGGCCAGGCTCTAACCTTGGAAGTAAAGATTGAAAGAGGTAGGGTGAAAAGGGTGTTGATTGACACAGAAGCTGGGAAGGATATCCTGTATTAGATGTGTTTCAAAGCTCTCGAATTAGGAAACTCACACTTAACCCCAAGTGGGATCAAATATGAGGGCTTCACGGGGCACTAAGTCGCCGTCAAAGGAACGATAGACTTAAAAGTCGTCCTCGGCACAAGAAACAACAATCATTCCGAGGTTGTCACCTTTCTAGTCAGAAGGCCGAGGAAGCTCGGCTGAAAGGAATGAAGAAAATGACAGTAGTGGTCGCTGATAAAAAGGACCACAAAGTAGATCAATCCGACAAGAAACCAAGGTCGATAATGGTCAATGAGAAAGCTAGGTCCTCCAAAGAAGACAACCTAGCTAAAAATCTTGCATAGCAATCAACGCGGGCTGGCTCGACCAGCCCGTATGCTTATGACAGTTTGAGCAATGATGTGCCCGACGTGCCCACTGCGGACACCGAGCACACCGACTCGCATCAAATCGCTGTCAAGAACAAAGAAAATAAATGGTCCAGCTCATACCCAGATAATATGTTAGGAATATGTCTTCGCAACAGCTGTTATATTCATCAGCATATTCTAAGACATTGATTTGCTTGTTACCATTACAACGTATGTTCTATGAGTGGCTAAAAGGGCTGCGTACCGGTTAGCGTGGTAACTTGTTTGAACAATGCATATGTCTTTAGACTAGGAAGTCTCTGTACCTGTCCGAGTCTTTGTCCTACCAACTGATGATGATCTCTTCAATGGATTAGCTCTATAAGTGCCAGCAGATATCTCACCAACAAATATCTCAACAGCAGTTGTCTCACCAGCAAAATATCTCTCCAGCATATATTCTCCCAGCAAACACTACTCCAGTAGTTATACAACGATTAATATCCTAGTATCAGCCATGCTCTTTACAAATCTACTGCAAGAGTGCTGCGAAGTTTAAAGAGGAACATCCGACATTCTCTAATCAATAAAGTCTATAAAGATTCGCAAAAGATATTTTATAGATGTCCCTAACAGCTTAAAGATACGCATTGACGTCAGAGCCCTTTGTTTAAACCTTTAGACATTTTCTCTTCTGTGCTAGTCCCAGTCTTCAAGACGCATCCTATCAAAGACCAGCCACAACATACTTTAACTCAGGCTTGAATGTCAAGTCACATCCGATATCAGCCTGATTCCTAGATAGATATCAAGACTCAATCTTCATAGAGATTCTTACCCAACAGTTCATACAATATACTCTAATACATTGAAGAACGAATCTTCAAACGGGCAAAAATCAAGTCCAGTCATAACGAATCTTTTGTTTTCTCTGCCTATAAAAGAAACTTCTCATCCCCCTTCAAGTGTATGCAAAAGTGTAGTGAGAACACACAGAGTGGGAAAAACACAAGTGTAAGAACAAACACTGTGTGGGAGAGTAATCTAAAATTCATGAGGTAAGAAGCTTCGCTTAATCAATAATCTCTTTCATGATTTGAGTTATTTCTTCCTTCAAAAGACTCAGTCTCTTCAGTGGCTATAATCCAAATCCATAGCCAGAGACTAAGCACTCCGCCAACTGTTGAAGACAAAACCTGCTTGAAGATGTCCGAGAAAGATCATCAGCTAACAATCCATATTGCATTCATACCGGCAGACTTGTATTCCATTGCAAGAGTTGTCGGTTGTGCAATAATGAGTCATCATAGTTGGTCGAGTGCTTGTCACTCAATTGTTCAATTACTTGCTAATTGAACAACCTATAATATTGTCTTCTCACATCGCTCTCACATTAGCACTGTCATCCCCCACCTTCCTAGGGGATTTGGAATTGCTAAGGTGAAAAGTCTTCCCGGTTTCCCACTTCCTTTCTATGAAACCCTGGAGATTTCTAGGTCAGAGAGTCTAGGTTGATGTATTAAGCATCTTTACCTTTGAGTAAACCTCTGCTGAATTTTAATATAAAATATATTTTCTACATTCAGCCTTTACTTATCTTTCCTATTTTACATATATTATTTAGCAATCTGTTTATGGGAATGATAATTGTATCTAGTGAAGATTTAAGTCTGCTGTTATGATGTACTTACACTTATTTATTTACAGCTACTTTAATCTTCTATGTTATATGTTTGCTGCTAGTTCTTACGCTACACTAATTATTCACACCAACAAATTTTATAACTTCAATTTTCCAATAGACATTCAAGTCTACTGTGACAGAGTAGATAAGGTATAATGAAACACATCTTTGCTTCTAAAAGAAAATTGTCAAGACCTGATAAACATTTCATCCCTGTTCTTAAATGTATTTTAAAATTAGGATAAAATTTTAAATGAAAGTAATATAGGCTATTCACCCCCTCTAGCCTATATTCTGAGCATACAACATAGGACCTAACAATTGGTATCAGAGCTGGTACTCTATGAACTTCATTCCAGGTTTGATCTTGTTGCTCAGTTAAGATGCAATGTCAAAAGATCTGCTTTTCCAAATTGGTTTCTTCTCAAATCTTTTGACTGAGAAATAAGGAAGTCATTTTGAAAAACCTTTATTCAAAACTCTAAACGCGTTTGTTTTTCAAAATCAATGTGAACGTCAATTACTGTGATACGTTTGCTTGTTATGTGAAATTCTTTTAAATGATAAAAGTTTATTCTTTAATTGGCATTATGAAGAAAAGTACTACAGATGTATAGAGTATATGATTTGCTGGGATGTATCCATACTTAACTATTCTTTAAAAATTACTTCTTTTATTTTTAAAATTTCGATATATCTGGCCTCTAGAGATTTATTATTTCACAATTGATGGATGAATTACTAAGATATCTCTCTGGAAGATTGCTATCTTGATATAAGGCTAACGATTTTTTTAATCTAACAAATTTTTGAGAAAAACTCTTCAGTTCAAATACTTATGATCTTGTATCTTGAGACATTGAGGTTATTAGTAGTATCTATTTGGACATGTCTAAGTGTCAAAAACTCTATATCATGGAATCTGTTGATCCCTTTATTCTATGATACTTAGTTTCTAAAAACTTTGCTAGTTATTCACTGAGAAAATATGTAACTAACCACTGAAAGTTTAAAGCAAAAGAAAACTAGGATATATCATGTAACTCAAAGGAAATTATTTAAAACATCGTTCAAGCATGTTGGATGTTAGCTCTTTGCCAAGGAAATCAATGATGAAATTGTTCTTCTTTAATGGAAAGCCTCTGCCTACAAGATACACCCAAGAGATATATGCTCAACTACGGATTAAGTTCTTCAACGGCTATGAGCATGCTAGATCAAAGGGAAGTGAAAAGATAATCCAAGTACATAATTCTATATCATAATGGATTATACTTAAAGTCACATTTGGTAATTATTTTCACTAAATGTACTTTATAATTTTCTCTTATGTATTATTGAATTTGTGGAGCTACTTCTAGCTCATAAATGTTACTAATGTTTTTTTTTTTTGATGAGTATTAAGGCAGGAACTCACATGACAAAAGATCATAGACACAACATGTCTCTCCACCAGTAGAAGTCACATGTCTGCTGTTTCATAAAGGATTGCTGAAGACACAAAAGATGAACCCCTTCAATCCTTTACCCACTTCTTCCTCACGTTGTCATATCAATATATGCTGGACTATGGTTTCTATCCCATAGAAGTCTGCTGATTAGCTCAAGATCCTGAGTATGACCTCTCCGCCAGCATATACACAAAACAAGTTAGTAACTGCTTTGTTATATATATGCATCTATATCTGTTGAACCCTCATACTTGACTCTAGTTCAGATATGATGCTTCAATAAAGTCTTATCATACTATGTGCTTCATAATGTGTCTATACACTCATATGATTTTCTTTATTCAAACATTTTTCAAAAACTTGTTAGCATAATCCCATATCAGCTGACTTGTAATTTAAACATTAAAAAAAAACGTTTAGCTGAATTTCATATTAGCTGATATGCACCTCATAAGCTCAGTTATTCAAACTGACTTACAGGAGTTAAAACTTTTAATTGACTTGTCTTGCCTACTAGTCTATTAAAAGTGGAGGTACACTTTACGAAGCTGACTACTTCGCATAAAGTAAAGACTGTTCTCAAGGATTTTGGGTAAAATCAAGGAATGTGTTTGATTGAATAAAATCTTTTATTTTTTCAAAAAGATTTCACCAAATCTCGAGAATGACATGCCCTCTTGTTTCCAGCATGACTTTACTAGGGTATCTGAAAAGACAGCTCAAATCGTAAATCACTCTTATAGACTTGTCTTTTTGTCTAGTCTCTGTGAGTATAAATAGAAACTTTCCTTTTTCCAAACTCTATTATCAAAATACTCACAAACTGCTTGAGATACTTGTGATGCTAAACATTGATTCAAACATTTTCACAAAATGTTACTGAGTATCAATCTAAGATTTCGATCAATTTATCATCTCACCAACTGGGTATGATTCTCTCTGAATCTGTTATAGTTGTTTTGGTTTATTTCTGTCAAAGGAAATGCGTTGATTTAAAACTTCTCAAATCTGATCTAAAATTATAAAATCTTTTATCTCAATTGTGTAAAATGTTTCAAAAATCCTTTTAAACACAGTTATTACGTCTGTTGAAGTTTATCAAAATATTTCTGTCAGAAATTATTAACTGTAAGTATTCAATTTTGTTCTTTAAATTATTTGATAAGAGATACTTCTTCTTGTTTCTGATGTTCTAAAGTTTTGGCCAAATATCATTTGACGATATTCAGCTTCGATGCCTTAAACTTTTGATCTTCAGAACTCTAAAGAATATCTTTATGATCATTTCAATTAAAAGGCAAAATAGAATGTTATACATTAAAGTTCTTAGTGATTTTGGTCCTTCATTGACAATTGGTTATTAGTTCTTATTGATACACTAAATTAATTTCAGATGAATCACTATGAAAATCACTTAGCACATACCAATCTGACCATTTTGACTTTGCACGTATACGAAAGCACTTCAGTGAAGTACCCAGGAAAGACTCACCAAATGTCCATCGAGCATCTGGTGAAGTGTTGTCTCCTACAATATATCTGGGAGTATATTAGTATGCCGGTCATCATCTCAAAGATGGCTGATGCATATAAGTCACCTTGGCTAGAGGGTCAGCTAAGGAGATCATTGATGAAGAAGATGACCTGCAAAGGACTTATATCCACCTCGGTCCTCTTTAAGAAGGAGATTTGTGGTCATAGCAGAGAATCTTATTTGGCTAATTTCTGGAAGGTTATCTCTAATGACCTTAAGGACAAGGTCCTTCTCCTTCCCCCAGACTTGGAGGAGATCCAAAAGTATTGGCCATCTTGATCCATTCCAAACTCCATGACTGATCTTCAATTAGCCTTGCCCTTTGGATTAAGAATATCAAAGATGATACCCTGTAATGATTTTTTTTTTTAATCTTTGCTTAACATCTACTTGTATATCTTAGATGTAAAGTAATTTCTTGTTGTATTGTTCTTGAATTTAGCAAATCTCTGTAAAATCATGCTTAATCTGTTGAGTTATTAATACAAGTTCAGCAACTATATTCATGTCTATCTATTCTTTTCTCAGCATTCTTCTGATAGCATGAATCTCTGTGTTTTAAATTATGTCGATCTTATGACTGCTTTTAATTTTAATAGTTGTCGATTAGATCATATAATTTTCTACGCAACTCTGTTGTAACCCCAACAACAAATTTTCCTTGAGTATCCACTACAGTGTTTTTTTTGTCTATCTTTAAGTATACTACTCTTCTTTAACTCATTTGATAATTTGCCTTTTGAATTTTACCAACTTACCTTGGTTAAACTCAAAGTCTGTTGAACCAGTCTAAGACAAACTCTTGGTCACGTTCTTATGGTAGACTGCAGCAACTTCAAAAATGACTTATTATGTCTATACAACACTTTTAAGTACTTCTAAGATGGTTTTTCTAAAGATCATCCTTAAGAAGGCTGCAAATTCACTACTTAGTCTCTAAACGTCCGTTTCAAACTACAAGATAACTAGTAGAGTCTGCTGAAAACAAAGTTGTCTATTGCCCACACTAAAGTCTGCTGAAAACTTTGTAAATCATGAAAGGGATTATCTTTAAAAGTATATGGAAATACTTATGTGCTTTAAATCCAAAATCCTTGTGTTTTTAACTAAATATCAAGGTTTTCAACTCTTTTTTTTCAAATGCAACAACAATTCCTGTTTTAGTCCAGACAACTCTAAAATCTCGTATGTCCTCAAAGATTGTTGTAATGAAAGGCAAGGTTAACTAACATCATAATGATACTTTTAACTCTTAGTTGTTTGCCTCTGTAGATAGCTTATTAAGAGAATCAACAATTGGTATATACTTTTGTAAATAACATTTGATATCATCTTAATGAATAACTAATTAGTAACAAGCTGAATTCAAAGCACTCTGTTATACTTTATCTTGTGGAAGATTGACAAAAGGAGATTGGCAGACATTAAGGAAACATGACATAACCCACTAAGATACCTGGATACCTTTGGATTATTAGGAAGAATGTCGTTGTCAAAACATAGTCTCTCCTCAGGAATGAGCACTTAATATGATCCCTGTTGTCAATATTATGCCTCATTCTCTTCAGTCACTTGAAGAACAGGTCCAGGTATGGATGAGAAACTTCAACAGACTCTCGACTCTGCTGAATGTTCAAACGACCTGACTTGATACAGACAGGAGCACTGCACCTCAAAAATCAGGTAAGTAATTACTATACTTCTTCTCTGCTATCTCTCCTCAAGACAATGTACTCTTCAAAACTCTTTTCATAAAAACTTTGTCTTAAATGATGACTTTTCTTTCCCAAGTCATCATTAAACTATTGTTGAAGAATGTCACTGACCCTCTTTAGAAAAAACCTAACAAACTATTGTTGAAGAATGTCACTCGACCAAGAGTTAACTGTCTTTCGAGCTGCAGACGCAATATACTGCTATAACATGATGCCCTTCAGGCTAAAAAATACGGGGGATATTTATGCATGGTGAACAAGATCTTTGGAAACCAGCTATGAAGGAACGTGAAGGCTTATATTGACGACATAGTCATCAAAACCAAGCAAGCCAACCGCATCGAGTACTTAAATGAAACTTTTGCAAATCTCAGGAAGAACAAGATGAAACTGAACCCAACGAAGTGTGCCTTCGGAGTAAAGGCCAAAAAGTTCTTGGGGTATATAGTGAATGAGCGGGGAATAGAAGCGAACCCCGAAAAAATCTAGGCCTTGGTTGATATGAAAGTTCCCACATTGATCAGTGAGGTACATCGTTTGAATGGGCGAATAGCGGCACTAGGAAGGTTCATCGCAAAGTCCGCTGAGAAAAGCTTGCCTTTCTTCAAAACCTTGAGAGGAAGTAATAAGTTTGCTTGAAACGAGGAATGTAACAGAGCCTTTGTCGAGTTGAAAGAATACGTGGGGGCAGTCTGCCCCTACAATCCAACCTGGCACCAGGAGAGACTCTCTACATTTATCTCGCCGCCTCTGATACAACGGTCGTTGCAGTCTTACTGAGGGAAGAGGGGTTAGTTTAGAAACCAATATATTATGTTTCCCATGCACTGACTGATGTGGAGACAAGGTACCTAAACGTGGAAAAGGTAGTACTGGCCCTAATAATGGTTGCAAGGAAGCTAACATACTACTTCCAAGCTCATACACTGGTAGTGTACACTGACCTCCCTCTCAGGAAAATCCTCCAGAAACCTAATGTAGCGGGTAAAATGTTGAAATGGTCGGTCGAGCTCTCTAGCTATGACACTACTTATGAACAGCGTAAAGTAATCAAAGCATAAGTACTTGCAGACTTCGTAGTAGAGACCTCGTTTGTCAAGGAAGATCAAGGCCTGACTACCATGATAGCCGGGCCGAGCTTTTTGACAAACCCTCCCAGCCTGCTAAAAAAAAAGAAAGTTGCGAGCTCTACACAACCACGACTAGCTCACCACTGGACACTTCATGTCGATGGCTCCTCAAGCAAAATAGGCATTGGGGCAAGTCTGTCCCTGCACCCATGAGAGCGATGAAAGATTAGTAAAGCATTCCGGTTCAAATTTTTTGCCTCAAATAATAAGGCAGAGTACGAAGCTTTAATAGCAGGAATTGAGCTCGCACTAAAGCTTGGGGCAAGGCAGGTTGTTATCTTCAGCCACTCCCAACTCGTCGTAAAGCAAGTTTGGGGGGAATACGGGGCTAACCATCCCACTTTATCAAAGTATTTCGAGCTCGCCAAGTAGTTACTAGAGAAGTTTGAATATTGGGAATTGGAACAGGTTAACAGGACAGAGACTACACGGTTGGATTACCTATCAAAGGTCACATTTTCAGAAATCAGTGACCCCCCTCAGAAGTTTGGATATAATTTCTCGAATCCCCATCAGTAAACAAAGAATAGGTTATGCCCGTCAACCCTACAGAAAGATGTTGGATAGATGAGATACAAGACTATACCGAGCATAGAACCTTACCTGCGAAAAAGGACTTGGCCTAGATGTTAAGGAAGAGGCAGCTCGGTACATGGTGGTAGCAGGAGTGCTATATAGGAGGTCATTCATAAAACCCCTACTCAGATGTGTTTGACTTGAAACAGTAGCGGATCTCCTTACCGAGGTCCATGAAGGGGTGTGTAGCGGTCACCCAGGAGCAAGGTCTCTAGCTGACAAAATTATCTTTCATGGCTATTACTGGCCGACCTTGCAGAAGGAGGTTGAGGACTATGTGCGAAGATGTGACAAATGGCAGAGGTTCGCGGACATCCCCAGATTACTTTCAGTACCGCAAACTCCAGTGGTCGCTGCATGGTCCTTCGATATATGGGGAGTCGACCTCATAGGACCTTTTTCAAAAGCTTGAGGAGGCTATGAGTTCTTAAAAGTGGCTGTGGATTATTTCACAAAATGGATTGAAGCAAAGCCATTAGCCAGCATATCCGAGAAGAAGACTATCAGATTCATCCATGATTACATTTGGTGTCAATTCATGCTTCTCTGAGTCATCGTATCCCACCACGACACCCAGTTCTCCACTAAGTTCATCGAAAAATATCAGAAGATGAATTTAAAGAACTGAAAGTCCTCGATTGTTCACAAAATAGGTAATGGCACCAATAGAAATGGCTCTACCGACCATGAGGGTAGCCTACTTTGACGAGCTCGACAACGTCGAAGCTCGGGCGCTAGACCTCGATTTTTTAGAGGAGAAAAGGTTGGAAGCAAGGCTCATGATGATTAATTACAAACAGCTCACCAAAGTTCACCATGAAAAATGAGTCAGGTCGAGATCCATTAGCGTCGGAGACTGGGTACTCAGAAAGATAGAAGTCACAGGCAGAAATGCAGGCAGAACTGAAGCAAGCTATTTCCAAACTGGGAAGACCCATTTAAGGTGACAGGCATAGTTTGCAAGGGGACATATCGACTAGTTGAGCAAGATAGTACTAAACTCAGAAACCCTGGCATGTTGACCACTTAAAAAATATTATCATTAATATATTAGTTTTATACTTCAAGAGCCTTATCAGTGAAAAAGACAAATTACTCAAAACTTGTATTTCCTATTTTATATATTTGTTGAATAATTGCTACGTGCGTGGTCGTTCAAAGATCGCAACCTGTTCTTCGCCATGACAAAATAGATTTCGAAAAACGAATGACTTGAACCTAAAAGGCACCTTGCCACACCAAGGTCAAGTTACGACCTGCTCTTTACTATGTTGAAGAAGATCGTAAAATAAAGGACTTAAGTCCTAAACCTAAAAAGGTACCTCGCCACGCCGAGGTCAATTTACGACCTATCTTCACCTTGTTGAAGAAGACCGTAAAATAAAGGACTTAAGTCCTAAACCTAAAAGGCACCTCGCCACACCGAGGTCAAGCTACGACCTACTCTTCACTATGTTGAAGAAGATCGTAAAATAAAGGACTTATGTCTTCAATCTAAAAAGGCACCTCGTCATGCCGAGGTCAAGTTATGACCTGCTCTACAACATGTTGAAGAAGATCGTAAAGTAAAATGACTTAAGTCATAAACCTAAAAAGGCACCTCGCCACGCCGAGGTCAAGTTATGACCTGATCTTTACCATGATGAAGAAGATCGTAAAATTTAAAAACCAAGTCCTAAATCTAATGGTCACCTCGCTATTTCAAGGACAAATAAACGACCTGAACTTCACGTAGATGAAGAAAGTAAAGAGCGGCATATCATGACAAGTCAAAATGCAGCATAATATACAACTTAAAGTATCACAAAAGAGCAACTCGCACATTAAAGCGAGTTAACCATTTTAACAAAATAATTGTTTAAAGGCTCGCAGGCCCAACGAATTTCTAAAACAGGACAATCAAAAGAAAAATATTATTTCCTTATATGGCCCACCGGCCAAACAAACTCAACGCAGCGAATGAATACACCTACTAAGCTCGACTTTCGACATCATAAACGGTCTTAGCATGCTCGTCTTGATTGGACTTGATGCCCTCAAATTTCTTCAACTTGTAGTCACCATCAAAGTCCACCTCCTCGCCATCAACCAAAGCATCGAGCAGATAAGGGACATTATTATTAAAAGGAGTGGGAGTTACCTAGAGATTGTGACCTTGCTCGGCGTCTTTTCTTAAAATAAGCCCGAGTTCTTTGATCAAACTTTTCGAAGACACCCCACAAGCAGCCGCGACGCGCAGGGTTTGAGCTTTGCCCTTTTTATAGTAAAAAATGAGCTCGTCCATATAGGGCTCCGACTTCTTATACTCAGCAATGATGGCATCAGAGCTTACCGACCTCCTCGCCTTCGATAGCTACTTTTTCAGCTCGTCTATTTTACCCTCCAAGCCTAGCTTCATCTTTGTCAACTCGCCCTGAGAAGTCGGCACTTCACCTTTGGCCAGCTTAAGTTCGATTTGTAACTTAGCCTGGGCAGCGACAACCGTAGCGAGCTCGCCTCTTAACTTGTCGGCCTCCTCGGCGATCCGGTTAGCCTCCTTTACCTTGCCGGCCGCCAATTTCTGGCCCAGTTTCACATCAACACGGGCATTCTCCACATCTCTTTCAAGCTCAGCGACCCGGGCACGAACCTCCTTTAACTCGATCTTGCTGTCATCCTCTCGCTTCTCTCTTTCCAACTCGGCAATACGAGTTACAAATTCCCTCCTCTCTCGACGAGCTAAAACCAGTTTGCTCACAAATGCCTTGATCCCAGAGGCGAACTGCAAGAGAAATACAATGTTAGAGAAAGGAAAAACCACAAAGAAAACAAAGAGGGGGGAGGAAAGAACCCTTACACGAGTGAGGTCGCTACCCATAATGTCTGCCAGGTGCGTGGGTAAGCTGTCATTAAAAGACTCACTTAAAGTCTCGTCGGAGATATTGAGGATGACCCTCTTACCCAATTCGATGACATGGGTACCAGGGCTCAACTCAGTTTTAGCCCATTTTGGAGTGGCCAAACTCGAGGGAGACTTCTCCTCAAGCGACTGGTTAACTGCGCTCTAGACGTTTATCTCCTGTACAGGCTGCTCAGTCACAGCCCCGACAGGCGGTTCCTCGATCCTAAGCTTCTTCACCGGACCAGAGGCAGATGACAACTTAGTCCGTTTTGCCGGGGCTTCGAGCTGGTTACCTTCTCTTTCCCCTTGTCAACGGGGACAACTACTGTGGGGAGCACTTCGGCTGTTCCAGCCAAGCTCGCTGTCAAACGGGCTTTACCCAGCTGCTCATAACGAACGGACTTATCTTTAGCTCGCTTAGCCAAGCTCCTCTTAAAAGCATCAATGTCTTCCATATCTGCAAATATGAAAGAAGGTTAGTACAACAACAAAGCTACAAAAACAGAAAAGGTCATTTAAAAGGACAACCATTTGAAAGACAGCTTGTCTCAAGGTCTCTCCAGTAATCGGGTTACAGTGTGTTAAATAAAAGGTCTTTGTGTCGAAGCCACCCTGAAAAGCTATCAAAGGTAGGAAAAGTGCACATCGGCTCAAGACCATCAACCCTTTTTTTAGGAGAGCCCGACAACATACAATAAATTCTCATCCTGGGTGATTCCCTTCCAGTCATAATATCTAACTTGAGAGCTACCCTGGACGCCGAGTGGGATCTCTAAAGCCTGTTTAGCCGACTCATTATAGCTATCCAGCTTGGTATGGTGGATTAAGGTATAGGGCTCCTCGGAAGGCACGACAAAATTCCACCAAGTCGACTCTATACCATTATAACCTTGTCAGTCTAGTAGGTGACCTTGCCAGGAGGATCGGAAAATAACTTAACTCTAAATTTTGACTCTTGGCCTGAAGCCGGTTATTACCTCGATCGAGGTGAAATTAATGACAGAATAAAGTCATGGTCAGCTCAAAGCCGAGCAGGCGAGTGCAAGCTATGAAGCAAATCAAGATTCTCACGGTGTTCCAAGAAAGATCAAGAGAGACAGTGGAGGTGACATCCAAAAACTCGCAAATAAAGGGATCTAAGGGAAATTAAAATCACAGCTTGAAAAACTCAGATAAAAACCTACTTGGCCCCTCATGGTCCTTAGTCTCCCTATATCAAGCCCCAGGTTGGGCACATAGCCACGGTAGTCCTCGGAGATACAAGGGTACTTCCTCATCCAATCATCCACGTCGGCGATCGTTATTTTGTTCCACCAGTCACGATAGGCTCGCCTAGTGACATCCTCGTTGGTAGCGGCAGCGGCCTTGGATCTTTTCCTCTTTGGTCGTTGAGCTCGAAGGGCATGGTTGGCTTCAAAGGGATACGAGATTGAGGAGGATATAGCTCCACCAGAAAGTGCCCGCAACGCCACGAGCTACGTGATTCTCGTCAAAATATAAGTATAACAACCCAGCCGTGGCACAATCCAACTTCTCAATAATCTGCATCGAGGTCCTAGAAGGTATATCAACGACCCTATAAGGATCATCCGCGAGAACAACTAAACCATCTAAGTTCGCACCCCATGCGAGCAGTAAATCCTTTGTTTCGCTCGGCAAGACGACCTTTTAATCATCATCCTCAGACTTGAAGATTGCCCTACCCTTTTGCGGCCTAGCAAATAAAGGTCCCTGATTGGTGCGTTTAACCCTCATGTTCTCGACGGGTGAACATGAGGAGGAAGAACTTATGGAGGAAATAGCCAAGTGTTGGGATCCTACGACTTAGGCAGAAAACACTGCGAAACAAGCTTGCCAGCAAAAACTCCAGGAATATCAGCTCGTGAAACCCTAGTTCCTATCTCACCAGAACTTTATCTAGAAATTTTACGGTGACTGGAAAACGGGACTAGCAAAATGGTGGAAATGCAAAAATGCACTAAAAATGCACTAAAACTGGAAGAACATAGAATATAGGAAGAGAAGATACTAACTCATGGCTTAGACTCGCAGAAGGACACAAGGAGGTTTCTGAAAAATCACGTTTTAAAGACATAGTGATCGTCGAAAATCGCCTAGGTTGCTGGAGAATTTTAAAAAATTATGGTAAAACTGAAACCCCCGTTTATATAGGGTACTCGAAGTGGTCGGGTCGACCCGCATAAAAACATGCGGATCTTGACACGACAACGTTTCGAAGGAATTGATACGGCCATTATTTGAATTCAAAAAAGACGCGTCGCCTAGCTCACTTCGAGACCCTCATCAATAAATGCACACGCGTTTCAAGAAGACACGCGTCCCCTGAAGCCATCAAAGAAGAATCGAGTGGAGATTGCGCGACCTTAGTCTGGACAGCTTGGCTTGCTGACTGACAAACTTACTTCACACCTCGAGGATAAATGCTCTCCTTGAGAAGTAGCTTGGGCTCAGCCCAAGTCCTTACACGTGGCATTAAACACCATGACTAGGCCAACCAGGTGGCTGCTGACGAGGTCATCCATAGAGTGAGCTCAGGATAAACAATAGCGAGTTCGATCTTGACGACCTGTGGACCATGATCAACCAGGTCGCCTTTAAACACTTGGAATCTACATGCAGGATTCGTTGGCCTCCTCGCCAAGCAAACAGTGCAACCTAGGTATATCCTAGGCTGACTACTTGAGCAGCTCGCAACATCCTCAACCATTGCACCATCGTTCAGCTCGGCATAAGCAGAGTCCATCATGGAACTATCATTCCACTGAGGAGAGTCCTATTACAACTCAACTCTCCCAGCTGTCCCTGACAGACATACTACCGTGATTCGTAAGTTACAGGATCTCATCATGTTTACCTAATCCGAAATTATCTAGGGTTGCAAACTATTCCCTTATAAATAGTAGCACCAGAAACATCAAACAGTACGTGCAAATTATACAAAAAACTATACTCTGTTGAGCATTATTTTCTCTCCGAAGTATTTCTAATTCTCACACCGGAGGGTTATTACTGGGACATCTCAGCCTCCTTAACGGTATCTTCTTTGTTGATCACAGGCTCATATACCTTCTTTCTTAAAGAACACATCAAGAACAATCCCTACAACATTAGCCGGAATCCTACTAGACTAAACACTTGGCTCTTACGTGGAACAGACGTGGTCATCAATACTTTTTGCGTGATCAAATGGTTACGGGTTTAATTTGATTATTTGTTAGTAAAGATTGTAATCAAATGTATAGACTTGATTCTTAACGAAATTGAAATCATATCAAATTGTCCATTTTACTTTATACAGATGCAAAATGAATGATAGCTTTGGGTTTGAAATATGGTTCCACAGTTCCACTCATTACATCCATTTGTAAACTTTAAAGAAAAGTTTCAATTAATAATATATCAAGTACAAATGAAACATATAAGGCCGTTATTTTCAATAATAAATACTTTCTTTTAATGATAAAAAAAAAAAAAAAAAACTCAAAGAAACTAATGTTTATACAAAGCAACAACTGATAATATGACCACAAATAAGAAAAGGAAAAAGTAAGAGTAAAAAAGAACCAATGCATATATATATATATATATATATATATATATATATATATATATATATTGATATTGTTTGCCTAAGATAGGGTTTATGTACAAAAACTTTGTTTGGTGTCGTGTTTTTAAAACACAACTTTTTTCTTATAAATGTATTTGAGATATCATTTCAAAACACAGTTTTTTTCTTAGCAGCATTTTAAAATCTACGTCTTGGGAAAAAGCTGGGAATTTTAGCGTTTTAAAATGAAGTTACGTTTTGAAAACGCAATTTTCTGCCACGGCATTGAAACGCAAATTTTGCTAATATGCTTTATTTTATCCCTGCGATTTAGCCAAAACGCACGATCAAACGAACTCTTATACTTAAAGAAGTTAACGACATGAAATAGATGTTACAATAAACAATTTAGTATATATATATATATATATATATATATATATATATATATATACATGGAATAATGATCTAACAAAAAAAAAAAAAGTGTTCTTTTAGCCTTAGGTTACTACTTATAAATTCAAAAGTTGTGAAACTATTTTTCGAGATGATATCCCTTGCTTTCAAGACAAGTGTGTGTGTGTGTGTGTGTGTGTGTTTTATTGTGACTCCTTACTAATAAATTGTATGTAGCAAAAAATGAATAATTGACCTATTTGATCACTAAACATTCGAATTTCAAACCAATTATTATGCCCTAATATTATTATTAATTTAAAACATCCATAATTATATCTAGTTTTTTGTACGTCGTGTAAAGAAGGTGAAGTTCCAAATTTTATTTTGTTATCTTGTTAAATATAGCTTATTTTTACCTGGCGAGTCCACTTCTAAGATTCAAATATTTAAGTGTACAAATTCTATCATACCATAGATCAGAACATTATTTTAGGAAAAATATTTAATTTGATGTATCAATCAGATAAAGTATTATTATTGAATATTGATTATGTTTGGCCATCTTTAGTTAATAAATTTAAACTATTTTTAAATCCTTTAATTGTAACTAAATTAAAGTTTTACTCAAACACGTTAGCTCATTTGTATGTTTATTTGTTTTATTTTTTATTTTTGCTTTTGGGTACAAATAAGTTGGCAAAATAAGATTCACCCAAAGTTCCAACCTTTAAATTGTAGTATAGATGTAAGTTTTTATTTATATTCTGTTAGGCCCGGTTTACATGAAAATGGAATCAATTGTGTGGAATTGATTTCATGAAATTAATTAATATTGTTAACTATTATTAGAATTATATTTGAAATATGAATAAATTATTGAAATTTTAAAATTAATAATTTGAGGAGTCTCAATCCTTATGGATGTGGTATTTGGATTTCTAAGAGCATCTCAATACTATCATCTAATTTTCCTATGTGACATGTTTAAAGAAGAAGACCTCTTTTATGTGGCAAAAAAATTAAAAGATAGAGAGTCCTCTTTCTAAACGTGCTCCAATGCAAGATTCTTTTAGAACATTTTTTCAGGCTTGACATTGTTTTATAATTAGTTATAAAAAATAAAAATTACTCTTAATGTAACTGATTGACGGTAAAATAATTAGTTATAAAAAATAAAAATTACTCTTAATGTAACTGATTGACGGTAAAAAATAAAAGCTGACGCTAAATAACGAAAAGATATCCTCTAGGTGATCCTGTAGAAGTAGAGAATCACGTAGATGATGTCTTCCCAACTAAATATCACCTCATCTCTACCTCAGCATAAGAGGTTTGCATTTAAGAAGATTTTTTATTAGATAAATGATTGCATTAAAGAAGCTCTGATAATTAAAATCCTAGTAAAAAAGACAATTATAGCCATGTGTCTATTTATATTTATCAGTCATTTGGTCTCAACAAAATCATTTCTACCGTTCTTTTCAATCGTCGGTTCATCTCTTTATAAAATTTTTCTATGCATGAGAATAAAATAGTGATTATATTAACTAAGTAGCGCTAAATCTTATTTTTTGATATTTAAGTTATTTTTATTTAACTATGTTTATTATAACATTTGTTTTTTATTTTAGTTTAATGCATTTTTCATGCTTTATTGATGTATATAATTCAAAATTTCACCAAATAAAAAAAGAACGAAAATCTCGCTTTTTTTTGTGGAACTATAATATTATTAATGTCTAATGTTTATCATGAAAAATTATTAAGAAGTACTTATCTATAATTCGGAGGTAATATTGTCAATTGTCTTAATTTTATCTTTGTATTCCAATTTGTTTCGTTTCTAACCAATAATACAATATAAATATGTAGCACACTAGTAATCACTTTCCCTATATTATCAAACACTATTTACGAATTTAATCCACATTCCTTTTTATGAAATCCCATTACTAATAATGAATTCTTTAAAGTAAATTTCAGCTTCATATATTAATCGAGGCTTAAAACTTCTCCAATGCAATTATCTATTTAGTAAAAAATACTAGACACGTAGGAAAGATATGTTTTTCTATAAAAAACTTCTCCAATGTAAATCTCTTATGCTGAGATGGAGTGATGTAACATTCAGTTGTGAATACATCATCTACATGATCCTTGACTTCTAGAGGGTTGCATAGAGGATGTCTTTCCATTCACGTCATTTACAGTCCGTTTTCTTTTATTTTTTTACTGTTGATCAATTACAATATAGAGTAATTTTTACTATTTGTAATTAATTTTAAAAATTATCATGTGTGAAAAAATGGTCTAAAAAAAGTCTTGTATTGAAGCACGTTTAGAAAGAGGATTCTCTATCATTTAAATTTTTGTCACATACAAAAAATATCATCTTATTTAAGCGTGCCACATAAAAAAAATTACTCCATGATAACGTTAGAATGCTCTTAAAACAATTAAAATAGAAGAAATTCTATTGTCCAAATAATAGACATGATTACATGTTAGCATTCCCACATGAATACATTACGAAGGTAGAGAACCAAAAAGTAGAAATAATTGGGGTGGGGTGGGGGGACATAAAAGAATGGAGTATGGTCGCCAACACACCGTGTGGGCTAATCATTATCTCTCTTCCCTTTACACTAACTTGGAATACACCCAACAAGCTATATATATTCAAGATTCCTTAAAGCAATTGAAATTCGATCTCGTTACCAATACTATATGCTTTTAAGGATCATCTACCGATTCTACCCTATCTTGTTATAGTTAATTATGGTTAAGGTTTTAATTAATTTTTCGTAGGTAAAGCACTTTTTCCATCTTTATCGATCACTTTTAACGATTATCCCATGTTAACCAACTAGGATAATACTAAACAAATATAATAAAAAGTGTAAAGCCGTTTTTCTCTCGAGGGAAATTATGATTAGACCTTAATTACTTTTGCGACATTTCTATTAAGCGAAAAATCTTTTAAAATTTTCAACCATGCCCTATTATCTTTCATTTTGTTTTTAAGGGGCCACTTCGTTTGTTTTTTGTTACTTTTCTTTCCTCAGAATTTTAACACGTGTAATGATTTGAAAATTTATGTGCAATTGACAAAAATAAAAAATGCGCTTTCACAATATTCTACAACACGAATTACAGGTGTTTAAAAATCTTCTCATTAAAAAGAAAATGACAAAATATTTAAATATCTATTATACAATTAAAATTGACTCTTACGTGTGCAATTGTGAGAGACAATTACTGGCCAAGATTTACCGAGTTACTAAAATCTAACGACTGTAATTTATTCAAATTTTCACACACGTGAGTGACAGTTTCTGCGTCCGACTCTCTCTCCCCAACTTCCCCGTACGACTCTCTCCTTTCTCTCCCCGAATATTCTCTCTCTTTCCTTCTACCATGGAAAAGGAAAAGGAAAATGATTGTGAGTTTGTAAAGGATTGTGGTTTACCCACGAAAATCCAGCGCCCCAATCTCTCTCTTAACTCAGTCTCTCCAAGTTGAAGGCTCTCTCTCCGTCTTCGGCAGCCTCTATCCGTCTCTGGCATCCTCTCTCCGTCTCCGGCTTGATTCCAACCCCGTACGAAGGTCAGTCCCTTCCCAATAGCCTGCTTCAATTTGATTTTGTTTTTTTTTCCCCTTCGATTTCCAATTTATTCTGTAACATCATTCAGAATTGATGTTTTGATTTTGTTTTTTTTCCCCTTCGATTTCGTTTCTAATTTATTCTGTAACATCATTCAGAATTGATCATTTGAGTTGTATGAATCAATTTATTGCTGGGATTGATTTGTTTGGTTAAAAATCTGGGTGTTTTCATTTGAGTTGTATGAATCGATTTGTTGCTTGGATTGATTTGTTTGGTTTAAAATCTGGGTGTTTTCTGCACCGTCTTCGTTCTCTTCTTCCAGGTTCGTTCTCAGTTTTGGTTGTTCTCCACTGGTACACTCACACTAACACACACTAATTGTATCATATGGGTTTAAGGATTAATTTTTGTTGAATCTAGGTTTTTGTGGGCTATGGGTGGTGTTAGTTGGTGTACATGCTCAAGACAGTATGCCAAGCCCATTGCAATCCTCATCCTCATTAACCAGTCCAAGTGCTCTGCTTCTCTTACTGCAGGATTCACAAGAAATAGATGAATCGTAAATAACTTCAACTAAGACAAATAAATAATGACACGTAAATATTCCAATTTTTCCACTTTCATAAACATACATTTTAGGCAATTTTTAATCAAGAAATTAAGGCTACATTTGATTTCAAGGAAAGGGGAAAACGTATGGAAAGCACAACGAAAATATAAGCATTATTATGAAGCCAAATTTATCAATTCATGCGTAATTTATAATGATATGAACAAGTCTGATAGACCATTGCCGAAACTCTTATATGTTTCCAAATGTTTCCTCTTTTTCATTTTCCTATCCTTCTTATTTTCCTGGAACCAGAAAGAGCCATAAATTTCCAAGTCATAAGCACAAGATGAATTTAACTGAGTTTCATGGCGAGCTTTATTTAAATTTTTTTTTCCCAACAATAGCTCATTAGCAGCCATTCAGGGTTTCTATAACTCATAAGAGCACCCTCATGTTTTTATAGTTTTGAAAAAATAAATTCTTACAATGTCAAAAAAAAAAAAAAAAAATTCTTACCGTGTTGTCAAAATGACAAATATATTTACAAAGTTCTTATTTCTTACAAAGTTTTTTATAAGAAGGGGAATACTTATTTGAAGTTCTTGCAAATTTGAAATGGGTATTCCAATTTATTCTCTAACATCATTCAGAATTGATCATTTGAGTTGTATGAATCGATTTTTTGATTTGTTCTTCCGAAGCACTTGCTATTGCTGGGATTGATTTGTTTGGTTATTGACTTGATTTTGAATTAAAAATTTGGGTGTTGAGGTTATGGGCGCTGAGATTTGTGGACTCTAAAAGAGGAGAGGTATATCAGTATAACACATTTGTGGATTGTAAAAGAGGAGAGGTATATCAGTATACCTTTGTGGATTGTAAAAGAGGAGAGCCCAAGTAGTGCTGGCCTGCTGGGTAGTTCATGAACTCGAGGTTTTGTTTGGATGGGAGAAGTATTTTCTTTCATCGAAAAATAATTGCTTGGGATATTAGACAAACAATCATTCTTCGGTTCTTTTTGTTTTTCTTTTTTCCGAAAAATACCCCCCTTCCAGCCACTAAAATCTTATATCAATGAAAAGAAACTGAAAATCAACCTTTTATTCAAACAGACTGCTCTGAAACTATTCCCTCACGCACTCCCCCTTCTTACCAGTGGCGGATCCAGAAATTTTTTTCAGTGGGGTCACAAATTTTGATAAAAATTTAGCAAACTCTAACAAATCATACAAAAAAAAAAAAAAAAAAAACCTAATTTTAACCCCAAATAAAATGCCCTAATTTTAGATAAAATAAAGAGGGAAAAGATTCAAGAAAATGAGTGTTACTTACCGAAATCGACGAAAATTGGGAGATTTTTGAGAAGATTGAAGTCTAAAGAAGCAGTTCACACTCCACAGTCCGGCTCCGGCGCGATCGTCGTTGGAGGAGGGCGGAGGCTCAAAGACAACATCCGGCCCTTCAAATCTTCAAAGTTCAATCCTTTGGCCTTCGAACTTCGATGTTGACTTGTCGGGGAGGAGACTCTCCTCCGCTCCATCCAGCAGTTCTTCTTCTTCCGTCGTCCTTTGTAACCATAAGTTTCTTCCTTTTTTTTTTTTTTGTTGGCTGTTGTTTAATTGTTTTGCAACTTGCATAGTTGCATCTCTCCCTCCTTGGCTCCCTTCCGGCTTCCAAGTTCAGCGGGGTCACACAAATTTTCAGTGGGGTCACACACTAAAACGGTACCGTTTTACAATGGAAAAAAAAAATTCATGTGAGTGGGGTCACTTGCCCCCCCCACCCTTGGCTGTGCATCCGCCACTGCTTCTTACCCCCCCTCCGTGCGGAGTTCTCGGCTGATTGACAGATCATTGTAAAACATAATTTCCTTTTATTTAGCAATAATTCTTCAAATGTTTATTTTACAATTAACAGTACCTGGCTCAATATTGATATAGCTGGTCCAGGAAGCCTTGCTGTAGAATATACATAACATTCAGTATCATAGACAATGTGAAAACCCAAACCAATCAAATTCCCTTCACTGACTATTTGCAATTTATATTTATAACATATTCATCTTGCTATTTTGATTTAAATTAAAAGTACCAGCTATGATTTTCACTTTGTTATTTTGATTTAAGGTTGAAATTTTGAACTGGGTTGTTCTTTTTTCAAAAATTCTATTTTGTTATTTTGATTTAAGGTTGAAATTTTGAACCGTATGGTTGAACCATATGGATAATAAACTCTCTAGAAAGGTTTTTTTTATTTTTTTTATTTTTTTATGGAATGTAAAATATGAAATGAGGACCATTTTTGGATAATAGACTCTCTAGACAAATTGCTTTGGTCTTTTGTTGATTCTTATGTAAAGCATCGGTGTTTGTTATTGTATATTAAGTTTGCAACATTTGAAACAACTTTAGCATTGGAGCCAATCAACCAAAAAACATATAATTTTCCTGAGGATTGACTACAAATGACTTTTTTAAAAAAAAACTTTTTTAATCCTGTTTGGATTGATTGTATATTGATTAAGCGGTTATTTGATAAATTTCAATCTTATCATCAAGAAAAGAGGGATTTTTTTGGCTTCCTAGAAGATTGGTTGTCAGTACATCATATGACCTTTGTTAATTGCTCAACTCATTCTGTTATCTTATTCCCTTTTATTTTGGGTATGGATGTTGGTATTTATTTTGATTCATTCTTTTGTTTCTCTTCTCTGAATTGTTGTATTCTCTGAACCTCTTCAATAGGCCTCGAGGTAGAAATCTCAGTTGATGCAATTAAAAAATTTGCTTGCGAGATCTTATCTCACCTCACAGAAGTTTGGAGGTACTGGAGGTATGTACTTCCTGTCAGAAATTGACACTGCCTTGGACATTTTATGTTTTATACGTCTATTACAGGAAACTTGAATGTTTATATCTATGATAAAAAATATATATAATAGTACATAGTTTAATCTATAGCTTTCTTCAAAATACAATAGGAGAAGAACTTAAACTATTGGCAAGAAAATGAAAAGTCTTTTCGCCCATCTCTTAATCATATGCATGTAAAAATGTAATGCCTTTTTTTTTCTCCCTTGCAAAAGGTCATTTCATATTACAAAATCTCCTTCTCCTCCTCAAAATCCCTTATCCCCGTTACCAGCACATGCCACTTCCCCCTTATTCTCTCCGTGTGTGTGTGGTCCAATCTTAGTGTACTGTGATTTTTGACCAAAATTGGAGAGAAATGGCGGACAGCTGGTAGACGTGTATCGCCATTGTGAGCTCCATCCGGTGCAAGGTGAAGAAGTGTCGTGAGGAGTGCAAAAAGAGCTGCCCTATAGTCAAAACTGGTACCCTTTTTTCCGTTCTCTTTTACAGCAGTTTCTGTTACATAATTTGCCAAGCTTATATTACCTGGCCTTGATTCATCAGTTGATTAATGATATTCGTGGCAAAAACTTGGACATGAATTCAAGGGATTGAGGTGCAACTCCATATCATAAATTTGATGTCAAACAGTATGGAAAAAATAAAATAAAAAAAGGGTATGTTTGTGTTATAGATGTTTGCAACCTGCTTTAGCCTTATCAAATTAATTCAAGTATTAGAAATCAAGATCTTATACTTAAAATTTTCATGTGTAATGTCATTTACTACTGCAAATAGTATTCCTTTGTATGATGATATGATTACGAGCTAGTGTGATGTATTATTTTGAACAGGATATGAAGTGCATCAAAAGTTGCCATTTGGGTTTTCGGCACCCTCCAGAATCAACAACACCAACAAGATCCTTAGTGGTTTGCCAATATTTGAGTGTCACTTCTTTCTAACTCTTACCTCTGAAAAACAAAGACAAAACTTAAATAAAATAAATTGAGAGTGGAGGATGCCCTCAATGCAACAAAGGTGTGTTTTGAAGCAATTCATCTAATCCATGGGATGTATTTTTGGATATGTTACCTAGCTGTCATTCATTAATTTCATATGCATATAACCAATCCAAAATTTCCAACTTCCTACACGCAGCTGTTGAGGAAAGCATTGGCAGAGAAGCTGAGATTGTTTAGAGGACATTACTCATTGGGGTACCCAACAAAGTTAATTGCAAAAAATGCAGGTGTCGATGGAAGTATTGTGATCGAGAACGTAATTGTTGACTAAGATAAATCAATTTAAGTTACTATTGTGTACATGGGTGACAGAGTTTCATGCTATTTAACCTAGTGGTAATAGTCAAGTATGGCCTTTAGACCCGACATTTTATGTTATATGGCCTTTGACTGCGTCAAAGAAGCGGAAGACATAAACTTCCAAAAATACCCATCTTAAAGTATGCGTGGTAGATTAACCGACCATTAATCGACCATTAAAACCGACCAGTAGATTAACCGATCCTAACCGACCATTAACCGACTATGGAAAAGTTCTTAAGGATATTGTGGTAGATTAACCGACCATTAATCGACCATTAAAACGACCAGTCTTAAACTAATTTTGGTGGATTAATGGTAGATTAATTGACCATTAAAACGACCAATCATAAAAATTTTGGTGGATTAATCGACCCTAACCGACCATTAAAACCGACCCTTAAAATCGACCATTACAAACGGCCAGTGGTGGATTAATCGACCATTACAACTGACCATTACAACTGGAATTTTGACTAAACTGCAGATTACAGGATAAAGATACATAATAATTCAATTTTGAGTAGAAAATTTGCTACAAAATAGTATCCAAGATTGATTTCAAGGATTTTGGAGTAGATCAAGATGCATGGCAGTGTCCGTTTTTGATCTCCTCCAGCTCTGGTCGAAGGCTTCCGTGCACTTCTTCGGGTCATTATGAGAGCACCGAAACCGGGTGATGGCCACTAAGGATTTCTGCGGCCATGAATCCCTTTGAAATCAATTCCTTATTAGCTACGTAATTCAGTCAAGCTGAATTATCGGCATCAGCCATCTTTGAGGTGATGGCCCGCATACCTACATATAACCAGAAGACTTGTTGCACATGGCAATTTATCAAATGCTTTCCAAACATTTGATAACTCTTTCAGGATCTTCTCGTGATGTTCATGTATGCTAGCGAGTTCCGATGGACGGATAGGTATACGCTAATCGATTTCTAGGACTTGAATACATTTTGAGAAAATTTGAATCATAATTTTGTATCTAGTGTAATCGATAAGCGGTTTGTGAGTTTATTCATAGTAGAGTTTGGATGAAGAAGGAGCTCTACTTAAACTCATGGAGGTTAGGCGAAGGACGTTCAATAATGGAGATTTCTTGTAGGGTTGTCCTTCTAAACACGCCTTGGCCCCTTAGGTAGGTTAAAGTTAGATTTTCTCAAGATTCTTGGAAAAGATTTTGATAATAAAGCTTTTTCAAGATTCTTGGAAAAGATTTTGATAATAAAGCTTTTGTCAAGATTCTTGCGGGGATAGGTAGATTAATCGAATCGACCATTAAACGACAATAAAACCGACCGGTGGTTAATCGACCACTAACCGACCTAAAATAAAGTCGTTTAGTGGTCGGTTAGGGTCGCGTAATATACCATAAAATGTACACAAGGTCGGTTAGGGTCGCGTGATCTATTATTATGTACGTTGTTAGTACTTTTTGCTTTACTATTCATAACACTTTTAACTTTTCGAAAAATACTTTTTACTTTTTACTATTATTTATGTACTCCTTGTCTCCTTGACATGTTCCCAAAAATTCCTACTTTAATTTTACACGGATATTAATAAATAGTTTGACTCCTTGTTCCCAAAAATTCTTACTTTAACGTTACAGATATTAAGAAATAGTTTGACTCCATCCCTTCAAAAGCTTAGTATATTTTACTTATAAATACAGCAAGTTAGCAAGTCTCTCCCACGGATAATATCACCCTTCATTTCATTTCACTCTTCGGGTTTTTTTTTCCGCAAGAACAAATTTGAAGCAACATGAACTCGTGCAAAGAGACCAAAACAAAAATGGAGTTGTGATGAACCGATGTTGCGATGATGGAGTTGGAGTTGCTCTTGCGATGGAGCAACTACAACTACTACAAAGAAAGCCACAAAAGCCCGTGGAAGTGCACACCCAGAAGGAAGGTCGAAAGGATTAGGAGCATTATGTGGAAGCGCAAGTGCGAAGATAATCATGGAGTTGTTATAGTGATTGATGATGATTAAATGAATGTATTGCTCCGTGGTCTATTATTATTATTATTATTATTATTGGATATGTAATGTATTTCTGTTTGTTGCAATTGGAGCTCTGAAGTTGCAAATGTTATGCTTTGTAAGTTGCAAATGTCACCAAAGGTCGGTTAATAGTCGATTAGGGTCGAGTAATCCACCATATGGAAAATCAAAGTACACAAGGGTCGGTCAATGGTCGAGTAATCAACCCACATTAGCTAAGGCAATTCTAATCGACCCACTCCTTTAAAAATGGGTCGATTGATCGACCAATTTAAAATTTAAACGACCCGTTTTATAAGCGAAACGCAACATAGTTCAATTGAAAACGAAATATCCAAAGCAACTGGAACTGCCATATCAAGATAGCGATTACAAAAAGCAACGTATCGTACACAATAAATCTGTTTATAAATTAAGGATCAAAGTTATTACAAAATACATCAACGGCGTACTTTTTCCCTCCAATTTGCACAAGGGTCGGTTAATGGTCGAGTAGCCAACCCACATTAGCTAAGGCAATTCTAATCGACCCCTTTAAAAATAGGTCGATTGATCGACCAATTTAAAATTTAATCGACCCATTTTATAACTGAAAGCGCAACATAGTTCAATTAAAACTGAAATATCCAAACCAAACTGGAACTTCCATATCAAGATAAGCGATTACAAAAGCAACATATACGTACACAATAAATCGTTTATAAATTAAGGATCAAAGTTATTACAAAATACATCAGCGTACTTTTCCCTCCAATTTGCACAAGGGTCGGTTAATGGTCGAGTAACCAACCCACATTAGCTAAGGCAATTTTAATCGACCCACTCCTTTAAAAATAGGTCGATTGATCGACCAATTTAAAATTTAATCGACCCATTTATATTCACAAACTGCAACATAGTTTAATTACTGAAATATCAAAACCAAACTGGAACTTCCATATCAAGATAACTGATTACAAAAGCAACATATCTGTACACAATAAAATCTGTTTATAAATTAAGGATCAAAGTTATTACAAAATACATCAACAGCGTACTTTTCCCTCCAATTTGCACAAGGGTCGGTTAATGGTCGAGTAACCAACCCACATTAGCTAAGGCAATTTTAATCGACCCACTCCTTTAAAAATAGGTCGATTGATCGACCAATTTAAAATTTAATCGACCCATTTATATTCACAAACTGCAACATAGTTCAATTGAAAACTGAAATATCCAAACCAAACTGGAACTTCCATATCAAGATAACTGATTACAAAAGCAACATATCTGTACACAATAAAATCTGTTTATAAATTAAGGATCAAAGTTATTACAAAATACATCAACAGCGTATTTTTCCCTCCAATTTGCAATATGTTCGTTTTTTACGAGATATGGAGACTCATCGATGCTCAGACACTCAATGTACTTCAATGCAAAAATCCCACATTCACCCCTGTGATACATTCAATCAAACCACAAATTAGCTCTTACGGTCAATAAACAATTTCAACATACGTCAATTAAAAAAAAAGTAATAAAAAATAGATCACTCACGTTGCCGCCTGTTTTTCTGTTTTTAGATCCCTGTGATAATCAATGGCAGCTAACTGAACTCCAGCCCTTTTTGCGATTTCTGGAATGAACTTCAAAAAAGGGAGGAGAGCCCCATGCAATTGACCAGGAGTCAAAACACTTCTGTCGGGGTCGTATATAATGAACTTTCCACTATGGAACTCAAGGTCCGCTGCAAACCAGTGTTGATTGTGGAAGATAGGAAAGTAAATACGAGTACATTCGGACCATGGTTTCGCAAATATCTCCATATCTTTTTTCCATGTTCCATAGGCAAAGTCGAGTAGACCTTCCGACATAATGTGGTGCGGGTCATGTTGGGATATCAAAAATTCTGTAGAAAGTACATTGTAGAATGTGGTATCAAGAATCGTTCGGTCGTTGTTTCTGCCGAACGATAATGGATACATCCTTTGTCTCTCCCGCATCATAAGGATGCAAACATCGATATCTTTGAAATTAATAGAACAACTTACCTCATCAGAATCAAACAATAATGTAAGGTTAGAATGCCATTAATTAATAGAATAACTTACCTCATCTAAAAGATATTCCGTAGACTTGCAAAATATGTTGAACCACTCAACTTTCATCTTTATTCCACGTCTAACAACAAAATCACTGTGAAAAGAAATAAATGCAACTACTTAAAAAAATAAACTAATAAAGGGAATGAAATTACAGAGTATATACTCTTCTCTTAACAGAATAACAAACAGAATAACAAACCATTACATCATCATTACATTACAAAACTAACTAGCTAAACTAACTAACTAACTGAATTAACAAACTGACAGCTTCACTTTGCATTAGTATGTTGATCACTAATAGCTTCATGTTGATCAGTATTATCTTCAATATCATCAAAAAACAATAAACTAATAAAAAATAAACTAATAAATATTTGTACTTAAAAGTTTTTATGTATTCAAAGAAAGGAGTATTACTCTTCAGTCGCATTTGTTAACCAACTTCTCATCACTTGGACCTTTGACTCATCCGGAACCTGGAATAGATCAGGTTTCGAGCCATCTACAAAAATTCTTTGCCATATTTGACCATCAAATATGGGGTCAGCTAGCATTGCCTTTTCTTTCGGCTTTGGCTTTTCAGTGGTGAAGGGAGTTATTATTTGGGCCGATGGTTTTCTAGTTCTCTTTGTTCCCATTGGCAAAATATTTTCGCTTCCGACACTATGTTTTCTTTTCCTTTTCTTTTCCCTTTCTTCCTCCCTTTCTTTTACCATTTCATTCTCTATTTTTTTCTTCATGATGGTGTCAATGAGATCCCTAATGGGAGTGGTATCAAGAGTGGGAGTGGGAGTGGGAGTGCCGGTGATAGTAGGAACAGGAGTGAGAGTGCTGCTGGTGATAGTGAGAGCGGGAGCGAGAGTGGGTGTGGGAATGGTAGTGATAGTGGCAGTGGGAGCACTGGTAGGAGTGGGAGTGCTGCTGGTGATAGTGAGAGCGGGAGCGAGAGTGGGTGTGGGAATGGTAGTGATAGTGGGAGGAGCGGTAGGAGTGGGAGGTAGTGATAGTGGAGGGAGCGAGAGTGGGTGTGGGAATGGTAGTGATAGTGGCAGTGGGAGCACTGGTAGGAGTGGGAGTGCTGCTGGTGATAGTGAGAGCGGGAGCGAGAGTGGGTGTGGGAATGGTAGTGATAGTGGCAGTGGGAGCACTGGTAGGAGTGGGAGTGCCATGGTGAGGTGGTGACTGCCGGTGGGAGTGGGGGGGGGGTGTCTGCAACCTCCTTGCCTCAACAATTACATCATCCTGCAATTTGAAAAAATGTCACAATAAGCTAACTTAAGAAATTAAGAGAAATCAAAACAAAAATAAATATAAAAGTAAACCAGTTTTTGGTCTAAGGCGGTGATCTTTTGGTTCATATCAACCATATGCTCCTCAATAGTCAGCCTATGAGCATCGATCTTCTGGTTGATCTCAGCCATATGCTCCTCAATAGTCTGCCGATGAGCATCGATCTTCTGGTTGATCTCAACCAAGTAATCCAAAATGTCTTTCATCCCCATTAGTAGGAGGGGCTTCTATAAGAAACTCCTCCACTAGGTCAGGGGAGCGGGATCGTGGAGATCTCGATCTGTGGGAAATCGTGTGACAAAGGAACAAGAGATTCGCCAATTCAAAAACAATAAAAACTTCATTAATGATTATCGAGATCAATGGAAAAATTTTTGTATATCCAAGATTGCAATAATCTTGATTTTTCGACCTCCAATTACACATTCTAGGAATGATGGGATTTTCGTTGTCCCTATATTTTGGAGCCCAAAACATCTCTAAATTCAGAAAGGACTGAAACATCTCGAATGCCCAAACCTAACAAAAGTTATATGTTAGAAACAACAAAAGAAATGAGAATAGTTTATTCTCATTTGATATTAAATTGAATTCAATTGTTTACCCGTAATGCAAATGGGAAGCCATAACGTATTAGTTTTCACACCAACTTTATCCGAAGATTTTTTCACCGAATGCAACAGGTTGGGATAAGTCCTTGTTCCCCACGGATATTTGTTGAATAGGTCCAAGTCGTCCACGATTTCTAAAAAGCCCAAGTCAATCGAAGTACTCGATTCCTTGGCTCTCAAAACAGCCTCATATACTACGGCTAGGCCCAACTTATATCTGTCTAGCTCTGATTTTGCATTGAGAAAAGCTTCGTTTAATGCCTCAGCTTCACGACTTTTTCCCTCCCGCAAAATATTCATCACCAACCTTTTGTTGCGGGGATGGACCTCTTATAATCTTCCTCATCACCGGGATATAATCCTGTGATGATGGTGTAATCAGAGAAGCCAAATCTGACATTTTGACCCCCTATACGAAACCACAGATCATTTATGTCAGGTGATTGAATCCTCAAAAACACCAATGCATGAAGCAGTTGGCCAGATATTTTCATATTGTCTCTCATTTCATACAACTTCCCAAAGCAAGAAGCAGTGAACATTCTCTGATGTTCTTCATCTAATTTAGAATATACTTCGCCGATCACCTTCGCCTAAATCGCAAGTGACCTTGCAGGTACCTTTGTGTTGGATCAATTAAGAATGCCATATTCTCTCTGTAATAGAAATGCAAATTGTAAACATTTTCATCACATTAAAACATAAACACACATGGTAATGTTTATCAAGATTCCAGCCTTGAACATTAATGACAAATTTTCAGAAATGCAAATTGTAAACATTATGTTTAACACATTTGGTCATTATGTTTCAAATTTTCAGAAATGCAAATGCAATTTTTCAGAAATGCAGATTCCAGCCTTGAACATTATGTTTCTGATTTTTAATTTTCTGAAAACTACTAATTGATTTTTACAACAAGAATCACATAGGGTAAAATCAATAATCGACCTTACGTTAAACACTAAACCCCAGTAATCGACGCTCCCCGACATTGCGTTAAACCCTAAACCCCAGTAAGTAATCGACCAATACAATAATCGACCAACACAATAATCGACCTTGCATACAGAACGAGAATGTACGGATTACCTTTTTGTGAAGAATTGAATGTTGGAGGCAATGGTGATTTGCTGAGAAAGGACTAGAACCAAGAACCAATACGAGATAAGAGTTTGAAGGAAAGTGATTTTTCTGATGATAAAAACTTTAATTTTATGTGGAAGTTCACTGGTCAAATAACGTAGGTAGATCGTCTCACATGCATACGCAGAACAATGGTTAATGGTCGATTATGGTCGATTAACCGACCTTGTATGATGGTAGATTACGCGGCCCTAACCGACCATTAACCGACCTTGTGTACAATTAGATGGTAGATTACGCGACCCTAATCGACCATTAACCGACCTTGTGTACAATTGAATTTCACATGGTGGATTACGCGATCCTAACCGACCTTGTGTACAATTAGATGGTAGATTACGCGACCCTAACCGACCATTAACCGACCTTATGTACAATTGAATTTAACATGACAAACAGAATGAGCTTGACTATTACCACATTACCACACCACAACAGAGCAATACATATCCAAAAACAAAAAAAGCCATAACCGATGTCAACTTGATTAATCGCTTTAAAGCAAGTTCATTACATGACCAAATCAAAAGTATTGCCTTTGAACAACAATATACATCAATACACTAAGGAAGCAACATATTGCCGAAATTGTGTTGCCTTTGAACATTTGCATAACCAAAGAACCACTATCCAAGTTATCAACGAGCAAAAAATACCATTGCTCTCTCTCTTTTGCCTTCGTCAATTGTTCTTCCAATATTTGTTCATGTAACTTCAGCTTTGCCTTCGTTTTCTTAAAATTTTAATTTAAACGAATTTTTATTTTAATAACGATATTTAATTTTATATTTTAATTTTAATTTAAATGAATTTTAAATTTTATTACGATATTTAATTTTATATTTTATATTTAAATTATAATTTAAACGAATTTTAAATTTTAATTACGACATAACGTTACGTTAGGTTACGTTATGTTATAACGTTACGTTACAATATAACGTTACGTTAGGTTACGTTATCTTATAACGTTACATTACAATATAACATTACGTTAGGTTACGTTATCTTATAACGTTACATTACGATATGTTATGTTATAACGTTACATTACGATATAACGTGACGTTAGGTTATGTTATGTTATAACGTTATATTACAATATAACGTTACGTTAGGTTACGTTATGTTATAACGTTACGTTACAATATAACGTTACGTTAGGTTACGTTATCTTATAACGTTACATTACAATATAACATTACGTTAGGTTACGTTATCTTATAACGTTACATTACGATATGTTATGTTATAACGTTACATTACGATATAACGTGACGTTAGGTTATGTTATGTTATAACGTTATAACATAACGATATGTTATGTTATAACGTTACGATATGTAATGTTATAACGTTACATTACGATATGTTATCTTATAACGTTACGATACGTTATGTTATAACGTTACATTACGATATGTTATCTTATAACGTTACATTACGATATGTTATCTTATAACGTTACAAACCGATATGTTATCTTATAACGTTACGATATGTTATCTTATAACGTTACGATACGTTATGTTATAACGTTATAACATAACGATATGTTATAACGCGTTTATATGTAATGTTATAACGTTACATTACGATATGTTATCTTATAACATTACGATACGTTATGTTATAACGTTACATTACGATATGTAATGTTATAACGTTACGATATGTTATCTTATAACGTTACGATATGTTATCTTATAACGTTACGATACGTTATGTTATAACGTTATAACATAACGATATGTTATGTTATAACGTTACGATATGTAATGTTATAACGTTACATTACGATATGTTATCTTATAACGTTACGATACGTTATGTTATAACGTTACATTACGATATGTTATCTTATAACGTTACGATACGTTATGTTATAACGTTACATTACGATATGTTATCTTATAACGTTACGATATGTTATGTTATAACGTTACATTACGATATGTTATCTTATAACGTTACGATATGTTATGTTATAACGTTACATTACGATATGTTATCTTATAACGTTATATTACGATATGTTATCTTATAACGTTACGATATGTAATGTTATAACGTTACATTACGATATGTTATCTTATAACGTTACATTACGATATGTTATCTTATAACGTTACGATATGTAATGTTATAACGTGACGTTACGATATGTTATCTTATAACGTTACGATATGTTATGTTATAACGTTACATTACGATATTGTTATCTTATAACGTTACGATATGTAATGTTATAACGTTACATTACGATATGTTATCTTATAACGTTACGATATGTTATGTTATAACGTTACATTACGATATGTTATCTTATAACGTTATATTACGATATGTTATCTTATAACGTTACGATATGTTATGTTATAACGTTACATTACATTACGATATAACGTTACGTTAGGTTACATTATCTTATAACGTTACGTTAGGTTATGTTATGTTATAACGTTACATTACGATATAATGTTACGTTAGGTTATGTTACGATATAACGTAACGTAACGCTATAACATAACGTAACCTAACGTAACGCTATAACATAACGTTATAAGATAACGTAACGCTATAACATAACGCTATATCGCAACGCAACGCTATAACATAACGTTATATCGTAACGCAACGCTATAACATAACGCAACCTAACGTAACGCTATAAGATAACGTAACGCTATAACATAACGTTATATCGTAACGTAACGCTATAACATAACGTAACGCTATAACATAACGTTATATCGCAACGCAACGCTATAACATAACGTAACCTAACGTAACGCTATAAGATAACGTAACGCTATAACATAACGCTATATCGCAACGCAACGCTATAACATAACGTAACGCTATAACATAACGTTATATCGTAACGTAACGTTATAACATAACGTAACGCTATAACATAACGCTATATCGCAACGCAACGCTATAACATAACGCAACCTAACGTAACGCTATAAGATAACGTAACGCTATAACATAACGCTATATCGCAACGCAACGCTATAACATAACGTAACGCTATAACATAACGCTATATCGCAACGCAACGCTATAACATAACGTAACCTAACGTAACGTTATAAGATAACGCTATATCGTAACGCAACGCTATAACATAACGCAACCTAACGTAACGCTATATCGCAACGTAACGCTATAACATAACGTAACGTTATAACATAACATATCGTAACGTAACGCTATAACATAACGTAACCTAACGTAACGCTATATCGTAACGTAACGTTATAACATAACATATCGTAACGTAACGTTATATCAATACAAAATATAAAAATCGAGATTAATGTAACAATACAAAATATAAAAATCGATATTAATGTAACAATACAAAATATAAAAATCGATATTGATGTTATAATACAATGGTGGATTACGCGCCCTAACCGACCATTAACCGACCTTGTGTACAATTAGATGGTAGATTACGCGACCTTAATCGACCATTAACCGACCTTGTGTACAATTGAATTTCACATGGTGGATTACGCGATCCTAACCGACCTTGTGTACAATTAGATGGTAGATTACGCGACCCTAACCGACCATTAACCGACCTTATGTACAATTGAATTTAACATGACAAACAGAAGAGCTTGACTATTACCACATTACCACACCACAACAGAGCAATACATATCCAAAACAAAAACAGCCATAACCGATGTCAAGTTGATTAATCGCTTTAAAGCAAGTTCATTACATGACCAAATCAAAAGTATTGCCTTTGAACGTAACAATATACATCAATACACTAAGGAAGCAACATATTGCCGAAATTGTGTTGCCTTTGAACATTTGCATAACCAGGCCAAAGAACCACTATCCAAGTTATCAACGAGCAAAAATCTAACGTAACGTAACGTTATAACATAACGTAACCTAACGTAACGTTATATCGTAACGTAACGTTATAACATAACATATCGTAACGTAACGTTATATCAATACAAAATATAAAAATCGAGATTAATGTAACAATACAAAATATAAAAATCGATATTAATGTAACAATACAAAATATAAAAATCGATATTAATGTAACAATACAAAATATAAAAATCGATATTGATGTTATAATACAATACGTAAAAAATTGAGATTAATGTTACAATACAATACAAAAACGTAAATCAAATACATAGAAATCCAAAATTAAAAACAATACAAAACTTAATGCAACATAAACTAAATTTGTGATTGTCTATCACTCATCTGTTTGATCACGACACGAAAGTCGGTTGTGCCCTACTTGTCGACACCTAGTGCATTTTTGTCTTCCGGAAACTCTCCGGTTGAAGGAATTCTCGATGTTCTACGACGTCCCTCGTTGTCGGACTAAAGGTGGGGAGATTGTCAAATTCTTAATATTATCTGAATGTCCCATTCATCTTCATTGGGAACTGGAAAGATGTTTTGGGAATAGGAGTCTCTCCAACACCGAGTATAGAATGCCGAGAACATCGAACACCGAAAATCCTCTCTTATTCGCCCGCTATTGCATGCTCGCATGGTATGTGGTCCAATTGAAATTTTCGGCAAGTGCAAGTATTTCCATCAAAATTAACAAGTGTGATTCGTGGTACCGCTCCTCACCACATACTTGGATGGATCAATGGGTTCAATAATCGTAAACTTTTTAGACTTCTCAATCAACTTGCTTAATTTTGCTTCCATTTGGGTTAAGAAACTTGTACAACTTTGCCGCCTCACGCCTCTCACAAAACCAAGCTCGCAACTTTCTACCAATACTTTCAAGCGAAAGTATAGGAGTTTGTCTGCTCTCTTAAAAACCGAGTTGAGAGACTCTACATTGTTTGAAGTCATGATATTGTAACGATCTCCTTTAAAATGTGACTGGCCCAAGTTTCAAATTTGTTTCGCTAAGATACTTCCAACCATTCTCATCGCTTTCTCAATTTCGGACATATGTTTGCAAAACTCTTCTCGGTATATGCCTCCGCCGCTCTCTTAAAAAGTGAGATAGTGTCACTTACGAGTTACATCCTTAAGTTGCCTTTTATATGATAGATACAATGCGCATGACGTGCATTTTGAAAAACAACTGGACAAAGACTAATAAGACTTTTATGTCGGTCGGATATCACAACAAGTCCTTCCCGGTCACCGTTATTTCTTTCAACTTAAGAAAAACCAAGTCCACGATGCATCATTCTCGAATCAACAATAGCCCATGCAAGAGGATATATATCGCATATTTCCATCTTGACAAGTAGCAATAATCAACGTACCTTTATATTTAGAAGTTAAGAATGTCCCATCCACAATGACTACCGGACGCATTGAAGAGTGGAATCCAAGAATGCAAGCCCCGTACGCCAAAAGAAGTACTTGAATCGGTTTTCATTATCACACTCTAAAAAGAATACTGTTCCTGGATTAACCAATTTCAAGTTATGGGCATATGCAGCCTAAATTAGTGTAACTATCCTCACCGAACCCCTTAAGTGTCTTAAGGCCTCTTCTCTACACCTCCTCGCTTTTTGATAACTTAGTTCTACGCCCAATGATCGTCTAACGTCGAACATGACATCGCAGGTCTATACGTAGTGTTGCGGTCCTCGAACCTTGGCGAGATTTGTATTCCAATGATTCGCGATGTTGCTTGTCTATGATCGCCATGGACTGATTTAGGGGCAAGTATGTTCGCTGAATATTTTCGAATCGAAAGTAATCACTTTTCGAGTACTTTGTTGCAAACAAACGCCATTTGCAATTATCATCAACGCAAACTATTGTGTACACACTCTTGTTCGATTTTTTGTTTTGAACTGGAAGTTGTGGTTCAATGCAAGCGCACCTTCAAGCTCTTCTTGTTATTGAATACTTGGTCAACCTTCAAATCAACATCTACGGGTATCACTCGCGATGTACTTCCAACCGAAGAAACTAAATGCTCACTTGTGAAGTCATTTTCTTGTCGGTTGCCTTGATCTCTATTGCCTTGATCTCCGTTGCCTTGATCTCTATTGCCTTGATCTCCGTTGCCTTGACTAAACTCAAATATCGGTGTAGAGAAATCATTATCGTAATTGGATATGGATTCTCGAATTACATTCAAGCTATCTCAAAATTATTCGCATTGTCACCCCCTTCCCGTTGCATGTCATCACCACCAAATCCATTATTTTCTTCTTCTCCATTGTTTTCTTCTTCGCATTATTTTCTTCTTCTTCATTGTTTTCTTCTTCTCCATTATTTTCTTCCCGCGCCGCAATTTTCTTGGCTCACAATGGTTATACAAAGAGGAGTGGGATAGCCTTGTTTATTGATATTCAGTACCATTGAACATCTTCATTTGAAGTAATCCTGATAGGAACGTGTAAATTCTCGCACCATCTTGAGTCTCAAATCCTATCTCTATGTCATTAACTTGGCAAATGTTTCGTACTTTAGCATATAACTCTTCACATGAGGTTTCATTATTGATTGCAAGTGCTTTTGCATTCCGTCGCCACTAAATTTCCAAGAACATAAGCCGTTTTCATCATCGAGAAAATGTCCAAAATAACAAACAAGTGGCCCAAAAGGTGAAGTCATATCTGCAATGAATTGAATATAAATTAGAAAACCAACAAAATTTGAAGAGGAAGAGCAATTTTGAATTACGTTAAATTAAAAAGAAGAGCAATTTAAGTTAGTCGTGGTCGATTAAAGTCGATTAAGCTACCAAATGAAGTTCAATTAAGGTCGGTTATGTTAGTTAAGCCAATCACGGCCGCTTAATCAACCTTTATGTTGTTACTTGAGGTCAATTAAAGAACAATTAAGGTCGCTTAAGTTATAGAATAACAATTAAGGTCAATTAAAGTCGTTTATAAAAGAGCAATTTTGAATTACGTTAAGTTAGTTAAGGTCGATCAACCGACCTTCTATTTGTACCGACTGTCGATTAAACGACCATGACAAAATAAAGTCGATAAATCGACCATTGAAGGTCAATTAATGTCGGTTAAACGACCGGTCGAGTAATCGACCTTTATGGTCGCTTAACCGACCTACCCACTATCGTTAAATTTGCAGAAAACCGCACTGAAAATGAAACTTTACATAATAGGGTGAGCTGAGAAAGACCAACCTGAATCCGAAATACAAATTATATGCACGAACTGGAAAAACAAGGTAGTGGGAATTTGAGAGAGAAACTCGATTTGTAAGAATTTTAGGGTTCGACTGACTTTTAGACAGACGAATACGTTGATAAAACCGATTTCTTCAAAAGGGGCTATTGAAAGCTGTTGGATTAGAGGGACATTTTAGACATTTTAAACATGAGGCCTTGTGATTTAAAGAAAAGGGTATAATAGACATTTTGACTCAAAAATGGCCATATAACATCTTTTCTGGTAAGTGAGGCTATTCTTAAAAACTACATCTTTGATATGGCCATTTTTGAACATACCCCATTTAACCTAGGTGGGTTGATGTAAATTAAATTCATTCTCTTCGGGTATTGACGGGCAACAACCCAAAGTGTGGGGACATGCTGCAACTGGCTAATACGGGAATCTATTTCCTACTCCTAAACCTTCCCAAACTAGGGTTCATCAGTTGATGGTAAAGGGTGTTTTTTTCTTAATTATTCCAATCTTTTGCCCTCTCATTGGAAGAGGTGAGAGAAAAAGAAGAAACAACTCTTCCTGTGAAGTTGATATGTGTATATTGGCTTTGTTGCTAACCGTTTACACTTTTAATATTTCATTATTGGTTTTTTACAAAATAAATGAATTAATATTTCATTATTGGTTTTGTTACGAAATACATGAATTATAATTTATAATTATTTCATTATTTTTGTTACATTTAGTCTTACTTACCTTACAAAACTTTGAGCATACGTTAACCTCAAGTATACAATAATCTGATTCCTACTGTCACCGTGCCATAGGCACGGGCACAAAATCTAGTAACATAACATTAAAAGAAAGAATTTGGAATAGAAAAGAGAAGAAAACACGGGGGAAAAAAAAACAGATTTGACTAGGGTTTCTTTTTTGGTCTATGTGCATTTGACCTCGTCCTTTCTGGGGTTATACAAAACTAACCATCAAACTTTGCTTAAGAATCCCACTATATCAATGAACTCTCAAAATGACCAAAAAAACAATCAAATTATTCATAAGGTGGCCAAAAAAAAAAATTTTTTATCGTCAATTTTCTATTAAAAAGTTAACGAAAATGTTGATGTCAATGTACGTTTAAGAAAAAATTAGCAAGGTGGATGTATGTGGTATGATGTTGAGTCTTACACAAAGGTCAGTGAGTTTGATTACTGTGACAAATTGCTCAGCACGTTAGCTAATTTTTGCTTATTCGTACATCTACATCAACACTTCCGTTAATTTTAACGGCTCCTTATGTATAGTTTGATGTTTTTTTGATCAGTTTGAGTTGAATAGTGTTGTGAGATCCTTAAGAAAAAATTGATGATTAGTTTTGCTATTAACCCTCCTCAGTGGGGTTGACTAAATTTCCACCATCTTCACCGCTTCCATAACTTGTGATTTTTTCAATTCTGGTTGTTTTGCTCTATTACAATCACAGTGGCCGTCTCGCTAGTTGTGCTTCTGTGGGAAGACGTTCGTTCTGTGGGTACATCTTGAAGATTATTTTCACATTGATATTTATAATGGCCGATTACAACATTTGAGGGAAACTAGACTTCTTGATTCATATTTAATAGGTTGGATGAAGGTATCTAGCTTGAATTTATGTATGAGTGGCTTGTGCAGTTCAATTTTAACAAAAAAAAAAAATTCTGAGAGTTAGGACTATATTAGCCATTGTTCGAAAGATGATTTTACTTGGTCTAAAGTTTTGGTCCATCTTTGAATTGCTAAATAACGGTTGTTGATGAACCATGGTCCTCCTGGGAGTGCTATGGAGTAGTCTTCTTGACAATCAAATCTTACCCCAAAAAAAAAAAAAAAACAATGAGATCCTAGAATGTAACTTGGATGTTCTTGTTTGGTTACTATAGGTTTTAAATTTTTGTATCTTGTGGTAGGGCTTCATCAAATCATGATGAAAATAGTACTATTAGTGCTTTGTAGCTTCATTTACAACAACCAAATTTGTTGATACATCATCTTCCGGTGGTGAAGTCGTTTGCGAACCTTAAAAAGGTAGATGCCGCCCATATAAAAATATCAAACGCCCACCGTGGGGCTCGAACCCACGACCACAAGGTTAAGAGCCTTGCGCTCTACCAACTGAGCTAGACGGGCGTTTTGCATTCTTTTGCAGTTTGGATAATAAAATTCATAGAACTGCAAGTTAGTAATTACACGTCAAGGTAATACTCCTATTGTTATTATTGTAAACAAAACCTATATATAACAAATTAAAGTTTAGCATATTTAATACTTTAGAGCATTGGTGATAGAGGAGTCAATAGTTAGACATTTTCTAATAAATGATTATAGGTTTGAGTAAGTCTCCTGTGATACCGTCTTACCGTAAGACGGAGTTACTTTAACCGATTCACTATATTAACATTACATTAGTCATGTGAGATGAGATCGTCTAACCGTAAGACGATCTTATCTAAGTTTTTGCCTATAAACGTCTATTGATAGGACCTTTTAAATTTTCTAAAGTATTTATTGTATCTTTGTGAATTTTTTGCTTAATTCGGTGGCTAGGAGTTTTGAACGAATCCACACTTTATTGTCACTGTATTTTGATTCTAAAGACCAAAAATAGTTGACAAACTAATGTTTTTCCTTTTCTTCCCATAAGATATTCTATTTCTTACCATATGTTTTAGTTAGTATTTGGCTTTGCAATATTTTGATTTTGTGATTTTAAAATATTATTATAATGTTTGAAGATAAAATAAAAGATAAAGTTGGTGCGATCAAAGGTAAGGAAACATCTACAATCACAAAATAAAAATTACTGAATCGCTATAAAGTACACACCCTTAATAAAGAGAAAAAAAAGCTTACACATTTCCTTTTAGTAAGTAACTTGGAGGATTCCAACTTTCGAGCCCAATTAGCTAATCGATTGATTGGTATCAATTTAGTTGATTATATTTCAGAAACTAATGAGAAAACATTTTGTTTTACAACCAATTATAAAGGTAGACATTCAGACAGTCATAACCCCAAAAGAATAGTGGAACTACGGAGAGATATGACAATGGTGAGTTTTGTTGAATATAGTTTTGATTTGCTTGTATTCATCACCAAGTTTTTGTTAGAATTGACCACTGGGTCTGCATGTCAAGTGGTGTGTGTTAGGAATATGCCTATAAAATAGTTGATATATATGTTTGCATATTCTAACACAGTGATTTGTTTGTTTTCATTACAACGCATGTTTCACAAGTGACTAAAAGGGCTGTGTACCGGTTAGTGTGGCAACTTGCTGAAACATTGCATAGGTCATTAGACTAGGAAGTCTTTGTACATGTCCGAGTCTGTGTCCTACTGAGTATTAATGACTTTTCATATGGATTAGCTCTACCAGCGCCAGCAGACATTTTTACCAGCAATGTCTCACCAGCAGACATTTCTACCAGCAATGTCTCATCAGCAATTCTAAATCGGCAGTTACTCAAGTATCAGCCATGTCCTTCATGAGACATAGAGATGTTAAACGGGCTAGCCCTAGCGGTTTCGCGCCAGCCCTAACGGGTTGTGGCCCTAACGGGCCACGGGCTAAACGGTCCAATTTTTTCGGGCCACTAATATTGTAAACCTAACCCTAACCCTAGCGGGTTTCGGGCTAAACGGGCCACTATCGGGTCACGATTAAAGATATAATATAACAATATTTTGAAATGGTTAATCGATAAACCATTCATAACTTTGATAGTTTCTTATGTTTTCAAAAAAAATATAAATTAGACATTTTTTTACATCAATGTCTTATAATTTCCAACTTGTTATTCTCAAAATAAATAATGTAATGGCTTTACTTAGCAGTTATTTTTAAAATTTTTGTTTCATTTCAGTATTTATTCACAAGTACACAAAGAAAATCTGTAGTGCAGATGATAAATGTGTTTGACTTTGGATTAAAGGTTGTTGGTTTTATTTTCATGGTGGTTATTTTACATATCTCCTAAACTTTTTACGGCCTAATTAATATTACGCGGGCTGGCGGGCCAACCCTGAAACCTGACGGGCCAGCCCTAACGGGTCGTGGGTTAAACGGGCTAGCCCTAAAAAGCCCTGATTTTAAACGGGCCAAAAATATTAAACCCTAACCCTGTTTTTTTCGCTTTAAACGGGCCAACCCTACGGGCCGTGGCCCTTTTAACATCTATAATCAGACAACTGCAAGAGTACTGATAATTCTCAAGAGGAACATTGGTCGTTGTTTGAAGCTACAATTCAAAATAGATCCGTTACAAGATCTTCCTGACAGCTCAAGATACGCATCGATGTCTGCACTTTCACTATTATCCAGAAAATATTTTCTCTTTCGTGTTTGGTCCCAGACTTCAAGACACATCCAGAAAAAAGACCAAACACTGTGCGCTTTCAATTAGGCCTGCGTGTCATGTCCCATCCATTCAGCTTGATTTTCGGACAGACTTCAAGACAAAGCTCACATGAAGGTCTTTGCCCAATAGTTTCTTCATACACTCTGATGTTCTGAAAAATTAGTACTTTTCAATGGGCAAAAATCCATCCAAGCTTCAACGATTCTATTTTCTTCTCCGCCTATAAAAGAAACCTCTCTTTCCTCATCTCAACGTGTGTAAGAGCGAAGCTTCAAGAAAAGAACACTTAGAGTGGGAAAAAAACAAGTGTAAGAAAAAACACTTTGTGGGAGAGAAATCTAAAATTTCTAAGGCAAAGAAGCTCTGCTTAATCAAGAACTCCTTTCTTGATTGGAGTTCTTTCTTCCTTTGAAAGACTTAGTCTTTTCACCAGCTTTAATTCAAATCCATAGCTAGAGACTAAGCATCCTACTCATCGTTGAAGACTGACCAAGCCTGAAGACGTCTGATGAAGAACCAGAGCCTAATAATCCATACTGCATTCATATCGACAGACTTATACTACATTATAAGGGCTGTCGATTATGCAATGAATTGTCATCACTCTTGGCCAAGTGCTTTGCACTCAGTTGTTCAAATACTAGTTATTTGAACAACCCATAATATTCTCTTCTCACAACAAGTTTATCGAGTTGATACTACAGGAAGATAACATGATAAATGTTGGCTACATCTTATAATGTATTTTCGATAAATTTGATTTCTCTTTCTTAATCTCTCCCTTTTCTTTCCAATTCACTTTCCTTCTACCTCGGGGAGATTGCTAGGTTAGAGAGTCTAGGTTGATGTACTAAGCATGTTTGTCTTTGAGCAAACCTCTGCTAAATTTTAATATAAAAATACATTTACTTACATTCAGTCTTTTCTTTTCTTTCCTGTAATATATATTTTCATATATTGTGCAATCTGGTTAAGGAAAGTAATCACTGCATCTAATAAAAGATTTAAGTTTGCTGTTATGATATACTTGTACCTATTTATTTACAGCTGCTTTAATCTTAGTTGCTATACTCTTGCTGCTTGTCCTTCCGCTGCTTAAACTCTTCTTTATCAGCAAAGTATAACAAAATCTTCCTATCAGATGTCTTTAAAGTCTGCTGATGAGCATCAGCTGATATGTCTATGTCAGCCATGTTGCTTAATTATGGAAGTTGACCTATTCAATTAATCATTTCATCCTTGTCCCTTAACTTAATTTTTAAATAAGATGAAAAATTTAATAAAGGTCATATAGGTTATTCACCCCCCCTAGCCTATATTCTGAGCATATCAACATGGACCTAACAATTGGGTATCAGAGCTAATACTCTGTGAGCTTTATTTTAGGCCTAACAACCTGAGAGTTTTGATCTTGTTGCTCAGATTAGATGCATAATCAAAAAGGTTTGTTTTCAAAATTCTTATTTCTAAAAATATTTTGACTGGGAGATTTGGAAGTCATTTTGAAAATGCATTTACAAATCAAAATTATTTTGGTTTTCAAAATTTTTGTGAGAAAAGATTATTGTGATGACTGCCTGATTGCTATAGGAAAATCTTTCTAATGACAGAAGTGTATTCTTAAATTGGCATTATGAAGTAAAGTACTATGGTTAAATAGAGCTTGACTTACTAATGAGGATATTTGTTTTTAAACATCTTATTTTCAAATCCATAAAATATCCTCTAGAAAGTTCTTAAAATTCACACTTGATGGATGAATTACAATGATATATCTCTGGAAGATTGTTATCTTGATATAAGGCTAACGATTGCCTAAATCTAACACCTTTTCGAGATAAACTTCTCAGTTTAAATACTTATGAGCTTGTACCATAAGAAATTGAGGTTCTTACTAGTATCTATTTGGACATGTCTAAGTGTCAAAAACTTCCTATCATGGAATCTGCTGATCCCTATATTCTATGATACTTAGTTTTTGAAGACTTAGCTAATTATCCATTTAGATAAGATATGTAACTAATCACTGAAAGTTTAAAGCAAAAGTAATCAGAAGATCTCTAAAGGTAATTCAAGGGAAATCAAATTCAAGTCATCTCTAAATCACTGTGAATGTTAGCTTTTGGTAAGGATATCTATGATGAAACTGTTCTTCTTCAACGGAAAGCTTCTGCCTACAAGATACACCGAATGAACTTATGCTTAACTTCAGAACAAGTTCTTCAACTACTATGAGCAGATGTGTTCAAAAGGATAAATGAGAAAGTAATCCAAGTTTCTAATTTTGTATCTTATTGGATTATACTTTTAAGTCACGTTTAAGTAATTATCCATTACTAAATGTGCTTACTATATCTCATTCGTATTATTGGATTTCTGGAGCTACTGTTAGCTCATAAATGTTGCTGAAAATCTTTCTATGAGTATTTAAGGTAGGAACTCATATGACAAAAAGGTCAAAGATGCAACAAATCTCTCCATCAGCAGACATCAACTTGGCTGCTGATTTCTGAAGGACTGCTGATAACTCATGAATAACTTTCTATGTCCTTCACTCACTCTTATAGCACAACATTAAATCAATATCTATTGGACTACGTCACAATCATATAGAAGTCCACTAATGAGTCTAAGATTTTGAGAATGACCACTTCGCCAGCATATGCATAAAACAGGTCAGTAACTGTTTTGTTACATGCATACATCCATGTCTTCTGAAGTACTCTGCAACCTATTATCAGACATGCTTCATTAATAAAGTCTTATCATACTATGCTTTTCATGATTTATTTGTATGCTTGTATGATTTGCTTTATGCTAACGTTTTTCAAAAACTGGTCAGCACTTTTCATATTAGCTGACCTGAAATATAATTAAAACGTCTTTCAAATTATGGTTGGCTAAAGTTCTATATCGGTCAACATGCACTTCATAAGATCAGTTATATGAGCTGACTTATAGGACTAAAATTTTTAATGACTTGTCTCATTCACTAGTCTATTAAAAGTAGAGACGTTTTACGGAGACTGACTACTTCGTTTAAAAGTAAAGACAATTTTCAAGATTCTCTGGAAAAATCAACAAAATGTATTTGACCAACCAAAAGATTTACCTTTTCAAAAAGATTTCACCGAATCTTGAAAATATCACTCCCTCGGGTTTGCAACTTGGCTTCGCAAGGGAATGAGAAAGGACAAGACTAACAGTAAACTTCAATTATTGGTCTGATCCTTTGTCTTGTTTAAAAGTAAAGACAATTTTCAAGATTCTCTGGAAAAATCAACAAAATGTATTTGACCAACCAAAAGATTTACCTTTTCAAAAAGATTTCACCAAATCTTGAAAATATCACTCCCTCGGGTTTGCAACTTGGCTTCGCAAGGGAATGAGAAAGGACAAGACTAACAGTAAACTTCAATTATTGGTCTGATCCTTTGTCTTGTTTCGGAGTATAAATAGAGTCCCCAACTCTATTATCACTCATTAACTGCTTTCAGATTCTACAAGATGTTAAATACTGATTCACTCATTTTCTAAAATGTTACTAAGTACAAATCTAAGACTTAGATCAATTCAACATCTCAACAACTGGGTATTATTCTTTCATATTTCTTCAAAGTTGTTTCGGTTTATTTCTGTTACATAAAATAAGTTGATTCAAAATTTTCAAGATATGTTCTTAAAAATCAAAATCTTTATCCATAACAATTGATATCCATAGCTGTGAATTTTTTTTAAAGGGCACAGTTATAAGATCTGGAGAAATTTATCAATATATTTGTTTTAGAAATCATTAATTGTTAAGCCTTCGACTTTGCTTCTTAAAATTATATGATAAAAGATATTTTCTTTCGTTTGTTCTGATATTCATAAAAGTTTTGGCCGAATGTCTTTTGATGATATTAATACTACCATGAACTATTGATTCTCAGAGCACTAAAGAATGTCTGTATAATCATTTCGATTAAAAGGTAAAATAGATGTTTACCAGTTTATGTTCTTAGTGATTTCAGTTCCTTTCTAACATTTGGTTATCAATCTCATTGATAAACTAAATTGATTTCAGATGAATCACTATGGAAACCACTTAGCATACATAAATCTGACCGTTGTAACTCTGCGTGTATACATGAGCATAACTGTGAAGATCCTGGATAAAATTTATCAAATGTCTGGCAAGCATTTGGTAAATTGTTGTTCCAAACAACTCGTCTGGTCATATGTACGTATACCAGCTATCACTCCAATGATGGCTGATGCAGATAATTCAGCTTGGCTGGATTTGGTAGCTAAGGGAGTGTTAACGAAGATGATAAACTACTAACGACTACCTTCCATCCTTGTGCTTATCAAAGGGGATTCGTAGTCATAGCAGTAAATCTTTGACGGCTATCACCCTGAGGTTCTTCCGAAGTAACCTCTAGGTGTATACATGTTCTTCCTCCCCCCAGAGTTGGAGGAGATCAAAAAGGTATTAGCCACCTTGATCTATTCCAAAATCCATGACTGATGACCATCCACCATGTCCTCTGGATTAGGATATCTTGGATAATACTCTGTAACAAGTTTTCTCTTTCAAAATGAATCATTGCTTAACTTTGTATTGTAATCGGCGGTATAGTCCTTTCTTGTTGTTCTTGTATTTAAGCTGATCTCTGTTAAGACATGTTTAAACTATTTGGATTATTGAATACAAGTTCAACAACTTTCCTTCATGTCTATCTACTTCTCTGTATTCTTCTGATAACATGAATCAATGTGTTTTAGTTGTGATGATCTATTAATTTATTCTTCGTCGTATAAGTTTATTTGACAATAATTGACGATTGAAGACTTGACCTTAATATGATGATCATACAACTTCTACACAAACTCTGCTAAGATCCCATCAGCAAACCCATCCTCGAAAATATGTTATATTGAGTATTGGCCTATCCTTAAAGAATACTACTTCCATTAAACTACTTGGATAATTGCCTATCTGAAATTGATTAACTTACCATGATCAAAATCAAGGTCTGCTGATCCCAGATAAAATTAGCAGATCACATCAATTTAAAGGATGAACTATCATGTTTAATCATCACCTTTAAATAAAAGAAGCTGTAAACTTGTTACTCAATCTCTATTCGTCAAAGTCAATGTACAAGATCTGTAGTACATCTACTTTGAACAAAAGTTGTCTGATGTATAAAAGTAAAGACTGTTGACAATTTTTTTTCTCAAAAAGGGGATTACTATTATCAAAGTATATGAAAATACTTATGTGTTTTAAATACAAAATTCTGCTGCTTCATATATAAAAATTCAAGGCTTTCGTCTTTCTTTTGTAAAACAACAACAACTAGTGTTCTCAGTTCAGACAACTACTTAATTTTGTATGACCACTGAGATTATCATAATAAAAGGCAAGGTTAGCTATTTCATAATGATACTGAAAACTTTCAGTTGTTTGACTTCAAAGACAGCTCGTGATCATCAACAATTGATATATATATATATATATATATATATGAATTTCAATACATATAGAAATTGGTATCATCTTGACTAACAACTAATTAGTAGACAAACTGAATTCAAATCACCTTGTTATACTTTATCATATGAAAAATTGATGAAGGAAAACTGGTAAACTTTAAAGGAAATAACTGTACTCAGAAGATAGTTGGATATTTTTAGGATTCTTTGGAAGACTGCTGCTTTGCAAAAACTAGTCATTCCTCAAGAGTGAATAACGAATATAACCCCTGATGTATATATTATGATTCACTCTCTTTGGACATCTCAAGAACAGGTCCAGGTATGAAAGAATACTTCAGCAAAATCTCTACTCTGCTGAGGTATGACACGACCTGATACAAAGAAAGAAGATCGAACTTCACTCCAGGTATGTATTCTCACTTGTCTGTCTTCTCTCTTCAAAGATAAAGAAAATTTTCATAAACCTCTTTCATTAGAAAATCTTTATCTTCAACGATGGCTTTCAACTAGTCATAAACTATTGTCAAGAAACTTTACTGATTTTCAAAACTCAATACCTCTTCTAAGTAATGGTTGTCTTGTATCTATGTGATACTCAGACCTCATTACTAACAACTGGTATTCTTTTAATGTTTCTTCTATTCTTTTCAAAAAGCTTTATGATTATTTAGATTTTAAGTTCACCTCCAAACCTGCTGAGAATTGAAGCCAACAGCTATCCCAATCGCCCAAATCTTGAGAAACCTTCGCTATAAAACCATACTTATCAAACGATTCTTCCACCAATCCTTTATAAACTAACCCATATTCATACCTCAACCTATCTAGAACTTCATCGGCTAATCTTGAGAAATCAAAAGTGTCGGCTAAAAACTAAATGGTCCAAGAAGATAACTCAACATGGACCTAACAATTGATCATGGATCTATCATGAACCTAACATTGTTAATATCATAAATGACTGATTCTATGAAGCCTACACTCAGATATTCAAAAATTAATATTTTCTCAAAGATAGCTAATTCTTTACCTACTTATCAAAACCATTCATTTTAAACCAGCCATTCTTAAACCAGCCATTTTAAAACCAGCCATCCAATCTACAAGTGGAATCATCTCCTCACTAGCCTATATTCTGCTGATAACATCAACAACCATGAGATTCAACAGTGTATCTCCGTCAAACCAAACGACATCTTCATACCTCAGCAATATTCAAACTTCAACACACCCTATCCAATTCTCTTTATTTGAATAAACTTAAATCACTATTTGAAAAAGAATATGACAATAGCCGATTAAGTTCTCTCCTTCAAATGAACATATTGACCTTCAATAAATTCATTGCTATCCTTATGCATCCTTCGTCTCTCTACCCTTAGTTCCTCGGACTCTCCTTTGCTCCTTTCTCCTTCCTCTATGCCTTTATGAAGAAAAAGAGGATCTTCATGACCTATGACCATTCATGAGGAGAAGTATATTTTGACATATACACTTAGAAACAGATATATGCAATATACATTAAGGAGAAGTATATATTAAGTGAAGAAGTATATATTCTGATATATACATGAGTTGTACAGAATGATTTTGATATTTTTGTGCTACACTCATAAGAAGGAGAAGCAACCATTAAGGAGGAGATATCATACTTAATAGAAGCTGAGACAATTGCATAAAGTCAAGGAGAAAATTGTAAGTCCATTAAGTTAATTCACCTTCTTTGATAAGTCTTTGTGACTTGTCTGATATTAGATTAAACTCTGTGATTTATCTATGTCTTTGTGGCCTACTTAATGAAGTGATTTAAATTCTTTCAAAGCTCTGCTGACCCTCTTTCTTTTTCAACTAAGCATTTCGAACTTCATTAAAGAAAAATATATCTTTTGCTGTGATACTAATTAAATATTTTCTTTAATATCTATATCAGGAGGAGATTTAAAAACAAGATACTCTTAAATATTTATCTTTTGAAAATACTTTCTTGTAAAATCTCTCTACAAGAAAGAAGCAATAAATAATAATATTACAGCTTTTATTATTCTTCTAAGTTGTTCACGCTGCTAAACAGGAAATGACATTATACATTATAGTCAATTTTCTTTTGGCTATGACCCAATAATACATATATACTCGTATTTCAGGCTAATCGTCACATTTCAAAATTGATATCATCCAATTATAAACATAACATCAAATCCAACTTACTCTTGGAACACATTTTTGAAATCCAATGTCTCTTTACATTCCTTAACCCAAAATCTTTCCCTGCTTCCTTCTCTATTCTCTCAAACGCTCCCCATTACCCATTCAGGAGGAGCATTCGTTCATGGGAGAAAATTCAACATAGAAATCATATACCACCTGTATTTTTGGGGCAATTTTTTTTATTAAGGAGATGTATGACATGTATTACATATACCTCCACTCCTGCATATTCACCCCTACTTATGAATATTCACCCCTACTTGTGACCATTAAGGAGGAGATGCATAATTATTAAGGAGGAGATATACATTAAGGAGGAGATGTAATATATATATATATATATATATATATATATATATAAGGAGAAGTATGAGCATTAAAATTATAAAATGTTAGGAAGGAGTTCGTATTTCAAAAAGAGGAGGAGAAGATCAAACCCCTGCTGATCCTCTCTAAATAAAATGAGCATTTCAAGCAGCCACTCTAAAATCTCTGTTCAAAAGCTGCTCAAAATACTTTCTTATGATCTTTAAAACAAGAAAGGTAATGTTCATCTACTCTGATACTTAATCAATTCAATTAAGTATTAAGAAGCCTCCTCCAGCAAACCTTTTATCAGGAGGACAATTTCAAAACAGTTTTTCCCTAAAAAATCTTTTATTCTTTTGAAAAAGGTTGTTTTTATCTCAAATGTTTCAATTCACTTAAAGAGAGATTCTTTTCAAAAACATATTTATGGCCTAATTATCAATTATATCTCATCATTGCCTAAAAATGTTTCTACTATTGCTTTGCACTTGTACTTTCATTTATCGAGTCTGTAATTGCTTAGCAATAGATGACTATACATACGCTATCACTTGTAAGTTCATCCTAGGGCATGCCTTGAGAGAAAATGATCATTCATTGGAAGGCATGTTATTACTAAGGATTGAACATCTGCTTTAAGAGCTTTATGTATCTGTTAATTGTAGTAATGATCCCAAGCAAATAGGAGGAGATTGTTAGGAATATGCTTGTGAAACAGCTGATATATATGTTTACATATTCCAACACAGTGATTTGCTTATTTCCATTACAACGCGTGTTTCACAAGTGACTAAAAGGGCTGCGTACTAGTTAGTGTGGCAACTTGCTGAAACATTGCATAGGTCATTAGACTAGGAAGTCTTTGTACATGTCTAAGTCTGTGTCCTATCGAGTATTGATGACTTTCATATGGATTAGCTCTACCAGCGCCAGCAGACATTTCTACCAGCAATGTCTCACCAGCAGACATTTCTACCAGCAATGTCTCATCAGCAATCTTCACATCAGCAGTTCTAAATTGGCAGTTACTCAAGTATCAGCCATGTCCTTCATCAGACAACTGCAAGAATGCTGATAATTCTCAAGAGGAACATCGGTCGTTGTTTGAAGCTACAATTCAAAATAGATCTGTTACAAGATCTTCCTGACAACTCAAGATACACATCAATGTCTACGCTTTCACTATTATCCAGAAGACATTTTCTCTTCTATGTTTGGTCCCAGACTTCAAGACACATCCAGACAAAAGACCAAACACTGTGCGATTTCAATCAGGCCTGCGTGTCACGTCCTATCCATTCAGCTTGATTCCTGAACAGACTTCAAGACAAAGCTCATATGAAGGTCTTTGCCCAATAGTTTCTAAAGTACACTCTGATGTTCTGAAAAATCAGTACCTTCCAACGGGCAAAAACCATCCAAGCTTCAACGATTCTATTTTCTTCTCCACTTATAAAAGAAACCTCTCTTTCCTCATCTCAACGTGTGTAAGAATGAAGCTTCAAGAAAAGAACACTTAGAGTGGGAAAAATACAAGTGTAAGAATAAATACTTTGTGGGAGAGAAATCTGAAATTCCTAAGGCAAAGAAGCTCTGCTTAATCAAGAACTCCTTTTTTGATTTAAGTTCTTTCTTCCTTCGAAAGACTCAGTCTCTTCAACAGCTTTAATTCAAATACATTTACTTACATTCAGTCTTTTCTTTTCTTTCTTGTAATATATGTTTTCATATATTGTGCAATCTGGTTAAGGAAAGTAATCACTGCATCTAATAAAAGATTTAAGTTTGCTGTTATGATGTACTTGTACCTATTTATTTACGGCTGTTTTAATCTTAGTTGTTATTCTCCTACTGCTTGTCCTTCTGCTGCTTAAACTCTTCTTTATCAGCAAAGTATAACAAAATCTTCCTACCAGCAGTCTTTAAAGTCTGCTGATGAGCATCAGCTGATATGTCTATGTAAGCCATGTTGCTTAATTATGCAATTTGACCTATTCAATTAATCATTTCATCCTTGTCCCTCAACTTAATTTCTAAATAAGATGACATTTTTAATAAAGGTCATATAGGCTATTCACCCCCCCTCTAGCCTATATTCTGAGCATATCAACATGGACCTAACACTCTGGCAACTTGTACTTAGACTTAAGCCTTGTTATAGATATTAGGATTACTTTTTGGCACCAGCAATGTCCTTCAGTTGTCTATCAGCCATCCTTCACCAGCAATGTCCTTTAAGTCACCAGTCTTTGTCTATTAGCCAACCTTCATCAGCAAAGTGTGAAGACCTGAAGAACGACTAATCAAAATCACATTCTAGAGAACTGCATATGTTACCAGCAATGTTACTCCTCGACTTTGCTGCAAAAAGACTCCTCAACTTTGCTACAAACTTCCTTTTCAGGCTATCTCTCAAGAAAAGACCCTCTGCAACAGCACTTTGTCCAACCATTTTGAGCAAAGTTTGCAGCACCAGGTAGAATCAACCTTGGAAGACTTATTTCGCCAATCAGATTTCGACAAACATCTCTATGTATTTAATGCATGCAACTTTGCATTAAATGCACCTCATTTGAAAATCTTAAATCTGAAGGTCTCTTAAACGGCTACATCAAGGTCTCCTTATATAAATAAAAGGATTTGAAGCATTGAAGACTTTGTCATGCAACTTCAACTACTCTCAAGCTTCAAACATTTAGTGCATTAAATAGCTCCAAAGTGATATTCTAGCATTCATTTCTGTGAAGAGCATTAGTCTTAAACTCCAGTTTTTATTGCTCTTCATTGATTGTAATCTGAATCACTTAAGGCACACATGAGTTTAATCTTTCTAGATTATAACTCTTACCATAAACACTTGGTCAAATATTTTTGTACACGATCCATTAGTGATCCTTGTAATAGATCATAGTGAAAAACATAGTGCACATTTTCAAATCCAAAGTTGACCACTTTGGTAGTGGACGTAGCACTTTTTCATAGTGTGAACCACTTCAAATACTTGTTCTTTATTTTGACTGCATTTGTGTTATTTCATTTCACTTGTTGTTTTCCAGTTTTCTTCTAGTTAGAAGAACGACCGATGTTTTTCAACAACACATCAGTCATTTTGCATTGTCCGTTTATTCATAAGCTATTTGCCAGCTATTCTTTAGCTTATCTGCTGTTTTATGAAGCAAAACTTGTTAAAATTTTAAAATTGGACATAGACTATTCAACCCCCCCTCTTCTAGCCTAGTTGAGCCTTACGAGACTAACAAGTTAAATAAGTAGCAGCAGCTTGTCAGGCGTGATACTTTCGCGTCAAATCTGTAATAAGAATCATATTATCTCTCACTTCGGCTAGACCAACATAGCAACATTATGGGTGTTTGACATGTACCAACCGAACAACACTAGGGTGTTTGGCTGGACAAGACCGAACAATGTAGTGCGCTCATTTTTGCGTCAAAAAGACGGGAAAAATATGATTCTTAAGTTTAAAATGAGAAAAAAAATACTTACATTAGTTGTCCTTTTCACTTATTTGTGTCCCATGTTTTAATTTTCACAACAATATGGATGATGAGAAGTATAGGTTAGAAAATGTTAGAAAGGGATGAGAATAAAAATGTAATGTTGTGAAGTATATTGTGGGAAAGAAGATTGGTGTATCAAAAATATTGTGCAGATGTATTTAAAAGTTTTTGGTTCAAATAAAATAGAATTTTGTTAACTTGTGTCCTAAGCACACATGTTAAGGAGCATTAATTAATTACTGTAGTTAGTAGTGGAAATTTATGAATTAGGCATTAATTAGGGTAGTTTGTACAAAAAATCAGGATAGTTAATATGAAATTAGGGTGATTAATGTAAAAGTAAGTACTAACTACTGTAATTAATGCTTCTTAACATGTGTCATCGGGACAAAAGTTAACAAGACTCAATAAAAGCAATAGCTTAGAAAAGACCGTGTTACGTGTATTTTCTTTAAGATGGGTCTCACTGACCCGACCCACTATGTGTTGGTAGGCTGAGCTGTAAGAGACTGGGGCTCCATCTTACGAATTATGATTCATAAGACGGTCTCACTGGACAGCTACTCCCCAATAAAATACAACTTCCGTCCCAAAATAATTATTGTTTTAACAATTTGCACACAGATTAAAGAAGCTTACATAAAAACTGATTTACTCTTATTTAAGTTCATTTATTATAAATAAGTTGTAAATTTTTTTTTTCCTCTTAACAACACTCTTTAATGAGGGTAGTAAATAAATGCAGTTTTGGTAAAATATAAGCAAATGTTTATTGAAATTCTATAACAAAAATTATTTTAAGATAAAAAAACTTTGCTAATACGACAATTATTTTGAGACGAAAGTAGTATAAATTTTGTTAACTTGTGCTCTAATGACTTATATTAAGGAACATTTATTATAGTAGTCGGTAGATGAAATTTGTGAACATAACCACTAGTAAGGGTAGTTGATATTGTAATTAGTGTGAAATTAGGGTCATTAATGTGAAGGTACTAACCACCCTAATGAATACTTCATAACATATTTATTAAGGACAATAATATTTTTAAGGGTCTTGTTAATTTGTGCTCTAAGAACACCAAATCAAATATGAATATGGAAAATTGAGTGCCACGTATGATTTAAACATTTTTCATAGAAAAAAGAGTCTTCAATGTAATTGTGAGAGATGGTTGTGGATACGATGTATCAACTAAATTATTTTACATTGATTATCAAACTTTTGATTTTTTGACATTCAATGCAATTCACATCTCTCCTCCACAATTGCATTGAATATTAAAAAATCAAGAGTCTAATAATTAATGTAAAATAATTTAAATGACATATCATATCCACAACCTCCTTCACAATTGCATTGAAAACTTTTTTTTTATTAGAAAAATATGTAAATTCTAGGTGTCACTCAATTTCATATTCACATTTGTATTGACGATGCTCTAAGAGCTTCGTATTTATTTTTACATTAACTACCCTATTATCTATCTTAATTAGTGCATATTTTTACAAATTTTTACCACTAACTACCTTATTTAATGGTGGTTAAGTCACAAGTTAATAAAATTTGTCATATTTGTAATAAGAGTAATGCTATGTGCATTTAAAGTGTACACCAAATGTGCACCAAAATTCTAATTATCATCTTTTAATTGTTTAAATAATTTGTAGGTTCTACCACTTAAAAAATTTCTAACTAATCAAAAGATGTCAATAATGACTTTTAATGCACATTTGATACACCCTTAAGATTTAAGATGAACTTAGCATTACTCTCGTAATAAGAGCAGCCACATTGTTGTCTTCTTAGCATTCTTCTTAGAAAAAATTGAACAATGGTAAGAATCTTCTTAAAATAAAAAGAGATTTCTTTTCTTAAATAAGAAGAAAAGAGAAAGAACAGAAAATGGGGGAAAAAAAAAAAAGAAGAAAAAAGTGTGTCCAGCAACCTTTTTTTTTGGGGGAGGTGGGACCAGCAACTTTTTTTTTTCTTTACCGTTGTTTTCTTTAAATTTTGCTCTTTTGTTTTGTTCTTTGCTTTCTTGAACTTTCCTTCTCTCTATAAAGGTTACTGTTTTTTTCTTACCCTTTTTTTTATACCATTTTTTGTCTTTTTTTTTTACTTCTTCCCTATAAATACACCTCAACTTTCATATCATTTTTTTTACAACTTCTTCATTTTCTATACTACTTCATTCTCTCTTCTATTTCTTCATCATCTCTTCTAAAAAAATCACTTTCTCTATATACTCACTTTCCAAATGGATCAAAGAGATAGTAATTTTTTCCAAAATTTATTGAATTCTTCAGATATTGAAGAAAATCAAAATATGCAAAACTCTCGTTTTCCTGCGAATGTTCAATATTCTTAATTTTCATCCACTCTTCAATACCCACCTAATTTTTCCAACAATCCAAATGTTCCCAATTATCCAAATTTTTTCAATTATCCAAAATTTCCAAATTTTAGAAATTTTCAGGATTTTCAATAATTTAAGAGTAATTTATTATTTATAAATTAATTAATTTCTTTAATTATAAATTAATTTATTTTTATGGAATATTTAAATATAAAATATATCAAGTAAAGTTAAATAATTTTATTTGTTTGAAAAATATAAAAATAAGATTAATGTGTAAAATTAATGAGGTGACAGTGGAAACCAACTAAAAAAAATATATTAAAAAAATTAACAATAAAAAGATAAATTAAAAAAAAAATGTATAGGTGACGGTGAACCCTAGTTAAAAAGATTCGTTAAAAATATCGGCGTTGTGATGCTCTAAATGAAAGGTGGTTGTGCATAGTCCATGCTGATAAAGGCACAGTGTCATAACCCAGAAAGTCAGAATAGTGGAGCTTCGGGGAGAGAGAGATTGTGATGGCAACGGTGAGTTTATGCAGCAGCTTAGCAGGTGTGATACCGCCGCGTCAAATCAGTTGTAAGACTTCTATTATCTCCCACTCCACACGACGTTTTCTCAAACCATCCCTTTTTTCTCCATCCTTTCACCGTATTTTCCCTTCGAAACTACGCGCTTCCTCCTCTTCAACCGCCACCATTGAAACCAAGCCGGTATGGCGGTCTCTCTCTCTCTCTCTCTCTCTCTCTCTTGCTCTGTCCATACTTTCTTACTCTGATTTCAACTAGAAAAGCCTGAAATAACCATGAATATCTGAACTCTAACATTTACAAGGAATTTTTTTTTTTTTGATTTAATCGAGTTTGCTTTTGGCTCCTTTTATTTCTTGATAGCTACATTCAAACTTGCACACGAAGATATAGTTGCACATTAGTAAACAAGATGATTGAATCAAAGTTTGGCTTTCCATTTGTTCTCCTACTTCATACGAGCTGTATAGTTGTATAGTTTCACCATTTCCCTAATTTTACTCAAGTCCCGGCTGAATGCACTAAAATTATTATGCTGTACATGTGAATCTACAATTGATTTTTCTTAATCTTACTCCCTCCGTCCCAAACTGACTGTCCATTTTTACTCATACTCATTTCGGGATGGAGGGAGTAGCATTTATAGAGAAGAACAGCTGAAGTAGGAATTGAAGGGTTGACGCTTCTAAACTAAAGAAGGTTGTCCAACACCATTTTCTTTGCCTAAGAAGGTCGTAATTAGTCTACCGAAGTTGATCTTCTAGTAACCGCAAATTTATGAGTTTTTTTTTTTTTTTTTTTTTGGGGGAGGGTGTCTCATTTTCTTAAAAAATTTTTAGCATAGGGAAACTTAATTGTTTCTTTCATAACTGCTAACAATTGAGGTTATGTTACATGTAAAGCAAGTCTACTGGACTCGTTTTCTTAATTTGATACCGCCTCATTAAGAATGTTATCAAAGGAGAAAGAAAGGTGCTTACACCTAGTGTAACCACAAACTTCTTGATATCTCTTTTTTGGGCCTCTAAATCTTTGGGGATATTTCCCTAAACTAACCTCGCTAATTCCCTTTTGTCCTTAGGGGAACTCATAGGCTATTAATTCATAACACAGTGTATATATCTAATAACATGTATAATGAAATTGGAAATGATTTTCAGGATTGCATTCATTAATTTTCTGGACTGCAAAATGAAGATGACGGAGGTCATGTAGTACAGAATACAAACTGTTAAGCTTCGTCTAGTTTTGTGTAATGGGTTTAAGAGTCTACAGTATAATCTGCATCAGCGAAGCAACGACAATGGTATGGGAGGCAGTTGCTCCCCTTCGATTTTGAAATAGTAGTAGTGTGCTTACTACTATAAATTTGAAAATTTTCTTCAAAAGATAGCACTTTTTGTATTTTTTAGGACACTTCGCCCCCTATCTTTGACAAAAGCATTTAATCTACTTCGTAACCACCCCCACCCAATGATTGTTGTGAAAGAGATTTATTTACTGTACATGTTCAGATTTGGAGTTTATTTGTCCCTAACTAATTTAGAATGATAACACAAGTTTAGTTTGTTACGTGGGTCTATGGATTAGTTAAATACTTAAAGTTCATTTTTTTTGTATAGTGCATTAGATTCGCAATATTTCCACTTTCACCAATTCAGTTGGCAGCATTAATATATGTGTAGGAGTATGTTTTACTTAGTTCATTTGGTACTTGTTTCTGGTACTCTTTCATAGCATTGTTTTATCGTTTACATGTAGTAGTTTGTTTTTGTAGGATTCCAGTTCAAATGAAAATGAGATGATGATCAAGGAGAATGTACTGGCTTGTCCCATTTGTTTTGACACATTAATTTGGAACGGTGATCCAGGGTTATCAGTGTGAGTTAACTTTTCACTTTTAAGGTTAATGATTCCTTCTTTTTGCTTGATTTAACCTTTTTTCTTTCTTTCCTTTTTCATTTTTCAAGTTCATACCCTCTTTTCCTACTTCCAACAAATCTCTGTCTCGCTCCATGAGGTATATGCTATTTGTAATATTAATTGTTGTCCATTTTATTGGATGAATTCGCCACAGGAACTCTGCACCTCGGTCTAATATGCAATGCGGCACATGTAAGAAGGCTTACTATGGTAATGAAACACATCTTGACCTAACAGTAGCCAGTGGCTCCAAGGCATATGGTGAATATATGCCGGTTTCTACTGAGCTTTTTAGGTATTCTAAGTACTTTATTTTGCAATTCTCATAATCTCAAGTAGCTCCTATACATTTGCAATAACAGTATGGATTGGATGCGTAGGGTTAATATTCAAAACAAAGAGCCTCTTTTCTCCATTCTTTAATCCATAACTAGATCTACTTTCTTAGAAGCATAGGGATACTTTTTATTTAGAAGACTTGGAATTCAGGAGGCGGATTCCAGGAAAATAATGTTCTTCAATTCGTCTGGCGCATATAGAGCACACGTCATTGGGGTCACACCTCCTATTTCCTCTTGTAATCTATAGACATAGGTCGGTAGGCTGATTTAGTTGATCATGTGTATTTTACTTGCCTAATCGATATATCGCTCAATTTTACACAGTAGCTTTTTTCAGAAGATGATCGTATTTCATATCAGGAAAGTTTGTTTGTGCAGAGATTTAAATTTTTTTATCCCAGATTTCATTTCTTCTTTGTTTTATTTACTGCAAACTTATAAAGTTATTATTAGTAATCAGCTTCAAACCAAATGTTTAGTTTCAAGGCTTTGTGAAGGTTTTTGCACCTCGCTCAAGCTTCTTCCAGTACATCTGAAGGATTCTATTAATTAATGTTAAAGTTTCCATGTGAATCCATTTGGTTAAGGTATTTCATAATATGATCTATCAATTATATGTCTATACCTTTTCTTTTTTTAATGTATAATGCTCTCTGCAGTTTTTGAACTTCCATGGCAATGAGTTGGCATAAGCCTACAATTAGCATTGTAATTATTACCTCTGGATAGTAAACTTTGATGTCATTAATCTCATTATGAACATCAATCATTTGCTGGAACAGGACTCCTCTCGTATCATTTCTCTATGAGAGGGGCTGGCGACAAACTTTTTCGGCATGGGGTGGTTTCCCAGGCCCAGAGAAAGAGGTGGTTTAACTCTTATTAATTCATCTGTGTATTTTCCTGAAGATATTATAAGGAACGCTTCGCTCCAATTCATTGAATATTATTCTCATATAGCATCTATTAGAAGGTAGATGATTATTGGCAACTTGCAGCTGGAAGAACAGTTCAGTATGGGGAGAAAATTGTAGTTAAGCACTCTACAGCAATGCAACATGAATTGGCTAGTTTAGACATTTCACAGGACTACATGAGTAAATAAGACTCTGATTTATTCTCATTGATTGATTGACGATACTGGACTTTTTCAATTTTTTACTGGGATCTTAACCTCTCCATTTATCAGTATTCTTTGTATGCTTCACTTTAAATTCTCTTGTAAACAACCTGCAAGCATTCAACCCAAAACCAAATGTCAATGCATGGAAAGGTTACAATAGGAACTTGTATTTCATTTTCCAATTATGAGATTGTGGGATCTTAAGAGCTTAATGGAATTAAACAGAGCAAGTCACTTTTTCTTTTTTCCCCACATATCAGTGGACATTTATAGTTTCAGATCCTGATAGTAACATAACTATGTCATGCTGTTTATTGCAGTTTGAATTGATGAAAGATTACCTTAAGCCTGCACTGGGTGGAAATATTGTTGATGCTAGTTGCGGCAGTGGAATGTTTTCACGACTTTTTGCCAAGAGTGGACTATTTTCTGTTGTCGTTGGTTTAGACTTTTCAGAAAACATGTTACGACAGTGCTTTGAATTCATCCAGAATGAGGACAACTTTCCAAAAGAGTACATATATTAATTCATAGTTATATTTTATTCATGAACTCAATATATCAACCGATTTCATTCATATACCAAAGAATCTTGCCTTCTTAATACTTTTGCATGTCTTATCATGAGCTTTTCTCACCTACTGCTTTTGAAATCCATGATCACAATTTTTCTCTAATTGAAGCTTGTTTGTTTCAGGAATTTAATCTTGGTTAGAGCTGATATCTCTAGACTTCCATTTTCCTCGAGTTCTGTAGATGCTGTGCATGCTGGTGCAGCTTTACACTGTTGGCCCTCACCATCAGCAGGTGTAAGCATTCTTATCTTCATTTCTTGTCAGATGGCCCTAGACTAATGTCATTATTTTTGCTATTCATTCGCTTGAGAGTTAAAAGTCTCTCCATAAGGTGAAAGTTACGAGTAACACCTTAGGTTGTTCATCAGTTTGGAACTGGCATGTCAGAGTGTCTTTAAATGATTGAGCAGTTTATATGTCATATTCACTTATGGTATGTGATTGAATGAGAAAGAAAACAACTTCATTTTTTGGATTAACAGTTTGATAGGTTTGATATGCAAAAACATGGATGAATGGTTGTCTGCAAACCGTTGTCGGACACTCTTTGATGTGTGTGTGTGTGTGGGGGGTTTCATGATACCTTTTCTCTTTTTATCTTAAAAAAATTATTGACTTCTCAAATTGGTGAGATAACTGTCCTACGCTTGACTCCTCTGCCTCAGGTTAGAAGGGAAAAAGCTTTAATGTTCCTTTTGTCCTCCTAAACTTTAAAACAAGCTGGCCTAGTGCACAAGACTCGCATATTCTCGATTTTGTGATATGCAAAGATAAAAAAACACTTTCTCCAGTATAATTAGGAAGAAAAATGAGCTATTTACATATGCATGTCTATGGGTTTGGGTCCTGGGTCCAATATACAACTATAAACGTGCTATTGACCCTTGCCCAATTGGAAATACGTTCCTTCTTCTTCCAGAAGTATTTAAATGTTTGCTGTGTGGAATTATAGCAGATTGTACTATCCTTTTGGGCTTTGTTTTTCCAGTTATGTGAAATTATTTAGCCTAAATCTCCATAGATGTACCCTTTAAATTGGTCTTTGTCTCATTATATTCTAGTGTTAACAGTGGCATGGCTGTAGGCAAGTAGGATGAGAGTTGTTGTGCACTCCATTTTGACATCATTTTCTGTGGTTGAATGTTGCATGTTTTACTTGGTCTTCATAGTTTCTGTGTAATATATTGGCGTTCCACTTTTAAAAGGAATCTGCGGAAAAGATTGCCAAATTAGGATCTCTATCTCTATTCAAGTTATTATGCCTCTAAGGTCTTACCATCAAAGTACTCTACTCTCCGAAAGTGGACTTTCAAATATCCTTTAGGGTCTGTTTGGCATAGAAGCCTATTGTTGAAAACCTGAGTAAGTTTACAGTCCGAGGCTGATGTTATCCGTTGTTTCCTTGACTGGTACTGAGATCAATTTCCAATTTGGAAACAGACGTTAAAGCTACTTTTGGGTTTATTTTATTTCTCTTCCTAACGTGTCAACAGTTAATGTAGCATCAACCATCTTAACTTTTTGTTGCATCAGAGCAATAGATGATAATAATCAACATTTACATCTCCCCCCCTCCATTCCTTATTCTGCCCTCCTCCTACAAAGGGGAACCCGCCCTTAAGCTTTCTCCAGAAATTATCGAAACCCCTTGCCAAGCCATTCCGACATGCTTTGGTCGGGAAATTCTCACATAGTAGGCCTACAATGGAAGCCACTCGCCAAAGAAGGCTACATTTACGGTTAGCCATCTAGATTCCAAACATATTTTGATCCAAGTTAACCATGATGAAGATTATCAAAGGCTTTGGATTAAAGATCAATCGTATCTCGGTAAGTTTCCCATAAGGGTCTTTAAATGGACCCCTGATTTTCGTTCCGATGTGGAAAGCTCTATCGTCCTTGTTTGGTTTGCACTACCGGGTCTTCCTATTCACCTCTTCAACGAGTCTGCATTATTCTCTCTTGCTTCTCTTTTTGGAAGACCGCTCATGCTTCATCAAGCAACTACGAATCTATCAAGGCCTATTGTTGCACATGTTTGCGTTAAAATAGACTTATTGAAAACATGTCCAATTTTTTGGCAGCCTCTTCAGGTTGAGAATATGCCAAGATATTGTAAGCATTGTCTTCGTCAAGGGCTCCACGAGATGACTTACAGAATTAAAAATCCAGATGCTCCAATCCCAGAGGTTGTTCGACCGAAAACTTCTTCTATCCCTTAACGTTGGACTCCCAAAAAGGCTTCTAAGGGCAAAGAGCCCCAAAATGATGCTGGTAAAGAAGCATCTACCACTCACATTAGCCCTTTTCTGGTGGTTGACCCCACAGTTCTAGGGCTGGTGCAAGTTTTCCTCCCACGATGATACATACGATGCCACCCAAAATATCTACCTCCCTATCCCTACTATTGTTACTAATTCTCCTTCTAGCCATAAGGAACAAGTGGGCACCCGCTCTCATTCATTCTCCAAACAAATTTGCTATTTTGGATATTATTAAAGAAGAGGAAACCTCCCTTCCTGATCGCATTGATAACACATTGCACTCAAAATTGTCCCCCAACAAGTTTATCATTTTGGAGGTTTTTGAAGAAGATGAAGACGAACTTGAAGATTACATTGACTCCTCCTTGTCCGACTTCGACAAGTATGAGCACATTTCTGAAAGTTTAAATGTGGATAGCTTTATACCGCTCTACCGAGGTAGTCGAAAAAAGAAGTCTGTCTTTCGTTTCAACTCTTAATTTTTTCATATAGTCTAGCTTTAGAGGCATTCCTTTTGTTTGGATAAATTTTATGTCTCGTTCGTTATAGCCTAAAGGCTCTTTAAGTGGTCAGGTTTTAAGACCCCCCACTTTTTTGTATTGTTTTTTTATTTTTATTTATTAATAAATTTTGAGGGTTTTGCCCCTATTAAAAAAAAGAATAATAAAAAAAAGAATCAACATTTGAGGGGTCTGATTAAGTTCATAAAACACAGAAATGATTTTACGTGAATTGTGAGAATGTATCTAAGGAATTGCATTCTGGTTCCTCCATATACATGAGAGAGATGTGATCTACGTTGAATGTTGAGAGTAGGCAGTTTAAATTTCCTCAAAAGTTATGATGATCTTCCAGTCATCACCCCTCCATTTCCTGTGGGCGAGTGTGTGAGAAAAAAGGTCCATATCTGTTCAAGTGGAAGGAGCATGTTAACTTTTTCTTGGCATCTCAACACCAAATATCTTCACTTGAAGTGTTCTGCATATCCACCCCCTGATTAAGTTCATAAAACACAGAAATGATTTTACGTGAATTGTGAGAATGTATCTAAGGAATTGCATTCTGGTTCCACCATATACATGAGAGATCTACGTTGAATGTTGAGAGCCGGCAGTTTAAATTTCCTCAAAAGTTATGATGATCTTCCAGTCATCACCCCTCCATTTCCTGTGGGCGAGTGTGTGAGAAAAAGGGTCCATATCTGTTCAAGTGGAAGGAGCATGTTAACTTTTTCTTGGCATCTCAACACCAAATATCAATTGTGATGTGAGAAGATCATGCGACTTGGTACGAACTCTTAGGGAAGCTCTAGTTCACATTCACTTCGAGCATAGACTACTTGCACGGTAATATCAATTGTGATGTGAGAAGATCTGCGTCAGAATAATAATCAGTAAATCTTGTATAAGACCAAATAGTTTGCCAGAATTAAATTTATCCGATATTTGGTTAGCAGTGATCTTCTCATGGAGCTAGCCTCTATGTTTTTGTATTACTTCTCTGATTCTATTATAATATAATTTGCATTGATATTGGTCAGAATCATATATTTTAAATGTTCTACCAACCAATTCATTTTCTTTTTCCTCTTTTATTGTCAACTGTGGCAAGTTAAATTTGAGTCCCAGTGCACTTTGCACAAAAATATGCTAAAGTTTGTTCTCTCTTCCGTTTGTAGCTTCTAACATTGTAGCTAGGATAAAATTGAACAGTGGCCTTATTACTTACTTTTGCTATCATTATCTTTTCTTTGCACATTCTAGTTTTCTCCATCTGTTTCATATCTTTTTTATATATAGCGGTGAACTCCTCCTTAACCCAGTAGCTATGGTCTTACAGGTAGCTGAAATAAGTCGGGTACTTAAACCTGGAGGAGTTTTTGTTGCTACAACCATCATCCTTGATGGCCCTTTCTCATTTATCCCTTTATTAGCCCCTCTGCGCCAGGTAGATTTTTGTGCTTGATATGATTTTATATCCATTTTATTGATCATTAATACGTGGAATAGTAAAACAAAAAACAAACAATGAGTAAAAGTTTGACTCTCTCTTGGTTTAAACAAGGTGAAGTTATATAATCGTGATACTTTTCGTTGCTGAAGTCCACCAGAAACTGATCAAGGCCATGTCAGGCCCTGTGCTAGTGTCGAGATCAGTGGCGAAGCCACTCCTAGCAATAGGGGGTTACTTGACCACCTTTAGGTTTAAAAAGGTGTCATTTTTTTCCTTAAATTTAGAAAAAATATATGTTACTACTAAAAAGCCACATTTTTATCTATTTTGACCCCTATTGAATTAAGTTCAGATACTACCATGTGATTTCTATACCTACAATATCTTGACCCCCTTCCAGTGAAATCCTGGCTTGGCCACTGGTCTAGATATGACTGATAGTGGGTTATTTGTTTCTTATTGTAGAATCTTGGGCAAATCTCTGGTAGCCACATCTTCCTCTCTGACCGCGAGCTTGAAGACCTTTGCACAGCTTGTGGACTAGTAGATTTTACGCGTGTGAGGAATAGAGGATTCATTATGATCTCTGCTAGAAAATCTACCTGAATATTTCCTAACATTGCTGGTTCATGATTATCGACAATTTAATAATAATTCATGTTAGGCTTATGGCCTGGAAGTGTCAAAGCTAGTGCATTTGTGATGAAATTCCCGAGGGAAATCATTTACGCCTTTTAGAGTGATTATTGACAAGGCAAGTTTTTTTTTTTTACTTGTATTAGTGATGGTGTGTGACGTCGATGACATCAATTTTAGATTAATAATTCGTACGGAAGCATTTCTTGGTTGAAAACAGTGTTCTTGCATATACGAGAGAGGAATTTTAAGTTTTTGGTTGGGTAAAAACAGAAGTTGATGATTGAACCAAGGTGATGGCACTCTTTAATGCTCTTATAAGAGTTGCTACAGATTGCTGTGTTGTCATTTGTGCAGAAAGATCCTCATGAAATAGTTGTTACTGCATGCCATCTCTCAGATTTCAAGGTTACGACTTGACTCCAATCTAGAGACCTAAGGTCTCTCTGTTGTGCTTGCCAGGTTGAAATTGCACGTAATAGCTTATTTTCTATGGGATAATCGGTTTTCTCGGCAGAGCTATGTATGTCTTTTGTGTATTATAAAGACATGTTTTTGGTATTAACCGGCTCATGAGCCTGAAATCAGGGCCTCATCATTTTGAAGAGTTTAAAAATTGATTTTATTGCAAACTCAAATACTCATGGCAGTTACTACAGTATTATTATACTCTTCCCCCCGTCCCTTAGATAATTGATTTGATTATTAATATTGGTATATTGGTAAAAGTGATGTACTAAAAAGAAAAGTTTTTAAACAAGACAACTATTTTGGAACTGATAAAAAGGAAAGGTAGACAATAATTTAGGGACGGAGGGAGTATATTATACTCCTTCCATCTCCAAAAAGTCTGTACTTAAAAAAAAAAAAATTATCCTATTTTGAAGATATAACGTTTGAGTAACTTAAAGAGGCATAACCAAGTAACACCACAATTTTAAAAAGTTTGACTTGTCAAATAAAATTATTTTTATGAAACTGACGGAGTATGAAAGTTAATTCGTATATACTCCCTCCGTTCCAGGCAAAGTCAACTTTTAGCCTTTTTTGTTCAACTTAGTTAAAATTTAACCGATAATTAACATAAATTTAGTGATTTTTACAAAATTATGAAATTTGTAATTCATAGTATTTTTAAGATAGTTTTTAATTAATCAAATTTTATTTCTAATACATTAGTAAAATATGTAAAATTTTGATTTGATTTAGTCGCATGTTTGACTTCTAAAAATAGAAAGTAAACTTTTTGCCTGGAAGGGAGGGAGTATATTACTGCAGAATGCATAGACAATTAGACATCAAATTTTAACTGGTACATATAATACTAAAAATTTTACGTATTAGACTTCTATCTATAATAATTTACCACCGATTATCAAGTAAAAGAAATACTCCCATCTTTCCAAAATCTCGTTGATAATCAATCCCTCAAAACGTTCTCATGTTTATAAGATCTATTTGGCTACAGAAGGGGAAAACCCCGTTGGAGAAATCAAGATATGAGCGCAAGCCTTCCAGTTTGGTGTTGTTGGACGGTTTCAGGTCCATCAATGCTTTTCTTTACAAAGTTGTATTATCTCGTGTGATTGTGGTATTATCAACAGAGTATATACCCAAAAAATTCTAGCAAGTTCTAACCGCTGGCAACATCTGATCAGAGCCACAACAAGGTTCACTTTGCCAGGAAGACTATTGCCCCATATTTGAGAAAGTCAACTGGCGATAAATTAACAACTTCTCATCACTATCATCGAAACCAAGAGGATCATCCCCTTCATATTCCATTTCAATTATTGCCCTCTCGTCAGCATACAACGCTTTCTGCTCAGTTGCAGGCGAATTCTCAGAATCCATCAGTTGCATCTCTGATTCTATTAGAGCCTTCATACGAGCCCTTTCCCTGTCTCTAGGGTATGTACGGTAGAGAAATGAGTAGATGACGCAACATAGTGCCATTGGAATAGCTATGGCTGTGTACAGTGCCTTGGCCAACGACGCAGCATTTCCTCTATCTCTTGCAACATTTTCAGATCCTTCTGCAACTGGTATATAACCATAAACATGTTGAGCCAGTATGCCAACTACAGGAGGGGCAAATGATGACAGAACAGACTCAAAAGATCGATCTAAAGCATAGACGCTTGTCCGGGTTTTCTCAGGGACAATCTCTGCAAAAATTGGACTGTCTAGACCATGTTATAAACAGATTTAAATCCCCTAATTCATAGTTCTACTCAGAAAAGTAAATCTACGATACCATATCTCATAAACGCCAACAAGAGAGAAAACAAAGAGAAAAAAGAACAAAAGAAAGTTAAAAAGAGACTTAAGAGTATTAATTACTTGTTTGTAGCAGGAGCATTCCACGATATGCAAAATCCTGTAATGAACAAGACGATGGCATGTGAGAACATAGTGGATGGATCATCTCGTAAAGCGAGCATGAGTATTGCTGCTAGAGGAATGGCTGATGCCGAGCTTATTTGTGCCAGAATTATCCTGCCAGAATTTGGAAGCTTCTTGGATAAAATGTCCCCCATCTTACCCCCAAACAGTCCCCCAAGTGAATTAGCAATCACAAACATGGCTATGAGGAAACCAGTTTTCTGATGTGAGAAGCCAGTAAGCTCCAACCACATGGCTGCAAAAGACAAAGCTGACCAAGGGAATGAACCGGTCACACCTTGAGCCACAATGATCTGGAACGATTGGATCGTCATAACTGATTTCGCTTCTTGAACCACATCCTTCAGTTCTGACCATGAGGATTTACTTGGTTCTTCATTTCTAGCGTTGATACCGCCTTCTGAAAAGTGTGGATCCCTGGCAAAGAGGCGAACAAGAATACCCACGATGACACTGATTATACCAACAAGGTGAAAGGCAATTCTCCAACCTTCGATTCCTAAAAATGTGGTTGGCGCTATCAGTAGTGAAAAGAGTCCACCAATTATCGAGCCGAGGTTGCTCGTTAGCTGTAGCCATCCAAAAGCCATACCACGATTCTCATCATCAGTTGAATCAGCTACTAAGGATTGAATTGCAGGGGCAACTATGGCAAGGCCAATCCCATTTAAAGCTCTTGATACTGCCACCTGATCAACAAAAGCTAAAAAAGAGTCAAAACTATACTTCCATAACTTAACTCGGTTTGGTGACTTCTGTGACCTTGGCTTATCTTTTTTCAAAACTGCTGGTTCAGATTTGATTTCACAAATTCCAGAACCATTCTATTTGGTGCTTATCCAAATCGAGCCAACCTAGAACCAAGTTCCTGAATTTGTGAATCCAATCAGAACCAAAAATCTCTCGTTTGGATTATTTACTTTTTCGTTCTTTTCTAAGCCCATATTATGTCTTGTGAGTAAACAGTCTTTCCAGATGATTCAGATGAAAACCCAATACTGTTAATAGAAGAGTGCTTTATTTGATCTCGAAAGAGGAAAGTTGAAAGAATAGAAACGAACTCTGAACAACCGATAAGTTGGGAAGGAGTTGTATTGTTCTGTCAGACATTGGCTTTAGTTTGGGTCCAACAATCATGTATTCAACCACATAAATTCAGGGTGATCTACTAATCCGCACCAAGGGGACACAGGAGCAGCCTAACTAATACAAATGCACTTAGTTTGAATTGAGAAAGAATTGCTACGCACTTCCATCTGGCCTTCAAACTAAAACGCAGGAATTACATATTGTGGTGATGCTTACATTAAGTGCATCGAGGCTCACCACACACTCGTTTAAGAAACCTAGAATCTTTCAACCTAAATAGGCTTATTTTCTTCATTGAAGGACATGGAGTCCAGCTTAATCATATTTCACATTTAGCATTTATGTTCCCTTACTAGCCAAACGAAGAAGAGTCACATTGTAAGCCTCGCAGTAATGCCCCAAAGTTCCCAATAATTATAAGGTACTGTTTCCTCACAAACGTTTCATCTCTGAACCCCTTTTTTTCCATGTTGGCAGCAACTGTTCACTCCCTACCGAACCCCTGAGTTTTCTCGGCAGCCCATTCACAACCCAATTGCAACTTCCCTTAAATTATGAACCCCTTCAATCAGAGTATTTCTACAGGTAACTAACTTGGAATCCACCATGACCATGAGGTGTGTGAAAAGGAATAGTCAAGGCAAGTCCACCAACAAGTGAAACACAATAATTTGACCATCGTCAAGATAATCAAATAGTAATACAATCAAAATTGGGTATCCAAACTGGCTAACACAAACTGTATATTTGTCTCAAGTCCCATATCTTAGGAACCTTTCTTATTCATGTAATTACACCTTCCACTCCAAGATCCCTACTTTCTATTTTGAGAGTTTCACTTGAAGTCTTACTGGGACAAGTAAGCTATCAAATTTGGTAATGTGCCCTCAGACCAACCAAATATAGCAACCTTGATTTAGTTGCAATTCAATACAACAAATTGGTCATATTATCATAGTAGCCACTAATAATAAAACCAAAAAACATTTCAACACACTGAAAAGAAATCAATTGTCTTTTTCTGTAAAAGAAAAACATTATAAAAAAATCAAGAACATAAGCAGGCAAAATTTCAAATGGGTTGACCTGGAAATAAGTGTTGGAGAAGGCAACAAGGAAGGTTGCAGCTGCCCAAAGAAAGGCACCATAGGCTATGATGTGGGCCCTATTATGGCGGACCGCGAGGTAAGCTGCGAGAGGGAAACAAGAGGCCTGAACTATCGACCGGAAAAGGGTCAATGAGCCCAGCCCAGTTGGGTCCGCATGGAGTGCCTCGCCAACCTCCTTGTAAACTCCCGGTAACAGCGACTCGTCGGCTCTCTCCATTATTCCGGCGAGGTTTACTAGTATAAGGGTCAACGTTTCCGGCACCATTTTTGAACTTTTCTTGGCTTTTCTTTTCTGAATCTCTCGGATTCAATCAGCACTTTAACACAAATTATTTTCCGATTTATACGTTTGTATTGTCATACTAATTCGTATCCGTAAATGTAAACGGTGAAGGAAGATAAAACTAGGAGACTAGGCTAAAATAAAAGGAGTAAGTCAACGTTCAAAGACGACGGATAAATGGATATACGAAAATAAGTAGGGCCCCAGCGGCTGCGAATCGTACTTGAGCAACGCGTCTTCATTGGAGCTTTTCGCTAGTCGCTACCCAGTTAATTTGGTCAGTTTGGGCCTTAAGCCTCACTTAGGCCCAAATAATTCCTTACTCATATCCACCCATATCAGGAAGGCAAATGATTCTACATTGCTATAAGTTTTAGTGATCGTGCCGTTACATCAAATATATTTACGTTTCAATGAAATATATTTAATCCAACAGTATATAGATTTAAGTAAATTTGAATTAACACTAAAATTTGTAATAATACCATAAATTAAAGCTCGTAATATCATACCTTTATCAGGAATAGCCCGTGAATAATCCTAGATTTAAAAATAAACTTTTGGGTAATTTAAGCACGTGAATCAAACCTAGATAGATGCATGGAAGTAAACCTAGCTCCCACCAAAGTTAGCTAACCCGAAAGGTGCAATTATCATACGCGCTAAACGCAGCCCCCCTTAATGCGCTAAACGCAGTCCCCCAGCGAAATTACTAATTTGTCCTTTTCTCTATTTTATTTTTTAAATCTTTAAAAACTAAACCTTAAATTACAGTTTCTCCCCTATTTTTGGAAAATTTAAAACCGCCCCCTGAGCTTTCTTAGCCTTACAGCCGCCCCCCTAATCAACCTAAGAAAATTACTAAATTGCCCTTGATTTTTTCTATATATAGAAAGGACTTCCAACCTAACAAACTCATAATTTTCAGTTTATCTCTCTAAACTCAACATATTCTCTCTCTCTAGAAAGCTCTTCAGCTCTCTCATTAGTTTTCTGCATTAAAGGTATGTTTTTTATATATTTTGTATTAAATGAATTTTTTATTTAGTTATTTGTTTTGAATATATATGTTTGTCGCATATTTTTGTGTTAAATATGAATTTTGTGTTGTTATTGTTGTGTTATAATGTACCATTTAGACAAAAAAAAATTAGGGAATATGCGCCTGGATCATGCGCATGTACAGGATGACATGCGCATGGTACAAGCGCATGTTGCACGATTTATTCGAATTTAATTAAAAAAATTTAAAAAATTTTACCACATGCACCTGTACCCGGCGCATGGAGTCTTGTACATGTGCATGGTCTGGGCGCATGTACAAGATTCCCTGCGCCTGGTACAGGCGCATGTGGCAAATTTTTAAAATTTTAAAATTTTTGCACTTTAACCCTTGTATTTGTCCTTTTTTAAAAATTGTTTCATTTCACCCCCTGAGTTTGTTAGTTTCGTTAAATTGAATGAAATTTTGCATTTTACCCCTTGAGATTGTTAGTTTCGTTAAATTGAATGAAAATATGCAATTTACCCCCTGAGTTTGTTAATTAAGTTAAAATTTTGAGGTATATGAAAATGTTACACTTTTAATAAATTATATGGTTAAATAATTATTAATATCTTAATATTAAATTTTTATGTGATTTATTAAATGTTACACTTTATTTCTAATTATTGCATTATGCTTAAATAATTATTAATAATATCTTAATTATTAAATGTTACACTTTATTAATATTTAAATATTAATAATTAATAATATTTATTTTTTATGCGATTTATTAAATGTTACACTTTATTCCCAATTGCATTATGCATAATATATTATTATGAGAATATTATATATATATGTGTATATATTTAAAATCAATTTTTTTGTTCATGTAGATGTCTGATGATCGTGGAAAAAGGGTTATGGAGAACAGCTTGGATTACGAAGGGCGAGCCAAGGATCGACATGTATTTGCGTCTGCCCGAGCGAGAAAGGAACGCCGGAGACAGAGACAACAACAGGCTTTGATGGATGAGGAGCCGGTCCCGCCTGTCGTACTTACCCCGACCCCTGTTCAGTGGCATGGCTATCAGCCTACTCCGGTTCCGTTTGGGGTAGGTTTTGATGCAACCTCCTCAGTTGGAGATTCAGCTTCATGGGCTAAACATTACTCACATTCTCCCGCAACGACCAATGAGGAAGATCGTCGTAACGAATAATTTATTCGGCAGTTGGACGATGATATTGAGCCGGATATTGACTTACCTGAACCTATTTCTCGTGGTCGTCATCGTCGCCCTAACCCTAGTAGAGCTGGCACTAGTAGTGGAATGAGCGGCAGTGACGATTGGAGGTTGAGGGAGCCACAAGACGGAGGCCCCCAAATCATCGACTTATTGCCTGGTTTTCTTGGGCATATCTCATGTGCTTTATGGACCCGACATTTGGTAATAATGACTTTACTATATCTAATTTTTACTTAATTCAAATTATATTTGTCATTACATAGAAATTATTTTTTTATTGATGCTAATATGTATTTACGTTCTTTTTTATATGTTTAACAGAATAGACCTCCTTTACTGGGACTCCACGGTGGCGATCGAATGTATAAGTGGAGTCTAAACAATTTTAGGGTCACAGAAAACTATGAAACAACGGGCTTGGCGTATTTGCAGAAATGCATGTTTCCAAACGTGAACATGTCTTTGATTTCTGCTTTCGTGGAAAGATGGTATCCAGAGACCAACAGTTTTCATCTTCCATTGGGAGAAATGACAATCACTCTTCACGATGTCTGGTATCTTTTACAGATACCTGTAGCTGGGTTCCCTGTTATGGGAGATAGCAGCTTATCTGAGTTGAGGCCGAGGATAGAGGGTCTATTAGGGTGGACGGCTGACCAAGTGAATACTGAATTCAAGACTCATTTGATCAAGCTTAACACCATCCAAAGAGAGTGTGGTACAAGCGGGCCAATGGTCGGTCCAGAACGAAAAGCGACTGCATATTTGTTGTGGACGTTGGGTGCGTCACTCTTCGTCGACAAATCAAAAACTTCGGTCACCTTACAACTTCTGTCGTTCTTGGACCCATTGGAGGAGGTGCCTGGCGGGTGTCAAACCGTCAAAATTAATTTCCTATTTCCCTTATAACGAGTATAGGGTAGTAGGGATCGTATCCACAGGGAACGTTGTACTCACTTCTTTTAAGAATTCTACGAAGCAATTAAAATAAGAATTTGAGTATTTTATCTAAACTAAATATCAACAATGAATTAATTTAAAAGACTTAATGTAAATGAAGCAGAAAATTATATTGGATTTTTAAGATGAGAAAATTCCAGTTAATGAACTAATTGCAATCTCACAACTTACTACTGATCATCGATGCAACATTGTCTCAATTAACTACAAATAAATCGGTTATAGATGTCGACAAACGCCTAACATCCAATCTCTCCTTACAGTTTCGATAATTAAGAGAAGCTCGTTAATTATTACTCTAATCAAAAGACAACCCCCGAGACGCTCGTAGGATTTAGTGTTTTGACAGCATTAAGAGAGAGAGACCCGATTCTAAACAGTGCATATTGAAGCAATATCATTTAATTTAGATTACTCATTCCCGCAGCACTACCCGAGTATGCTTGTGATGCCTAAACGGTGCGTCGCTTGCTACTTCGTTAGAACACGAAGACAATTACGGATCAGCGGCTCTAACTAGCAATAGACTATTAGGTTAATTAAAGTTCGGGCCCTGAACATTAACTAATCATATTAATCATAAGTCACAAGTTTCTTGCAACTAGAAAATCAGAGAATGAATAAATACTTGGAAATAATTGAGAAATAAAACTAAAATCTCACAATAGTAATTTTGAAGAGAATTACTTGTTCATTAACTGGAAAGGAAAGAACTTAGCCACTAAACATGGCTGAAAATTACTTACAAATACCAAAAGACTTGTAAAACCCAGCAGCTGCTCTAGTAGAAGAGAAAGAGATGCCTCGACTTTTCTTCCTACAATCCGTCTTCAAGGTATGTGTGTGTATTTCTTTCAAAAACGTCTCCCCCTCCTTTGAGGATTTCCCCCTCTATTTATAGGGGAAAATTTGGAGGAATTCTCTCCCCACTACTACCACTAAACCATGATCCTAACAACTACCCCATGATCCTAGCCACTACCTATTTTTTCTCTAACACTCAACTCCCTCAATATTTACAAGAGAAAAAGAAATAATTACATATGCGAGTTTAATTTTAGGGATATTAACAACTCCCTAATATTCCAAAGTGACCAATGTCTGAAATGCCCTCAAGTAACATAGTACAACTTTGCACTCAAAAGCACAGCACGTGACTTTTTTTTAAAATTTTCTGCTACAGGCTTTCCTCAAGTACCAAATGCCCATTCGGTACTGGACTATCCTCTTCCTTCAGCATGCTTTTTCTCTGTTTTTCATTTTCACTTTTCCACCATACCTGCAAACATCACAAACGAGAATACCCATAAAAGTGCAACATTTATAACCAATAAAAGCGCAAAATCCACTTAAAATGTCGCACATATTTGATCTCATCAGTGCCCAACTATGCTTGGGGCACAACTGCGTTAGCATATCTATACCGTCAGCTCGGTATAGCATGTCGTCGAGATACAACGTAGATAGCTGGATGTCTGACTCTGTTGGAAGTAAGTTTTACTTGTTGGTTTAATTTATTAATTTAGAATCATTTGTATTTATTTTAATTTATTATTTATTAAATTATTTTATATTAGGATTGGATATATGAGTACTTCCCAGAGTTCAGTCATGGGCACCCGGGTGGCATCGGCACGCAGGGCCTCAAATCAATTTTAATAAAATGTTCTGCACCATGAACCAACGCAAGGGTAATATATTCAGTTGGCGCTGTTTGTCCACCAAGACGTGGCTGTAGAGGCAAGAAATGCTGGCACCCTGCTTGTCTTGAAAAACACTGTAAGATTTGCTGATACCGCATTGCAACCACCAGTCCTAGATCGGTCAAACACAACCAATGTCGCTGTGGAGCCGTAGCCTCGTGATAGTCACATATGCGAACAGCTCTCATAAGAGTTTCTTTTGTCAAAGCTCTCCAATAAAGTTCCCAATTTTCGAACATCTCCTGAACTAGCTCGCGTCTCACCAAGTCCCACATTTCCTCGTCGCCATACACACAAAGGGCAATACATCTAAAACCACAATGCCCATCTCCCTTTACGTTAGTATGTTCGATTATATACTTCAGAATCCAATGTGGAACGTCGGTTGGGTATGGAAAATCAGTGTTAAACGTATTTGCATCAGTACTCATAGATCTACGAGCTTGTCCTTTACTAGGTTCTGGAAAGGAAGTTGACATGGGATCTGGTCGCTGACTACCTGAGTATTTCTTATCGACATATTCCCAATCGGATGGGTCCCTCTTCGTTGATTTCCTGTTGGGAGGGCGCCCTTTGTGTTTCTTATCCGTATCATGTTCCCCCAACTCAGACGCGTGTCTACGAATGACATTCCCTATCCTGGTAGAAAGCACGACCTTGTCAATATCTGATTGTGGACCGATATCAGACAACAGATCTCTGAGCAAATCATCACCACTGCGTCTTGTCGTGGATAATTCCTCAGTCCCCTCCATATCTAAAGTCCTCCAGAAAATATTGATATCTGTGGGATCAAACGGGATTAGGTTGCGTTGCGCCTCAATCATCTCATGAAGACATGGTAAGCCGTGGGACGATCGCAGAATGCATCAATCGATGTCATACCCTTCGAGTTTGTTAGCCTCCTTTAGTGTCTCTAGCTTAATCCACTCCTCGTTCATCAACTCGAAAGCCTTATGAGATACACTGCATGAAAGTTGTCGAAACACGAAGCTTTTTTCAGTTAAAGTATGGACAACTGTGCGCGATTGCTCGAATTGAGCCTTTATCTCGTTCAGCTGTAACTCAATATTGTTGTGTAGCTTCGGGAATATTGTGTCGAAACCCCCAGTGGCTGAGCCTAACCATCTCTTTAGCTGCGAATGAGTACTCTCGACCCTAGATGACAAAATATTGGACACATTTATTAATACGAGATGATAAAAATGTATAATATATTTTAACTTCTAATAAAGAAAAATTCATTTCAGTTTATATAAATTAAATATAATACCTGTTTGTCGTAGTATTCCCAAAATGTAAAATATCTTTGGTCCTCGCACAACAGAATTTCTTCTTGTATGGTACCAACCATTCTCTCATCACGTAATTCACTAACCCATACTTGTTAGCCCATACTCCTACCAACGCAGCAAGATGTGCTTCAAATTTCTCCTCTGTTCTTGCATCAACAATTTTATGCCACCTAGACATAAATACTGGAGAAAAGTCTTTAGTCTTCGTGCGCTGAACTACATGCTTCTCCACATTCTTCGAAATATGTCTTTTACACAACATATGTTGGGCACCGGGAAAGAAATGCTGAATTGCTTTCATTAAAGCCAACTCTCTGTCAGTGATAAAAAGCTTTGGATAAATCTCCAAAAGTGCAAACAACTGATGCAGCGTACCCAAAATCCACATGAAAGAATTAGTGGTCTCGTCATGAATGAAGGCGAAAGCAATGTGAAAATTTTTACCGGTAGATGCCACCCCAATAATCTCCAACAACGGCAAGTTGTACTTATTTGTTTTGTACGTTGAGTCCAAAATGATAACGTAAGGAAACTTTTGTAACAAAATCACTGATGTTGGGTGCATTAACATGACATGTTTGAGAGTAACATCATCATCTTGAAATTCTTCCCAATGGTGGTAGCCATTGTCATACATCAGTTTGAAGAAATGTTGCATTGGTGTTGCTTCACCCATGCCATCCTTTTTTATTTTCTATACCAAATTCTGCATTTGACGTAGCGAGCTAACATTATCGGGATTTGTATTATGCAGATGATTGAGAATTTGCTTCGGCTTCATATTGTCTTGTGTAAGTTGTTTAACGACTTCATAATCGTCTTTCAGTGACGTTCTCGATCTGTGCCACTGTCCATACTTAGTAAGTGGGTGGTTGTGTCGACGATTCTCGCCAACGTGCACTTTCCAAAGATTACCACCAAGTTGTTGAACTGCAGTAACCTCAAATAGACATCCTATTTTCTTCGAACAACGTTTTTTTCTTTGACTTATATTAGCATCTCCAGTTACTCTGGGAGTTCCACTTCTTTCGCAACCAAAACAAACAATTTTCTTTTCATTTCTACTTCTATGCCGCTTAATTATCATATGCATGTTATTTAGGTGTCCTATAAAAGAATCCATTCCCCCACCAGCACTAAACTCTGAAATATTGTTTCTGTAACAAAGCACCCGCTAACATCCGGATAAGTTGTTTCATCTATAGGGGAACAATCCTGTAATTATTTAACCGTGTGTAAGCAAAATTTAATATTAATATTAATTCAATTAATCGGCCCAAACAAATAACATAGGCCACAAATAATTATTGTTTAAGCAAATATAATCAACATTTAATAGTAATTAACAAAATGTAAATAATACAACTAATAATATTAATTCATTTAATAGACCCAAAACTAATAATTATGTAACATAAAAGTTAACAAAGTTAAATTAAGGGGGAAAATTATAAATTTTTATTTACTTAAACATTTAACGAAACTAACTTACTCATGGGGTAAAGTCAATATTTAAATATTAATAAAGTGTAACATTTGAGGCTAAATAATTATTTAAGCATAATGCACAATGCAATAATTAGGAACAAAGTGTAATATTTAATAAATCACATAAAAAAAATTAAGATAAATTATTTAAGCATAATGCAATGAGTAAAGGTGTAACATTTATTAATAAATCAAATAAAAATTAAATATTAAGATATTAATAATTATTTAATCATAATGTTATTGAAAGTGTAACATTTTCATAAACCTCAAAATTTTAACTTAATTAACAAACTCAGGGGGTAAATTGCATATTTTCCTTCAATTTAACAAAATTAACAATCTCAAGGGCTAAAATGCAAATATTCATACAATTTAACGAAACTAACAAACTCAGGGGGTGAACTGAAATAGTTTCAAAAATAGACAAATACAAGGGTTAAAGTGCAAAAAAAAAAATTATTGCTACATGCGCCTGTACCAGGAGCATGGAATCTTGTACATGTGCCTACATGCGCCTGTACCAGGAGCATGGAATCTTGTACATGCGCAAGCGCCTGGTACAGGCACATGTAGTTTTTTTTTTTAAATAAAAATTCAAAAAACATGCAACATGCGCATGGCATCTTGTACATGCGCATGGTCCTGGCGCATGTGGCCTTTTTTTTTTTTTTGTCTATTTAACACAAATAACTAAGCCAAAAAATATACAATTTCGAATCAAATAACTCAAAGCACTCAATTTAATTAACACAAAGTAAAAAACATACATATTAACTGAATAATTTAAACAAAATTACCTCTGAATTGTCTGAACTGGATCCCCCTTCCGAGTTATTAGCCGAATTATTAGACATTTGGACAAAAAAAATTAAAGTGTTGAGAGAGAGAGAGAGTAATCAGAGTGATAGATTGTAGATGAAAAAAAAATAAAAATATTTCATCCATTCCTTTTTAAAAAAAAATTAAGGGGTCTAAGTGTTAAATTTAAGGGGGCTATTTTAAAATTTTAGGGGGCCTAAGTTATAGGGGGGCAGCTGTAAGGCTAAAAAGCTCAGGGGGCGGTTTTAAATTTTCCAAAAATAGGGGGAAAACTATAATTTAAGGTTTAATTTTTAATAGGGGTGTGCACGGGCCCAAAGCCCGCGGGCTTTGGCAAAGCCTGGTATAAGCCCATTTAGTTGCGGGCTTCAATTTCAAAAGCCCAACATAGCGGACTTTGTACGGGCTTAAATCAACGGGCTTTTGCGGGCTTTAAACGGGCATTGGGCGGGCTCGGGCTTAGCGGGCTTACAAATTAAATGTTTTATTTTGAAAATTTTATACCTATTAAAGTTTGGGCTTTAAATTATTTTTAGCCCATCAATCCATCTCTGAAAAAAAAAAAAAACAAACAAACAAAACACAAATAAATCATTTAAGACAAAAACAAAAAACAAGACAGATTACTCAACAATTTATTACTTTCTTTTTCAACTCAAACATTTTATTATGTAATATGAACTATGAAGAACAAAAGAAAAATAAAATAACAGGTCAAATTTCAAGTGTTTCTTCATCCCAATCTAATTGATGGACACAAGTAAAGGTCAAACATACACAATTGATAAATATTTACTCTAAAAATCAAAATCAACTATTGCACCTAACTTATACTTTTTCAAAACTATGCCGATTTAACATTGAAGTGGATCAAAATAATTACAATAAATTAATAAACAGTACCAAAAAAATCCAACTATTGAAACTTTATTATTATAACAACCAAAAAGAATTACACTTTATATATACTTACTATAAAACGACGTAGTTTTAGTAAGAGATGGGCTTGGGCTTAACGGGCGGGAAGGATTGGAGAGCCCAGTCCATGCCCGAGACCGCGGGCTTTCACTTATCTAAGGCCCAGCACTATGTACTAGCCCACGGGCACGGGCTTTGCGGGCTGGGCATTGGCGGGCTCTGCGGGCTTAACGGGCCGATAGGCCGGTCTGCTCACCCCTAGTTTTTAAAGATTTAAAAAATAAAATAGAAAAAAGGACAAGTTAATAATTTTACCGGAGGAGGGGCTGCGTTTAGCGCATTAAAGGGGGCTGCGTTTAGCGTCATTCTGCAATTATTTTTATTATGACATGAGATAAATGAGTCATAATGTCAAGACACATGTTCTGGAGAAATATTCATAATGAATATAATTATGTCTACACCTTATGTACGGGTGACAATGAAATTAGAAATAGGATCAAATCTCCACCAACTATAGTTAGTAAGTATTAGCATAATACATTTATAACACATGTAAAAAGAACTCTTGTTTTTTTGTACACAAATTAAATTTAATTAAAAATAATCATATTTTTGGATTGAACTAAATAGTACGTTTGTCATGTACAAAATATTAAAATAATTTCATTATTTTAATTATTTATATTATTTATATTCGCAAATTGGAGAAATAAGATGATATTTCATTTTAGGGTAAATTACAAGAACCCCCCTTAACTATCGATCAAGTTTGAGTTACCTCCCTCAACTACTAATTGAAGCAATGTGCCCCCTAAACTATAACATTTTTTTAAATTGCACCTTCTAGTTAGGCAATACCGCTTGAATTGATGAAATTTGCCCACCTAATACTCACATGATCATCTGTATATATATTTTTTTACGATAATATTCAAAAGAATGATAAGCAATTACTTTTTTGACCATCTTTTTGTACATTGTGTCTTAGAGTAATAAAAGGTAAAATAATCAATTAAAACAGTAATATGACTTTATTATTAAAAAAAATACTTAAAGATGGTTGCATGAGTCTCGAGTGAGCATTTTACGCCAACTCAAATGGCAGTACCTAAACAAAAGCTGGGATTAAGAAAAATGTTATAGTTGATGGGGCATATTGCTTCAATTGGTAGGTAGGGGGCTATTCGAACACCCATAGTTTAGGGGGGTTATTTGTAATTTACCTTTTATTTTAACTTAAAAATAGTAATTAGGAAGTCTAGAAAATATTATTTCTTTTACTACTTATACTTTTAGAATACATGCAAAAGAGTATGTAATCTAATAGCCCGTTTGGTCGAGCGTTTTAGCCAAAACGCAGGGATAAAACGCAGCTTATTTGTAAAAATTGTGTTTCAATACTGCGGCAGAAAAAACAGCGTTTTCAAAACGCAGCTGCATTTTAAAACGCTGAAATTCCCAACTTTTTCCCAAAACGCTGGTTTTAAAACGCTGTTAGGAAAAAAAAAAACTGCGTATTGAAGTGATATCCCAACGTATTTATAAGAAAAGACCTGCGTTTTTAAAACACTATGTTTTGTAAACGCTGCACCAAACGGGCTCTAAACACACTTTCATTTGGCTACTAAGCCATATTTACTTTTTTTAAAATAAGTTATAATATAAAAATAATAGTGATGAGAGTGTATATATATATATATATATATATATATTATTATTATTATTAAGGTATTTAAAACACAACAATAATGAAATAAAAAAATATATATATAAAACTACCCCCGTTTCTAAATTATTGTCATGTTTGACTTTTTTTTGGTCAAAAATAATATTTTTAAACTGCAAATTTGATGTAATTTGTAATATTTTAAAAGTACTATGAATTACGTATTTTGTAATTTTGAAATGAATAAATAAATATATGTCAAATTTGCATTTGAAAAAAGTTAATTGACAAAAAAAAGTCATACATGGTGATAATTTAGGAGTAGAAGGAGTATGATGTATTATTATTTATTCCAAATATTTCACGAATGTTCATATTTACGTGTATAAAGATATAGAAATACTTGTTATCATTTCTAACGTGTTATACTCGTCACACCCCACTCAGCAAGTCAGCATAAAATTTGAGAATTAAGTACTTTTTAGGTATTGATCATATGAATTCACGTTTAAAGACTAAACTTAAAACTCAACAACCATTGTAACTAACTCGTACGGGTGACAATGAAATGGGATCATATCTCCCGCAACTCACATGAACATAGTAGTACTATTACTATTTATGTAGATCGGATCACAACACAAACCCGGGAAATCCGGCCCGGATAAAGGTGGATGGAGAAAGAGAAAGAGAAAGAGAGAGAGGAGGAAGTCACTATCCGTCGTAATCTATTGTGGGAATCGTGAAGGTGGGTATCACTTCTTTTCGGGCTCACTCAGTACGACCCAGTAGCTACCACCACCGCCAGCTTATGTCCCATCTATACATAATTTACTCGGTTTGAAATGCACTGTCACCCTTATATTTTGGCAAATTTTAAGTGGAGAGAACTGCAAAAAAAAAATAAAAAAAATACCTTGTACAATTTCACGAATTGCATATTAAACATTGTGTTTCTTTTCAACTATTTAAACCTCCACCTCCACGTAAAATTAAAATTTCAATTCAAACCTTCTGTTAATTTGGTGTTATAAACCAAACGGAAATCTGACTAGGCATTTCTACGTGGCAAGGGCGGGAGACTAAGCCAGATTTCCCTCCATTTTCTTTGATTCAATTGCAAAACAAACCTTGTACAATTTCTTGAATTTCAAATTAAACCTTTTTTTGACTACCTTAAATAATTTAATTTTGAGTATTTTTTGAAATATAAGAAATTATGAAAAGAAAAAATGTTAATTAAAAAAAAAGATACATATATATTTGCATGTGATTATTAGCTAGGATAATTAAAAGTTAAAGTATTTGTTGCAAAGATTATCAAGTAAAAGTATTTTGTTCTGTTGAAAAATGGTGGGAGATTTGTGATTTTTGCCTACACTAAATTACAAAAACATATATTTTGTACATTAAGTTTGAATGATTTTTCTTTTTACAACTGAATAATTTATCGTTGTTAGTAAACCTTAAGATGAGTTGGTTTTAGGTGACTAACTGTTCGATCGAGCTCATAGCTTGTTAGGTAAGTTGCGTTCTTTTCAAAAGTTTTCTGATATTAATAATATGTCTTTATTGATATTAATAATATATATATATATATATACATACATATATTTTGACTAATTTTTTTATTTAATTGGGAGTTTTTTTAAAAATCATTGATCCGGTCACCATAAATCTGCAAGATGCATGGCCGCAAATTTTTGAAAGGGTGCAATTATTTATGTTGGTACTTGTTCATGGTGTCTTGCATTAGGTGAGTCCACTATGAAAGAGAAATTGACTGATGAAGTCATGATCTAAGGTCTTTATTTATTTCATTGTAATTGTAATGTTATCTATTCTTTTTCAAATTGTTTTTACTCAAAACAAAGTTTTTTTTTTTTTACATTTTTTTGACTTGCCTAAATTACTCTTAATTTTAAATACTAATCACTACTAGCAAAATAATTACTCATATTTACTAAATTTAACATCTAACCTTTTCCACTCCTTCAAAATTAACTACTCAAACAATCATTGTTAAATAAAAATATATACATTCAAAATTAAGTAAAATAAAAATTTGTGCACATGTAATACGTGTGTCACAGTTACTAGTACTATTAAAACGAAATATTTATAATAAAGTTTGGTCATGCTTTTTCATACTACTGAAAATATCCTTAATTCTATTATAAATTATTTTACTACTATCAAATTGTAAATAACTATCCATTATAGTAACATTTAACTACCTTAAATAATTTAATTTTGAGTATTTTTTGAAATATAGAAAATTATAAAAAGTAAAAACGTTCATTAAAAAAAAAGATACATATGTATTTGCGTGTGCTTATTAGCTAGGATGATTAATAGTTAAAGTATTTGTTGCAAAGATTATCAAGTTAAAGTATATTGTTCATTTGAAAAAAGGTGGGGGATTTGTGATTTTTTCCCCTACTAAATTACAAAAATGTATATTTTGTACATTAAGTGAATTTTGTTTCCTTTTTATAAAGGTTTAATTTGAAATTCAAGAAATTGTACAAGGTTTGTTTTGCAATTAAATCCAAGCAAATAGGTGGAAATCTGGCTTAGTCTCCCGCCCTTGCCACATAGGAATGCCAAGTCAGATTTCCGTTTGGTTTATAACACCAAATTAACGGAAAGTTTGAATTGAAATTTTAATTTTAAGTGGAGGTTTAAAAGGTTGAAAAAAGAAACACAATGTTTAATTTTCAATTCGTGAAATTGTACAATTTTTTTTTATTTTTTTATTCTCTCTTTTAAGTGTGACCCCAACTAGTTTGTCCCAATTATACAAATACCCATGTTAGCATATGCCATAATTTTTTTTTAGGGTAAATTACAGGTCGGTCCCTTTTTGGATATTTGTAATCGCTCTAGTCTAGCATACTTTTTTAAAAATTAGAAAAAGACACTTTTGGGGTAAAAAAACGATTATGCCATTAATGAAATATTTACCGGAGAAATTTCATCATCGCGATGCCTAATTTCATCATTGCGATGCCCAATTGCGATGTCTAATTCTATCATCGCGATACCTAATTCCTACCTAATTTCATCATCACGATGCAGGCAAATAAAGATTTACCGGAGAAATTTTAGTAAGTAAGATTCACTAGAGAAATTTTAGGACTCGATGTCCTAATTTCATTATCGGCGATGCAGCCAGAGGAAGATTTACCAAAGAAATTTTAGTAAGTAAGATTCACTAGAAAAATTTTAGGACTCGATGCCCAATTGCGATGCCTAATTCCATAATCGCGATGTCTAATTCCATATGGCAATGCCTAATTTCATCATTGCGATGCAGCCAAAGGAAGATTTACCGGAGAAATTTTAGTTAATAAGATTCACTCGTGTTCTATTGGAATGAAAATAGAGGTTATTCACAAAAATTAATTTTCTTTGCTACGAGCTATTGAAATGGAAACAGAGATTCACCGAAAAAATTTTAGGAAGGGAGATTCATCAGAGAAATTTTATGAAGAAAAGAATATTCACCATAGAAATATTAGAAAGAAGTTATCTGGAAGATTGACCTGAGAAATTTATGAAGAAATGAAGATTCACTGGAGAAATATTAGGAAGAAGTTATGTGGAAGATTGATCGGAGAAATTTTAGGAAGAAAAGAAGTTTCACCAAAATTTTTTTAGGAAGAAGCTGATGTATATGTTATTGCGGGGCATTTTAGGAACAATTTTATTAAAGTGTCTTCTAACGGTTAAAAAAAAAAAAAGATGAACTGGAAAGAATAAAAATTTTCAAAGTGGACCGGTCAGTAATTTTCTGAAATTTTTATCACTTTTTTCTCTCTTTGGTCTCCAATAACTTCTCTTTTGTCTCTACCAACTTCTCTTTGTCTCTCTTCCTATTTCTTTAGTTACTCCAATATGCATTCTGAAATTTTTATCACTTTTTTCTCTCTTTGGTCTCCAATAACTTCTCCTTTGTCTCTACCAACTTCACTTTGTCTCTCTTCCTATTTCTTTAGTTACTCCAATATGCATTCATTGCATAGAGTTATTAATATGAGCTCGGATCAATGCATACTCGAGATTTTGTTGGGATGACTATTAGAATATTAATTGAATTCGACTCCTACAAATATTTTGAGTATGCATTGATCTGATCCCATACCGACACCGTGCCATAGGCACGGACACAAAAACTAGTATGCATTCATTGCATAGTGACTTATAGATACAGTAGAACCCCTCTAAAGTAATCCTTTCTAAATTGATAACCTTTCTAAACTAATAAAAAGTCTTGGTCACAAGTCGGGACTAGTGTTAAAATGTAATAACCCCTATATCCAAATAACTAATATTTTTTTAGAAAATCTTAGTGCTAATTCTCGGTCCCAACTTGAGCATAAAGTGATATTTTCGAATAAATACATATATTTTTACATACTTTACGAATTTGAAAAATATGTTAAGATACTAGTTTGTGCTAGGATTGCTTAATTTTTACATCATCCTTCATCTTCGGAATCGGTCTTCAAATGGTTCTCGTGATCGCAGTCTTGTTGTAACAAAAATATCTGTTGAATTTTAAAATCCTCTCAATCAATCCTTGATTTGTGTCAATTTGGTAAATTAGTAATTAATTGATTGATTGATTAATTTTGCCTTTCTTGGTAAAATTTGAGATCAATCACAAGATTGTAATTGATTGTATTTTTAGTATATCTTGATGATTAGATAATTAGAGGATGATTGATTATAAATATAGTATATAATAGGTTGACTTTAGATAGGTTCAATCAAGATTCTTGATTGAAGTATATATGGTAATTATTTATACTAATTCTAACTTTCTTGTTTTAGTGTGTTATTTTTTTTTAATTCTCCAAGAATTCTCAAGAGTATTTAAAGGGCAGCAAGTGCTGCATTTCGTTCTACGGAAGTGAGAGAGAATTCAGAGAGAAAAAGATTTCAAACACTCATACTGTCCTGAAATGAATGTGAGTAAAGACATTACAGCATCTTCCGTCACATTTGATTCACAGTGTTCTGAAACTAAGTTCATTGACCACTGTTGCTGTCCTTAGACAATATATAGGATTTGTTAGATCCATAAGTGGTATTCTGTAATCTCAGTTGAGTTATTGTGTTAGAAACATCTTTTGTAGTTTCATTAGTTGTTTACTTTGTAACGAGTTCTATATTTTCTAGTGAAAAGTTTTTGTCATATTGACACATCTACAATTATTTATACTTGTAGATAAATGTTACAAAAAATTGTCATTTATTTTTAATTCCGCTTCATTTTTTACTTGTTGTTACTGTAGATGTTATTACATATTTGATAACATTTACGCTATTTCAGTATTCTGTTTAAGTTACATAGCTATAAAACTCTCAATATCTCAATCGAGTGTAGCATTTAATGACTTGAATATAGACAAACAAAGAAATAACTACAACTTATTGTATTGTTTGTTGACTTGAATATAGACAAAGTAATTTTTTGTTGTATATGTATTTAGCGGCCAAAAACTCAAGTTAAATCATTTCGAAGCTAAAAAAAAAAAAAACGTAAACCCCTCTTGTGTGATAACCTCTCTAACATTATATTTTTCTCTGGTTCCAACAATATCACATTAGAGGGATTTTACTGTACTACAAGTTCAGTAAGGCTGAAATCTCTTCAAATTAAAAAAAAAAAAAAATTATATCCCAACTAGATAAAAATTGCATTTATCTTGTTTACTTAGTAATTAAAAAAAATGTAAATAAGGTATCCCACTAAAACATGTGCAAAAAATTGTAGAGCATCATAGTGCTTACTTTATCCTTAAATCCATGACTTAATTGATATCGTAAAAAGTTTTTCAAATGATGCAAAAGTAAAGAAACACAAAATAATACTATATTTAGAAATCAAAGTTTGAAGTACTAATATATGCATCAAACATTAATTTATTAACATTTTAATATATTTTGATAATTATTTTTATACTTTTTTAATAAATAAATTTTAGAGAAGTGGTTGAATGACACTTATAGCACTCAAAAAATACTTACTATAAAAATGAAAGTATGCCATAGTAGCATAACATAATATTACCATTTATTTTTGAGGCGTTCACTAAAAGAATCAAGACCTAAAATAGGAACAATTTCATTAGTAAATCCGTCAATATTACACTGAAGATATATAGTTCGAAAAATTACTGAGTAATGGTTAGTAATTTTGATTTAAAAATTGTAGTGGTATTTATATGCTTTCCAATAAGCATTACAAACTATACAATTAAAAATTCATGTTGTATTGTAATAAATAAGATTATGATATACGATTTGATGTATTAAGTGGTTACACCGTTTAGTTGTTAGTACCTTAAATCTTTAATTTTTTTATTTTACTTTTAACATTTGTGACGCCTCTAGTTTATCAGTGAGCCACACATTAAGCTTTCAATTGTTGATAAAATATGTTTAATAATTAATTAAAGTTTTATAATCATTATTCTTATATTTAGTTTTGTTGCACAAGTTATTGAAAGAGGATTATTGAAATTCATGCTAGTTTAATCGGGCTATAAAAGTCCTTTTACATATATGGGTATGGTATGTGTTTGAAAGTTAATTTTTGAGAGGTCCCATTTTCTATAACATTTATTAATATAGAAAAATAAGAATTCTGCAAAGCGGAATAGATGATCAATTAAATATGTAAAGTGCAGTAAATAAAAGAGCTTAAGGATAGAGAAATTGACACAAGTATTTTAAGGTGATTCATATCTCTTATTCTATATCCACCCCTCATAGCCCCCCTGGCTCTATGTGGTGATAATCAACTATATTTACTATTAAATATACAAATTATTGAAGGAGAATCTTTATTTTCTTCTTCTAGTTGACAATCCAACTAGGTACATTTAAACATAGTACACAGGGTTGGTTGATTGTGTTGCCTTGAATGACTCTAGATAGTCTATCTCTTCTTAATCATTTCTCTTGAATGCTTTCTTCATGATTTCATAGTTTGTAGTAGATGTTGATGTAGAGTTTGATGTTTTCTTTCTTTCTTTTGCACAAATAGTTAAGACTATTTTTCTTGTTGTATAGCAACTCTTGATTTTCTCTATTACTACTAATTTAGTATGTGTGTGTTATCTTATTTTTCTACATCTATGTCACAGTCTAACTACACACTTATTTTCTAGTGAACTCTTCCTTTTATGAGCTTTGAGAATTTTCCCGTTAGAAACTAACTGTTGTATAATGGCAATAGTTGCAACTAATCTTTGCAACTTGTCGGATATTCTTTGTGAAGCTCAGTCCACTTGTCTTTCAACTTATAGTCCACTACCTGTCATTGTTCCTTTATTGTTTGCGACAATAACATTCCTTTCAAAGATTGAATGCTTAGTAATTGTTTCTTTATTTGTGCTGACATGGCTTGCTCATTTATAGTTGTTTGTTTTTTATAGTTGTTTGTTCTTCATAATTATTTTTCCTTCATAGCTGTTTGTCTTTCATAGCTGTTTGTTCTTCATAGATGTTTGTTGCTTATAGTTGTTTGTTGATCATAGCTGATTGCTGATCATAGTTGTTTTTGATTCATAGTTGTTTAAGCCTGTTAGCTGTTTTATGCTCTTAAATGTTTATGCATCTTAACAGTTTTTTGCACTTAGCTGTTTTAGTTAGTTGTTTCTAAACACCTAACATCTCTTAGTTGTTTCACTAGCTTGTTGAGAAGTCTTGATGAAAATGATTTAAAACTCTTGCATAAAAAAACTCTTAATCTTTTGGGGATAATCTTAACCTAAATATCATCATTAAAACTAATCTATACAAAATATCCTAACTATCTATAATACAATACAGCAACACACACACAAAGCTCTTTTATTTTGGAACCTTTTAGATTTTGTTAATCAGACATAGTTTCTTTCATTTGCTAACGTTAAGAGTTTATGCAAAGTAGCAACATCAGCCACACACACACACACACACACACACACACACACAAAGGTCTTCTACTTCTTTTTTTTTTTTATTCTTCTTCTTCATTATCTATTCAGCAACAAGTTTCACCAAATAGACAAACCTTCACGTTCAAGCCCCCTACAAAACCTTTTAAATTGTCGCTTACTGATGAATTAAAATTGATTATTATTTCATTATTTTTGTGTCATTTAGTCTTGCACACCCCCTACAAAACCTTGAACATTTATTGATTTGGTCCTATACTGACACTGTGCCATAGGCACAAATACAAAGACCTAGTTTGTAACATTTAAGTTACCAAACAAATGAAAATTCTAACAAAAGTTGATAGAATAACTAGCTTAGCAACCAGGACAAACTAGTTGGGGTACGATAGAATTTAGTCAAAATGTAGGATGTGACTAGGTTTTTGATTTGTTGAAGTTTTTAACTGAAGATGGACGGAAGGTTAATTGGGATTGCAATAAATTTTTTAATACAAGGTATTTCAGGTTGAAAATAAAAGTTCATTTTAAAATCTAGTAAATATCACAATTTTTTCTTTGTAGCTCTCTGAAAATAACTAAATAAGTGTCTATTATTTACAAAATTGAATTTGCTAATATTTTTTTTTTCATTTTATGCAAGTAGTTTATTATTTATTTTGAGATATTTTATTTTAAAATTAAAAATACAAAAACTATTGATGGGATCCATCTAAAAGGCCATACCACGTCATCTCCATGATAGCTCCAAGTGGGGACCGATGGTTCGTATTGGCTTTGCGGTCCTTAAACTCGGAATCGTCGGAGCGAGCACGCGAGGATCATGAATAAAAGAGCGAAGTCAAGGTCTTCCTCGGGACCCCATCCTCGGTCCAAGCGTTATAATCAGCATCCGATTTGGGTCATCATTGTCCTCGCTGGAATTAGGGTCCACCTCGCCAGCGATCAAGTTATCCTCGGCAGCTGTCTACATCATCATTTAATGCCTCCTTAAATGCCAATAAGAGGACTGAAGGAACCAAGACATCCCTATTGGGCATAGATATTCATCACTGTAGATATCACGGCTACACTCACTGTAGATATCGCGGCTACATTAAATGAGGCCTCCTCCCCTATTAAAGAAAGCTTCCACTGTCTTAAATTAGATGGATAGAAGATGTTGGCTCATTAATGAGCAGTCCCTTTCCGAAGTAACAGGTGGCAAAACATATCTTTTTCCACACTTCATCTTTAACTATAAATAACAAGGTATCACCTTCATTTAAAAGTGAAGTGACGTTTATTCCAAACACTGATTCTAACACCTGAGGGTCAGAGTCGGGAAAAACCCCGACACACCTAACGGTGGTTTTCTTGTCAAGAACAGCTGGAGGTACAGCTCGTCAGCAACAGCCAGAGTCCCGATAACTGAAGCCTTTTGAGAGCCGAGACATCCTGACCGAAGACTAGCTGCATACGTGGACCTGACGTGATCATTAAACAACTTTTTGGCGTGATCAGTTTGGTTCCATTGCCGGGACCTGAACAAAAAGTAATGGCTGCTGCTAAACAAGTACCCACCATACAGCCTCCACCCTCTACTCCTTTGATAACTCCTCAAGTAGAGTCCTCCGCTTAATGAATTGAAGAACGCTTGTTTGAAACAACCTCTTACCTGTTCTAGAGACGCCAATGAAAGCCCCTGAGGGTGCGAGGACACAGAAAACTACCTAGCAAAAGGCTAAGAGAAAAGCCCAAGATGGGAAAGGACAAAGAACTAAGAGCGGGCAACAGAGGGCAAGCCCGTCTGGTAGTAACGCAGCCATGGGGGCGATAGCACGTATAAATCTCGCATCTCCATCTCAACTTGAACCAAGGACCTAGGAGGAATGGGACTTGGCCGAGCTCGAACACATAAGGAGAGAGAAGTCCTTCCTCAAGAGACAGAGGGAGTTGGAGCTACGCGAGTACGAATTAGCACGGAGGATACAAGCTCCTCTAGCAAGCGAAAGACAAGAAGATTCTCGACCTGAAAATCCAGCTAGGAGATCACAAGATCGGTCTCATCTGCGTACTTCAGGCTCCAGTTCGACGAGAGTAAGTATCCATGCAAGGGTGGAAAGGCCTGCCGGGGGAGCCCCGAGAGTTAGTGCTCACGACAGGATACATATTAGCGCACATGACAGGCTACGCGCTAGCCCACCCAAGAGGATGACTCAAGGTGAGGCGGAAGCTCGTCAAAGGGAGAGTGCATTGAATAGAGTTTGTTTTTCCTCGCCATCCCACGAAGTATCTGGGCAGAGACGACGAGAAGCCCCATCTAAAGGGAGGTCATCCTAAAGAGCGAGATCAACCACACCTGAGAGAAGTGATGCTCGGACGGAAGCCCTTTCCCATATACGCCAGAGAAGAAATGAGCGTCCTCCTAGCCATGATCAGGGAACCAAGCTCGCGCGATCAAACGACGATCCCCTCAAAAAGCTCCAGGAGAGATTAGATGCCCTGGAAACGGGCAAGGCAGCTGCTCAGCCAGGGGACCAGTTCGCCTCATTCTGCAAACGAATTAGGGAGATCTCGCCAGACCCGTGCCTCAAGCTTCCCACACTAAAACCATATGAGGGGAAAACAAACGCCAGAGAGCATGTTTCCAGTTTTGAAGCAAAGATGGGTATCTGTTCGAATAAATTGGACATGTGGTGTATGGCCTTCCTGAGTACGTTTGAAGGGGCGGTGTTAAAGTGGTTCGAAGAACTTGAGAAGGGTTCAGTACCAGACTGGCATGCATTCAAAGAGGCATTTTTGAGCAAGTTTGCCGCAGCCGGTGACATTCCCAAGAGTCAATCCGACCTCGCTAAAATCAAGCAAGGTGAAGACGAACCCTTGGTAGACTACCTGAAAAGGTTCAGGGTGGTTGCCGAGGAGCTCTAGAACGTCCCCGATAAAATGATAATATACTGTTTTGAGGCAGGGATTCAGCCCGGCCAGATGACTCATGAATTCAACCTCCGAGCACCCGCTACCAGCGCAACAATGAATTTAACTGCCCAGAAGATCGGGGAAACGGAAGCAATCCTAGAGGAAAGGATAAGAAAGAAGGGGACCTCATCATCAGGGAATAAATCTGTGGAAGCAAAGGTCGCCAAAGCATCACCAAAAACGGGAGTGAAAAGGGGGGAGATAAAACTTCGAAGACTGATGAATACTTCACACCCCTTAACGAAACTCGAGAGCACATCATGAACGTGCTGTTTCGGGAGAAAAAAATTGAGAGGCCGCGCTCGCTACTAAACGCTAGCAACCTCCATTATCCCGAGAAGAAGTGTGCTTTCCACTGAGAGAATGGGCATGATACGGAAGAATGCTATCAGTTGAAGAGGGAGGTACAGAGACTAATTGATCGGGGTTCTCTGAGGAGATTTGAGTTGGGAGGAGCTCGACAAACACAACTGGCCAGAAATCCTCCTAAAGGAAACAACCCTGACGAGGAGCGCGACGAGCATACCATTCATGGTGACACAAGGAGTATAACGCAGCTCAAAGATACTATACATAGCCTGGATAAAGTGTTCAGTCCTTTCCCCCATAGAAGCAAGGAAGGAATAACGTTCTATCCCAGCGAGCTGGCGACCAACACAACCGCTAAGGAGCAGCCCTTGACACTACGCGTCCAATTCGGGCGCCGATTCGTTAGAAGGGTACTGATTGATACAGGAGCAGGGAGGAACGTTATGTTCTATGATTGCTTCAAGGCATTAGGATACCGAGATGCTCATTTAAGTCCTAGAGAAGTAAAGTTGGAGGGATTCACAGGCCACAAAGTGGCGGTCAAAGGTGTCATAACCTTTCAGGTTACGTTGGCAGAGGGTGATCGAACCAGAATCGAGGACATCATTTTCCACGTCTTCGACTTGATTTCCCCGTACAATGCAATATTGGGGTTGCCGGCCTAGACTAAATTTGATATGGTCCCCTCAGTCTCCCATCAGAGGTTCAAATTCCCAACAACACAAGGAGTAGGAATGATGAAAAATGATCCTAAAAGCACCCTCGTCTACCTGAAGCTAGTCAGACAGAACGAGGAGAAGATGAAATAAAAAATGGGAAAGCCCACACTGAAGAAGTTACCGGGGGAGGTACCGAAAACAAGGGAAAGACCTCCAGGAGATGTCGAAGCCGCAAAATTGGCAGAGAGAGCCAAGGCGGCTGAGGAAAGAGCCAAGAAGGTTAGTACCTCATAGCAATCAAAGCAAGCTAGAAAGAGTAGCTCGCCCGTAAGAGATACAGCTGGTATGAAGAAAAGGGGCAACGATGAATCAGGGTCAATGATAAAAGGTAGAAGTTTGCCCCGGGGAGGGGTAATAGTAGTAGAAAGCCTGGACAACAGAGGCGAAGCCCTTGGCAGGTATCGCTGAAGACAAGGCGGTCAGTTTTATCCACGACTACATATTTTGCCGATTTGGAGTACCTCGGGTGATCGTGTCCGATCATGGTACTCAATTTTTGACCAAGTTTACTGCGAGCTGCGAACGCTTCAAAGTCAGGCACTCGATGTCCTCGGTGGCTCACCCGCAAGGAAACGGTCAAGCAGAAGCACGGGACAAGCAAATCCTACGGGCTTTAAAGAGAGGTCTGGATGATAAGAAAGGAAGATGGCTGGATGAGCTTGCAGCAGTCCTATGGAGCATACGAACCTCGGTCCGAGGATCAATGGGTGAAACTCCATTTGCATTGGCCTATGGATTAGAGGCAATGACACCGTTGGAAATGACCCTTCCTACCCCCAGAGTGACCTATTTCAATGAAGAAACAAACAAAGAAGCCCGGGGGCTCGACCTAGATCTACTTGAAGAAAGAAGGCTCGAAGCAAGGATGAGAATGACTAACTATAAAAAGCTTACTAAGAGCCAACATGACAGACAGATCAAGCCAAGGTCCTTCTCAGTAGGAGATTGGGTACTCAGAAAGATCGAGGTAACAGGGAGAAACGCGAGCAGAAATAAGCTCTCACCAAATTGGGAAGGTCCCTACAGAGTAACGGCTGTGATTCGAGAAGGCACTTATAGACTGGCAGATCAAGAAGGAAAGGATTTGAAGAATCCCTGGCCCGCCGACCATCTCAGACAATATTACCAATAGTTAGGAATCTTTGTTACTGAAAAACTATAAAATCAATGTAAAAATAGGGCATATATGTGAAAGTCTTGAGTTTCTTTTAATTGTGTAGTCCTGAAAAAATCCTCGTCGAATACGAGGTCAAATGGAAAGCGAGCTCTATTAGAAATATTCCTCAAGAAGGAATCTTAGAGTTCTATTTCTAAAAATCCTCGTCGAATACGAGGTCAAATGGAAAGCGAGCTCTATTAGAAATATTCCTCAAGAATGAATCTTAAAGTTCTATTTCTAAAAATCCTCGTCGAATACGAGGTTAAATGGAAAACGAGCTCTGCTAGAAATATTCCTCAAGAAGGAATCTTAGAGCTCTATTTCTAAAAATTCTCGTCGAATACGGGGTTAAATGGAAAGCGAGCTCTATTGGAAATATTCCTCCGAAAGAGGGGAATCTTAGAGTTTAATTCCTAAAAAAATCCTCGTCAAAACGAGATCACAAAAGCAAGAGGAGAATAAACACAGGTAATACATAAATTTTGACACAAAGATGGCCAAGAACAAAGAATTACAGATAGAAAGAAAATAGAAGCAAAATTATCTTGTTCATTACATAGGCCTATTGCCCGACTAAAGTATCTCGATACAGCGTGGAAAGAGAAAGAATTAAGGGTCCTTGCTAGCCTCGAATACAGCCTTGCTGAACTCATCTTGGTTAGACTTTTCCCCTTCAAAAGTGCGGAGCCTCAGATCGCCGTCAAAAGTTGCTGCCGGGTCATTCTGAAGAATCTCCATCACACTCATGTAATTATGGATGTAAGGAGTGGGAGGTGTCCACTGTTCTTTACCATCCTCGGCATCATCGGCATGAAGAGTGACAAGCTCTTCTTCTTCAAAAGGCACCATTTCGTGTCCCTTCCTCGCCAAGTTGCCAAACAACTTGGCTTTTCCCCACTCAAATAAATTACCGAGGCAAATATCAGATGTAGTCGTAACCCTCAAGATATGCTCCTTACCTCGAATATAATATGGGATTAAGGCAGCACCAAAAGCATCTGAGTTCTTGTACTCGGCAATACTCTGGTCCCGGGGAGGATTCTCCTTTGCCACGACAAGCTCGCCTTTCAGCCGGGCTATTCGGAGGTTCGCCTCAATCAATTTTTCCTCGGCTGAAGAAGCTCGCTGCTCCAAAGATTGTTTATCAGAGGCCAACACATCTTTCTCAGCAGCAAGCCTCCTCCTTGCTGAATCAACCCTGTAACGACCCGAGCCCGAAGCCCGGTCCGCCACGCATAGCTCACACACTGGTCCACTAAGCACCTGGGTCAACTGGCCCACCACAAGCCACCCAAAAGTCCATGGATAGGTTGGTGCCTAGTGGTAGTGGGTGGCCACTTATAAGGCACACACAAGTCCCACATCTACCCGATACGGGATATGACAAACCCGCTCAAGATCGGCCTCCAATTTCTTCTTTGCCGCCTCAGACACCGCGACCTGTTCCCTGGCCTGTTTGGCCTCTTCTTCAGTAGCTCGGCGCCCCTCAGATAGCTGGCTGATATCGTTATTTAGGCGTGTCTTGACCGCCGTCAACTTTTTAACATCATCATGGGCTTCGTGAAGATCAGTGCCCAGAGTGTGAAGTGCCGTAGCTATCTGCATAAGAATAAGATCGCTCGGTCAGCTCAAAGAATATATGCTCGATAAAAGAGAAATGGATAGAATACATACCTCGCTAAGAGCAACGCTAGAAGTTCCAAGGATTTGCATGCGGCCTTGCTCCCTCATTTTCTTTGCCAGTTTATCATCCAGGCAGCGAAGGATGACTCCCTGACTAGCTACAATACCGTTGGTGGATCGATCTAGAGAGGCCAGCACGTTTGTGAGTACTGGCACATCCCCGATGGCCTTGGCGAGCTCAGTACTGCCAGAACGGCTCGTGGGAACCTTGAAGTCAGGCCTTACCCACATTGGCAAAGTGGTTGAGCTTGTGTTAACCTCAGCTTCTACTGCCGACGGGGACAGAGAGAACCCCTTGGCAGCTTGCTCATCATCGCCCGCCAGCTCCTCAACGCTAAGGGTACGCTCAGATTCTTCCTCGTCAACGAGTCCTACGTCCACCAATACTTTCTTCTTCTTACGAGGACCAGAAGACGAGGGAGACTTACTTCACTTGGCTTTCCCTTTAGAGAGGGTTTTATTACCACTTTCCTCGATCGTAGTAGTAATCGGATGGAGGTCGACAGTTGGAAGAGGCACCGTCTTCCCCGCCTCCTGTGCAATGGCCAGCTTGGCCGGGAGTTCAGAAGCTTGGGCCTTCGCAGCATTTGCCAGCCCGCCTTGGGAGTTGATGAACTTCTGAAAGTTAAACATAGCTGCCAACGAATACAAGAGAACTATATCAGCAAAGATCGAAAGACCCATCCAGAGGGAGGTGGCTCGGAGAGTAGTCTAATCATTCCTTTCTGTTGAATCCTCGCCTGCAGGATAAATCCTTACAGCCAAGGATTCGGGGGCTACTGATGGGATCCATTTAAAAGGCCATACCACGTCATCTCCATGACAGCTCCAGGTGGGGACCGATGGTTCGTATTGGCTTTGCGGTCCTTAAACTTGGAATCGTCGGAGCGAGCAAGCGAGGATCATGAATAAAAAGCGAAGTCAAGGTCTTCCTCGGGACCCCATCCTCGGTCCAAGCATTATAATCAGCATCCGATCTGGGTCATCATTGTCCTCGCTGGAATTGGGGTCCACCTCGCCAGCGATCAAGTTATCCTCGGCAGCTATCTACATCATCATTTAATGCCTCCTTAAATGCCAACAAGAGGACTGAAGGAAGCAAGACATCCCTATTGGGCATAGATATTCATCACTGTAGATATCACGACTACACTCACTATAGATATCGCGGCTACATTAAATGAGGCCTCCTCCCCTATCAAAGGAAGCTTCCACTGACTTAAATTAGATGGATAGAAGATGCAGGCTCATTAATAAGCAGTCCCTTTCCGAAGTAACAGGTGGCAAAACATATCTTCTTCCACACTTCATCTTCAACTAAATAGCAAGGTATCACCTTCATTTAAAAGTGAAGTGACATTTATTCCAAACACTGATTCTAACACCTGAGGGTCAGAGTCGGGAAAAACCCCAACACACCTAACGGTGGTTTTCTTGTCAAGAATAGCTGGAGGTACAGCTCGTCAGCAACAGCCAGAGTCTCGATAACTGAAGCCTTTTGAGAGCCGAGGCATCTTGACCGAAGACTAGCTGCATACGTGGACCTGATGTGATCATTAAACAGCTTTTTGACGTGATCAACTATGCTTTCATAACTTTTTTTTATATCCACATGCATAATTAATATTATGTGTCCATTCGAAATACTTTTATAATAATAATAATATATTTTTTAATTATTAAATCTTTTAAAGATGGACGCTGTTGGACTATTTTCCAATTCGACCTTAGAAAAGAGAAAATAGGCACAGTGCATAATTTGAGACGTGAACGTGATATGAAACTAGAATCGATCTTTGAGTGCGAAAAGTGCAGCTTCCCACGTTATCAACGTAAGTAATCTGACGTCCTTCGATACGTCATTTGAATCGTCCTTTGACAACGATTTCAGGCCTTTCTTGGTTAGAATCAATTCTGACATGTACTCTCTTCGTCCCTAAATTATTGTCTTATTTGATCTGTCACACAGTTTAAAAAAATTTAATTTATTAAATTATCAATATTAGTATATTGTATAGTTTTCTTTAATGTTCATGTGTATGTAACCCATAATTAAAGTAGGAAAAAAAAGTAAGGGTAAAATGATAAAAGTGTTGTCCTAAAAAAAAAAACTTTCAAACAAGATAATTATTTTGGGGTGGACTAAAAAAAAGTAAAATAATAATTTAGGGACGGAGGGTGTACTAATTAATTTTCGGAATTGATCGCTAGTATTAAAAATAATTCATTACTTTTAAAACCGTATAGATCCACATAAGGGCACAAGTGATATCACATGCCCATGTAGTACGCCCACGCGGTATGACAATCCCAGTTTTGTGAGGATTCATTATCCCAGTTCTGTAAGGATTTATAATCCTTTTGTATTTCCTATTCCTGGTGTAAGTATCTCCTACATATTCTAGGCTTATGATTTCCTTAGTATATATAGAGAGGATTGTATTGTACCTTTTTAAGAACGTGAAATAGAAAATCTTTCACACAATTTTACATGGTATCTGAGCCGCTCTTTTACAAATTCTAAACCATGTAACCGACCTCACCAAGCAAACAACATGATTCCTCTTTTTCCGATATTGCGATTGACAACAAATCCTCATATTATCTTCATCCTTCTGATCACCCAGGTTTGTTATTTGTCATACAAACTCTGAACGAAGAAGGAGATAATTACTTTACTTGGCGAAGCAGTTTTCTTAATGCTCTTCAATCCAAGAACAAGGTTGGTTTTGTTGATGGCACTCTTCCTAAACCCGATGTAAATTTTGGGAATCTCCAGAATTGGATACAATGTAATGCCATAGTTAAGTCATGGTTGATAAACGTAATTTTCAAGGAGTTGCAAACTGCTGCAGCCCACGCATATACGGCCAATGGAATCTGGAGTAATTTTGAAGAACAATTTACTCAAGGCATAGCGCCTCGAGTTTATGAATTTAAACGTACGATTGTATTGCTGCAATAGGAGAAGGCTACGATTTCTACATATTATGGAAAGCTCAAGAGCGTTTGGGGCGAACTTAAAAACCTAAGGCCAACTCCAACTTATACTTGTGGAGCCAGACGCAAAATGGAGGAGATGCGTGAGGAGGAGAAAGTGTTTGATTTCTTAATGGGACTAGATGACGCATATGCTACTGTACGGTCTCAAATCCTTAGTATTGAACCCTTACTAGGAATTGGAAGAGCATATGCATTGGCAGCACAAGATGAAAAACAACGAAGCATTGTAGTAGCACGCACCCCTACCATTGAAGCAACAATTTTATTGGCCAAGGCACAGGCTTTCCGTGAACAAAGAATTACAAAGACAAGGCAGCAACAATCGTGAAACCCGCTTGCACTGTACCCATTACAACGAAACCAATCACACAAAGGATAACTGCTTCGAGCTAAACGGATACCTATCCGGATGGAGGAAGCCAAAAATTAGAGGAGAAGAGCAACAAAGAAATAAAATTAATCAAGGAGCAGGAACTTCGTGATTTGCAGCAACATTGGATGCCAATACAACAAGCACCTCAACTTTTACATTCACTGCAGAACAAGTTCAACAACTCTTCGAGCTTTTGGGAAAACAATCAGGAGCACTAACTACAGCTGCAACGTGGTTACTGAAAATAATTGTAGTAAGAGTAATTCATGGATAATTGATACAGGTGCTACAAACCACATATCAAGCACCATGGATTCCATGATTAACATTTTTAGGACCTCTATCATTCCTCCAATTCAAATTACGAATGAAGATACAGTACCTGTTGAAGGCATGGGTCAAGTCAACCTTGGGAAATATTTAATCCTCAAACAAGTATTGAGCGTTCCCAAGTTTTGTTTTAATTTACTCTCTATTAGTAAATTAACTAAAGATATAAATTATGTTTTAATCTTTAGACCCAATTTTTGTATGATACAGGACTTACGCTCGAGGAAGCCGATTGGAGTGGGTAGAGTGCATTATACTACCTGGAACCGACGGAGGCGGGGAAAGTGTTCTTGGCCAAGGGACATCATTCAACATATTTATGGCATCGTCGTTTGGGACATCTTCCGCTAGATCGTGTTCCGTTAGTTCCAAATATTTCTGTTATTTCTGAATCTTCAAGTAATTTTCCTTGTGATGCGTGTTGTAGGACAAAATAGACTAGATTGTCTTTTCCAGTTCATATTAATAAATCTTCCAACATTTTTGAATTAGTTTATTGTGATATTTGGGGCTCTTATCGCACTTAATCTCATTTTGGTGCATATTATTTTGTCACCATAGTTGATGATTACAGTAGAACGTACGACATGGATTTTCCTTATGAAAAATAAGTCAGAGACCCGTCACTATCTCTTACTATTTTTCAATTGGGTGAAAACTCAATTCAATGCTAAGATCAAGACATTTTAGACTGATAGTGGATTAGAATTCAATCATTTAGACTTGTTGAGTTATACTTTGAACGTAGGATGGATAGGCATACTAGTTGCACTGATACGCCACAACAAAATGGTGTGGTCGAGCAAAAACATAGACATTTACTCGAAGTAGCTAGAGCCCTACGCTTCTAAGCTAATCTTCCTATTAGCTTTTGAGGTGAGTGTGTTTTGACTGCAACCTATCTGATTAATCGCATGCCTTTATTTGTGATCTAGAATAAATCACCTTATGAGATGTTATTTGGAAAATTGCCTACATATGATCATCTACCCACTTTTGGTTGCTTGTGTTATGACCATGTTAATGCCAAGGATAGATTTGCTTCTAAAAGTAAGCCGATATATTTGTAGGATACCCATATGGACAAAAGGGATACAAAATCTATGACTTAGAGAGTAAACAGATATATACCTCAAGAGATGTACAATTTTTTGAGGATGTTTTCCCTTTCGTTGCTCCTACTGCTCACCTCATCAGAATCAAACCCTACTGATCACTCCCGTATTTGACGAAGAAAATCATGTTGATACCGATAGCCCACATGATGAACAAAATGACACACATGATTTAGAAACCCCCACCCACAATGAGCCTTCTCTGCTCGCACAGGATGCACCTCAAGTTGATCATCATGTCACTGTTGGTCGGTAGGTTTACCCTAACCGTCTTGTTTAATATCCGCAAGTGCACGGGCTATTGCAATATAGCGGGTGCAAGTACGAGTCGATCCCACAGAGACAGGGTTTACTTTGGGATGATATTTGTCTTTATATAAATATATAGATAAAATGATTGGGGGAGATAAGAATTTGTAAGAGAAAATACTAGGAAGATATAGAAATTATTCTAACATAAAATGATAGTATTCTTGGGATTGAAAACAAATAAATATGCTTTAGATAAAGGCTTTTATCAAAATAACAAGGATGGTATGCTAGGCCTACACTACTTCGGGTTAAGACAGTAGCGTTTGTATTCTTTACTAATTATGTCCTAACTGTTTGAGATTTCCGTTTATGGTACTCCCGCCCTGTCACCAACGGGCATTCCGGCTTATCTCTAGCTGACCATAATTAGTAAGAATCCATTAAGAACGAGAGTCGACATACTTTCCATTAAAGGAACATCCCTAGGCCGTTGAACTACTTTCGTGATCAATGGAACCCAGTTTCTTTATATGGTTCCGTCAATCGAGATTCTCCGCTAGGTCCTTCTCTCAATTGACTAGGATTCCACAAATATAAACGTCTTCATATTTGCAGGCAATTTTAAGAAAAATATAAAGAAATTGTTTTAAGATAAAAGTGCCAAGTTCAAGGATGATACGCTAAGTTGTGCTAACTAGCACACGTATTTTAAAACTTACCGGCCTTTCTCTCGAGGGTCCGGCTTAGTGTAATCCCGTTCGTCACGCGGGAAATCCGACTCACCTTTCGAGGGTACCGTATAAATCAAAATCCATTAAGTTAATCAATCTCACGTATTTTCCACTAAAGGATCATCCCTAGGTCTTTAAATCTCTTTCCGTGATTTATTGACCTAGTTCAATTCTTAGAGTTCCGCTAATCGAGATTCTCCGCTAGGTCCTTCTCTCGATTAACTGAGACCCTACAATTAAGAACGTCTCCCTAATTGCAAGTAGTTAAGATTACTAAGAAGAGAATTGAAATGACAAGTAAGAGAAGCATGAATATAAATAATTGAGTTTCCAACTCCGAGAAATGGAGGATTACTCAAACCATTGAAATAATGAAAGAAGTAAGTAAGAAATAGAGATAAGGAAAGAGATACTTATTCATAAAAAAGAGAGACAATGGCTGGAAAATAACCCTTGTATTGCTTTCACCATCTTCAAGAGTATACAAGATTTGTCACGAATCATTGATACACCTTGAACATTGTGTATAAATTTCTAAAGTATTTTGCTATACATTCTAAGTATAATATGATCCTTTCTGGATGTGTTTTTGATTATTTTCGGATGTTCTAAACTGAGTACAAGGGGTCTTTTATAATGGGGAGGGAACTCTTCAAGAAGGTGCCTCCAAAAGGTGCCTTTTAAATCTGCAGATGCAACTTGCACGGCCGAGTCAAGGAAGTTGCACGGCCGTGCTCTTCTGGCGCCAAATTTGAATTTGACTTTTGACATCTTGCACGGCCGCTCCACTTTAAGCTGCACGGCCGCTCCGAAGGTCAACACGGCCACTCATCCTTCAAGACACGGCCACTCTATGCTTTGAGACCAAAAATTGCCCAAAAATGGCCTTGTGCACGGCCGCTCCCTTTTGGCTGCACGGCCGTGCCATTTGATTTCTGTTTTTGTGAGTTTGATTTGTTTGTTGCTCTTCCATGCCTTTGCATCAAAAGGTGCCTTAAGCTTTCTTTGATCATAAAAAGACTCCAAAACCTGTCTAAAATGTATGAAATATACCAAAGAGCGTAAAATCTAACAAACATGAAAAATGAACCAAAATGTATCTAAAATGAGATAAAAATGGTAATTAAACTGTGTAAAAGTATATGAAAACTTAGGATAAATGACTATATAATAGTCACTTATCAAACTCCCCCACACTTAAGCTCTTGCTTGTCCCCAAGCAAGTTTAGGATAAAAAGAGGGAGAAAAGAAAAGAAAAACAAGAATGATCCCTCAGAAATATAGTAGCAAGCCCTAATTGCCTTTTGGATTTTGCCTTTATCTTTCTAGTCATATTTTGTATACCTTTAGAATTTATTAGAAAGAAGCATTTAGGGGATATTTTAAAGAAATAACTTTTAAGACAATAACCTAATATAGCATATATAGAATTCGATCAAGTAAAGCATGCTAGAAGGATAATTTTTAGATCAATCACTTGGTAAAAGAGAAGCTTTCACTCTTTAGAGTGATTTTTGAGAAGAATGAATTTATTACTTTAAAATGTACAAAAGGAAATATAAATACTTATTCACAAACTAGAAATTTCCATAGGATTGTATTGCATTTTTGAATCACAAGGGCGGAAAAATGGATGATGATAGTGGAAAAATCTCATCAAGGTATTAACAATTTTATCTTATTTTTGTACGTGTTATATTTTTGCAAAAGACCTTAGTTATTTTTGATCCTTTCAAGTAGGAGACATAGTGGCTGCGAACCCCATGTTCCTAATACTTAGATCAAGAATACTTTGGATATTACTCCCGTTTGGCAAGGAAGCATCGTCGCAGCGAACGCCGTGCCCCGAGTTACTTAGGAAGTAATAAGTTTCTTTTTGCTTTTAAGATTTGGTGACTAAGTCACTCTTTTAGTAATAAGATAAAATGCTTAACCTTGATTTGATTAGTGGAAATGGAAAGATGAGATTTTGATGAAGAGGTGTGATTCAAAGGGTGCAAAACAAAATGGATGCTTCTAATAAGGGAATAAATATTTAATAATTTAACATGTACAATTTTAAAGAAATATTTTCAAGAATTTTTCATAAGAATAACCAAGTGTATAAAATGATTAATAAAGATTCCTTCTAATCAAATGCTTTTTCTTTGATAAAACCCTATATTTTGCTATATTAACTTATGAGGCTTCTAATTTATTTCCTAAAAATATGCCTATATTTTTCTTCTTATTAATTTCTAAGTTTATAGAAAGTATGAGAGGAAAGATAAAGGCATTATTCTTGGGCAAATAGCAAGCATAAGAAATAATGATATGGATCATCATAGGGATTTTTTTTTTTTATTTTTATATATACTATACATGCATAAAAAGAAATGAGAATGCAACTAAGTTTAAAAAAGAAAAAAATATACTAGAAAGCAAGTAAATCTAAACTAAGAAACAAGTAAAATAAAGAAAGATAGATATACCCCCCCACACTTGAAATGAACATTGTCCTCAATGTTTCAAGGAACAACGTCAATCTTGGGGGAGTAAAGAGAAACTTACTAAAATGGTGGTGGTGGTGGAAAGAAATTTTCCCAATGCCTTACTCCATAATCGTAGATGTAATCAACCCTTCCCTGAACATGTTGTACCCGCCCTTCAATATTCTCTTGGAATTGATTGAAGTTTTGATTGAAGTGGTTGAGTTGCTGAAGGATTTGGGTTTGTTGGAGGATTGATGTTGAATTTGTGGGTTAAAATGGTAGAGGAGTGGGTATTTAAGGTGTATGGGGCGGAGGTATAGAGAGAGTGATGAAGAAGATGAAGTGAATGAGGGAGGAGACGGAGAGAGACGCGTCTTTTGACTGGAACGACGCAACTTTCCAGGCGTTTTGCACGGCCGTGTCAAGGGATTTGCATGGCCGCTCCCCCTTGCTGAGTTAACTCATTCTGACTCGATATGAACTGCACGGCCGCTCTATGTCTGCTGCACGGCCGTGTTAACCAATGTTCACCATTTTTTTATTTTTTATTTTTTGAATTGAAACAACGCATCCATTCATGAAGAAATGCACGGTCGAACCAACAGAAGTGTGCGGCCGCTCCACTTGGTTGATTCAATTTAGTTCATCCGCTCCTGAATGCACGGCCGCTCCAACACTGTTCATTATATATATATATATATATATATTTTATATTCCTACAAAACAGAGTTAGAAAATAATACAATAATATATATAAAATATAAAAATAAATGATAAAGACAAATATCAAAAAGTAAACCGTTGTCCCCGGCAACGGCGCCAAAAACTTGTTCGTCGGTTGGTTTACCCTAACCGTCTTGTTTAATATCCGCAAGTGCACGGGCTATTGCAATATAGCGGGTGCAAGTACGAGTCGATCCCACAGAGACAGGGTTTACTTTGGGATGATATTTGTCTTTATATAAATATATAGATAAAATGATTGGGGGAGATAAGAATTTGTAAGAGAAAATACTAGGAAGATATAGAAATTATTCTAACATAAAATGATAGTATTCTTGGGATTGAAAACAAATAAATATGCTTTAGATAAAGGCTTTTATCAAAATAACAAGGATGGTATGCTAGGCCTACACTACTTCGGGTTAAGACAGTAGCGTTTGTATTCTTTACTAATTATGTCCTAACTGTTTGAGATTTCCGTTTATGGTACTCCCGCCCTGTCACCAACGGGCATTCCGGCTTATCTCTAGCTGACCATAATTAGTAAGAATCCATTAAGAACGAGTCGACATACTTTCCATTAAAGGAACATCCCTAGGCCGTTGAACTACTTTCGTGATCAATGGAACCCGGTTTCTTTATATGGTTCCGTCAATCGAGATTCTCCGCTAGGTCCTTCTCTCAATTGACTAGGATTCCACAAATATAAACGTCTTCATATTTGCAGCAATTTTAAGAAAAATATAAAGAAATTGTTTTAAGATAAAAGTGCCAAGTTCAAGGATGATACGCTAAGTTGTGCTAACTAGCACACGTATTTTAAAACTTACCGGCCTTTCTCTCGAGGGTCCGGCTTAGTGTAATCCCGTTCGTCACGCGGGAAATCCGACTCACCTTTCGAGGGTACCGTATAAATCAAAATCCATTAAGTTAATCAATCTCACGTATTTTCCACTAAAGGATCATCCCTAGGTCTTTAAATCTCTTTCCGTGATTTATTGACCTAGTTCAATTCTTAGAGTTCCGCTAATCGAGATTCTCCGCTAGGTCCTTCTCTCGATTAACTGAGACCCTACAATTAAGAACGTCTCCCTAATTGCAAGTAGTTAAGATTACTAAGAAGAGAATTAAAATGACAAGTAAGAGAAGCATGAATATAAATAATTGAGTTTCCAACTCCGAGAAATGGAGGATTACTCAAACCATTGAAATAATGAAAGAAGTAAGTAAGAAATAGAGATAAGGAAAGAGATACTTATTCATAAAAAAGAGAGACAATGGCTGGAAAATAACCCTTGTATTGCTTTCACCATCTTCAAGAGTATACAAGATTTGTCACGAATCATTGATACACCTTGAACATTGTGTATAAATTTCTAAAGTATTTTGCTATACATTCTAAGTATAATATGATCCTTTCTGGATGTGTTTTTGATTATTTTCGGATGTTCTAAACTGAGTACAAGGGGTCTTTTATAATGGGGAGGGAACTCTTCAAGAAGGTGCCTCCAAAAGGTGCCTTTTAAATCTGCAGATGCAACTTGCACGGCCGAGTCAAGGAAGTTGCACGGCCGTGCTCTTCTGGCGCCAAATTTGAATTTGACTTTTGACATCTTGCACGGCCGCTCCACTTTAAGCTGCACGGCCGCTCCGAAGGTCAACACGGCCACTCATCCTTCAAGACACGGCCACTCTATGCTTTGAGACCAAAAATTGCCCAAAATGGCCTTGTGCACGCCGCTCCCTTTGGCCGCACTGCCGTGCCATTTGTTTTTGTGAGTTTGATTTGTTTGTTGCTCTTCCATGCCTTTGCATCAAAAGGTGCCTTAAGCTTTCTTTGATCATAAAAAGACTCCAAAACCTGTCTAAAATGTATGAAATATACCAAAGAGCGTAAAATCTAACAAACATGAAAAATGAACCAAAATGTATCTAAAATGAGATAAAAATGGTAATTAAACTGTGTAAAAGTATATGAAAACTTAGGATAAATGACTATATAATAGTCACTTATCAGTCACTCGATTTACACGTGACAGGCAGGTTTCAAGAAAATTATCCGACTTTAATTATACACTTCCCCCGTCTTTACAACCATCTTCTGCAACATCTAGGCACTCTTCCACTATTTCAGCAAACTCGACGGTACATCATTTATCACAAATTGTTTCTTATTATAATTTTTTTAACACTCATAATGCTTTCTTGGCTGCCATTTCTGCTGTTGATGAGCCCAAGTTCTTTTCTCAAACTGTTAAGCATGCACATTGGCAAGAAGCAATATCTAAAGAAATATCAGCACTGGAATCTAATAATACTTGGTCTCTTGCGGAGCTACTAATGGGTGTATAAGACAAAGTTCCACCCCGATGGGAGTATCGAACGCTACAAGGCTCATCTTGTAGCCAAAGGTTATACTCAGGTAGAGGGTGTTGATTTTAACGAGACATTTTCTCTGGTTGCAAAGCTTGTCATTGTCCGTTGTCTTCTCGCCATTGCATCCATTCGCCATTGGGAATTATACCAAATGGATGTTAACAATGCTTTCTTATATGAGGATCTCTCTGAAGAAGTCTACATGAAAATTCCACAAGGCTTTTTCAGAAAGGGGGAGCAACGAGTTTGTCGACTTCATAAATCTTTATATAGGCTCAAGCAGGCTTCTCGCAACTGGTATGAAAAATTCACCAAATCCCACTTAGATGTGAATTTTGTTCAGTCTGAATCAGATCATTCCCTTTTCACATATTCGTACCACAAATCATTATCCCCATCATTATCCCCTAGTTTTGTGAGGATTCATTATCCCAGTTCTGTAAGAATTTATAATCCTTTTGTATTTCCTATTCATGGTGTAAGTATCTCCTACATATTCTAGGCTTATAATTTTCTTAGTATATATAGAGAGGATTGTAAAACGGTGAATTAATTTAATTTTATTGTTACTTATTGAAAGAGGGAAAGAGGATAGGGTGATATATGTCGGAATCATACACTTTGATATGGTTGACAAAGAAAAAACAAAATAGAGTATTTTTTTCACATGGTACACTTGATAAAAAGGGTAAGTTTATTGGGGGGACAAGTGGGGTTCCTGAAAATCATATTACAGCCACTAAGGGAGGCAAAATATATTGTGATCATGTCTCTCAGAATCCACATTTTTGTCCCCTTTTATCAAAATTTATTTATATTTATTTACAAAGATATGCTATTACTATATGAATCTTTAAAAGGATAACTACTGGAACTGATTTAACTATTGTGTGTCTCGTATCTCTAAGTGTGTGAGGGAGAGAGACTACGGGAAAGAGATTGCTTATTATTATTATTATTACTATTATTATTTTAACTATAGTACTCTGTTGTATAACGTATAGTAAAATATAGGAGACAAGTAAATAAAAATATAGGAGTATTTTAAATATCTTGATTTAGTGTAGCTCCCATATTTTCAGTATTGGAGACTTTAATGGCGGCTGAGAAGAAAAATGGGTTGGCGAGGGGGTGGAAATGTAATTAAACTTTATGGTATAACTCAAGGATGATTTTTGTCAACTAACATATATATATATATATATATATATATATATATATATATATATATATATGGGAAACTTATTCACTGCCTTGATCCTTAATGGATCCGAACGGGTATAGGTTTAGCTTTTTAGCTTTGACCTTTGAAGCGTTTAGAGCTTAAAAAAATGTTAGTCGTTTTAGAGCATTATGTTATTACGTACTCCCTCCGTTCTGAATAAATGTTACTAGTGAATAAAACATAGAAATTAAGAAACATAATTAAAAATTTTAAAATTAATATCGTGTAGAAGTTAAATGAAATTTAAAACAACAGTTAATTTTTTTTGGGGTTCAACACGTACAATTGCAAGTGGCGTGTTATATTAGCAGTTTCAAGACTCTTAATTGTTTTAGTAGTTCTCTTATGAGACCATGTTACGTCTCTTAATTCATAAAATAAAGCTTCACTATCTCACAGTTCAGCCTATTAACAAACAATGAGTCGGATCAGAGAGATTTGTCTTATAAATAATACCCGTAAAATAATTTTTTCTAATTTTTTGCCTAATTATTTTTGGAGCACCAACTCACTTCATAATGTGATGCTTTAGAACTATTAAATTATTATTATTTTTTTACTAAAACTCTTTCTTGAACTTAAGTTGGAATAAGGTCTACCCTTTCCCACGTCCACCCCAACATAGAGAAAGAAAAAAAAGAAAAGTATACTGCAAAACCTTGTTAAATGTAGGAAGACAAAATTTGGTGAGGCCAAATTAATAATATTTATTCTATAAGAAAAGCAAAAAATCAAGGGCTTCTAGAGCATAAGAGCCTGTAAAGCTTGAAAACCTAGGCAAGCAATAATGAAGGGTGAAATATAACAATTAACAAAGAAGAGGGGCATGGCCCATGAGACGTGTTTGGCCAAGACACTGTATTTTCTTTAAGGTGTGGGGCTACTTGTCTAGTGGGGCTATTAGCTATAATAATACCTAACAATAGCACTAGCTAGGAATTATAGGATAGAGACTCAACTCAACTTATATATAGATAGAGCCAGCAGCTTCTTAATTTTATGGTTCCACAACCTCAAAAAGTACTAATTTTGCTAAGTAACGTTACATTTACAATTTATTTATATTTAACTTTAAATATATTATATTTTGTTAAAACGTAGAATATATAAAGTTGAATGTAAATAAAATTTATAAATAAATTCTTCTTTGCTTTTACATCTACTAATTAATTTCGCGTGGGGGTTTTGCTAAAATTTAATAATCCTAGGTCTAGAGTAATTTAATGTTTTGCATCACTTTTTAGAAACTCAATTTGTGTTAAGATCAACGTCCTATCATTGGCTCTCTTTTTTGGTTTAGGCTCAAACATGGGCTGTGTCCTTAATTTCTTTATACTCTTGTAAAGGGGCTTAAAAGAAAAGATCTTTTTTTTTTGTACTGAAGAAAATAAATAAAGAAATTGAAATTTTCATTTGTCTTTTTGGGTTTGTTTGTATCTGTGCAGTTTGAGTAGATTTGATTGTTTCATCATCTACTCCCATTCATTCCAAGTAAAGAGTCTCACTTATAATTTTTTTTTTTTTTGGTCAATTTAGTTGAAATTTAATCGGTAATTAATATAAATTTAGTAATTTTTACAAAATTTTGAAAGTTACAATCCATAATATTCTTAAAATAGTTTTTAATTACTCCCTCCATCCTGGATAAATATTCCTACTTTCTATTTTAAGATGTTCCAACTAATATTCCTAAAGACTTTTGATCTACCTATTCTCTACCATTCTTCCTATTATACCCTTAAAACTTCATTTAATATAACACATTCCAAACAAACTCAATTATTTAAAGTAGTTGAACTCAATTAATGTTCATGGGTATTATGGTCAGAACACATTTTACAGCACATCATTAATTATGTTTCTTAGTTCCTGTGTTTTATCCACTAGGAATATTTATCCGGAACGGAGGGAGTAATAAAATTTTATTTTCTAAAGCATAAGTAAAGTGTGTAAAATTTTGATTTAATTTAGTCACATGTTGACTTTTAAAAAAAAAAAAGACTCTTTGCCTAGAACGGAGGGAGTATTTATCTAACCATCTATTAAGATAATTTAGTAACAAGATTATCTCCAACCCACAACACTAAATTTGGTTCACTTTCAGCACTAAAATGATGCAATTTCAACACCAATAACTATTCAAACTCCAACATAGGACGCCAAAACTTACACCAAAAAAGAATATTCCTTAGCATATTTTATTTTCATTTATTTTAATTTATTTTCAACATGTATATTACTTTGCTATTAACCTTTTAAATAATAATTATTAAGATTGCACAATTAATAATATTAGTGTATAATGAAAATCATACCATTTGATATATAATTTATTTATTTATTGATAATATATACAAATAATTAACAGATGGCTGATTAATTATAAATTATTAAATTTATAATATTTAATAATTTAAAATAAATAATACTATTAATATTAAGTAGTTATATTATCTAATATTAGATACTTTATTAGTTTAAAATACCTTTAAATCAATAAAATCATATTATTAATATTTATTAATAATTTTTAGCATTTAATTATTTATTAAAAATCAAAATTGGCCAAGGGTCTCACCAACACCAAATTTGGTGTGATGAATAGTATTGCACCAAATTTGGTGCAACACTATTCATCACACCAAAATGGTGCAAGAAAAGGGTATGGGTTGGAGTTGGTCCGAGACGGTTGGATATATATATATATATATATATATATATATATAATTGGAGAACTAAGGGGCCTTGGGTTTTGATTTTGAAATAAACAAGCACATGTACGTAGACATATTTATTCTCTATGGATCACTACCTATTTTCGGAAGAATGCAATAAACCGTTCTTAAGGGATAATTTGTCATTAGAGTTGAGGCTTTACAAAGTACTAAGTAAGAAGAATGCAACAAACCTAGCTAGCAATTTGAATTTCTCTATTGAAGATGACTCTTGCTTTCAATTGGCAAGTGTTGAAAAGTATGGGAAAATGAAATCACATGCTTTAAAAGCACAATGTCTCATTGAGGTTAAAGTTTAAACCACTCTTCCATTCTACGATGTTAGTTAGCTAGCTTGTAAAATGAGCGACTTTTCAAAGAAATCCTATAATAATTTTTTCCAAAGGCCAAACTACTGTTTCGTTGTCTACCTCAAAGAGTTTATTCTTGGCAGACCATTTCGCATTTGCTTTGAATACGAAGATCACTTTCTTTGAATGGTTATATTGTAAGACCTTTGAATAATTTTTGGATGCAAAATGTGTATATGCACTTAACACGTGTGTCCTCACATGTAGCGCGATTTGAGGCTTACAATATTTATAATCTATAAATCATTATAGGGTGACGTAGCTATGCACGTTGGCGGCTAATGGCCTAACAAGAAATTTCAGTCTTCTTGGATAGGATGGTGTCTACGAGTTAAATTTAAACTTAGAGTACTCCATTTGGTCAAAACGCAGGGATTAAATGAAGCTTATTTGCAAATATTGCGATTCAATGTTGCGACAGAAAAAACTACATTTTAAAACACTAAAATTTTTAGTTTTTTCTCAAAACACATGTTTCAAAACGTTGTTAAGAAACAAAGCTGCGTTTTGAAGTGGTATCTCAAACGCGTTTATAAAAAAAAAAAAACTGCGTTTTGAAAAAATTGTATTTTAAAAAATCTGCGCTTTAAACACGCTGTACCAAACGGGCTCTTAATCGATTTGATTCTAAAATCTTGTATGTAAGAAGCCTTTTAGATCAAATTTAATGTTCACAAAAGGTATAATTCATTTTAAATGGTGTATATAGCATTAAATTTTTTCTTTTAAAAAAAAAATACATATATGGTGCTTGTTTAACTTCATATAATACAAGTCGTGGTTTGATTGTTCTTTAAGTTTTGGTATATGAAGACTAAGAGAAAAAAACGAAAATGACATGATGACACATGAATCTTAGATACTGGAGTAGTATTTTGCGATCTATCTAGAATGAGTATTTAATGATATTAATTGTACATGTTTCCTTTAGAGAGGGAAAGGTTAAAAAGGCTTCCACCTTTAAGAGTTGGCCATACACCGAAAGTGTGTGAGTGAGTGACTGAGTGAGGGAGTGAGGGAGGGAGGGAGTGAGGTTGAGTGAATCAACTTGCCTTTTTTTCAGGTGTTAATAAAAAATATAGGAAATTATTGGCCGGTCTCCTTTTTAAAAAGTTTAACCTCTAAAATCTATTTTTTTTATTAATCGGAAAAAGACATTTTAATAATTTTCTTTCTAAAATATTCCTATACAACATGAACATTATTTTATTTTAGAGATTCGTTAAAAAAAAATACACACACCTAAAATGTCCCTATGCAACATAAACACTATTTTATTTTAGAGATTCGTTAAAAAAAAAAATACAGACACAAAAACATAAAAAAACATTTAGTTACATCAAAGAAACTGAAAACTTGTAAACGATTTCATGTTGTTAATAGTCTTCTCTCATGTTTTGGGATCAATTTTCATGCCTAGAACACGAATTTGATCAAATTCGAATTTTCTGAGTTCATTCCGTTTTTTCTTGTTCTTGGGCTGTTTTAGCCACTTTAATCTATGTTTTAAACTTCGAATTTGTTTAAAATCAATCTCATATTATTATCCAAACTTAGTACTATATTTGTGCACAATTTTTCTACAAAAAAAAATACTATTTTCGAGATCCAAATCGAGCTTGGCAATGTGCTGTCCAAAAATAGAGTGAGATGTTCTTGGACTGATTTTGGGACTTTAATCAATGATTTGAGTTTTAATTCACCAATCGTAGTATGCTGGGCAACGCAATGCCTGTGTCGTCCAGCAGTTGAAATTCAAATGGTGCCTTGGTTGCTCATCGCGATGCCTTGGTTACTCATCGCGATGCCTGTGTTGCTCATCGCGATGCCTTTGTTGCTCATTGCGATGCCTTGGTTGCTCATGTTGCTCATCGCGATGCCTTTGTTGCTCATTGCGATGCCTTGGTTGCTCATTACGATGATTAACTCACGCGATGCCTTAGATTACTCATCTCGATGCCTTGAGTTACTGATGCGCACGTGTTTTTCTTTTATTAATGGCATAATCGTCTTTTTGTCCTAAAAATATCTTTTTTCGATTTAAAAAAAATATGACTGGATTGGAGCGATTACAAATGTTTCCAAAGGAACCGACCCTTAATTCACCCTAAAAAATACTTATAAGACTTTGGGTCATTCTCTTAATCTCGTGATGAAATAATTATAAGACTTTGGGTCTTTTTTGTTTATATTGTGTCGTCCCATCTCATCCCATCAATGCACCTCCCGTTTGTTGTTAATTATTAGCAATACAAAGGACACACTCGACTCAACTTTGGTATCTCCATATTTACAACTTGTGGATCCAAAACTATATATCCGGTTCTTCTAGTGGCTCCAAGAACAGAATCAATTAATTACATTGATATTCAAAATGTTACAATTAATTAATCATCTAGGTAGAAAAGTTATTTTGCTGATTTTGTATGTACTACTTACTTTATCGTAACATAAAATTAGCTACTAATCAAAACAAAATCAACCTGTTTAACTTGGGGGAATACCAAACCGATAAACTTAGGGTAAGAAGACGTCAAATCAAATTACTATCCTATCCTATCATATCATGATATAAATATACTGTTATGAAATATAATATTATGAATTCAAGCTAGTAATATTAGCTTTAGTGTTAATTCGTAATAACCACACAAGTTTGCGTTTCTAATACTAACATTTGCATTGCGTCGAGCCACGTCACATGACCTTAGTAACAAGCGAAAGAAATGCATGGAAATTATCCCCATCTCATGACCTTGATCACGAACCACTAAATATATATTTTGATGATATGATGAGCTGAGCCTGAGAGTGAGAGGGGTAAGTGGGGAATGAGGTCAGCATGAGATGGATGTAGCAAGAGAGGAAAACAGAAGTATAATATGATTGCTATTCTCTTAGCTAAGGGGCCATCATAACTGTCACCCCACCCCACCCATATCTCTTTCTATGCACATCCCCTCTATTTCCCCAAAATCCCATGGCTAATCATCTCCTCTTAATTGATTTTCAACTCATCCCCCACCCTCCACAATATATCCATCATTATTTTTAGATTTAAAATATTAGTTTGATCACTCTATTTTCACCTAAAATTAATTAAGTTTACTGTATTTCTTTTTTTTATATTTTGATCACTCTATTTGGTCAGAAAAATCAATAAGCTCACCTAATCAATGAGCTTATTGATTGAAAAAGTCCAAATAGAGAATTAAAGTATGACAAAAAGAAGTAAGGTGAACTTATTAAATTTTTAAGAAAAATAAAATGACGAAATTAATATTTAAACCTTATTTTTACTACTCCCCCTATTTCATAATAAGTGTCACACGTTAAATATACACAAGCTTTAAAAAAAGTGTTGGATACTACTCTATTATATTCCCTTCATTTTAGCAAATAGTTCACTATACTATTTTGAAATGTTTCAATTTTAAGAGTCCACTTTCTAAAATTATATTGCTCTCCATAAAATTTTCAACTTTATTCCACAAATGTAATATAAACATGTTAAATATATTTAAGTATTTTTGTAATTATGACCAACTCCAATAATACTTATATATTCTTTAATAATTATACTTTTTATACGTGAACTCTTTGAATAAAATGAATGGAGTAATTAATTTTCTTTTAGTACTCCTTAAAATTAATTAGTAGTGGTATTAAATCAATAGGATCTATTTACTGTCATATCTCACAAATAAGAATGATACAATAGACAATTAATTTTAAAATTTTCTAAAAAAGAAAACGGGACAATTATTTTGAAACATTCTAAAATAAAATAAGATGCGTTTATTTTGAGGAATTACTATCCCTTCAAACATAATTAATACTCCCCTCGTCCCAATAAAAAAATCTCTCTTTTTCCTTTCATTTGTTCCAAAGAAATAGTCCACTTAGCATTGCTATTTCATATCATTGCCGAACATCACCTTGCGGCAAAAGTGATGTTCGACGCCCCTGCCGAACACCGCTATGGGTGTATTCAGAAATTATCTGGGTGTAAATAGCAATGCTCTTCTTAAAAATATTAATAGTAGTAATAATTGAAGTACAAATCGAAAAAAGGTTTAAACAAGTACAACAACAAATAGTTTGAGTTATCAAATGATACTATTTTCTAGGGAGGTTGTTGGGAAATTATACACTTCTTTTGGTTTCAATTTCTCAAATTTTGTTTTGTCGCCTCATCATTTCTTTTAGAGAGAAGTACAATTTTTTCTTTATAATGAATTATACTTTAATTTTTAGTTTTCAACTCAAATACCTTGTACTAAAATTTTCATTACAATCCAAACCTTCCGTTAATTGACTGTTAAGAACTTAAATGGATTAAATACATTTTGAAAAATAAATTGTTATCCCCTACTTTTGAAAAAAATTTAATGTGCCCCAATTGGTTTGTCCCAATTTTAACTTTTGTTAAAATTTTCATTTGTTTGGTACCCTCAAATTTTAAAAATTTACTTTAATAGCCACAACCTTATATGTATAAGAACTTTTATGCCCCATTAAACCACCATGAATTTCAATAATCCTCTTCCACTAACTTATACAAAAAAAGAGAAGAGAATAGTAATTATAAGACATTAATTGATTATTATTAAATTTATAGCATTTATAATTGAACCCTTAATGTGTGGCTCAATGATAAACTAGAGACTTAATACTCAGAATATTGACAAATGAACGGAGTAATCACTTAATACACTAAATCGTATATTTTGTGTTATTATTATTATTATTATTATTATTATTATTTTACATTTTCTCTCTATCTTCTATGATGCCTGTTTGGGACATTAAAGTATTTTTCTCATTAATTTTATCTTTGAGGAAAGCAAATTTTATTTAAGAATTCAAAGTAGGCCAGTTCTTATAGCTTACGAATTGATACGGAAAAGTAAAACATATATACTCTGCTGCCCTAAAAAGATAGTTTACCTTTCCTTTCCAATTTATTTTTTTAAAAAAACTGTCTTATTTCTAAAGACATTAATAATAGTTTTAATACAATAATTTAAAAAAGCATAAAAATGAATAAAACTACATGTTTAAAAGATTTGACTTGTTAAATAAAATCATATTTTCTTGTGACGGGAGGGGTATTGTTTAACAAAAATGACAAACAGTTGGTAGGGATTTGGCTTTCCCGCTCAAATCCCTACCAACAGTTGGTAGGGGTATTGTTTAACAAAAATGACAAATAGTTTTAATACAATAATTTTATGTTTTATTTACAGGGCTGAATTTGACTTGTTTATCTGATCATGGGAAAAATGCATAAACATGCAACCATGCACATAGACATATACCCTTTTAATAGGAAGGAAGGAAGGAAGGAGTATGTCTGAATGATATGATACTTTTAGCTAATTATGCATATGCATGGTTGGTTACCTTCATTATTTGTTTCTTAACATATATATAAAGAGAGTCCACATTGCCATAATAAAATGTTTCACTAAAATTTATAGTGTTATTCCTGTTTTTAAGGGAAAGAGTGATTAATTAATAAATACCTCTAAGAATGACAAAAATAACAGTATGCATGCTTAATTAGCTAGGTCTCATGAGTAAGGAAGTTGTCAGGGATCAAGTATCATCAAGTCTTCGATCGAGCTGCTAATCGTATTATATGGTACAACAATAATTGTATTCCATATTTCATAACATAATACGTGATGTACGTTCAACTATTATATAATGAAATGAAATCTATATATACTAGCTAAGTATATTAATAAATGTAATGAAACAACTATTACTAGTATTATTTATGGAAGTCGAATATTACATCTACTCATCATAACAACTGGAGTAATTGGGAATAAAAATATGCATGGGGGGATAGTACCTTAATTAATTAGGCAGTTGATTAGTGATAACTCAAAACCTTAATCAGTACTAGAACACCATGCATTTTATTTACAGTATTTGGATATATACTCAGATTTAAATGTGACTAGTATTATATGAACATGGAAATCAGAAAGTATTTTTGTAATTACTAGTATATCCTATATATACTCCCTAAAAGAACCTATAATTAGATTAGTATGATCTTGACCAAAATAAAACCATCAAAACCCAACAAAATAATCATATATAATTAATGTTCATTTTCTATACCCACATTGTAAATTACACTGTAACAATTTATTGCTAACAAAAGAAACTAATCTGAAGGACAAATCCGTGAATCCACATTACCTTGATCAGTCCCCCTCGATGAGTTTACAACATTCTCCAAACCCTTCTCTGTCTGAAAACCTGAAGAGTTTAACTTATACCCCTTAATATTTTGAGAACTACCATTGTTCCCATCAAAACCCCCCAAATTTTCACCTTCACCCCCATGATCTCTCCACCTTGTTGTTGTTGAGGAAGAACTTGGGAACCCAGTAAGGCCTGTATTGACTTGTTGACCCTCCAGAGGGTTATTCATTGATCGATTTGGTTGGTGATGATCAGACCTTGGCTGAAAAGTGGCTGCATTTGGTAATGTGTTCTGTTGTAGGAGTGACTGAAAAGAGAAGAGGGGATTCTGTAAATTCAGTAAAGTTTGGGGTTGTTTTGGAAACCCATGATCAGTAGTTTCTTGTTGGTAGTTATTTGATAAAGTGCCCACAGTGGTAGAATTATCAGAGTTCAAGAATGACGGAGATGGCGAAGAAGTTAGATATTGTGATGATAATTGACGTTTTTGAGCAGAGGGACGTAACGGGTAAAGGGGACCCACTCCCATGGCTGATACACCGTCACCGCCAAAAAGATCAAGCCGGCGGGAAAATGGGGAGGAACCCGCGGAGAAAGGTGCGGCGGGGATGCCAGTGAATTCTTGAACCATTTGCCGGAAGTTCGAGGTGTCCGTGGTGAGGACAGTGGTGGGTGCCCGCCGGGAAGCTCTGGTACGCTTCTTGGGGTTCTTTGCCACCACTCCCACGTTTGATATTTGGTGGTGATCAGGTTGCGTGGGAGCACGCGCTGCTGCAGTTGATGGGCCTGGAAATGGGTTTTGGTTCAGCCCGGATTGAGAACCCAGAAGTGATTGGTTTGTGTTTGCACCGAAGTCAGTGTACGTCGGGTCGGGTCTTACGTTCCTGGACCAATTAAGCGGATCAAGATTATTGTAGAGTGGGTTCGGTGGGGAGTGTGAAACGGAAAAGGGTGAGGAATCAAGAGGAGGATGATGGGGTGAGAAATCAAAGAAAGAAGTGGGTGGTGGTGATGGGTGGATCGGGTTCGGGTTAGAGAGGGTAGCAAAGTGGGTTGATGAGTTCAAGAAAGAAGAAATGGATTCTACCCTTGAATCATATTCTTGATCATCACCACCGCTTGAAGATTGTAAGCTAGCACTCCCAGAATCCATATGTTCTTCTTTCTCTGTGTGTGTGTGTGAGAGAGAGAGAGAGAGAGAAGGTTTTAGAAAGGGCACATGTATGATCTGATCTATGGATATAGCTAGAAATTTGTTATTTCTGTGTAGGGGCAAATTTATAAGAAGGTTCTTTAGAGCTAAGTTTGTTTTCCCACCGGGGGAGAGATCTGAATTAGTAGGGTTTGGGGGTGGAGAAGGAAAAGAGAGAAAAGAGTGGAAAGGTGAGGATATTTAAGGTTTTGGGGTGATCGAGTTTAAGCTTACGTTTACAAATGAGAGACTGGGAGGAGGTGGTAGGGTCGCTCGTGTGAGGAAGAGGAAAGAAGCTGTGCTCAGTAGGTGGCTACGGGTCAAGCTCAGAGAGAGAGAGAATGGTTGGCGAAGTTGATCGATATTGAATGTGAAAGGAAGAAAGGGATATGAGAAAAAGGTTCCAAATTTTGCAAAAACAACAAAAAGAGGAAAAGGTAAAAAGAATAAAGTAGACTAAATTACCAATTGCCAGCCTCCAAATATCTACTATTCTCTTGGCAGTCCTTTTAATATCATGTTTCTTTCGTAGCTCCTCAAAACAACCATTTTTGTCATAAAATCCTTTTCCATGATACTATTGCAAAAACTTCTCATATGCTTGAATAAGGATGAGGATTGTTAGGATCCGATCATTTTCATTTGTTTTGGCAAAAATGACCTTACTCTGGAGCCTCATTTCTTAGTTTGGTTTGGTTTTTGCTTTGTCAAATTCTATTGAGAAAAGGATAGGTTAGATATTTGATGAACATTGAAAGAAAGAATGATTGTTTTTCCTTATTAGGGACGAATCAATAAGTTTACCATTCTTTGAAACCACAATACGCTATTACATTGGCCATGACAATTTGTAGAATGACGAGATTTAGAGATATATGGAAAAACAAAGAGAAGGTGGAGAAATCTCGAGACACATAATGCTGTGAGAAGGAAAGGCAACTCATAATTGTAAAATCAACCTGTTGATGAAGCTTGTGATAATAGATGACTTACTGCACTTGAGGGTCATGACAATTAGTTTTTTTTCAAAATTTCTAAAATGTACATGTACATCAAACTAGCGTGGGTCAGTTTGATTTTTTCAAAGTTGATCTTTTTAGTATTTTGTTTATTTACCTACTCAAATTAATTTTTAAATGTGATAAAATCACCAACGAGCTCTAGCTCAACTGGTTTCGCTCACTTTTACTAACGAAGAGATCTATTGTTCAAGTCACACCAGACACCAGTTAGTAATTTACCATGGTTAACTCTCGTTTATCATTTGATGTGCACAAAATCTGCTGGGAAATGGGATAGATGGAAGGATTGAATAAGTATGCCAAAGTTGGCTTGCTGGAGTAATAATGTAAGAAATGCGGGACTTTGAGGATTACTTTGGGAAAGAGTAAAAAAGTTAGGGGAATATCTGTTATTTGGCCAGCGCACAAGGTAGGAAGGCAACTAATAAGCTGGTTCAAGGAAGTTATTGAACGCACAGAGAACAATAACAACCGCCACTCCCACCACCACCACCACCACCACCACCGCCGCCGTCTAGTATCCACCGCCCGAGGTTAGTTTCCAACTTGTAATCAAACATTTCCTTTAATAGCATGGAGAATTGATATTCATAATATTGTATGAAAAACAAAGACTAATTTACTTAATAATTTAATAGTAATTGCTTATAAACTACTGCTTGAATCCTGCTTTTAGGGGTTTGTTGTGGAGAAGACAAGATAGTGTCAGACTAAACCTACATTTTAAAATGGATAATAAATATATATATATACATCTATAATATATATACATATATAATATATATATTATATAAACATATATATTATATATGTATATATATTATATATATATATATATTAATTTTAATATACAATCAATTTAACTATGTTCGAAAAGTTTAACAGATACCATCTCCGTTCACTCAAAAGTTTATGTCTGAAAAAATTAATAATTAAAAAATATATAAATATTATTAAAATTATTATTAATTACAAAAATTGTTGAATATAGTTAATATGTGTTTATACACATGTAAGGGGATAAAGTTATACAAATATGAATATTGTAGATATAATTTTTAAAAGTGAAGTCTTTGTGTGAAATATCTTAAAATAAGAATAAAAAAAACCAATTGATTTTATTTTTATATATTTGTATGGTATGTATTTTCTTTTAAAGCTCTTGTATATGTGCTTATTATTAATATAAGAATAAAAAATAATAATAAAGTGAAAAATATTTTTATAAAAAGAAAGATTTAGAAACAAGATAGGATTGTTTAAACGGACCCAAAAAAAAAAAAAAAAAATGATGACAATTATTTAAGAAGGATGAAATTTCAGACTTGGTAATAATACTATAAAGAAGGACCTTTTGATTAAAATATTTTAAAATAATGGAGTATTGCAGAAACAGTAGAATAAAAAATAATCTTCTAGTACCTCAGCCTTTTGACCAAGTCAGAATTGAGAAACCCGTGCGAAGAAAAAAACTGCTCATATACTAGTACTAATACAATCCTACATCAAAAGCTATGATTGTGAACTGCCAGGGAATCTTTTACCATCTGAAAATTACAATTTATTGAAATTTTTTAATAATAATAATAATAATAATAATAATAATAATAATACTAGTATAGTTTGTTTAAATTTAATTTGTTCTCTTTTGTTGACATTCTTACGTGTGTATAACAAGAAGAATTTAAGCTTCGGTTCATGCATGTACACTTTGTTAATACTCCATATATATATATTATGCCACAATCTTCACATGATTTGGTATCTTTTCTCTATAATTGTTTTTGTGCTTCGTATAATAAATTAATCTATGTTTGAGTGTTAATAATACAAATAAGATTAGTTCAACTACATTCTAGTTCGCTACAACCGTCAAATTTAAGAAATAAATTATTGAGGATTTAGATCAACTTTCAGATTAGAGGTTTCTTTTTTTTTGGTTGATGAATTCAACTAGGAAAATACGTACTATTGCATATAAATATTGCTCTATCATAAACTCAACTCATGTCATAATTCTCTGACAAAGTTTTTCATTTGCTACTTACCGCAACTCTCCTTCTGTACCCAGACTTGGGACAGACTGTATGAAAATATATGATTTTAAGCTTGATACAGACAGAGTTAAAGAATCTAATTACGTTGCGAGCATTTGAATCTAAATCACTACAAAAAACCAAATTTCAAGTAGCTCTGCCATAAGCATATATATATATATATATATATATATATATATATATATATTGTGTTGTTGGTAAAAGTTATTTTTATGTCAAGTCAGTATAAAACGTCCAACTCTTAACTCACATTTTACAAACTAACATGAGTAATGCAAAACGACCCTTGTGCTAATCAAGTGTGTAGGTGGCTCTCTTTCCAAAATTGAAAGTTGAAACATACTCCGTATGTACTTTAGCCAAATGAATACAAGTATTTCTTACAATGATCGATATTAGTACTATTTGAGGTTTGGGGTAGCAAAAATCAAAGTCCTTGTCACCGGGAATGGTATAATATTCCCTATGTTTAATTGCACATTGGCGATTGGCCAAACCTATGGATCAAATAGTTGTACTAAAACCTTCACAGATACGAATTTATTCACGTAAACTTGGTATAATATAGTATTGGTAAATAATTGCGGCCACAAATGTGACTTCACTTTTGGTCCCTTTCTCTCATATTGAAAAGTCGCAATATTATTATTTTGGGTTTCCCTAATTACTTGTATTGGACTGCCCTTATATATTGGCGCTTATTTTTGAAGTATTGCTTCACGTAAAGTTGGTAAAATAAATACTTGTGACCATTTTGCCAAAAAAATAAAAAACAAAAAACTAAAACGTAAAGAAAAAAAGCGTCAGTAATTCGAAATATGACTATATATATATATATATATATATATATATATATATATAATATCCAAATTGGAGGGTTGTATCATTTTAGATATTGTTGGTTGGGTAATGGGTTAGTAGCTAACCTAGAACAACAAGTATAATGAAACCAAACGTATCGAACCAACCAATTGAAGTGGATTCTTAATTGGTTTTATGATCGATCCACATGCCATATTTTATTCTGGGAATAATTCAAAGAGAAATGCCGTGAGTAAGTATATATGCCACTTTTCACACTAATTCTTTTTTGGCTTATTGCCCAAATAAACCATACTACTTATATATTGATGAGGCTAAGGTTTTACACATTGTATTTTTTAGCATTTGAACACGAGCTGTGGTTCTTCTTCGTCTTTTTTTTTTATTACTTCGACATAAGGGAATGACACTTTGAAGTATTATGAAATATGGGCTTCCTTTATATCAAGCCAATAGGTCCCATTTCTGACTAGCTCGCATATCCTGGTTCTCAAAATCCTCCGTCCGTGGACTCATTCGAGGTGGAGTCACTGCCCGAATAAAGAGAGAATTGTTGTCAACTACCGCACCTAAATCTCTTGATCCAGAAAGACCAAAGGATAGAAGCTACTGCTCCCTTTGAACATCAGTATTGAAAATGACTGAATGGATGAGTTCTTCCATAGGGTAGGCCTCTAGACATATTCATTACTTTAAAGGGTGGTTCGGTGATAAAGTTTGTGGATACACAAACACAAAGTGTGATGTTTCAAATTTAATTCATTTTAAATATCAAATAAATAAATAAATAAAATATATTATTAAAAAAAAGGTTACAAAAAAAATATTGAAAAAAAAAATTATTATGGAATAGAATTACAATAAAAAAAACAATGCCTATTTAGCTGACACTAGAAAATCTTGCACTATTATTAAGACCACTCAAAAAATAGGGACTTTATTTAAATAAAAGTACATATTCTACCCAACAACTCTACCAGCTGCTCATTACAGCTTACAACAAGAAGCAAACAAAACTATACCAATCTAAACTAGATGACAAGGAAATAAAGCCCAGTAAGCCTAACAAAATAACCCATGATCCAGACCCGGCCCAACAAGAGTACAGATTAAGGTTAAGACTTTTTTGAAACCAGGTTAAGACATAAAGTCACTTGTCACTAAATCCGCCATAAACGAGACACGTGCACAGTGACACATCTAGGACTTTGATTGAACCTATGTAGTTATATTATTAGAGTATGAACAACAAGGGAGCTTATGGGTTTTAAGCTCCCCAAAGCTCCTCCATCTAGATATCAATTTGTATTAAAATGTTTAGTTGGAGTTGAGAGAAGGTTTTGGGAGCAAATATTGCTCCCGTATCATTCGAGAGCTTCACTTGGGATCCAAGGTTGACACGGCGCCGTTTCATAGCAAGAGCAAGACAACCAGCACCGTTTTACAGCAAAAGGGGGACAACACATTGAGAAAGAGCTCCTGCCATGTTTTACACATGGCAAGCTATGAGTGGCCACAAAAAAAAAACCCCTGTCCTGTTTTAATAAAATTTTAACAACAAAAAAGCTTTTTTTTTCTGAATTAAAGTTCACATTTTTACCTATAAATAGAGACTTGATTTACTTCATTTGGACTCCAGATCAATTTTCTACAAAATTTTGAAGATTTTCTCCATTTTCTTCTCTTCTCTCTCTTCAAATTTAATTTTTCTCAATTTTCCTCTCTTTTCTCTCTTTACATTTTTAACATTAAGTTATTTAATACCTTAATTTGTTGCTAATATTATTATTATTATGTAGTTTAAATAATAATTATTAATATTGCTATTATATAAATTAGATATTAATATTATTATTTCTATTATTACTGTTATTATTGTACCTTTATTTGTCATTTTAAATTAATTAAGCCACTTAGTGTTGTTATTATTATTAATTCTCTAATTACTTTTGAGTTAATATGATTTCAAAAATATTTATTTAGCAAATATCTAATTAAAATGACATTTACAAACTTATTGTTTAATATAAATAAATGTAAAGATGTTAATTTAATGAAAATAAAGATGGTAGGGTAAAAATGGTGGGATATGTAAGAGTATTGGAATTTGTGCATTGTTGGGAGGGTTGATTTATTTGGGGAGTATAGTGGAGAGCATAAGAGTTTTTTGGGTATAAAAATACCAAAAAGTGAGCATAAACTCCTAAGCTCTTAAAAGTTGTTGTTCCTGCTTTTACTAGATCCTTTTTTTTATACAAAGACAACGACCTTTTATAATGGGTGGTGTTAAATACAATATTTCAAAGCACTAAATACAATAATTTTTTGCGAAATTACTCTTTTACCCATATGTTTTGGTGAAAATTTATATTTACAAGTCTTATAAATACAATATATATATATATATATATATATATATATATAATAAAAAAATTAAAAAAAACTCAAAAATTAGACAAGACTGCCATATTCCAAACATCTACCTATACTAGGCATCCATCTATTATTCGGTCAGAAATTTTATTTAATACTTTCAACCCCTAAAGTTTACAATTCCTTTAAAAAGTTAACGAATTCATTAAAATTTTAACGGCAGATGATAGAAACGCCAGTTCTAGGCGGCCCTAGAATAGACGCCCACCCCTAGGTGGCTATCAATGGGAGAAATGTCACCCCTAGGCGGCTATCCAATATTCCACCCCTAGGGGGTCTATTTGCGCTAAATACAAAATGGAGGGTATTTTGGTGTAAATACTCATTTACACCAAATGAGGGGCAAAACGGTATTTTTCCAAGGGGGTTGTGGTATTTAATGCAAATGGGTGTTGTATTTAGCACCTATGTTTATAATATCATATACTCAAAATTGCAAATTTCAAATAAGACCAATAATATCGAGATTTCTTACGATTCTTCGTTACTTAAAAAGGTTCATGAATTTTTTTATGTCAATATTGTTAACCATTTCTTTCTCGATGTAAGTCGTCATATAATTATAGAAATTGATAGAGCAACAGAATCGTGTTAAAGTATAAAGCATGATATACATTGTTGTGCCTTTCTCTAACTTCACGTATGCACGTGAGGAGAGTGCTAAAGCTTAGTTTTAAAGTATTGTATAGTACAACTTTCTATGCATTAGATAGCTGTACTATACAACACCTTACCTTAGAGCTAGTTGTAAACCAAATCTTTACTCAATAGAGAATCTAATCTATTACAGATTGAGATCTTCATATGCAACAGCAACTTAATACCAGTAGTACCAGTGGTGATAAGCCAATGAGGACACTCATATTGCAGATGTGGGTGATATTGGTTAATGTTGTTATCCAAGTTTTTAGTGCCAGCTGTAAGTCTGTTAGTTTGCTACAAACTTACAAGCTGTGCAAGTTAGTCAAGTTGTTGTTATCCTCAATGTATATATATATATATATATAGTTGTTGTATGTTCTCTTTTTGATATGATAATTGACAGAGATATTACTCTCTCTTTCTCTCTCCTTTCTCTAGTATTCTCTCTCTCTTCCACGATTCATATCCTCATATATGAACTGAGATCATGATTGTACCACTCAAAAATTTATAACCCATTCAACTACGCAACCTGTCTTATAGTTAAATCTATTACTGAAAATGCTCTTTCAATAATAGCAGTAGCAGTTGCAACCCAAAAACCTAAAACCAATTTAACCAACAAATATACAAGAGGATGGTGAAGCTTAAAAGATTCCCAATCTCCGATAGGCCAAACGAAGATGGGAGATGATGGAGTTTGAATGGTCGAAGCAAAACCATTGACTTCAATGGAAAGCGAGAATGCTGAAGTCTAGAGGGTGGGGTGGGGGGGAGTTGTCTCGGCCGTTCAGAATACAATCTAGCTAGCTAGTACTTCACATTTTCACCGAGGCATTGAAGTGATCTCTTTGATTTCTTGACCTCGTATATGAAATGAAACAAGTTAAATCCTTTATAAACTTGAATTAATAATTAATTTTATGCATAAATATTTTACTTTTCAAATGTAAAGTTTTTGAGTGTAACAGGGAGGGAGAGAGAGAGAGAGAGACTTGCTACTACTCGGTGGGTCATGAGTTGAAAATTTGGATGAGGTGAGTGTCATACATACATTGTTCCGAATCCTTTGTTTTAAAAGGTCATCTGGGCTTTGAGCTCCAATCTAGTAGAAAGCCATTGGATTCAATGGGGGCCCAAAGGCCCGAAATAATTAAGGGCCAATTTCTTAGCCCTGTCTTCCTTTTTCATTCTCAAACCCGCTATTCTCTTATTTCTGATTTTATCAATATCAAAATTTTGTTCCCGATTTCTAATTACTAGGCACATTAATTATTTTTTGTAAATATTAAATATGAAATTTATACAAGGGTGGGTGGGTCTCATGGTCATGGTTGTTATATCGGTAGCTTCCTTGTACATGTAGCTCTAGTCTAAAATAAAATCAAGACGGCTATCGTGTGATGTCGGCCAAGACCATTTCTTTGATTCATTTTTATGTTCTTTTTTAAGGACGGTATTCCTTAATGCAAAACCAATTTAAGTTATTTTATACTAATCATTAGCTGTTAATTTTTATTTATTTTTTATTTCCAAATTAGAGATGGGATATCATATAATATGAAGTGGACTAGTAGTAGATGCATTGCATGGAATTGGATAATTAATGACTCTCGATTTTATAGTTTAAGGCGTGAAACCCTAGTTAGTCTTTGTCCTAATTCAAGTTTTGACAAGTTACAGTATGGTTATGTTTTTCATGTTTATTTCCTTTAAAATGATTTATTTGTTGCTTACTTCTCTCAAGTGGTATATGATACCATCATTTACCCATTCTTTAATACAAATATGACTTATATGGAGACAGTTAGCTCAATGAGTTATCTATCAATCTAAGACATGATCACATCATGTTTAGAAGTTCAAGTTGCATTAGAAGCAATATATTTGGTGTGGTTGATTATCGAGAGGTGTTTGGGGGGAAAAAAAAAAAAAAAAAAAAAAAAGAGAAGACTTCTTCCTTTTAGATATTTTGGATTTTTATTTTGTAATGACTGAAAAAAATAAAAAAGAGTGCGCAAAAATTTAGAAAGACCGTTTTACTTGTATTTTCTATAAGACGGATCTTCCTGACCTGACCCACCATATGTTAGTGAGCTGATCTGTGCCATATGTTAGTGAGCTGATGTGTGAGAGAGTGAGACTATATCTTACGAAATAGAATCCATAATTCTCACAGGAGACTTACTCAAAAAGAGATTGAGAAAAATTAGTAGGGTCAAAAAGAGAAAAAATCAAAATCTTTCAAATCTCACAAGAAGAAAATACACTTAGAAAATTGAAAGATTGTATAGTATTGTAATTTTTTTTTTGTTTTTTGTTTTTGCGCATTAGGAACGGAAACAAAAGCAAACGCTAAGACCTGGGGAATGTAACTTCCCTACTATGTATACTTAAAAGGACACGAAAGATTATCATTAGGTTCCGACAGCTGCACCAAACGCAAATCCTAAACTCCCATGTTCGTCAAAAGATCAACACAAGCGTTTCCCTTCCTCAAAGTGTGTTGCAGGGTACATCCCGTTGAATCCAATAGAGCTTTTATATCTTCCAAAAGAGCTGTGAGGGGATAGCTTTCATCTCTGGGATTGGAAGAGAGATCCTTGACTGCTTATTTTGAGGTCCACCAGAATATCAAGAAGCTCTGTCTCAAGGCTAAAACAAAAGCCAAGCTATCGTAGAATCCATAAATCCAACTTCCCCATTTATTTCTAAAAACTCCTCCAAATCCGTACTTCCTATTCGACAACCGGACACTGTCGTTAATGTTAAGTTTTATTTTTCCTGCAGGAGGTTAAATCCAATAAATATATTGAGAAACTTTGACAATTTCAGAATTAACATTTCATAAAAGCAAAGGAAACTTCCCAGACAAAGGTCTTCGCCTTCTAAGCAATTTTTGTTGGGTGGTTAGTAACTCCATCAAATATTTCTTAGTTTCTATCTTTCCAAATATTCCGCAAAATAGAAATGAATGTAAATTTCTAACAGATTTCATCAAAGACCCTATCTTCAATATTATGTACTCCCTCCGTCCCTAAATTATTGTCTTACTTTTTTTTTTGTCCGTTCCAAAATAATTTTCTTATTTGAAAACTTTATTTTTTAGGACATTACTTTTACCATTTTACCTTTATTTTTTTCTCTACTTTAATTATGGACCACATACACATGGGTATTAAAAAAAATTACACATTATACTAATATTAATAATTAAATTAATTATTTTTTTTAATTCGTGTGTTAGATCAAATAAGACAATAATTAATGGAAGGTGGGAATAGTATTGTAGTGATTGCGCCTAAGCAAAGTACTAGGGTAAACTACCAAAAAAACCCCATGTGGTTAAGACCCATTTTCCAGATCTATAAGCGAAGTACTAGGGTAAACTACCAAAAACCCCATGTGGTTAAGACACATTTTCCAGATCTATATATATATATATATATATATATATATATATATATATATATTAAATTGCCCCTATTTAACGAAAAAATAGATGGTCCCTAACGGAATTAGCGAAAAGACCATGATACCCTTTTCTAATGATACTTTTCAAACCTTAACCACCCCACCACCAATTCCCCATGTCACTTTTTCAACCTTTCTTACAAGAATGATGCTAGAGCACAAATCTAAACAGTAAAAAAATAAAAAATAAATTGCACCTAATAACATGACATTCAAATCTAATGGTAGATTTTAAGTAAATTTTTGGCCAAATTTTTTGTACCATAAGATGACAAATGTTTAATTTAAAAATTTAATCGAAATCTAATATTAAATTTGAGTGCTATGTCATTAAGTACAATATTCTTAATATTCTTTAGGTAAACGTAGCATTTCCCTTCTTAGAATGTCCTGCCATTCTTCTGAATGGGATGGATTTTCGACAAAGACGTGGATTTGTCGAGAGGAGCAAGTTGCAAGTTGGAAATCAACAAGCGGAAACGGGAGAACAGATTCTGACTCTCTAATTCGAAAACCCAGACGGGTTCAATGACCTAGATGGGTTTTATGGCCTGGTTTATGCTTTCTCTTTCTATTGTGATTCTTCAGAGAGAGATGGTGGTGGTGGGGGGCGGGGAGACTGCAATTTTGAATAATTGTTTGTTTTGAGTTGTTGGTTTGTGCCTTTGTGCTGGTGGTGGACGGAGGATTAGAATGTTGCAATTTAGTGCATCTTACGAAGGGTGAATTGGCCACTTAGTTGATAAAGTCGGGAGTATTTTTAAGACTCCTTTTAATTTTCATTTGTTTTAATCTTTATTTGACCTAGTCTTCAGCTGATTTAGTCTTCTTTGTTACTATGAATTGAGTTTCTTTAGGAGCTTTTTATCTAGTATAAATAAAATATAAGTTTAGGAGCTTTTTATCTAGTATAAATAAAGTATCAGTTTAGGAGCTTTTTATCTAGTATAAATAAAGTATCAGTTTACTTGTTTAAAATATGTTTGAAGTACTTCACTTTCTGTAATTTAGTGAGCAATAAACATTGGTTACTCCACTTTATACTTCATCTATAAAAATGAGTACTTAGTTTATGCTTTCTTGTCCTATTTATTATTTATTACATAGAAACACTGTCTTCAATGCAAGGAAGTTGATGAGGAGGATGTTAGGGTAAATATATCAATTTAGTTTTACTAATTATTGTTTATGTATTTTTGTGGCAATTGTGTAATATATACCTCGAGTTAACTTTTCACGTTAAGTAGGTCTGAAGACTGAAATAGAGACTATTTTTAAAAAAAAAATTGACCATATAGAGGATTCGAAAAATGAGTCTTAGCACATTTTTTGTTGTTGATAGTTTACCCAAACTTCAAAGTACCACTTATATTCTTAACCAGAATCATTAGTATTAAGACTCACTAGAAAAGAGATAAGATTGAAACACACGAGGATTTGAGAGGATGCTCCCTTAGAATGTCTATCTCGTCGTTGTATTGCGTCTAGTTTTCATCGCAATGTTGTGACTTGGTTTATGTAATTTTAGACTTTCTCGCTTTAAAGTTTATTTTCGCTTTCTCTCTATTTTATCTTACTTTTTCTTCAATAAATAATTACAAAAGAACCTAGAGTCTCAAACTTAATTCATTAAATTGCAAATTTAAGTACGCTTAATTTATTTTCAAATGTTACGCAAATGAATAAATAAATAAATATATCTAGCTACTCTATTATGCTCTAAATTGAAGGTGAAACAACACTTGACCGATTGGCCTCTCTGGTCTCCTCCTTTCCGTAGAATAAACGGTAAGGGGCTTGCTTCACTTTAAGCACCCTATACGTATCACTTTCACTCCTTTTCAGTCTCTCTCTTGTCTCCTCTTCAATCCTTCCAATTTTGTCAAAGTCTTTCTCTCTCTCACTCACTTTTCATCTCAGCTCCCAATTTAAAGAAGAATGTACTTTTGGTTAATTATAGGAATGACAATTTTGAATCAAACCGTGGATACATGAGCTGAATTGAAACGAAGTCGATGGTTATTAACTGTATTAACTGGATATGGGGCGGGTAACAAGGATAACAGAAATGAAAAATTGGGAAATGGTTCGATTTTGGTATTAGCATTACCTGCCCCATTCCTGAACTGTTACCCGAACCACTTATTTACTTTTATAATTTTATCCCTATTTATACAAGTATTTACACATAACCTAGTTATATATTTGCTAGATATAAATATTGAAATCCTAACATCATTCTCAACTATGCAAATCTGTCACTCAGTAAGCTCACTCCTTTTCATCACTTCATAACTTGCATCTTTGTCAATCAGTAGAAAAATTTTGATCTATCAAACCTATCTACAGTTATCTAAAACACAAACAATCGAACAACCAAGCACTACTGACTACTTAACAAAGTTCTCTCTCTCTCTCTCTCTCTCTCTCTCTGTGTGTGTGTGTGTGTGTGTGTATATGTTGGCAAACAAGTTTGAGGTAAACTTTGATAGGTCTGAAAAGAAAGTGTCCGATTTAATTAGTAGATATTTTCTCCATTAATTGAGTTACTTTCTCATTTATCATGAAAACTTGTACTCAGGAACTTTGGTCTATTTTACACGTTAAATTGTTATTTTTTGACTATTGTAACTCAATGAAGCTTTTTTAATATTTGCTGAATTTGTAGCGTGCACAATTGTTTAATTAGACTTTTTAGCTTTCATGAAAATGATTTTAATGAGTTTTAAGTATAAATATTATATTTTTTATCAAGTCTTATAAACTTGATTAAATAGTGTGTTCTTTGGAAGGTTCTTTTTGAATGTTTTTTTAATCAATAAAGTGTTTTGAACCAAATCGTTAGCTAGACCGATACCCCGTGAATATTCTCCGATTAACTGTTAACCGTAGGGAATGAATATAAGGGACAAATCAATTCCCCAGTGGGGGATGAGGCGGTTATGAGGCACAAATTTGAATTGGGGAATGAAAGTGATATTATGTATAACTGCCCCTGAATCGGCCCGTTGCGATTCCTAATTAATTAGGAAGATAGTTAGACTACTTTAAATTCAAGAAAAATGCCTTTACTTAAAACTTTATTCTTGATCCCGACTATTTTCATTTCTTTTCTTTTTGTTGGTCTTTGCCGACTAAGCATGTCCGGGGTTCGATCCATGGTCATATATTCTTTGTTGGAAGAAATTTAGGCTGTTCCCTTTTATACAATTTTTAATAGCTTTAGTTCATTATAGTTGTTTCAAACTGAAAAATGATACTTTTGTTGTGAAATGTCGTCTATGCCTTTAAAAAATACGGAACAGACACGCTATGCATCGTGATGCACAAATTGATGAATCGTGATGCACAAATTGATGAATCGTGATGCACAAATTATTGCATCACGATGCACAAATTGTACTATTTGTGCAATGCATCAAAGTGTGCATCGCGATACACAAAATTGTACTAAAAAAATACTGTTTACACTTGCAATACATCAAAAATGGGCATCGCGATACACAAAATTGTACTAAAATGGACTTATTTTTCTTGATGCTTCCATTAAGACCCAACCTCAGCTGCTCCAGTTTGCAACTCAATCCACAAATCTGAATCGTGCAGTTCAGTGGGATTGCTGGGATGGCAAGGCAGAGCAGCCGAAGGATGTAAATGTGAATAAGATTGTCAACAGATCAATGAGTAAAACCATTGTCGCATGTCTTCAGTTTTTCGAGGCACTTTCTTTAGCTGCCTTTGTTTCATTGCTAATGGAGACAGTGGCCAAACTTGACATTTTGGTAGAAGAAGTGGAAGAGCTCGGGAAAATTGCACATTTTGAAGAATTTCATGAAGAACAAGAAGACATCGAGATTGTGATTACCAGTGAGAATGTCGATCTCAAAGAAACTGCTGCGGATTTAGAAAATAAACCGAATCCAAACTTTGATTTGGAAGCACAGGGCAATATGGAAAAAGAAGTAAAAACTTATAATGTAGAAAGTTGAGTAGGTAGTAGCTTCATTCTTTTATTGAGAAAGTTCATGTATACGTTTGTTATCTGTGAATTTATTTATTCATTGGTAAACTTATTTATTGAAACAGTTTTGAAACAATTGATTAATTTATCAATTAAAAGGACTTAAACGGCTAGAAACAAAAATAAAACCTAATGCGATTGAAAATTCCGGTCTGCAATTTTTCCTTCTTTCTTTCTTATACTTTTTCTTCCTTTATTCTTGTCAACAGTAATAAGTATTGGACCCATTTTATTATTATACTATACAATGAGGGTGATTCAATTTGTTCCGCAGAAGTAGAAGAGCACTTTGGCTCTATTTTCTGTGTTGCGATATAGTGATTTTAGTTTTATGATTTTCTTTCAACTTTCTCTCTATCTCTCTTCTACTATATATTTTTTCGACTACTATAAACAAAAATGCAAAATCTCAATACTAAGTAGTTATTAAAATCGCGATACCTAAAACACTCTTTAAATTATTCGAAATTCATTATATGCTTTTAATTCTAAATTTCGGAATTGTTAAACATAGCATATATATATATATATATACATTTTTCTTTTTGGATAAAATATTATGGAGGGCCATGTCATTAAAATGTCAATTTCAACAAATGCACTCTAAGTAGTACTTAATTTGACTTGAGCACAATACTTTCTTCATTATATTTTCTTTCGGTTGAAAATTGAAGTACTAATAACATAACTCAATAGTACTTGCACATGAAAATGAATAAAATTAATGGGAATAATATGACTTGATGACTTAGCAGAGGTCTTAATTGCAAACATGAATTCACTGGACACTTAACCTAGCAATGTATATAGATCGATCTGCTACTTATTCTAACTTTCCACCACTTATATTCAATTTTTAAATTTTATTAAGACAACATTACTACTCTAACATACATGCATGCATGTATGTATGTTATCAACTGTTCATGGTTTCAAGGAATATATGGATAACGACGACCAAAAAACTGAATCCATTAATAGTTAGGCGGCATTAGGTTTTGATAATATGTCATTTTGAGTTTGTAGGATAGGAAATGGCGCATCATAGAATTCGATCTCTTTACAAAGGAGGGGGAGGGGGGCTGGTTTTCCTTCCTTTTGCTTCCACACACACCTAATCTAGGCGCGCGGTAGACATGCCCAAACGGTTTGAACCGCCGGTTCCAAAAACCGCCAGACAACAAACCGTAACCGAACCGACAAATCACGGTTACGGTTCCGGTTCCGAACCGGCTAAATCGGTTTCGGTTCCGGTTCCAAACCGTAATTTTTAATTATTTTTTTAATATTTTCTTATAATTTTTTTAAAAAAAGATTTCATCTTAAAACTTTGTACAAAGCATTTTTGAATTTTGAAACTTTGTAAACTTTTTTTTTGAAATTATAGAGTAAACAAGGCAATTTCAAAATTAAAAATTTAAATTTTGGCGATTTTCACGGTTTGGAACGGTTCCGGTTCCAAACCGGCGGTTCACGGTTTTGAAAAATTGAAACCGAAACCGAACCGTGTAATTCAATCCTCACGGTTTTTATGCGATTTTTTGGGCGGTTCGGTTCCGGTTCGAACCGCCGGTTCCGAACCGTTTGGGCATGTCTAGCGCGCGGTGTAAGAACCTTGTTTTGAAAGAAAGATAATCAACACAACCAAATATTTCCTATGTAAATTTGGCATATAAGGATATCTATTATTCACTTTTTTTGAGCCTTCTACTCTATTCCGAGATGTTTCAAAATAAGTGTCCCTTTTTTTTTTTTTTTTATTTGTAGAAAAATCCTTGAATAAAAATGTCTATGATACGTACTCTTATCAATTGTAAAAAAATGAAAACAATAATGATCGAGTCTCATTAATTTGATACTACTAAAAATATTTTGAAGGTATAAAAAAATTATACTCTCTTCGTTTCACCTAAAGAGTCTACATTTGAAAAGTCAAATAATTAAGAAATATATAAGTTGCATTGAATTTGATCATAATTATAAAAATGTTTGAGCATAGTCAAGACTCAAGATGTTAATAGAATATGTGGATGATAAAGTGAAAAATTTTGTGAAAATTGTAGGCATAATTTTTAAAAGTGAATTCTTTAAATAAAACATCTCAATATAGAATATATGACTCTTTGCCCGGAATGGAAGGAAGAAAGGAGTATAAAATTAACTATTTTTTTAAAATTCATAAAAAATTAAAAAAAAATGATTTATTTTGAGATGGAGTCAGAACGTACTAAAAATGGAGCGTACAAACAAGAGAGTATTGGGGGCAAGTACTCCTATATTATTTATTATAGGTCTACAGTTGAAAGCATTGACTACTTTATGAGTTAATAATAGTAAACTCAAAGTAAGCTAAAGGACAGAAGTTGTGGTTTCCAGTCTCTCGATCTCAAATAATTTACAGAAAGGGGAACCGTACGCAGAGATTTTCCTGTTTGTCGGCAAATTGAGAATAAAACATTTGGGATTCATCCTTTTTTTTTTTTAAGCAATTTATTGATTTGGTTTTGTAATTTTAAATTTTCTGCTCTCAAGTACTATTAACATTTTCTTTATCATATATTTTTATTGATCATTACAAATAGAACTCAAAATTATAAAATTGAAATCAATAAAATTGCGAAACCAAAGACATTACTGGATGATTTTAGGCCAAACATTACTGGATGTACTTGCAGCTTCCATATATTCATTCAGCTACAGGGCTACGATTCCAACACCCCCACTCTTTTTTTTTATTTTTTAAATTTGGTTTAATTACACTTTATTATTCTGTAGTTTGCTTCCTCTCGCACTTGAGAGGTAGTTGGCTTCAGTTTTTGCAAATTTGGATATAATGTTGCATTTTCGTAGGAATTGTGAGTGAAAAAGAAATTTCTGTTAGTTTTTAGATGAAGATGTCATATACTGTGAGTGTGCAGTTATCCATGATTTTTGGTTTTTTTAAAATGTCACATAACTTGCACATGGTGTCATTCAACAAATATTTTTTTTATTTGTGGAAAAAAATATATCAAAAACCAAATTAAAGTGTTTTTTTTTTTTTCTATGCAAGTAAATTAAAGGTAAAAAGAAGCAAATGGGCACTTATTTTAGTAATTTTAAGAAAAGAACCTATTTTAGCAACCCTAAAAAGTGTAGCAGTCTTGATTTTTAATTTACTTGCATAGAAAAAAAAAATGGAGCACTCAAATTAAAAAATAAAAATAAAAAATCTTTGTTGTAGGACTGCATGTGCAAGTCATGCGCATATTAAAAAGACCACGGATAGCATAGCTGCATTTTGACGGCACATGACTTTCCCACCCAAAAATTAATGGTAATTTCCTTTTGACCCTCATTTACTACAGATATGCAACCTAAGACTCAAATAAGCAAAAAAAAAAAAATTTGAACTACGGACTCCTAAGTGCAATAGAAAGAAAAATACAAGGTGGTAAATTGCAATTAACCTTTTTAAAATTTGGAAACCTTTTTTTTATCCTTTTCTATTGCATATATGCCTATTTAAGCACCAGTTCAGCACCATCATAATATCTCTCCCAAAAACCCGGCACCCGGATTAATAAAAAAATAATTGATTTAATTATTAATATTGATATATAATGTAGTTTCATTTAATGCTCATGTACATGAGACCCATAATTAAAGTATGAATAAAAAGTATGGGTAAAAAGGTTAAAGTGTTTGTCCTAAATGAAACTTTCAAGACAATTATTTTGAGACTGATAAAAAGGAAAAACTAGACAATAATTTTGGGACGGAGGGAGTACAAAATAACATCACATTTCATGCGGTAATTTGGCTAGCAAGCTGGACGAGTTAGATAACTGATGTTACAAACCCAAAAATAAAAATGAAAAGGGAAAATGAATTGTTAGTAAGCTCTACAAGTAAATGTGGCAAATGGGCCGAATGGGCGGGTATGGACAATGCCTATGTGGGCGACAAGCTCAAATAGGTGGACGATTGAGTGACCAATTAATAACATGGGCATCCACCCATGGGAGCCCATTTACTCGTTAACATAAAATATAAAATTAACTAATACTAGTGGGAGCCTTCTATACTCTACTGCATTATACCATATGAAGCAAATGAAAACTGTTTCATCGTAAGTAAATTGTACTAACAATTAAATTGTAGTGAGCTGTGCCATAAAATCTATACATCAAATCTAATATATATATATATATATGTATATATATATATGTGTGTGTGTGTGTGTTGTAGAGAGAGAGAGAGAGAGAGAGAGAGAGAGAGAGAGAGAGAGAGAGAGAGAGAGAGAGAGAGAGAGCCTTGTTCCCAAGTATTACTCAAGTTGTAGTCTTTTGAAATAGCTTCAGTATTGAGAAGATTTGTTTTGTTGGGATTGTTTGCCATTATTTACGTTTAATTTAAATATTACAAACCAGCTCTTAGGATGTAATTTACAATTCAGATGACTGAATTCAGGAATTGACAAATTAGAAAAAGCCTAATTCGAAAGTTTCTAGCAATTCAACTCGATTTTTTTAGAATATTGAACTGCTGGTGTTTCGGGTTTACTAGTCACTGGCGGCAACTGTTTGACTTCTTTTGATTGGGAAATTGTTTTGCTGTATTTTCCATGATCTTCATAGTTGGGCTCCTCTTTTCTTATTATGGCCAGAGCTTTGTTGTAATTTTTCTCTTTTTTATTTATTAAATCTTCGTCCTTCACATGAAGGTCAGGGAGCATCTCATCTTCTTGATGAAAAGTTTTCTTTGTCTCATATCTTGGCCGGTAAAAAAGGGAATGCACTCAAGAGAATAATGCAGTAAAGATGGGAATGACAAAGAGCTTAAAAATTTACGGGTGTAGATGGGGGCCCACTTAAGCACATTTGTGCCTATGAAAATTCATGGGTTATAATGGGCATGTCCATTATAGCTCGTCAACAATTATACATGCGCCCATATCCATTTATTAGTGGGCGGTCTGGACGGGCATATAGACATGAACAGAAATTGCCACAATTATCTACAAATAACTTTATATTCTTATGAAAAATACGAAGAGTGTTCAGAGAATTATTAAAAAATTACTTATATAAATACTATTTTAAACATAATCTGCTAAACGTGGGAGTGTATTCTCGAGCTCAAGACAATACAAATTGAGATTGAACTTTGAAGGCCTTAACTCATGCCAAATCTGTTACAAGTATAAGCAATTTAGCTTCTTTTAATAATTTGAACTCTATATCCTTTAATTTTTTCTCAATACAAAACCACCCACTATCCCACTTTTTCTCTCTTTTATAAAATGCATACATCATGTTTGCTCCCATTGCTTGTTTTTACAACTACGGGGACGTCTGGACATTCACATAACAAGGTTAGATTGGACTCATCTTTAGGGCCATGGACGAAACCAGGTGAAGCACCCAAGATGACTTGTACTCCATGCCTTAATATTAATACTCCTTTCCTTCTTAATTGATTTAATTATTTTTTTTCTTTTGTATAAAGTTAGTAAATTTACTTTATCACGTCTAATGTGTACTTGTCAAAATGGTCCCTACAATTCAAGCAAATAGTTCATTATTTTATTTTGAGATATTTCACTTAAATAGTTCATTTAAAAAAATTAGTATCTACAATCTTCATAACTTTTCAAATTTACCCTCCTCATGTAATATAAACATGTTGACTGTATTCAAGCATTTTATGACCAACTCTAATAATACTTATATATTTTTAACTATAAGATTTTTCAAACGTGAAATTTTTTAGGTGGACGGAGAGAATATAATTTAAACACTAGAGACATTTATGCATATGTATCCCTATATACTACTCCCTCCGTTCCTAAATAATTGTCTTCTTTGAAACTTTCCTTTTTAGGACATCAGTTTTACCATTTTACCCTTACTTTTCTTCCTACTTTAATTTTGAGCCACATATACATGGGTATTAAAGAAAATTAAATACTATAGCACTATTAATAATTAAGTCAATTGTTATTTCTTAATCCGTGTATCGGGTCAAACAAGACAATAATTTAAGAACGGAGGGAGCACTAAAATGGCCTGTTTCCTTAATTTTTGCATAAAAGACTACGGCATCCGTTCCTGAATAATCGTTATGTTTGACTTTTTTTAGTCAAATAAGAGGTTTTTTAAATACAAATTTCACGTATTTTTAAATTTTTTCCAAAATTATAATGCACATAATTCGTTTTATTTTAAAAACACTACAAATTACTTGTTTTATAATTTTTTTTAAATATATATATATATATATATACATTAAATTTGCATTTAAAAAATATCTTATTTAACTAAAAAGAAAAAAAAAATCAAACATGTGAATATTTAGGAACGGAGGGGGCATTAATTAGGGAATTAGATGAAGAGTCCATCAACCCGCAATGAGTGGGGGCAACCAAATTGACCGGATCAAACTAGGAAGGAACATAGTGAGATATATAGATAGATAGATAGATATCCCAAATAAATGAGTGTTGGTGTGTTTTGGACTGCCGTCCACGGCTCATTTTTGTGGAAATCTGGTGGGTTGTTGAGGGCTTTGTAAAGCCGGCACCGACTGATTTAATTGCAATTTTGTGTTTGTGTGTGTGAAAACTGAGTGATTTTAGATTTTTGCCAAGTGGTCCAACAAACAATACACCCAATCACTCACACAAGCCAACAAAAGTACTCCTCTCCCCCATGCCTTTACTTAACATCTTTGACTCCCTTACAACTGATTAATTCTTTCTTCCCTTCCCCTCCGACACAGCATCTTCTGTTCCTATCTCTTCTCATTGTTGTCTGTTGACAATGTCCAATGATATTCAGCATTTTAGTTGCCTGTTTTGTTTATTCTATTTCCTCTCCCCCCCCCCCCTTTAAGCAGTAAACACAAGTCATTCTCACTTGAATGCAACTAGACATGCACATTCGGTTTTTAAAATCGGAACTGAACCGGCTAGAAATCGTCCAAACCGTGAACCGTAATGAACCGTGAACTGCCGGTTTCGGTTTCGATTTCGGTTTGCGTCTTTTAGGAACCGTGAACCGTCGGTTCCAAACCGTAAAAATCGCCGGTTCCAACTGTTTCAAATCGTAAAAATTTAGAATTTAGAAATGTATTGTACATTTGAATTTTGAAGTAAGACTCCTTTGTCCTCCTTTATAATAAGGCAAGGTTAGTTGTCCCCCTTCTTGTAATTTTTTATTATTATTAATAAAATTGGTCAGGGTACCGACCCTATTTTTTATTTATTTTTTGTATTTTGAGTTCTTAAATTTTTATTGTAAGTTGTTTAAGTTCTTAAATTTTTTGTAATCATTACAAAACTATTGCTGAATTTAAGAAAAACTATTTTATTTTGCAAAAGTTTTTCTCAAATCTAAATTTAATATTACAAACTCTATTTTTTCAAGACTATTGCAAAGATTAAAAATTTTAAGTCCTTAATTCTTAAATTGTAAAATGTTTAACACTTTTAAATTTTTAATTCTTAAATTTTAAATTGTAAAATTACAATTTGTAGTTTTTCATAACTAAAGTTCTTACAATTTCTAATTTATAACTTTTGATAATTAAATTTCTTAAAAGTCTTTACAATTTATAACTCTTGCAAAAATTCAAAAAAAATATATATATATATATATATATATATATACACATATAACACCTTTTTTTACAATTGATAACAGTTTTTTTAAAAAATAAAAAATTAAACAAAATTTTTTTTAAAAAAAAATTTAAAAATTTAAAAAACAAAACCGAAAAACCAGAACCGGAACGGGAACTCCATGGTTCGATTTTGGTTTACCTTATCACGGTTTATGGAACCGTCAATTCCGAACCAGAACCGGAACCGTAACCGTTTTGGGCATGTCTAAATGCAACTCTGATATCCTTCACCGTAGTATTACTATTTACTATTCCGAGAATATACGTTTGAAAATTCTAATAATTAAGTGATATATTAGTGTCATTAGATTTGATTATAATTACAAAATTACTTAAGCACAACTAAGATGCTTATAACACAAGTGGAGGCCGGATAAATATGAAAGGTTATGAAAAATGTAAGTATAATTTTTTTAAAGTAGAGTTTTAAGTAAAATATCTTGTGGACTCTTTACCTGAAATGAGAGTAGTAATAATAATGTAATAAATTAATAATTTAATCTAAAATCTTTATTCTCTACATCAATAATGATTTATTGCATTATTATTGGATGGTGATACTATGTCAACAGTATCAACGATAGCACTCATTATTTTTCCATCAATAATAAGTATGAAAGGGGTATTAAATTAGATCCTCGGTAAATCTAAGTCATAACTAACAACTCTTATACTAAATCGTCCTTGTAAACAGTTTTTATTAGTCAACTTTTATAGTCAAAGATCAGGAAGCTCACATTTTAAGATATTCTTTTTTTTATTTAGAACTCTTTTCCCTTCCATATCCGTTATTGAAAAAATCTCATCTAATCTGATCATATGCTACAGTAATTTTACATATCTTTATACATTTTATCTACTGTCAATGTGTAACAATCATTTCATCCCTCTCTCTCTCTCTCCCTAAGTTCAGTAATTAGTGATCAGGTGCATCAAGATGTTCAGTATAGTCAATTGAATGAAGATGTTATTTGATCCGTTGCCGAGACAAAAGTTTCTCTCTCCATTTAGGTTCTCAATTAGTCGTTCACAAAAATAAAGTGTTACAATTACGCATAAAGTAGATGTACAATCGTTACCAATAATAATAAGTCATTACAAGTTACTATTGTGCAACTTTTGGACTTTATATCTTCACATGCAGTTGTACTTCTAAATAAATATTTTCAAATCATGGTAATTTTAGCATTATTTCCCAGACTATGGTACTTTCTAAAACCACAGTGATAAAATTGTACCCAATTGACCCAAGCAACACCCCTTCAGTTCATGTTCTCCATCCAAAGAGCACAACAATTGTTTAACCATTTTTCTTGTGTCTATACACCAAAATTTTCTTGCAAATTCGAATGCACCGAAACCACAGTCAATTAATAAGGAAAAAAAGAAGGAGAGATAAGTATTTGCGAAGAAAAGGCGCAATGTAATGGATCCTGAATGATTTTTCAGCTTACATTTCCGATTGGAAAACTCCAAAATCACAACCAGTGTGTTAAAGGCAATTGATAAATCCTACGTGTGAACCTAAGACACTTTTAGGCAATCCAACACATAAATTTGAGACATTAGTTTATAAAATTACAACATAGAACTTAATGCTCGAGTTCTTTCCTTTTATTTTTCATCAACTCGAACGCCAAAATCAAGGAATCCGTGTTCAAGCTCAACTGCGAGTGTTTCACAAATTGATCTACAAAAATACAAGAAGCCAACTCCACACGAGTGCTTCACGGATCAAGTTATAAAGTCCAAGCTAAGCTCGAGTCGAATCTAAGATTAAAAATACTAGTAAAAAATATAAAACTCCACATGATTTGTATTTTTGGTATTGTCAAGCTTATTCAAGCCATGTCAAGTGGTAGATCCTTTAACATCAAGCTTAAAGGTCATGTTCTTGCTTAACTCATTACCATAGACAAAAACTCACTGAATAAGAAATTCCTACTAAGATTGCTCTAGATCAATTGCGGTAATATAATTGCAGAAGCTTCAAACTAGATAGCTCGATCCCACAAATTGAAGATTGAGTACGAGATACCTCATATGGCCTTGGTCACTTGCTATAAGTAATGCGAGGTACATCATACTTAATTCGTTCCCAACCATTAATTCGTACTTACAGATTAACTTCATTTGAAACTTTCTCAATTTTGTTGACGTGCATTCAACCTTCTTTTTAACAACATAACTACATTCGCCCTATCAGTCTAATTTACACATCAAAAAAAAAAAACCCCCCAATGAAATCTTATTCTGATCACAATTAGAACATATTGTATAAAAGATAACTTGAGTATTTCTAAAACTTTTTTTTTTTCAGATACCAAGTCCAGAATACAAGCTTTGTCGTGAACAAAACTAATTACACATTCATTCAAATAAATTGTGGGAAATCAAATTAATTTTAAATCCTAAATCAAATAGCAATCAATGGAAATGTTTAACACCTATTACTTGGGAACATTTTCTCAAACACTTTGTAGGCATTTTAATTTATACTCAAATTGCTATTTACAAAAAAAGTCAAAGATGCTAGCAGTGTACATTTAGATTATTAACAACAAATCAAATTAGAAAGAGGAATCACAATATCTTGGTTCATCACAATAGGTATGGTTGCTCTATGTTTCATGCTTGTTGTTATGTGCCTCCCTAGCCGCTTAACTCGCAAAGCATTTCTTCTTAAGACACGATTCTTTCAAGTTTTAAAAAGGACCACAGTTTGAGAATTAGTTTTAAAAGTACTATGATTAGGGAATTATTTTTTCAAAGTATAATATTTTAGTAAATACTCCCTCCGTTCCACTCAAATAGTTCACGTTTGAATAGTCTAATTATTAAGGGATATATTATTGTCATTAAAGTTTGTCATAATTACAAAAATACTTAGAGCACAACCAAGATGATTATAACACAAGTAGAGGGTAAAGATAAAAGATTATGAAAATTGTAAGCATAGTTTTTTGAAAGTGGACTCTTTAAGTGAAACATCCTAAAATAGTATAGTAGACTCTTTGCCTGAAACGGAGGGAGTAACTCGTACTTTGCTTTACAAAGTAAATATCGAGATAAGAAGATAACCGAATGCTATTTCTATCACAGATGATACTCCCATTTCATATATATATATATATATATATATATATATATTATTTTTTTAAAAAGGTTGAGGGGATATACACTTTACTGTAACCCTCATTATTATTATTTAATGTTTAAAAGGCTACAATTAAAATTATATGGTGCCTTTGATGTGACTAGAACGAATTGTTTGAACACCCGACCACTCCGTTGAGAGCAATGAAGTACTAGGGTAATTTTTGTATAGGGTTTGAACACTCCACCTCTCCATTAAGAGTAGTGAAGTACCAGGGTGGTTCTGATGTAGAACTTGAATACTCGACCTCTTTGTTAAGAGAAGTGAGCAGTAGTACTAAATGAGCTCCATTGAATTATCAGGGTGACTCTGGTGTAGAACTTGAACACTCGACCATTCTCATGTAATAATGACCATTTCTTTTCAATAGGAAAAATCAAGTAATTTCACTTTTACGCGAAGTCCAAACAAGGTATTTTTGTATATAAAATGAAACAATTTACCGAACCTATTAGATTTCCCACCACATGAATTAGCAATGCCGTGATTCCAATTCTTTCGGCACAAAATGATATCAATGGATGGAGCAAATAAGACAGCTATAGTTTGTTTCTGAAGGCTGTACTCATTCTCATACCAGAAATTTTGTTTCCAAATATATCTTGAAATTCAACTTTACCATAATCTTGTTCTGTTAGCCACTCAAAATACTTAATTCATGATTAGTCAGTCGTCTTTAATGATGCTTCGAGTGAACCGGCCCGTACCCCGATTAAATAAAATTATAAAGCAATTAATTAGCCAAAAAAATTATACAAAAGTTGAAATAATTAGAGGTCCTACAGTGTTTTGTATCTGATAAAGCTAGATATGACATGTTTAAATACAGTCTCTAATGATTCTGTTTAGAAAAGTGTATTCACTAATGACAAAATTGAATTGGTTCATTTTTTGCCTTTTTTTTTTTAATAAAGTTGTTTTCTTGGACTCTACTTCTTGGGGATGGGATGTATTATGTATGTATAAATACACAACTCCCCCGAAATATGGCCTATCACATTCAATTCTTCCAATTCAAGCCAACTCTTGCTTCCTTTTGGCACAAATTCTTTTCACATTCTTTGATATTAGCCTCCTTCATTTCTCTGAGTTTCAGTCTAGTTTGCTATAACTAACTAATAGTTGAAACTTGAGAGAGAGAGAGAGAGAGAGAGAGATGGCAGAATCACCCAGTTATAAGTCAGAGAAGGAAATGGGCTGTGGGCTTGTAGGAGTTCTATTCCAACGTGGCGGCGGCACCAAGGCAAAGAAGCCACCACCAGTACTGCCACCACTTCCTGCAATCAAACCCAACCATTTGCTCAAGAATTCAGGCAACTATGGCCCCAAGAGGCGGCGGAGCAGCTCTAGGGAAATGAAATTTTTAGAATTAGCCAAATCAACCAAACACCCTTCTCCAAAAACAGGTAAACCGCCAACACCAAAATCCACCTTGGTCAGTCCTAGGCCTTCTTCAACTAGAAAGCCTAGTTTAGACACGGTCCCAAAAGACTTGAAGCTGAATAATGATTCACAAGTCATAAACACTCCTTACACTAGAAAGCTCAGGAAAGAGCCAACTTTCACAGAAAGCGAGCTGAGTATGCGAGTTGCTGTTCGTAAAAAATCCACACCAAACGGAACATTATATCGTGCTTCTTCAGGCAACGCCATGGTTATAGGTCACTTAGGTAATTTAAACCAGACTGGGCATGTCAAGACTTCGGATTATCGTCTTCCCGATCATAAAAAGAAAGAAAATAGTGAGGAAAAGACTAACGGGAGGAGGAGCCTACATTTGGGAAACATATATGGCGGTAATTTGGTGAATAAAATGGATCCCGAGGTGTTTAAGAATATGGGCAATGAGAAGTACAAGCAAGGAAAGTTTGAGGAGGCACTTGCTCTCTACAATGAAGCAATTGGTGTGGATGCAAGTAAGGCGTCGTATTATAGCAACAGAAGTGCTGCTTTGATAGGTTTAGGCCGAGTCTTGGACGCAGTTTTCGATTGTAGAGTTGCTATTCGGATAGAGCCTTCTTATCACAGAGCTCATTATCGTCTGGCTACTCTCTATCTCAGGTATGCGAAGACCAAAATATCTTTTTAAAATTACGCAAAAAGAAGCAAAAAGAGTTTTGTAAAAGGACTTGTGTTAATTGTGTAACAGATTGGGAGAAGCAGAGAAGGCACTCTGCCACTATAAGTGCTCTGGCCCAAAGGCTGAAACCAAGGACATACTTCAAGCTCAAGCTCTTAATATACAGCTCGGTAAGTGCAACGAAGCACGAAAATTCCGAGACTGGAATACATTGCTAAAGGAGACTCGCACTGCAGTTCACTTAGGTGCAGATTCAGCTCCACAGGTGAACTACTGATATTTAACTACTTTGCCTCTAGTGAGGCTCGAACGCTGACCTCTCCCTTAAAACATGTAACCATGTACATATCTTACTATGCTTATAGTTTTTCTCAGTTAAAATTTTGTTATACAGATCTATGCTATGCAAGCAGAGGCCTTACTGAATCTTCATAGACACCAGGAGGCATACTCAGCCACTCAAAATGGACCTAACTTTGATGTCAATATTTGTACTCAGTTGTTTGGCTCAGCTGTTACCGCTAACTTGTTAACAGTTCGGGCGCAGGCTTATATGGCTGTAGGCAGGTTAGTGATAGTATTACTTATCTTTTACATTTAAAATTTGGTTAAATAATATTTCACTTTGTTAATATAATGTGTGATGGGATGATAGGTTTGAGGAAGCCGTGACTGCTGCGCAGCGTGCAACTGAGCTAGACCCGAGGGATGAGGTGAAGAAACTAGCAAAGAGAACCCAAGCTGTGGCAATGGCTCGATCAAATGGGAATAATATATTCAAGGAATCGAAATTCTCAGAGGCATGTATAGCATATAGCGAGGGATTAGAGCTTGAACCTTACAACTCTGTTTTGTTATGCAACCGGGCAGCTTGCCGATATAAGCTAGGACAATACGAGAAAGCAGTAGAAGATTGTACTGCAGCTATCAACTTGCGGCCTTCTTACACCAAGGCAAGACTCAGAAGAGCTGGTTGCAATGCCAAGGTAACTAACTATACCATGTAATTTAGTACCTTCCCCATATTAGCCTTCAGGACAGATGTTATTTCTCATAATAGCACTGAAATTTTGTAATGCTCTTGGGATTATTAGCTAGAGAGGTGGGAGGCTGCCATTCAAGATTACGAGGTTTTGATTCAAGAAACCCCAGGAAATCAGGAGGTGGAAATGGCCTTGGTTGAGGCTGGGATCCAACTCAAGAAGCAACACATTGAAGATGCCAAGGCTACAAAGTCTGGTTCTAATCTGGTCAACATTACTGGGAAAGAACACTTCAGACGCTTTGTACTATCGACTGGTAACTAGGATAATGATCTTGCATTTCGGATTTTGGCTAGAGAATGAATCTTACGTTAGTAGACAACTAAATAATTCTTCTACATTGTCAGGGATGTCTGTGGTGCTTTTCTATGATAAGACATGCCACAGCCAAGCGTTGCAGCTCATGGAGCAAACATGCACTAGATTCTCTTCTGTCAATTTTCTCAAGGCATGTTTTTAACTGTGAGTCAATTTAACTTGCAGTCATTTTGTATTCGTATCTCATCATTCGTGAATTCAGGTGGAGATAGAAGACCACCCCCATCTAGCAGAACTCGAGGATCTTGACTGCATTCCAGTCTTTAAAATATACAAGAACGGTTCAACAGTCAAGGAAATTCCAGGGGAGAAAACAGAGTTGTTGGAAAGTACAATCTGTACGGCCGTACAAGATCTAATTCATGAGAAAGTAGACAAAACGAAAGCTCTACCTCCTTTGAGAGAAAAGGCTAGTCCACCAGGGGAAGCAGGCACAAGATAGCAACACGTGTGTTGTCGAGAAGATCTATAATAATGAGAGTAAACAGGTCGGCTCATGGACAATCTTTTAAGATAGAGATTGTTTGGTGTGTATTTGTGTGCTTTGGACGGTATTTAACAGAGAGATTAGGGGAATTTTTTTGTGTGTTTATCATAGGATTGTACAGTAACATTTTTCCCTTCAAGATTTTAATGGATTGAGTGATTGATATAAATTCAGGTACGTGAAATTGTTTCTTAGTGGGTTGGGGTGGAGTTTATATATATATATATATATTATTCAATATTATTGCTGTTTCAGTTATAATGCTACTGAAAATCGTCCTTCTACCATTTTTCGCATAAAGGTCTGATAAAAACAGAGTCATGTATCACATTTAAAGTGAGCACAAGACAGACCTATTTGAATAAGTTGCAACTTCGATGTTCAGGAGATGATTTTGTGAAATTCATCAATCAAGAATCAGGAACACCATCATATCAGAATGAACTCTAATAGACTGGATAAAGTCGATTGATCTAAACCTCAAGGAGGCTAGGTTATAATGCTTTTTGTTGAGTTTGATATATATTGTTGGTCCCTATTTAACACCTTTTAAATTAGTTGGTAACTTAACATGGTATTAGAGCTCTCGTTTGGCAAGAGAGTTTTGAGTTTAATATACATTCAACTTAAGCTTTTATATCAGTTGGTAACTTAAAACTTTTGATTACTTGAAACTTTGCTCAGTTTTGTAGGAAAAGAGTCTATAGGTTTACTCGGAAATTAAATAACAGAAGAAAGAAGATGAAACAGAATTAAATTACAATTTAACAATTAAAGTTGAGGCTTGTGTTGAACACAATCTCCGCAAGACGAAATTGCCCCGTACTAGTGCTAACGGTTCTTAGTAATCGTCCCTAAGATGCAACAACTTTTCAATCGACGTAGACATGTTTCAAAACTTCCAAGACTCGAGAAGGAATTAATGCACCAATATGACAATTCTCACAAACAGATTATATGCTCAGAATTTTGGTGTAAAGAACTGGCAAACCGGGGGGTCTATTTATATATATTGAAGAATTATGGTGCCTTTCTGCGAATAGGCACATCTTGTATCTGGCGAATCTGGACCGTCGGATCACACCCGATCGTGTGAGCACGATTCAGTGGACCAGTCCGCACACTAATTGCTTCGTAACCGCCCAAACTGCACTCATTCGATCCGTCACGGATCTAACCGTACCTCGGTCATCCCTGAGTCACCCAGCTAGTTGAGCTGGACAAAAGTTTAAGGCTCCTTATCTCCAGAACTTCTAAGACTCGAGAAGAAATTAATGCAGCAATATGACAATTCTCACTAATAGATTATATGCTCAGGACTTTGGTGTAAAGAACTAACAAACCGGGGGGTCTATTATATATACTGAAGAGTTGTGGTGCCTTTCTACAAATAGGCACATTTTTGAATCTGGCGAATCTGGATCATCGGATCACACCCGATCGTGTGAGCGCGATTTAGTGGACCGATTCGCACACTAACTGCTGCGTAACCGCCCTAACTGCATCCATTAGACCAGTCACGGATCTAACTGCCGAACGGCTTGGATGCAACCACCCCGAACTGTCCATAACCGTTTGTGACTGTTCGGTTCGTCACTGGGTTGCACCTATCCGAGTGTGCACCGTACCTGGGTCATCCCTGAGCTGACTGAGCCACCCAGCTGGTTGAGCTGGACAAAAGTTTAAGTCTCCTTAGCTCCCATTGTGACCTGAGCGTACGCGTACGTGCTTGGGCTCGGATGGTACTTCGCACCATCCTCGCAGCTGCTTGTGCTAGCCGAAGGCTAGCCCAAGAGACACTACCAGTTTAGACCTTGGAGGAGAACACTTGAATGCTTCCTCCTGGAATGGGCCATTTAATAAAGTGCATTTAATCACCTTTTTTATTTAATGTGAGATATGACTTTTCATATTTCCATAACTTTTCAAATACCAATATTTAGTTGCATACTTTAAGCATTAATATCTCATTCATCCGAAATTGATTTTTAGATAATAAATATACTAACTTAATCTACTCGAAATGTAGATTTCATTTTTGCAACTTATTTCTATTTTCAATAAATGGAATCAAACTAGAAACTTGGTCAAACACCAATTATTGAAACCAATTTCTAACAATCCCCCATATGAATGACAATTAATGCTTGCTATGTATATAGACTCACTTGAAAGTTCTGGAGAACCATTATTGCATCAGGATAAGTAGTTTTTGGCTTTGAACCTTCTTTAGTAAAATACTATCGGATTCACTAGCCGCTTAGTACCGTGATGGTTTAAACTAATCGTCTGTATAATGTAAACCAAGACAATAGTACTTACACAATAACAATTCTAACACCTTTTGTTTTCATGTTGTGTCCATTTCGGCACTGGACCATATCTTAGTTTCATAAGTGTTCTAGTTAAAGCGGCCATTTACTTTTCACTTATATAGGTGATCTCCTATAAAGAGTATCTTACAATACTCTACCTTTTAGGTATAAGAATCATTAAAGTTCAACATAACCTCACCACTATTGCAGGTCTATTCACTTGGATATTCTCGGAATGAGTAGAAACAGGTTTCCAAGTGTTTCATCTGAACTTTCATAACGTCGTTATCTCATTGAACCAAGGTTTTGGGACCTCCAGTTCTCAAGGTTGAGTTACCACTATGATTGTTCTTTTGTTGTGGATTTTAAACCCATTCCCTTTAACAATATGTACATTTGATCTCAATTGATTCCTTTCATAAAAGGATCAGCTAGATTTTCTTTTTCTTTTGATTTTACATATTCAATAGAAATAACCCCATTTAAGATCAATTGTCTAATGGTATTATGTCTACGACGACTGTGTCTCGACTTACCATTGTACATGCTACTCTATGCCCTACCTATTGCTGATTGACTATCACAGTGTATCAGTACAGCAGGCACATGTTTATTCCAATAAGGAATATCTTCCAGGAATTCTAAGCCACTCAACTTCTTCACCAGCTTTATCTAAAGCAATGAATTTGGATTCCATGGTCGATCGAGCTATACACATTTACTTAGACGATTCCATGACTCCGCTCATTCACCTATTGTAAACACATAACCACTTGTGGATTTGGAGTCTTTCGTGTCTGATATTTAATTGGCATTGCATTATCCTTCTAATACTGCTAGATATCTATTATAAAGTATCTCATAATTCAATGTATACTTTAAATATCTAAGTACCATTGTTAGGGCTTTCTACTGATTCGCGCTGGGATTACTTATGAACCTGCTTAGTTTGCTCACTGAATATGCAATATCAGGAAGTGTACAATCGGTCAAGTACATCAAACTTCCAATTATCCTTGCATATTCTTGTTGAGAAACTAGTTCTCCCCTATTCTTGGCTAAGTATAGACTCAAGTCTACTAGTGTCTTAGCCGGAAGGCAGTCAAAGACATTGAATTTTTGAAGAACATTCTCAACATAATGGGATTGTGACAAGACTATTCCATCAGATGTTTTAGAGATCTTTATCCCTAATATAAAATAAGCTAGTCACATATCTTTCATGTCAAAATGTTTCCTTAACAATTTTTTAGTATTCATGATTAAATCATGAGTACTTCCCATTATTAACATGTCATCTACATAAAGACATAAGCATTGGCTGTACTCTTAATGTAGACATATTTGTCACATTCATTAATTTTGAAACCATTTGACAACATCGTTCGGTCAAATTTTTCATGCCATTGCTTAGGTGCTTGTTTTAGTCCATACAATGACTTTACAAGTTTATACACATTTTGCTTTTTTCCAGGAGCAACAAACTCCTCGGGTTGTTCCATATAAATCTCCTCGTGTAGCTGTCCATTCAAGAAGGCTATTTTCACGTCCATTTGATATATCTCAAGGTTATGCAAAGCTACAATAGCAATGAGAACACGAATGGGCGTACTTATTGTGACAGGAGAATACGTATCGAAGAAGTCATAACCCTCTTTCTGTTTAAATCCTTTGGCTACTAGCCAGGCTTTAAACTTGTCGATAGATCCATCTGCCTTATACTTCCTTTTAACGATCCATTTGCATCCCAACGGTTTGTATCCTAGAGGGAGATCAACCAACTCCCAAGTATTATTGTGCATTATGGATTTTATTTAACTGTTTATAACTTCTTTCCAGAATGGAGCATCTGGACTGGATAAAGTTTCTTGAACAGTTCTAGGTTCACTTTCTATCATGTAAGATAGAAAATTAGGACCAAAAGATTTAGCAACTCTTGTCCTTTTACTGTGCCTCGGTTCTTCTTCTTCTTCTTAAGATGAACCATTTTCATTCTCATAAGTTCTTTTACTAGAACTTGCTTCTTTCCTTTCACTGCAAGAAAATATATTTTCAAAGAATACCGCATTCCTTGATTCTATCGTCATTCCTTAAGTCATGTCAGGAATTTTTGATTTGTGCACTGTATATATAAACCGATATGCACTACTATTGTTTGCGTATCCAATGAAAATACAGTCAATCGTTTTAGGTCTGATTCTAACTTGTTTAGGCTTAGGTATTTCAACCTTGGCCAGACAACCCCACACTCTAAGGTATTTATATGATGGTTGTCGACCATTCCATAACTCATATGGAGTCTTATCTTTACATTTGTGTGGTAAGTTATTAAGAATATAGTTTGCTGAATGAATGACTTCCCCCTACAAGTTTTGGGGTAAGCTTGAACTTATCAACCTCGCATTCATCATCTCTTTAAGCATACGATTTTTGTGTTCAGCAACTCCATTTGATTGAGGTGAGTACAGAGCCGTTGTTTGATGAATTATGTCAGATTCCCAACATATGTTTTCAAACAGAGCAATATATTCTCCACGTCTATCACTATGAATCTTCTTAATTGTTAAATTAAGTTGATTTTCTACTTCATTCTTATAAGTTTTATTAAGCTTTTAAGGCTTCATCTTCACTTTTCAAAAGATATACATAACAATATCTAGTGCAATCGTCAATAAAAGTAATAAAATACTTTTTTCCACCTCGAGTTTGCACAAATTTTAAATCACATATATCGGTGTGAATTAATTCAACAGGTGTTGTGTTTCTTATTACTGAAGGAAATTGTGCTTTTGTCATTTTCGGTTCAACGCAAATTTCACACTTGTCATGTGAATCAGTTTTAGACATAGGTATTAAATCTAAATTCAATAACTTCTTAATTGTGTTGAAATTTACGTGTCCTAATCTATCATGCCATAAATTAGAACTACCCAACAAGTAAACATAAGAATCATCTTTATTCTTCGCCTCAGGCGGTAAACATTCATTACATTCATTTTGAAGAGTCCTTTAACAAGGTATCCTTTCTCAATAAATAGACCATTTTTGGTCAATACAAATTTGTCTGACTCAAACACTAGTCTGAATTCGGCCTTACTTAATAGGGGGTCGGATACCTAGTTCTTGCGGATGTCTGAGACATGTAGCACATCCACCAACGTTAGCTCCTTGCCGGAAGTCATCTTAAGCACCACCTTTCCAAGTCCTACGACATTAGAAGACGAGGAGTTACCTATGAACAATTTCCTTCTATTAATAGGAGTGTAGGATGAGAAAGCCTCCTTGTCAGCGTAAATGTGGCGAGTAGCTCCAGTGTCTATCCACCATTCTCTAGGGTTATCTTCCAACTTTGTAATGTTAGCTTCAAACACCACTGCAATTAGATTGAGCATATTATCGTCTTCTATCACATTGGCATGATTCCATTTGCCTTTTTGTTTGTCCTTTTTCAAAAGTCGACAATCCTTAGCCATGTGATTTGGTTTGCCATAGTTGTAGCAATCTCCCTTGAACTTCTTCGTAGTTCCCTGTTTGGCATTTCCAGTGTGCTTCCTCTTGTTACTGGTACTTGATTCAGCAATGTGGACTTTGGCCTCTATCCCAGCCTTGTTGGACTTTCTTTCAGTTTTGCGGTTGCCTTCCTCAATCTGAAGTGGAACTATCAAATCTTCAAGCTTCATTTCCTTTTGTTTGTGCTTGAGGTAGTTTTTAAAGTCTTTCCACATCGACAGCAGTTTTTCAATAATAGCAGCCACTTGGAAGGATTCATTCAGTAACATCCCTTTAGATGCTAAACCCTGAAGTATGATCTGAATCTCTCGCACTTGACATTCCACTGATTTGGAGTCAACTATCTTATAATCAAAAAATTTGCCAACGGCAAATTTCTTTGAGCCAGCATCTTCTATTTTGTACTTCTTTTCCAAAGAATTCCATAACTCCTTAGAAGTTTTGACTCCATAATATACACTATAGAGTTTATTTTCCAATCCGTTCAGGATGTAATTCCTACACAGAAAGTTGCTGTGATGCCAAGCATCGGCAGCAATACACTTTTGCGTATCGGTATCATTTTCTGCAACTGTAGGGGGTCCTCTTTCAAGAACCTTTGCAGACTGAGAGTAGTGAGGTAGAAGAGCATTTTATGTTGTCATTGCTTAAAGTTCTTACTTGTAAACTTGGCCAGTTTCTCACTATGTGCAGGGTGAGTAGGAGTTGGAGCAGGAGAAGGAGTAAAAGTAGCAGAAGTAGGAGTTGCCATTGAGGTCGAGGTTTCGGTTGCCATTTCCAAGAAAACAAAATTTCGTCTTGCAATTGTAGGAAAAAAGTCTATAGGTTTTCTCGAAATTAAATAACTAAAGAATGGAGATGAAACAAAATTAAATTACAATTTAACAATTGAAGTCGAGACTTGTGTTAGACACAATCTCCACAAAATGAAATTTCCCCGTACTAGTGCTAACGGTTCTTGGCAATTGTCCCTAAGGTGCAACGAATTTTCAATTGGCGTAGGCAGCACTTCAATACGCAGATTCTGGTGAACTGATCGGTGTTACAGAACTTCCAAGACTCAAGAAGGAATTAATGCAGCAATATGACAATTCTTACTAACAGATTATATGCTCAAGATTTCGGTGTAAAGAACTGGCAAATCGGGGGGTCTATTTATATATACTGAAGAGTTGTGGTGCCTTTCTACGAATAGGCATATCTTTGGATCTAGCAAATCTGGACCATCGGATCACACCCGGTCGTGTGAGCACGATTCACCGGATTGGTCTACACACTAACTGCTGTGTAACTGCCCTAACTGCACACATTCGATTAGTCACGAATCTAACTGCCAAACGGCTTGGATCCAACCACCCCGAAATGTCCATAACCGCCCGTGACTGTTCGATTTGTCAATGGGTTGCACTTATCTCAGTGTGCACCGTACCTGGGTCATCCCTGAGCTGACTGAACCACATAGCTAGTTGAGTGGACAAAAGTTTAAGGCTTCTTAGCTCTTAGCGATGATGTGAACGTGCGCGCTCAGCTCGTAGCTGCTTGTGTTAGCCGAAGGCTAGCCCAAGAGACATCACCAGTTTGGACCTTGGAGGAGAACACTTGAATGCTTCTTTCTGAAGTGGGCCATTTAATAAAGTGCATTTAATCACCATTTTTATTCAATGTGAGATATGACTTTTCATATTCTCATAATTTTTCAAATACCAATGTTAAGTTGCATACTTTAAGCATTAATATCTCATTCACCCGAAATTGGTTTTGAAATAATAAATATACTAACTTAATCTACTTGAAATGTAGATTTTATTTTTGCAACTTATTTCCATCTTTAATAAATGGAATTAAACTCGAAACTTGGTTAAATATTGGTCAAACATCAATTATTAAAACCAATTTCCAACAAGTTTTTGGCATGAAGCGTTGGCTGATGCAGCATAATCTTGATGCCATATGGAAATACAAGTCACTTCCCCGAAATACTTTAGAGCAATCACCTCGAAAATGAAACAGCATACTATACTTTGCACTTTTAAATTTCAGCTACTCATATATGACCTAACTCTGTCACGGGCCTTTAAATAGAATGATTATATATACATTTCTTTCATCAGGGAGTCTGAACAAAACAAAAGGTTGAAAATGCATATAGTGGTCTAAACAGCATAATAAGACGCAAGTTGCCACTGCTGTCTCAGGTTACTATTCGTTGGGTGCATCTACAACATGAAACAATATCATGCTTGTTTTGGTCAAATTTCTACGAGGGAAACTAGTGATAAGAAAGATGACAAAAAAGGGTTGAATCTGGGTACAATGATTATGAAATGCTGTAGAAATGAACTCAAAGGATTTTGTTAACTAGGGAAAGCCCTTGAACAACTTGTTCGCCGGCACAAAACCCCGGGAGGTTTTAGGGAACCTGCCTTGACCAAGTGATTTATTAACCAGGCTGAATACAAGACTAAGAGCGTATACTAGGGAGCTTAAGCTAGTGAGAGTGTGTGTGTAAAATACATGTGTTCCTCCCTTTTTATACCTCAAATACAAAGAAACAAACAAGCCTAGAATATAGGAAATTGGTTGAAGTTGTTGAGGTATTCTCGCCACAATGTTGGTTGAAGAGATAAGGATCCCTTGCTGGCTTTGTTTGATGAAGGAACGTTTGTTGACTCAGTCTCCTTTATCTGGTGACATACTTCCTAAGAAATAGGTTGTAATGTAACAATAATTCAACCTGCAAAAAATGTCAAGGTGCAGTAGGAGAGCTCAAGTTGTAAGTGTCAAGATGATATATGTAAGTTGTAAACAAGTTGACTTAAAATGTAGGCCCAACAATTGCCCCCAAACTTTTTAAATTTTCAAAAGAATATAAAGAGACAAAAAATTTAAAAAGTTTGCCAAAAAAGCAACTGACAACGTACGGCGGTTATTAATGCTAAAGGTACTGATGGGACGGTTTTTGAGACTTTCCAAGGCAAAAAGGTTACTCTTGCGTTTTCAAATATACAACTGCTCATAACTTCTCTCTTTGAACAAACCAGAACATTCTCCAACTCTTCCTCTCACAGAGTTGTTAACAAAAAAGGTTTTCTTCCGAAAAGATATCAAAGAAGATCGTGTGGAGAAGGAAAACGAGTAGCAATTCCGGTGAGTTCCTCGTACTCTTCTCAATTTCTTGTTGCTATTTTTCTCAAGTTGCAAAAATGGGGAAAAAGAGGCTATGTATAATCGAAAGTGACGATGGTCTACCAGAGGGTTTCTCAACCCAAAACCTGTTAAAGGAGCCTGAGAAAGAAAAATGTTCGATTTCGGCGGATCGGAAGTTGTCAAGAAAACCACGCACTGCCTCCTGAAACCGTCTTCTTCACCCATCCCTCCCTAACTTCCGAGTGTTACTCTCCCGAGTGGGTGTGTTTTCCTGAATACCCCTTCACCATTGGCCTTAAATTCCCTTTTCCTGTCCTGATTACTAGGTTTTTTGCTTCTGCGAAGTTGAACTATGCCCAACTTATGCCTCAGGGTTGGAGGTGTCTTCAAACCCTAGTTAGGCTAAGGGATGAAATAGGTTTGAATGTAGACCTAGAGGAGTTCGCTTATACCACTGAGATCAGGGGATTTGGTCTGGGAAGATATTGTTTTAGAGTCAAGAGCGGTGGTGACCCCATTTTGATTTCTAACAACGACCCTGCTGACAGGGGGTGGAGGAACAGATTTTTCTTTGTTAGGAAAGACAGCCTAAGCCAAGAGGCTGGCGTAGTCTCAAAGTGGAGGTCTCAAGGTAGAGGAAATTTCCTCTGGTTTTGCTCATTACCAAAATCTTTGTACATCTTAGCCCTTAACAAACTTGAATTTCCTTCGTAGAAGTCGCCAAGCTTTGCGTTTTGTTCCCAGAGCAGGAGGATACAGAGGCAAACGTAAAGAAGATTTTTGAGTTAGACCCTCTCGTCAGGTCCTTCAAGGCATTTCCAGTCTTGTTCTCTCCAGAAAGGTTTGAAGAAGAGTCTCCATCAAATCCAAGCAAGATGTCCACGGGTTTGGTTTACTAACTCAAAGTTCTTGCTTATCTGCAATTTGTTCTATTTTTTCAAACTTTCCTAACTCCATGTCCTATATTGCAGCCACCACCCGTTCCAAAGCTCTGGTTAGTACTGCTGATTTGCTCGCTGGAGCTAAGGCAAGAAGGTCTCTGAGGAAAGATAGCAAGCTGCCTCTAACTCCAGTATCTATGGCTTCCAGCTCCGTCTCGAAGAATAAAGAAGAATCAAAGAAAAGAAAGCTGGTGGAAGCTGCAGATACTGATGCAATTGATATTCTGGATGGTGAAAGAACAAGAGAAAAGTTTGTTGTGGTAATGAAAGATTTTGCGGATAAGGTAATAATGTGTACACTCTGAACTATGTACCAAAGGATTTCATAAAGTACTAATACTCTCTCTTACACAGCTCTCGGGTATAATGACTCCTATCATGGATCAAGCTGCCATTCTGAAGATCAAGGTGGCTAGGAGCAGTGTTGAGGCCGAAGAGGCACGAAAGGAGATGAAGGTGAGTGCTGGAGAGATAAGCAAGTTGAAGAAAGAACTTAAGATGCAAAGTAATGAAATAGTGAAATTAAGGAAGGAATTGGCGGATGCTTGTGCTGAAAGGTTGACAGAGAACGAGGCTCACATCAAGGAGCTTGAAGCTGCTCGAGAGGATTTCAAATTTAATGCCACCAAGGCGCTGCCGAGACCAGATTCGATGATGGAGGAAATGAAGAGTGGACTCGCCGTGCACTGGGACCTCGAGGAAGAAAGAAAGACCTTGGAGGATTTCGTCGGTGAACCTGGATGCGGAGGAGGTAAATTCTCCACCTTAGAAGAGTTGATTGAGGATGCCAACAAGGTGCTGAGCAGTATGGTGGGGAAACAAATTGAAGGCGAGAATCAAGAAAAGGAAACAGAAGTAACACCGACGGCAGTAGGCCAAAATGTTGATAAAGTTTGAATACTTTAGAGGTTCTGGAGGATGTCATAAACAATTTATGCTTTTTATTCGTTGGTCATGTAACCTGCTCATAAGAGCGTAAACAATCTATTTAGGGGTACTAGGTTGGTCTAGTACTCCATGCTTTTCATAGGTTGATAGGATTTGTTGGCTTAACCCACTCATCCACTAATCTTGGGAACATGCTGAACTTTTACTGAAGTAATCTAGGTTTCTTTTAGAAACACTTGCTTGTGTTAGCAGATAAGAATGTTTACTGATTTAAGCAATAGGTAACATGTTAATGTTACAACCAATAGTCACATCTTGAATAGATGTGAAATCGTGCGCACGGCGAAGGTGTAAAACCTTAACTCTTTAGAAAAGATGTAAATCTTTTAACCAAAATGTACCTTTGATCGAGGTAAGTCGTTTGAAGAGATAGAACAAGTATCACCGTCCCGCGTGTCAACATGTTCCATCCCTCTCCAGCTAAAGTCACAACATGTTGGAGCCGCACTGGCGTGTTCACATGTTGGACTTCTTCGTCCCAGTCTGAACATGTTGGAGCCGCACGGCGTGTTAACATGTTCAACCTGCCAGCTTAGGTCTCAACATGTTGGAGCCGCACGGCGTGTTAACATGTTGATCCTACTCTGCTTGTATACCTTGCAAAACAAATTTATATTAGGATTGGGTGTTAGCATAGCCAACACCCCTCCGATGCTTAAGTTAGTAAGGGTTTTTAATAAAATTAAGGATTGAAACGCATGAATGAACTTGAAATAAATTAACTCATACCTGGGAAGTCTAGTTGTTAACTACTTGACTTACATAAAATAGAGCTTTAAATGAATGGCATTCCAACTCCTAGGGACCCTGTCTCCACTTGGGGTTGACAACCGATGCACCTTGCCGCCTTCAAGATCAATGAGATATGGTCCCTCCCACTTGGGAGCCAATTTACCCGCATTCGCCTTCGGTATTTTGAAATACTTTTCTTAAAACTAAATCACCAACCTGGAACCTTCTTATTCTGACATTCTTGTTGTAGGATCTAGCAATCCGTTGTTGATAGGCTGCCATTCTTATCTTGGCTAAATCCCTGATCTCATCAATTGTATCTAGATCTTGGGTTAATAAGAGGTTATTTTCATCTTGAGTTAACAAACCATACCTCGCTGTTGGGATTGTTACCTCGACTGGAATTACAGCTTCTGCTCCAAACACCAAAGAATATGGAGTTCTACCTGTGGCCCCTTTTTAGTTGTTCTGTTCGCCCAAAGTACAAGTGGTAATTCTTCACCCACTTTCCTTTCTTTTGATCTAGGCGTTTCTTCAAGTTGTTGACAATCAACTTGTTGCTTGACTCACCGACCATTGGCTTGAACAGTGTGGATGTGATCGCTTGATGCCCCAACGAGCACAAAATCTCCACTTTTTACTTATGAATTGGGATCCATTATCACATATGATTTCGATGGTACCCCAAACTCGCTAATAATATTTTTCTTCAAAAATGAAATCACCTCTTTGTCTCTTACTTGCACATAGGCCTCTGCCTCGATCCATTTCGAGAAATAATCCGTCATTGCTAACATGAACACTTTGCCTCCAGGAGCCTTAGGCAGCTTGCCCACAATATCCATGCCCCACTTCATGAAGGGCCAAGATGAAACAATAGAATGTAGAGGTTCAGCAGGTTGATGCAAGATGTTACTGTGCCTTTGGCAAGCGTCACATTTTTGCACGTAGTTCATGGCATCTTGACGCATTGTTGGCCAGTAATAACCAGTCCTGAGGGCCTTTGATGCCAGTGCCTTTCCACCGGAATGATTTCCACATGTTCCCTCATGGATCTCCTTCAGCACGAGTTCAACTTGTTCATTGTCAATACATCTCAAATAGTGTCCTGCGAAAGATTTCTTGAACAAGACATTATCTATTAAAACAAAAGTTGAGGTGCGCATTTTAAAGGATCTAGCATTTTTAACATTAGGTGGTATAGTTCCAAGTTGAAGGAACTCAATTATAGGTCGGGTCCAAGAAGGACTGGTATCTTGCGCCCTATTGGACTGAGTCACTTCTTGAATTTCTTCCACTTGGTCTATAGCCGGGTACTTAACATAAATAATAGGAATGTTAGTATGCAACATAGATTTGCAAGTTGAACCCAAGTTGGCCAGTGCATCTGCTTCTGTATTCTCTTCTCTAGGGACCTGCTCCAATGAGAATGACAGAAATTTTGAAGCCAAAGCTTTAACATGTTGAAGATATAGAGTCATTTTAGAATGTTTTGCCATGTAACTGCCATTGAAATGGTTAGCGAGCAGTTGAGAATCAACATATACATTTATATGAGTAATATTTAAACTTAAAGCAGTAGTTAAACCCATGATTAAAGCCTCATACTCAGCTTCATTATTCGTCGCATTAAATTCACAGGATATAGCTTAAGGTATGATATCACCTTGGGGAGACTTCAGAACAATTCCCAAGCCAATTCCTTTGGAATTTGAAGCTCCATCTGTATAAAGTGTCCAAAATCTAGGAGTTGTTTTACCTTCAAGCTGTTGTACCTCTTGTTCTACTTCAGGTTGCAGACTTGGACTAAAATCTGCTACGAAATCGCTAGAGCTTGAGATTTGATAAGTGCTCGGGCTCATATGAAATGTCATATGTGCTTAGCTTGACCGACCACTTGGCTAATCTTCCCGACATTTCGGAGTTCTCAACACACTTCTTATAGGATAATTAGTTCTAACAAGAATGGAATGTGTTTCAAAATAATGACGCAATTTTGTAGCGGCGTAGTTAAAGCTAAGATTAACTTTTCAAGATGAGAGTACCTTGTTTCAAAGATCTAGTAGAGACTTACTTACATAATACACAGGATGTTGTTCACCTTGAATTTCTTTCACTAACACCGCACTAACCGCATTCTCGATACGGCTAAATACAAGTAGAGGCGCTCACCACGTTCGGTTTGGCAAGTAGGGAGACGTCATCAAGTATTCCTTAAGTTGTTTGAAGGCCGCCTCATGTTGATCACCCATTGGAATAGTTTATTCTTTCTTAACACTTCATAGAATAACCCGCACTTATCGATGATTTAGATATAAATCTATTTAAGGCAGCTACTCTACCGGTTAACCTTTGGACGTCTTTAATATTCTTGGGAGATTCCAAGTTGAGAATAGCTTTGATTTGTTCAGATCGGCTTCAATTCCTCTCTTAGTCACCATATGGCCCAAGAACTTCCTCGCTTTAACACCGAAGTTGCACTTCGCCGGATTGAGCTTCATGTTGAAAGCTTTCAAGATGTTTAATGCCTCAGAAGATGCTCCACGTGATCTTCAATATGCTTAGACTTGACTACCATATCATCTATGTAGACTTCCATCGTCTTGCCAAGTTGATCTTTGAACATCTTGTTTACCAGTCTTTGATAAGTTGCCCCGCATTTTTAAGACCAAATGGCATAGCAATATAACAATATATACCTTCGGAGTCATAAAGGCCGTATCTTCTTGGTCCGAGGGTTCCATTTGAATTTGCCGAAATCCCGAGGATGCATCCATGAATGTCAAGATATCATGTCCACTGTCTCATCGACTAGAGAATCAATATGAGGAAGAGGAAATGGATCTTTGGGCAGGCCTTGTTCAAGTCCGTGAAGTCCACGCATACTCGCCACTTGCCATTCTTCTTCTCTACCACCACAACATTGGCCACCATCTTGGATATTGCACTTCTTTGATCATCTTGGCTCTCAAAAGTCTTTCAACTTCATCCTTTATAACTGTTGCGTTCATGGGCAAACTTTCTCCTCTTCTCGGTGGACAGACGAATAGTTGGATCAATATTTAACTTGTGAGTAATGACGTCCTTGCTTATTCCCTGTCATATCCTCATGCTTCCATGCAAAACAAAGATTTCGACTTTTCAAAACTCGATCGCCTCTTCCTCAACTTCGGTTGGAAGATCTGTCCAACTTGTACTTGGGCCTCGTGGATTTGATTCATCAACGGAAACACTCTTCGTATCGTGCTCCACCGCTTCAATAACATCTTGGGCCTTTTCTTTAATTGCTATGCAGACGAGGGATTGAACTCGCCTTCATATTGACCTTGTAGCACTCTTTAGAAAGCCGCGATTGCCCTTCAACTTGGCTACACCCCAAGGAGTTGGGAACTTGACACACCGGTGATAAGTTGACGGCACGGCTTTCATGTTGTGGATCCACGGCCTACCTAAAATGACATTGTACGAGGAAGAACATTCAATTACACGTAACCTTTCCATAGAATTCATACCTTCCAGATAGAGAGGCAACTTGATTTCTCCAACTGTTTGTTTTACTTCGCCACCGAACCCTACTAGTACGTATGAATTCCTCACAACTTCGATAAAGGAATGCCCATCTCTTGCAGAGCATGGGTAAAGATTATATTAAGAGCTACCACCATCAATCAGATTCTCTTGACCATACAATTAGCTATCTCACTTGGACAACTAGACCATCATGATGGGGTCCAACGTGTTATCCTTGTCCTCATCTTCGAAGGAGATAACTTGACCATCCGTGAAGTCGCGGCATCTTGAGGGCTTCGACCGATCCTCCTTAGAGCTCTTGGCATGACGCTTGGTGCATAAGTTGTACCACAAATATGTGATCCACCGAAATAACATTTACTACCTTGGTGGCCGGAGGAGGTATAACTTTCTGTCCGGACCGCCCACGTAATCGGTTCTTTGGATTCACTTCGACCCTCTTCTTACCCAATGATCCTTGAGGAGTCCCTTTGACAATAGATGAGCAATCTCCTTCCTCAAGGCGAAACAATTTTCGAGTATGCCCGAATTCCTCATGAAATGCACACCACTTGGACTTATCCTTCCAAGTTGTGGGCTTGTCATTTTTCTTAGGCCATCTTGCTTTATCTCCAAGATTCTCCATGGCGCAAAGGACTCCGCAATATCCACGTAAAAGCAATAGTCGAAATTCTAGGATAGTCATTATCATCTCCATCTTGATCATCATCTACAAAATGAACTTTAGAAGATTCGATTTAACAGGGGTTTGCCCCGATAGACTTATAATGATGGGAATCTGATTTTTCGTCCGATGGCTCAAATAGAGGGGTCCTTCCAATTGACTTTTCCATTGCTAGACTGTCCTCCTCCAATCGATGAATCGTAAGGCTCGGTCCTTATTTCTTCAAGTTGTTTGGTGTGTCATCACCACTCATTATAAAATGGAGAGTTCTTTTTCGTGCCAATACGGAATGCTTCCGTAGCCGTGGACATATCCAGATTGGGTATGGTCACGCTTCTTTATTAAACCTGTGCAAATATTCCTTAAGACTCTCATTAGGCCGTTGCACACAAAGGTCGCCGGTCAACTTGTCGAACGCCCGTTGCATGAAAATTGATTAGTGAACATGCCGACAAGTTGAGCATAGGAAGAAATAGAGTTAAGAGGAAGTCCTGTTAGCCATTTTAAAGCTGGTCCCGATAGAGTTGAGCCAAAGCCCCCGCAAAACATGCTTCTTTAAAAACAGGGGGATACTTATAATATCCATTGATTCTTGATACAACAACACATGTTCTCTGGATCGACTTCCATCATACTTCTTCATATGAGGGACTGAAAATTTCTTCGGGATTTCCACATTAGCTATGGCTGGAACAAAACGGGATTCGTTGTAGCAAGTTGGGGAAATTTGGTGATGAGGCAAGTTGACTCTAGGCACACCTCGAAGCAATTCTTTTATGGTTTGCATTTCCCTAATAAGTTGACTTTTCGCGAAAAAGAATTATTATTAAATTGGGATGCGAAGTATCAAAAGTATTAAAGAAACTCCTGTTTGCCCCATCGAGGTGCAAGATAGGTATAGCAAGACGTCAACACAGGTTGGCTAGTTGTAAAGTTGAACCGTGGCCGCGAGGTTGGTATTGACGTCATGATTGTACTTTCTGCTGGTAAGGTACTAGACATAGGGATATCTCCAACATGGCTTGGTCCTGTTCCTGCGCCAAACAAAGATCTAGGATGCAAAGGTGAAAATGGAGTAGATGTTTGAGTCTCAGTTTGCTTTCCTTTTCGCATGGAATCAATGGCATTGAGTATCATAGTGTTCGTATGCTCTTGAGCATCCAACTGGTCAGTCACTTTCTTCAATATCGTGACCATGTTAGACATTAACTCCATATTGGTAGCTTCCGGATTTGTAGATGGATTGCCTGAGATACCAGAACTAGGAAGCGGCTGGTTCCTCTCACCAAGACTACCAGACGATGGATTGGCCATTTCTATATAAATAATCAAAGTAGTCCCACGGATGGCGCCAAATTGTTTTGGTCAAATTTCTACGAGGGAAACTAGTGATAAGAAAGATGACAAAAAAGGGTTGAATCTGGGTACAATGATTATGAAATGCTGTAGAAATGAACTCAAAGGATTTTGTTAACTAGGGAAAGCCCTTGAACAACTTGTTCGCACAAAACCCCGGAGGTTTTAGGGAACCTGCCTTGACCAAGTGATTTATTAACCAGGCTGAATACAAGACTAAGAGCGTATACTAGGGAGCTTAAGCTAGTGAGAGTGTGTGTGTAAAATACATGTGTTCCTCCCTTTTTATACCTCAAATACAAAGAAACAAACAAGCCTAGAATATAGGAAATTGGTTGAAGTTGTTGAGGTATTCTCGCCACAATGTTGGTTGAAGAGATAAGGATCCCTTGCTGGCTTTGTTTGATGAAGGAACGTTTGTTGACTCAGTCTCCTTTATCTGGTGACATACTTCCTAAGAAATAGGTTGTAATGTAACAATAATTCAACCTGCAAAAAATGTCAAGGTGCAGTAGGAGAGCTCAAGTTGTAAGTGTCAAGATGATATATGTAAGTTGTAAACAAGTTGACTTAAAATGTAGGCCCAACAATGCTGATCAACAGAAGAATAAGAATCATACTGCCCCTGTTCTCTCCCTCTTCTCGCCCCTCCCAATGGCCTCAATACTTATCATCTCCTCTTATGGTTACAAGGGAAACGTTAACAAAATTCATTAATTGCTTGTAAAGAAATAATAAGAGAAAATAATAAATAGGAAAAAATTCATGAGTACACAGTTCTCATCCTCCCATTCTTAGAAAGCATGGGACCCGCCTGTATTCACTTTGGCTAACTTGAATACCTAAAAGAGAAGGAATGACTCCAACATAACTGATGAAATAAGGGAGTTTGGAAAAGTCGAAGGTGTATTATAAGGCAATACATTGACATTGGAGGACTTGCATCATATACAAAGTTTTTAATCGACAAGTGGTTACTTGCATCACTACTAGAGGTTGTGTTAGAAAATTGAAGGCCCAGTTAGAATCTATATTTTTTGTTTCTATGGCCCATTCTTTAGCCTGTTCCTTGGAGGCTTGTACGGTAGCTTGCGCAAAATTAGAAGTTTCCCTTATTTTTATTTTGCCTATTCTACCCTTTGACCCACCTCTTAGGATTCCCCCCCCCCCAATTCCACCAGCTTCTAGATACATCCTCAATATATGCGTCGCTTCTCTTTCTCTTCTGTATACGCTCTTTCTCTCTCAGAAAACTTAACCATAAATCTCTTCTTCTTCACTGTGTGAGGTTTATGTGAGAGACTTACTGTTTGGTGATATCTTGGAGTCTTCAACTCCAGTAATTGTCTTTTTTCTGACCAGCGTGAGAAAGGGTTTCGGTAGGGCGTGGTTTGGAGGATCGGTGTGGGTGGTCTGTGTCACTGGAGAAGTGGCCGGAAAAGCTTGGGGTTTCCACATTGGACAGTGTCGTGTTTTTTATTTTATAATAATGTGGACTATACAAAACATAAGTGACTAAAATTTCTTCACAATGGTCGTCAAGGAGAAACAAGAAACAAGTCATCATGTACTAGATAATTTTCTGATTCAATTGAAACAAGGTTTCAGAACTGATCGAGGCCAAAATTCTATACCAAAACCTTATTTACATGTAATCACAACCACATATATAATATATGTCTCAAACTTAACGACTTCCAGGTGCTAGTTGTGACAAGATTTTCTCCGTTTAATTAGGATGATCATTTCATTCACGGTTTAAGTATTAATTACAAAAATGAACTTTTACAATGTTACATACGTACCACAGTTATGAATGACAACTTTTGGACATTGTATCCAGTAATTTTTGACCTTTGAAATGAATGGTCAAGATATATAGGAGTAATTAAAAGTCATGTTGTGTGGCCTTAATTACTGGACAAGTACCAAGTACATAACACACCAGACCTGACCTAATTAAAGCCTCCTTTCCTTTAATAGGAAGTGATTTCACTTTTAAAGGGAATTAAGTCCAAACAAGACCTTTCTTTGGTATAATAAATAAATAAATACAACAATTACCAAACATATTATCTCCCACCACATGAGTTAGATCCCAATTTTTTCAGCACAAAGAAATACTATCAATGCATGGAGTGACAAAAAATAAGACAGATACAGAAGTTTCGGTAGGCAGCACTCTTTCTCATACCACAACTTCTTTTGCCAAATGTATCTTCATATTTAATGACTGACAAAATTAAATTGGTTCATTTTTGCCTTTTTGTACTCCAATAAAGTTGTTTTCTTGGCCTCTACTGCTGCTAGGGGATGAGATAGATATTTTATTTAGGGGTTGGGGGGTAGTGTTAGTCCGTTAGATAGATCAATATATGATGTATTTATTATAAATACTCGACTCCCATGAAAACAAACCTATATATCACATTCAATCCTTCCATATCAACCTATCTATCTGATCTTGCTTGCTTTTCCCTAGCTACTTACTAAAACTAACTAGTTGAAACTTGAAGAGAAAGATAGCGGGAGAGATGGCAGAAACACGAAATTATATGGAGAAGGGAATCGGGTGTGGGCTTGTGAAAGCTATATCTCAACATGGCATCGCCCCCAAGGCAAGAAAATCACCGCCAATATTGTCACCACTTCCTACAATCAAAGGCAACTATGCCCCCAAGAGGCGGCATGGCAGCTCTGGTGAAATGACATTTTCAAAATCAGCCAAATCCACCAAACATCATTCTCTAATAGCAGGTAGACAACCCACACAAAAATCCACCTTCATTAGTCCAGGTCCAGGTCCTTCTTCAACTAGAAGACCTCGCTTACACTCAATCCCCAAACCCTTGAGGCTGAACAAAGTTTTACAGTTCACAAACACTCCTTGGACTAGAAAGCTAAGGAAAGAGCAACCTTTCACTGAAAGCGAGACAAGTACGCGAATCGCTGTTCGCAAGAAATCCAAACCAAACCGAACACTATATCATGCTTCTTCAGGCAATCCCATAGTTATAGGCCACGTGGGTAATTTGAACCAGACTGGGCATGTCAAGACTTCAGATTACCGTCTCTCCAATCATAAAAATAAAGAAACTAGCGTCGAAAAGACTAACTGGTGGACGAGCCTACAGCTAGGAAACAAATATGGCGGTCGTTTGGTTAATAAATTGGATCCTGAGGTGTTAAAGAATATGGGTAACGAGAAATATAACCAAGGAAGCTTCGAGGAAGCACTTGCTCTATACAATGAAGCAATTGGCATCGATTCAAGCAAGGCATCGTACTATAGCAATAGAAGTGCTGCTTTGATAGGATTAGGCCGACTTTTAGAGGCTGTTTTGGATTGTAGAGTTGCTATTTGGATCGAGCCTTCTTATCGCAAAGCTCATTATCGTCTCGCTACTCTCTATCTCAGGTAAGAAATAATCAAAAAACCTCTTTTTAAATTATGCGGAAAAAAAATAAATAAATAAAGAGTTTTCTGACAGGACTATTGTTAATTCTGTAACAGATTGGGAGAAGCAGAGAAAGCATTGTGTCACTATAAATGCTCTGGCTTGAAGGCTGAAACTAAGGACATACTTCAAGCTCAAGCTCTCGAGATACAGCTCGGCATGTGCGTTGAAGCTCGTAAAATACAAGACTGGAATACTTTGCTGAAGAACACTCAGACTGCAGTTCACTTGGGCGCAGATTCAGCTTTACAGGTGAGCTAGCGAAATTTAATTAATTTGCCCTTACCTTAGCGAGGCTCGAACCAACCCCTGACTTCTTCTCTTAGAACATGTAACTATATACATATCATACTGTGGTTATAGTTTTTCTCATTTAAAATTTTGTTATCCAGATCTATGCTATGCAAGTAGAGGCCTTACTGAATCTCCATAGACACCAGGAGGCATTTTCAGCCATTCAGAAGGGACCTAACTTTGATGTCAATATTCATACTCAGTTGTTCGGCTCAGCTATTACTGCTAACTTGTTAACAATCCGGGTGCAGGCTAATATCGCTGCCGGCAGGTTAGTGATGCTATTTATACTATGAAACGTTCCCATAGTGCTCATTTTTTAGCTCTTAATTATTAACTTTTGGTTAAGTGTCGCAAGTTGATTTAAAGTATGATGGGTTGATAGGTTTGAGGAAGCTATGACTGCTGCGCAGCATGCAACCGAGCTAGACTCGAGGGATGAGGTGAAGGAAACAGCAAAGAGAGCCCAAGCAGTAACAATAGCTCGATCAATCGGGAACAAAACATTCAAGGAATCAAAATTCTCTGAGGCCTGTATCGCATATAGTGAAGGACTAAAACACGAACCATACAACTCTGTTTTGCTATGCAATCGGGCAGCTTGCCTGTATAAACTCAGACAATTCGAGAAAGCAGTAGAAGACTGTACAACAGCAATCAACTTATGGCCTTCTTATGCCAAGGCAAGAATTAATAGAGCTGGTTGTTATGCTAAGGTAACTAACTCTCAAGAAATCAAGTACAATACCAACATTTGACTCATGTCAGATGTTTTCTCTCCTAACGCCACTTCTAATCATTCCGTACGTCGAACGTTTTCTGTTCCTCAGCTTGAAAGGTGGGAGGCTGCCATTCAAGATTACGAAGTTTTAGTTCACGAAAATCCAGGAAATGATGAGGTGGAAATAGCTCTGATTGAGGCTCGCATCCAGCTCAAGAAGCAATGCTCTGAAGATGCCAAGGGTATGAAGTCTGGTTCAAAACAGGTCAACAATTTCGGCAAGGAGCACTACGGACAATTTCTACTATCACCTGGTAACTGAGAAACTAATCTCGTAGTTCAGCCTTTTGCTTGACCATGAATCTTAAATTACCGAACTAAAATTTCCTTTGTCCAATGTTAGGGATATCTGCGGTACTCTTCTATGATAAAGCATGCCACAACCAAGCGTTGCAGTTCATGAGCAAACCTGCAGTTGATTCTTCTCTGTCAATTTTCTCAAGGTACTTTTAACAGAAATACATTAACTTCCAGTCTTTATGTAGTTGTATCTCATAAATAATCATTGGTGTATTCAGGTGGAGATAGAACACCACCCCAACCTAGCAGAACTGGAGGATTTTGGCTGCATTACAGTCTTCAAAATTTACAGGAACTGGTAAACAGTAAAGGAAATTCCAGGGGAGATTATTGAGCTGTTGGAAAGCATAATCGGAACGGCTGTAAAACAAAGTGAAAAAGGAAAGCTCTACAACATTTGGCGTAGTGCACCAGGCGAAGAAGACATTAGATAAACAACAATCATGTGTTTGTCAGCATTCTTGCTTAGTTTTGCAAAGTCCTGTTGGAAAGAGAGTGAAAACAGATCGACTCATGGACAAACCTGGAGAGGGGGGGGGGGAGAGAGACGGGTTCTTTATTGTGACATTTGGCATGTGTGTGATTTGGACCGAGCTTAACAGAGACATTAGGAGGACTTCTTTTGTGTTTATCATAGGATTGTACAGTAACTTTTTTCCCTTTGACAAAAATTCAGATAACAAAAAAAGATCCTTTGTGGCTTGGGGTGGATTTTATTTATTACTTATTTTAGAAATAAATATTGCTGCTTTGATGATAATGCTGCAAAACTTCCTTCTAATCATGACTATCAATCATAGTTAAAGAATGACTATCCAGATTAGTCAGGCGCTGCAGAATATTATCAGGTTCTAGCATATGTTGTTTAGTGAATGATATTAAAGAACTTTATGTTCTTGTTAGATGGTGTATGAGCCAAACTGAGCTTACAAGGTTAGCTCGATAAACCTTTAAAATAAAAGGATTATATGCATCGAATAAAATCTAAGAGAGTTTTAGTATATTCCTTGTAAAGATCTGATAAAAACAAGGAGTTATATACTAAATATAAATCGAGCACAAGACAAGCCCATTTGAGTGAGTTGCACTTGGTTATACAGGAGCTGATTCATTGAAATTCATCTAGTTAGTTAGTATTAGGAACACCATCACATGAATATTAGGAAACTTAGTCAATAGATCCAAACCTCACGGAGAGATGGCTTTCAGTTCTTGTGATGACATGAACTTAGGCTCAGATTTTAGCACAAAGCATTGGCCGGATGCATCACAATCCAAAAGCGAAACTGGAAGTCTAGGCACTTCTTCCCTGAAACCCTTTTCGGAAATAGCCTAATGTGTACTGGTCATCTTACCTAAACAAACTTCAGATCTTTTCCTGCTTGTGTGCTTTCTTGTCCCCAATCGCCACATTTAGATCTATCTCGGTTATGACCTTTTAAAGAATCCCCACAACGATACCTGTGCAAGCTGCCTGAGTGGGAGATGTTTTCATTTCCCCTTGGCAGAGTAATATAATGACAATCTGATTCTTCTTTCATTTATTGCCAGGCAAGGCAGGTTCCGACAAATATAAGTGACCCTCTACGATGATGCAAATCATCCTGAAAAGCAATATCAAAGACAATGAGACACCAATGACAAGTTGTAACATCAAATTTTAACAGCATGTAAGATTTCACTTTTTTCGAACATAAACTTTATAAATTTATGATGTATGTAGCAAATCTGTTCTCTGATGTGAAATAGAACTCTCTCTCTCTCTCTCTCTCTCTCTCAATGGCCTCAAATACTTAGTGTCACTTCCACTCAAGGTTACGTGAAAAACTTGGTCAAATTCATATCTTAAGTGTCACTTCCACTCAAGGTTACGTGAAAAACTTCGTCAAATTCATATCTTTAAAGAAACACAATAAGAACACATTTTAACCAAGACAAGCTCATACATACATAATCTACTCGCCCTCCGACTCTTGGAAAGCTTGGGACTAGCCTGTATTGACTTGAGCTTAACCGCCAAATAAAGAATAAAGGACTTCAACAGAACATATGAAATTGGGTAGTTTTGAGAAGGTGTATAAAGCAGTACACAAAGGAGATGTAGCAAGAAAGTGCCCTAATCCA